>CM062296.1:600479797-601679797 GCA_031216915.1 Pictodentalium vernedei | reverse complement strand
TTATCCTCTACATAAACCACACTTCTCATGCGCTCATGCGCAATTGTGTTGTTTCAACATGAAAGCGGTCAACTCACTTATCATTTCAATAGCGTAGTTTCAGTGGGAAAGGGTTTTTTTCTTTACCCAACAAACTGTCATGTCAGCGCGATGTCTTATCGACGGGGCCATTTTGTGTTAACCGTTAGCGTCGCCATACAGCCACAAACTAATACTTTTTATGTTGTTTTTAAAGAGTCACGCCAAGTTTATTCGTCCTTGTGAACTCAACCCATAGACTGCATATAGCGTGAAAGTGTTTTAATATCATTATTGGCTGCCTGTACAGGCAGTCAACATTGATGTAGAAACTCCCTTAAGTCGTCTGCACGTTAAGTCATCTGTGCCTGTGTACATGTGCATAAGAGAGTAACTAATTATCGTAAAATTTAATCTAACGCTTTAACCCTTTGAACGGGAGCGGCCGCTTTCAGGCCAGGAACATGATACATCATAACATCATTAAATAGGATGGCAGTTCAGTAAATGTATGGGACAGACCAAGGCTGCACGTTGAAAATATTGATTGGTCTACCCCAAATAATGAATATCAACTCTTCTAAATTCTGCTAATGAACTGGCATGGAATATACCACTAGAGTTCAAAGGGTTAAGTCGTTCTAAAAGGGTATATGTTGCAAGTGCAGGAAGTGCTAAAAGACATACCCACGAAACAATATATTATTTGCCAATGTTATGCCACTACTTTCTCCCTTTTCTTTCTTTCTTTGTCAGTTTGTTCATTGGGGTTTGGTGGCACTTTCAAATGCCGGGTTCATAGCATGTTTGAGGTGACCCAATGGAAACACGTACATATAGTGAATGTATATATTCCTGTGCATGTGTACATATCTGTATGTGAATGAGTATATATAGGTAGTAGTATATGCGAGTATATTGGCGTATGTGTATGAGATTGCGATTGCGTGTATACATATTCGTCATCTATTTATTTGACAATTGGTTACATTCGCTGTGCCTGCAGGGGTTCAAAACAAATCGAACGAATTATTTGAATGAAGCGTGCGTGCGTGCGTGCGTGCGTGCGTGCGTGCGTGCGTGCGTGCGTGCGTGCGTGCGTGCGTGCGTGCGTGCGTGCGTGCGTGCGTGCGTGCGTGCGTGCGTGCGTGCGTGCGTGCGTGCGTGCGTGCGTGCGTGCGTGCGTGCGTGCGTGCGTGCGTGCTCGCAATGGCATTTTGGCAACAATAGTTAGCCAAAGAATCCCACTTTTGGTCGCTTCGGACCATTTCTCCTACTTCAACTATCTTTCTGCGAAACATATCTGTGGAAAAAAGTGGAGGGGCACGTGCCCTCTGTGGCCCCCTGTGGCCCCTGGCTCCGCCACTCTGAGAGAGAGAAAGAGAGAGAGCTGCCAAAATGTCATTGCGATCTTATTGAGAATTAGCAGGGGCAGGAAGGGGGTGCACAGACTCTTTACTAATATATCACTGAAGATTCCATCGTATGATTCACCCTTACTATGGCCTTTAAAGTCGAGATAAATTCACAGTGGTGACTCCATATTTAACAGATTTGTTAAATATGGAGGCACAGAGGTGCATTTTTCTCAATGTAGAGGTAGGTTGGTTCCAAACTTAGCTTTGTGTATTGTATCCCTACCATGTCACTAAGATACATGGACCACCACTAATAAAAATCAGAGTGTGGCTGTCCTCCTGTGACCGTGACTCCCACCAAATTCGATATGCTTTACACATCCATGTTTAGAAAAGAACATTTCGCTACTATTGCGGAAGATGGTTGAAGTAGAAGAAACGGATAAGACAGTTATCACACAGTGGCATATTCATCTAAACGAGAGACTATAGCGAGTCGCGGTACATACACCGATATACGATTATAACCTTTCTCACAATGGGTCGAACCATTGTAGTATTGTAAATTTGTGCCCCTCCACTTTTATCGAGCTTCTGCCGCTCTCTCTCTCTCTCTCTCTCTCTCTCTCTCTCTCTCTCTCTCTCTCTCTCTCTCTCTCTCTCTTTAAGTAATTTCTGGAAAAAGTTGAAGCGGGCAGATGTTTCTGCTTCGTCCCTGTTTCGTCCTGATTCCATTCTTCACTTCAACGACTTGCAGCTTTGAATCTGAATTGTGACATTTTGAATAAAGATGACTGAGAATTGTTCGGAAACTGGATATCGAATATGTTTGTACTGACTCTAATGAAGTGATCTCTATTCATATTGATCCAATAAATAGACACAGAAAAACACTCGTCAATATTCTCAGCGGTATCATCAGAGGAAGCACTTTAATTTCCGTTGCTCTGGTGCTTTTCTAAATTATCCGCGGTCTCATTTTCACAAATTAAATTACAATTGTGTTGATTTGCCTCCGATGAATGGACAGACGTTAAAGGTCTAAAAAGTTAATGAGAGGTTTGTTATGAAATGTTGGTCATTGATATCACTCCATTGACAGGTATAACCAGAAATGAATGCTCTCTGATGATTTCCTTCGTCGCGAAAAAGACATAGATAAATTTTGTATTCTGACCTTTATGGTTCAAGTGAAGTTTTGAGGACATTCTTTTTACCCAGAGGTTGATGATAGCTGATTTAAGATGTTCAGTGGATGAGCATTTGGCTGACCGTAGTAACTTCTCACATTTTTTTTTTTAAGTCACATGCTGGTTGAGAGCAAATATTTTGGGGTACTGATATATGACACATGGCCCCTTCTCTCCACTCCATTTGCCCCAACGGGAATACGGAGTTGAGAAGATGTTCAGAGAACCCACAGCAAATAAAGTATGTCCCAAGAGTGCATGGCTAATGGATGTCAAGAACCCACCGATTTACCCTAAAAAAGGCACCACTAGTGATGGAGAAAAATGGTCACTGATGTTTCTGTAGAGGTCATTACACACGTCAGCGTTGCACAAAACGCGATAAAGTAATAAATAACAATTTTGCTTCTTAGGTTTGAATTTTGACATTGTGTGAGGCCATTAACCCTTTGAACTCTAGTGTTCTCTTCCATGCCAGTTCAATGACAGCAGTTAGAAGAGTCCATATTCATTATTTGTGACAGACCAATCAATCAGTATTTTCAACGTGCAGCCGCGGGCTGCACGTTGAAAATACTGATTGGTGTACCCCACAATATTTACCGAACAGCCATCCTATATAATGACGTTAGGACGTATCATGTTCTTGGCCGGAAAAGCGGTCGCTGGGGTTCAGAGGGCTACTATTAGGCTTGCTGCCGAACGGACAACTATAAGCAATCGCAAAAATATAATTTGGACGCAACAGTCCGTCACGTCAAAATTATAATCCATCCCTTACCCATATCGTCATGAAAATCGACTTTTGATAAAGTTATTTCCCTTGATATTATTAAACTAGCGACGAATGTCCAGTTGAGAAGCAAGTAATTTTTGAGAAAACACCTATGACATCAGTAGACAATAAAGCCAAGTTTCTTTTGTTATTTTTAATAAACGAAAACTATAGACTGCTCTCCGAGCTGACTGTTGTTTTCGTTTTTTAAAAGTAACAAAAGGAAAATTTGCTTTTATGGAAAGCTAATTAGAAGCAACTTGTCCACAGATAATCCATCATTAAGAATATATATCATCAGTACCACGCCTACCAAAACTAAGTAAAAGTACGCTTTGGCTCTTTGTTTAGCAAATGTGTTTTTACAGTAATTTGCATGTTTCTATTCTGCCCAGGAAAAACATTCGCAAATCTCACTTTCTAGACTTCTATATTAATGAAAAGAGAGGTGTCTGTATTATATGTCACGAGGCGCACACTGTTGATACAATGAACGGGAAAACAGTTACAGAACATCAAACGATGGTGAAAACGCCGTTTTCTTATTTTTAAATGGGTTTCAACAGAGAATAATAGCCAAACATTCAATCTGATTGGGAAAAAATTGTAATAAAACAGCTTCTGTATTTTTATGCTATTCGACAGGAATTGCCCGAAGTTTGCGAAATGGTGCGTACATCGATTATACAAACTTGGTAACATTTCGAAATTTCGATTTTTATCTGAAATTTCCATACCCTTAGTCTTAAAGGGGAGCAAACTTTCCCGTAAATCTCTCTCAACGACGAAAATTGTCAACCATGAGTGATTTTATGTTTATGTTTGTACTCCGTATAATCAACATTTGCGTTTGTTTTACAGCAAGTCTGGATTCAGATTCAAATTCAGATTTTATTTTTGACGTTATAAACATGTCACGCAGAATTGAATATAACATTGTTAAAACATAATACAAATCAATATACCGCAAGGAGACAACATAGCCAGATTGGCTGCCTACCTCGTCGCCTGAGTGCTAGAATGTCCTATGTCCCACAGGGGACATATGACATTCTAGCACTCAGGAGACTACTTGTTATCCCCTTATGAAAAGTGTTTTAGAATCAACACTGCACGTCTGTTAAGGACTCCGACGCTGACATCCATCAGATTTGAAACTCAGCGTTCTGCATCTTGATGGCACATAACAAAAGATGGCGGGGCAGGATACCCAGATGAACTCCAAAGGTTTTCCAGTACCAAGATGAGACAGAGATGAAGCTAACGATTAACATGGTAAAAATAAGCAACATTTTGGGGAGAGTCTTGGGTTTCTGGATACCAGTGATTAACAGTAAAGTTTTGCGTCTGTGCTAGGCGTAACTCACGCGTTACAATCAAGCCAATTACATGGTCTGTACATGTATATATCTGAGGTTTCACGCTACAAATTTCCAAACTGTGAAGAAAAGGTGTGAATTATAATTTTATCGTATCACACGCATCGCTCGCATAACACCCAGCCTTCAGATGGAAAGAATAAAAAAAAACATTAGTCACTCGCGTTCATGAATGGCAGTGTATTTGATGATCAAGTATAAACGCGTTTAGTATCATAGAATTGTAGTTTTACACGAGCATGTATCCTGCCGCAACTTTATTTACGTTCATCCTTCGGCGCTTGTCGTTGCCTGTGTGATGGGTCCAGTGTGACAAGTGCATTCTCGTGTTGGGGCGGGGAAGAGGACCGTCATTTACCCATTCGGCGCATAATAGTGCTCATGAGAAGGCGTACGCTTTTCCCGTGTTTTTATATGTTTTGCATTTTCGCGTGTTTATTTTCAGAAAGAAGTTTGATGGTCGAGTACCATTTAAACACACGCCCTCTTCCCTGTCTAAAATGCGGGAGTGTAGGTCCAGGCGAGCTCACCTCAATTTATAAAAAGCTTTGTGCGGAAATTGTTTTACTTACATATATAACTATATTTACGTTGTTGAAAGACAAAAAAGTGATTGCCAAGTACAAGAATCAAGGAAATTAAGTCTTTCATATAATATTTGGAAAAAAAATGTCTATTGATTAGAGAGATGACCCTCTTTGTGCAATGTACAAACCCCCTACTCCTCTTATCTTCTGATTAAAACTCTTACAACTGCTGTGGGTAGGAAAAGGAGCTCTCTGTTGTTTTCGTTTATTAAAGGTTAGAAAAGGAAACTTATACACAGAACGACACACGCGTGTGAATGGGTTAATCGACATGGCACGAAAGCCAACGCGGAAGGATAAAACGAGAAGCCGCAGACCTCGAGTTTTATCATTCCATGATGAACAAGTGCAATATCGATTAATCCATTCACACGCGAGTGTCGTTCTGTGTTTATTACAAGCCTTCACGTCTAAAAAAACAATTATTAGAAGGATACTGAGCAATTCACTTACCAACTATTAACAAAAAGAACACATTTTATAGCCACTAGATTATTCCTTCTAATCGCGCATGGAGACGGCAGAAGCTCAATTAAAGTGTGGGTGTGCCGTAAAATTGCCCAAGGCGCACTGGGTGTACCATGGTTTTGTCCGATGGTAGATGTACGCACAAACCTGCCATTTTTTGAGCCAAGCCCTCAAACCACCAGTCATATTCTTATTCTGTAATGACTTCGACGCTGTTATAGCACGGGACCAGTCTAGCCCTTATATTGTCCATCGTCTATGTTTAGATTCGCTTCCAGTCGATTGAATCTAAAAGTACCATAAACATTCATTTTCTTTGAATTACTCAAGATATGTTTCTCAATCGAGAATGTATTTGACCAAATGTTTAATGACACTACAATACTGTTAGACATGTTGGTAAACTAAATACTTATCAATGAAGATTCATCCCTAATGTAGGTTTATGCCTACACCACGTAGTTCAATCAATTATGTTAATATGTTGATGTTTTCAAGGCGAAATAAATATTTATTACACATCCTTTAAACTCCAAACCCTTGTATTTAACGGAATCACAGCTATGACATAAATGTTTCTGTATTCAACTGTTGATGTACAAGCCAGAATTTTTTTTCCCAGCACCGTTTATACTAGTTCCTTTCCCGTTGAGTCATTAGTTACGCTTCGAAAAGTTTCCAAATTTCGTTGTAAAGTTATCGATCGTCTGTCGCGTAGTGTGAAAATGAAAACGTCCAAAGCAAAATAGTTATAACTATAACATAGTTATTAGCCAAATCAGAAATCATACTTCACTTTGTGCTATTTTTATTGCATATGTACTGAGGTAATAATGCACTTTGGGGAAAAATATTTAAAAACATTTAGTGGCATGTGGATATATACTACGCACTTGGACCCGTCCATGTTTAAATGTCCAATTCAGACACACGTAAACTGAGATTTGTTTATGTACACATGTTTTACTAAAATTTATTAGGAAAAAATATTTTGTGGTATATGGATATATATTACACACTTGGACCCATCTAAGCTTGAACGTCCATTTTAGGCACACGAAAGCATAGATTTGTTTATGTACACTTGTTTTATTAAAATTTATTGGAGAGTGTCTTTGGGTACCCCCCCCCCCCCCCCGATGAATTTTACTATTATGAATAGTTAAAAGCTAAATCAGAAATTATACCTCAATCTGTTCTAAAAATTGTTTGCATATGTAATGAGGTCAAAATGCAATTTGGAGGAAAAAATACTTAGTGGGATGTGGATATATACTACACACTTTGACCCGTCTACGCTTGAATGTCCAATTCAGACACACGAAAACAGAGATTTGTTTATGTACACTTGTTTTATTAAAATTTGTTGGAGAGTGCCTCTGGGTACCCACCCCCACCTTCCCCACCCCCCCCCCCCCCCCCAATGAATTTTAACATTAGGAATAGTTATTAGCCAAATCAGAAATCATATTTAACTTTGTTCTATTTTTATTGCATATTTACTGAGGTCAAAATGGATTTTGGAGGGAAAAATAATGTGGGGTATGTGGATATTTTTTACACACTTGGACCCGTCTAAGCTTGAATGTCCAATTCAGAAAAACGAAAACAGAGATCTGTTTATGTACACTTGTTTTATTAAAATTTATTGGAGAGTGCCTTTGGGTACCCCCGATGAATTTTAATAGTATGAATAGTTATTAGCCAAAAAACAACATAATATAATTCAGCACCGAAACAGTTACTAAATTTTGTTTACCAGTTTCAGTTTGCATCTCATGCATTGATTTTTCACTCTTTTCATTATGTGTTTCCGTATCAGTCCTTCCAAGCTACTACGACAACTTATATGTTCTCAATTTTCAAAGATTGTAATTTTATCAAACGGTTCTTGTAATAACAGAACGAATAGCTTCAAATGAATGCAACAACCAAATATAGATAGCAAAACCTGTACACGTGAAACACAATATGGGCAAAGTTAACACTGTGTCCAACTGAACGGCCAATTTAGACACATGAAAATAGAGAATTGTATATGTACACTTGTTCTATTAAAATTTATGGGAGAGTGCCTTTGGGTACTCTCCGATGCATTTTGGTATATTTTGGTGTACTGAACATTCATTAGCCAAAAACCTACATAAAATAATTCAGCACCGAACTAGTTACTAAATCTTGTTTACATGTCTTAGTCTGTATCTCATGCATTGATTTTTCATTCTTTTCATCTTGGGGTTTCCATATTCGTCATTCCAACCAACTAAGATATTTGATACCATACTACATTTTGGGGAAAAATATTTAGTGGTATGTGGACATATATTACACACTTGGACCCGTACATGCTGAATGTCCAATGCTGACACACGAAAACATACCATACTACATTCTGGGGGAAAAATATTTAATGGTATGTGGACATATATTACACACTTGGACCCGTACATGCTGAATGTCCAATGCAGACACACGAAAACAGAGATTTGTTAATGTACACATGTTTTATTAAAATTTAATGGAGAGTGCCTCTGGGTAACCTCTCCCCCTCCCCTCCCCGCCCCCAATGAATTTTGATATTATGAATAGTTATTAGCCAAATCAGAAATCATACTCCACTTTGTGCTATTTTTATTGCATATGTACTGAGGTCATAATGCATTTTGGGGAAAAAAATATTTAGTGGCATGTGGATATATACTACACGTTTGGACCCGTCCATGCTTGAATGTCCAATTCAGAAATACGTAAACTGAGATTTGTTTATGTACACATGTTTTATTAAAACTTATTGGAGAGTGCCTCTTGGTAACCCCCCCCCCCCCCCCCCCCCCCGTTGAATTTTAATATTATGAATAGTTATTAGCCACATAAGAAATCATCCCTCACTCTGTTCTATTTTTAGTGCACATGTACTAAGGTCATACTGCATTTTGGAGGAAAAAATATTTTGTGGTATGTGGATATATATTATACACTTGGACCCGTCAAAGCTTGAATGTCCAATTCAGGTACACGAAAACAAAGATTTGTTTATGTATACTTGTTTTATTGGAATTTATTGGGGAGTGTCTTTGGGTACCCCCCCCCCCTCGATGAAATTTAATATTACGAATAGTTACTAGCCAAATCAGAAATTATACCTCATTCCGTTCTATTTTTATTGCATATGTTCTGAGGTCAAAATGATTTTTGAGGAAAAAATATTCAGTGGCATGTGTATATATTTTACACACTCGGACCCATCGACGCTTGAATGTCCAATTCAGACACACGAAAACAGTGATTTGTTTATGCACGCTTGTTTTATTAAAATTTATTGGAGAGTGCTTTTTGGGTACCCCCGATGAATATTAATATTATGAATAGTTATTAGCCAAATCAGAAATTATACCTCATTTTGTCCTATTTTTATTGCATAAAAACTGAGGACAAAATGCATTTTGGATGAAAAAATATTTAGTGGTATGTGGATATATATTACACACTTGGAACCATCTACGCTTGAATGTCCAATTTCAGACACACGAAAACAGTGATTTGTTTATGTACACTTGTTTTACTAGAATTTATTGGAGAGTGCCTTTGGGTACTCACCGATGAATTTTGGTATTATGATTAGTTATTAGACAAATCAGAAATCATACCTCTCTTTGTTCTATTTTTACCGCATATGTACTGAGGTCTAAATACATTTTGGAGGAAAAAATACTTAGTGGCATGTGGATATATATTACACACTTTGACCCGTCTACGCTTGAATGTACAATTCAGACACACAGAGATTTGTTTATGTACACTTGTTTTATTAAAATTTGTTGGAGAGTGCCTCTGGGTACCCACCCCCACCTACCCCACCTCCCCCCCCCCCTCCCCACCGATGAACTTTAATTATGAATAGTTATTTGTCAAATCAGAAATCATATTTCACTTTGTTCTATTTTTACTGCATATTTACTGAGGTTAAAATGCATTTTGGAGGGGAAAAATAATGCGTGGATGTGGATATATATATTACACACTTGGACCCGTCTAAGCTTGAATGTCCAATTTAGAAAAACGAAAACAGAGATCTGTTTATGTACACTTGTTTTATTAAAATTTATTGGAGAGTGCCTTTGGGTACCCCTCGATAAATTTTAGTATTATGAATAGTTATTAGCCAAAAACCAACATAAAATAATTCAGCACCGAAACAGTTACTAAATTAAGCGTTTACGTTCTTAAATCGTCAAATACAGCAAGTTACGCTTAATTTTAGTATACCCAACGTTCCACAGGCAGTGTGTGGCGAAAAGCGATTCAATTTTTCATGTCTATGAGAGAATGTCATGTGGGTGGAGCATGTCTAACCATAAGTTAAGCGAGGCTAGGTTCTTTATAAGCTTACCATCCATAATCCTGTAGACTGAAAACATACACACAACAAAAATCTTGAGTTTACAAGGTTCTGTCTAACAAGGGCCGCTGCACTATCTCTATCCCTTCGTAATTGCTATTAATGTTGTCATCTGGGGCCAGTTCCAAAGATTTGTCTACGCATGCTGTGAAGGGCCATTGTGGCAATCGAAATCTTGCAACATCTTTCTGGGTAAAATAACACCACCACCACCACCACCCCACTCCACCCCCCCCCCCCCCCCCCCCACCGACGTGTCCATACACGGAAATCGCATCTTCCATACACCAAAGGACATCTCCACTGGATTTCGAGTTTTCCTGTGAGCAGTATTATATGCCACTTCTTTTATTGTGGTTGGATCTGGGATATGTGGCATAAGCCATTGCCCGAGGGGATACCCACTGTCGCCAGTTAACCATCCACATCGTATTCTGCCTTGCTGGAAGTCGTGATTCAAAGCTGACGTATTGGACACGAATGCATCGTTTGTCGAGCCAGGCCACTTAGCCACAACATTAAGGAAATTCAGCTTCGGATCGCACACTGCTTGGATGTTTACAGAATGATACACCTTCCTGTTAACATAAGCATCATCATCTTCTGATTATGTCTTTTCTGATGTGGGTTACAGCTACATCCCCGACAACGTTTGGGAAACTTGTCAGCTCGTAGAAACCTGTCATTATTTCCCGTAAGTCGTTTTCAAAGGTCGGCATCTTGATGAATGTTCTGCAATATCAAACACTAATGCAGATGTGACTCCGTAAACAACACGCGAGACGTTGGCCTTGCTTATATTCTGCACGTCTCCGTTTACGACCTGAAAGCTGCCGCTGACATTGAAGCGGAGTGCCGTAACACCAGCAGGGTGTGAGATCTCCTCGTGTGTCGTTCAGTGTCAAATATTACAAGTTCGCATACCCGAAGCACTAAATTCTGGGGCAAACGGTATCGATGGATTATATCAACATGGTCCATCTAGCCGAGAGAGTTCGAGCGACCTCTGAAAACGCGTTGGCGACGAAAATGTCGCCTGGTTTGAAGCAATAAATATATCGCCGCCATTTTGTCGGAGTTACGAACATCTTATGCATGCTATGAGGCTGTCTTAAAGTTAAGCAATTATTTATGAACTTTCTTAGCTACGATCCTTTTGTGAACTCGGCAATGATGCTTACGTTTGTCATAAGATACACTTAGGCCTAAGAATGATCATAAGTGTGTTAATGAAACTGGGCCCTGGTCTCAACTGAAGTAGAATGAATGAATGGAAAGTTTCAGCGCGCCGAAGGCTCACAGGGACGATGTGTGATTTGAAATCCCTTGCAACCCGAATAAGGATTTGTGTGTAAATAAGAAGGTATATGTCTGTGGTGGCAGATCGAACGACTGTTATGCGATTATAAGGAGGAATATAGACTGTTGAGTTTTTATTGGCTTTCCCCAGAAATTAACAAAAAGAACTTTACTGTATAAAGTATTCTTTGGAAACATGGGATTGAAAGGTTACAGTAATATATCATACATTTTATCTCACAATCATCACTCAAATCGCAGTGTCATATTTGTAATTAAAAACTTTTACTGACGTCATCCATTGTTATTCATTGGTATATAGTTTGACTATCCCACGCTTAATAGTTGGATAGTTGTATTTCCAATAGCTTACTGTTGGATATTTTACATCTATTGAATTATCCAACAACAAACAGTTTTTAAGGGCCTATATAAGTAATGGAATTTTGTTTATTCTGAAATTCTCACCTCTCATATTCCTTAAATACAGATTAAATATACACACATTATACATCAAAATGAAGGTTGGGATGCATAGAACACGAAACACATATGTAATCAACTCGTAGAGTCGACTGTAGGCACCACTGGTTCCTGGAAGTCTGCTACCGTATTCGCACCAGAACTGATAATAAAATAATATTTCATCAGAACAACTTGTGGCCAAATGTGCTTCATATATCCAAGAACAAAGCTAGGCATTCAAAACACTTTCGAATACAGCGATAGGTCTGCATTTTGGAAAAGGACAACACTGTCTGCATTTTTTATTGAATATGGTTTCCATGTTCGACAGATATGCGCAAATCACTCGTGACCACGAATTTCCATCGAAAAACAAAATCGTAATTTTAGGAAATTTCAACAGGTATCATGACATCTTGCATTGAATATGGCAACTGTGCAATATCTATCTAATAACAGTATACTGTATGAAGGCGATCTTTTTCATTATTTGATTTTAGACGGCGTTGTTTTTACATGCTTTTTCTGTCCGATGACGTCGACCGGAAATCGAAAGTATACCCATACGTAAACAAAAGCAAAGGCTTTGGAATTTTCCCCAATGCAGCTCTGTCGCCGTGTTTTGAAGAATTTTTATCCCCTAGCTTTGTTCTTGGATACGTAAAGCACATTTGGCCACAAGTTGTTTTCGTGAAATATTATTAAATTATCAGTTCTGATGCGAATACGGTAGCAGACTTCCAGGAACCAGTGGTGCCTACAGTCGAATCTATGAGTTCATTACACATGTGTTTCGTGTTCTATACATCCCAACCTTCATTTTGATGTACATTTTGTGTACATTGAATTTGAATTGAAGGAATATCGGAGGTGAGAATTTTCAAAATAAACAAAATTTCATTACTTATATAGGCCCTTAAGTGGGATAAATAACTCATTGATGATGAATAGGCGAAAGAAAGCACCCCGTCTCGGGCCTAACGGCCCGAGACGGGGTGCTTTCTTTCGCCTATTCATCATCAATGAGTTATTTATCCTCTACTTAAAAACTCTTATTGACTTTTACTGACGTCGTCCATTGTTATTCATTGATATATAGTTTGACTATCCCACACTTAATAGTTGGATAGTTGTATATCCAACAGCTAACTGTTAGATATTTTACATCTATTGAACTACCAACAACAAGAAGTTTGAAAAGGTCCATCGACGGGGAGCTTTCTCTTGCCTCTCAAACATCAACTCGTTATTTATCCTCTGCATAAACCACACTTCTCATGCGCTCATGCGCAATTGTGTTGTTTCAAAATGAAAGCGGTCAACTCACTTATCATTTCAATAGCATAGTTTCAGTGCGAAAGGTTTTTTTTTTCTTTACCCAACAAACTGTCATGTCAGCGCGATGTCTTATCGACGGGGCCATTTTGTGTTAACCGTTAGCGTCGCCATACAGCCACAAACTAATACTTTTAAATTGCTTTTAAAGAGTCACCCCAAGTTTATTCGTCCTTGTGAACTCAACCTATAGACTGCATATAGCGTGAAAGTGTTTTAATATCATTATTGGCTGCCTGTACAGGCAGTCAACATTGATGTAGAAACTTCCTTAAGTCATCTGCACGTTAAGTCATCTGTGACTGTGTACATGTGCATAAGAGAGTAACTAATTATCGTAAAATTTAATCTAACGCTTTAACCCTTTGAACGGGAGCGGCCGCTTTCAGGCCAGGAACATGATACATCATAACATCATTAAATAGGATGGCAGTTCAGTAAATGTATGGGACAGACCAAGGCTGCACGTTGAAAATATTGATTGGTCTACCCCAAATAATGAATATCAACTCTTCTAAATTCTGCTAATGAACTGGCATGGAATATACCACTAGAGTTCAAAGGGTTAAGTCGTTCTAAAAGGGTATATGTTGCAAGTGGACGAAGTGCTAAAAGACATACCCAGGAAACAATATATTATTTGCCAATGTTATGCCACTACTTTCTCCCTTTTCTTTCTTTCTTTGTCTGTTTGTTTATTGGGGTTTGGTGGCACTTTCAAATGCCGGGTTCATAGCATGTTTGAGGTGACCCAATGGAAACACGTACATATAGTGAATGTGTATATTCCTGTGCATATGTACATACCTGTATGTGAATGAGTACATATAGGTAGTAGTATATGCGAGTATATTGGCGTATGTGTATGAGATTGCGATTGCGTGTATACATATTCGTCATCTATTTATTTGACAATTGGTTACATTCGCTGTGCCTGCAGGGGTTCAAAACAAATCGAATTATTTGAATGAAGCGTGAGTGCGTGCGTGCGTGCGTGCGTGCGTGCGTGCGTGCGTGCGTGCGTGCGTGCGTGCGTGCGTGCGTGCGTGCGTGCGTGCGTGCGTGCGTGCGTGCGTGCGTGCGTGCGTGCGTGCGTGCGTGCGTGCGTGCGTGCGTGCGTGCGTGCGTGCGTGCGTGCGTGCGTGCGTGCGTGCGTGCGTGCGTGCGTGCGTGCGTGCGTGCGTGCGTGCGTGCGTGCGTGCGTGCGTGCGTGCGTGCGTGCGTGCGTGCGTGCGTGCGTGCGTGCGTGCGTGCGTGCGTGCTCGCAATGGCATTTTGGCAACAATAGTTAGCCAAAGAATCCCACTTTTGGTCGCTTCGGACCATTTCTCCTACTTCAACTATCTTTCTGCGAAACATATCTGTGGAAAAAAAGTGGAGGGGCACGTGTCCCTGTGACCCCTGGCTCCTCCACTCTGAGAGAGAGAAAGAGAGAGAGCTGCCAAAATGTCATTGCGATCTTATTGAGAATTAGCAGGGGCAGGCAGGGGGTGCACAGACTCTTTACTAATATATCACTGAAGATTCCATCGTATGATTCACCCTTACTATGGCCTTTAAAGTCGACATAAATGCACAGTGGTGACTCCATATTTAACAGATTTGTTAAATATGGAGGCACGGAGGTGCATTTTTCTCAATGTAGAGGTAGGTTGGTTCCAAACTTAGCTTTGTGTATTGTATCCCTACCAAGTCACTAAGATACATGGACCACCACTAATAAAAATCAGAGTGTGGCTGTCCTCCTGTGACCGTGACTCCCACCAAATTCGATATGCTTTACACATCCATGTTTAGAAAAGAACATTTCGCTACTATTGCGGAAGATGGTTGAAGTAGAAGAAACGGATAAGACAGCTATCACACAGCGGCATATTCATCTAAACGAGAGACTATAGCGAGTCATGATACATACACCGATATACGATTAGAACCTTTCTCACAATGGGTCGAACCATTGTAGTATTGTAAATTTGTGCCCCTCCACTTTTATCGAGCTTCCGCCGCCCCTGCTCTCTCTCTCTCTCTCTCTCTCCTCTCTCTCTCTCTCTCTCTCTCTCTCTCTAAGTAATTTCTGGAAAAAGTTGAAGCGGGCAGATGTTTCTGCTTCGTCCCTGTTTCGTCCTGATTCCATTCTTCACTTCAACGACTTGCAGCTTTGAATCTGAATTGTGACATTTTGAATAAAGATGACTGAGAATTGTTCGGAAACTGGATATCGAATATGTTTGTACTGACTCTAATGAAGTGATCTCTATTCATATTGATCCAATAAATAGACACTGAAAAACACTCGTCAATATTCTCAGCGGTATCATCAGAGGAAGCACTTTAATTTCCGTTGCTCTGGTGCTTTTCTAAATTATCCGCGGTCTCGTTTTCACAAATTAAATTACAATTGTGTTGATTTGCCTCCGATGAATAGACAGACGTTAAAGGTCTAAAAAGTTAATGAGAGGTTTGTTATGAAATGTTGGTCATTGATATCACTCCATTGACAGGTATAACCAGAAATGAATGCTCTCTGATGATTTCCTTCGTCGCGAAAAAGACATAGATAAATTTTGTATTCTGACCTTTATGGTTCAAGTGAAGTTTTAAGGACATTCTTTTTCCCCAGAGGTTGATGATAGCTGATTTAAGATGTTCAGTGAATAGGCATTTGGCTGACCGTAGTAACTTCTCACATCGTTTTTTATTTAAGTCACATGCTGGTTGAGAGCAAATATTTTGGGGTACTGATATATGACACATGGCCCCTTCTCTCCACTCCATTTGCCCCAACGGGAATACGGAGTTGAGAAGATGTTCAGAGAACCCACAGCAAATAAAGTATGTCCCAAGAGTGCATGGCTAATGGATGTCAAGAACCCACCGATTTACCCTAAAAAAGGCCCCACTAGTGATGGAGAAAAATGGTCACTGATGTTTCTGTAGAAGTCATTACACGTCAGCGTTGCACAAAACGCGATAAAGTAATAAATAACAATTTTGCTTCTTAGGTTTGAATTTTGACATTGTGTGAGGCCATTAACCCTTTGAACTCTAGTGGTCTCTTCCATGCCAGTTCAATGGCAGCAGTTCGAAGAGTCCATATTCATTATTTGTGATAGACCAATCAGTATTTTCAACGTGCAGCCTCGGGCTGCACGTTGAAAATACTGATTGGTGTACCCCACAATATTTACCGAACAGCCATCCTATATAATGACGTTATGACGTATCATGTTCATGGCCGGAAAAGCAGTCGCTGGGGTTCAGAGGGTTACTATTAGGCTTGCTGCCGAACGGACAACTATAAGCAATCGCAAAATATAATTTGGACGCAACAGACCGTCACGTCAAAATTATAATCCATCCCTTACCCATATCGTCATGAAAATCGACTTTTGATAAAGTTATTTCCCTTGCTATTACTAAACTAGCGACGAATGTCCAGTTGAGAAGCAAGTAATTTTTTAGAAAACACCTATGACATCAGTAGACAATAAAGCCAAGTTTCTTTTTGTTATTTTTAACAAACGAAAACTACAGACTGCTCTCCGAGCTGACTGCTGTTTTCGTTTTTTAGAAGTAACAAAAGGAAAATTGGCTTTTATGGAAAGCTAATTAGAAGCAACTTGTCCACAGATAATCCATCATTAAGAATATATATCATCAGTACCACGCCTACCAAAACTAAGTAAAAGTACGCTTTGGCTCTTTGTTTAGCAAATGTGTTTTTACAGTAATTTGCATGTTTCTATTCTGCCCAGGAAAAACATTCGCAAATCTCACTTTCTAGACTTCTATATTAATGAAAAGAGAGGTGTCTGTATTATATGTCACGAGGCGCACACTGTTGATACAATGAACGGGAAAACAGTTACAGAACATCAAACGATGGTGAAAACGCCGTTTTCTTATTTTTAAATGGGTTTCAACAGAGAATAATAGCCAAACATTCAATCTGATTGGGAAAAAATTGTAATAAAACAGCTTCTGTATTTTTATGCTATTCGACAGGAATTGCCCGAAGTTTGCGAAATGGTGCGTACATCGATTATACAAACTTGGTAACATTTCGAAATTTCGATTTTTATCTGAAATTTCCATACCCTTAGTCTTAAAGGGGAGCAAACTTTCCCGTAAATCTCTCTCAACGACGAAAATTGTCAACCATGAGTGATTTTATGTTTATGTTTGTACTCCGTATAATCAACATTTGCGTTTGTTTTACAGCAAGTCTGGATTCAGATTCAAATTCAGATTTTATTTTTGACGTTATAAACATGTCACGCAGAATTGAATATAACATTGTTAAAACATAATACAAATCAATATACCGCAAGGAGACAACATAGCCAGATTGGCTGCCTACCTCGTCGCCTGAGTGCTAGAATGTCCTATGTCCCACAGGGGACATATGACATTCTAGCACTCAGGAGACTACTTGTTATCCCCTTATGAAAAGTGTTTTAGAATCAACACTGCACGTCTGTTAAGGACTCCGACGCTGACATTAATCAGATTTGAAACTCAGCGTTCTGCAGACTTGATGGCACATAACAAAAGATGGCGGGGCAGGATACCCAGATGAACTCCAAAGGTTTTCCAGTACCAAGATGAGACAGAGATGAAGCTAACGATTAACATGGTAAAAATAAGCAACATTTTGGGGAGAGTCTTGGGTTTCTGGATACCAGTGATTAACAGTAAAGTTTTGCGTCTGTGCTAGGCGTAACTCACGCGTTACAATCAAGCCAATTACATGGTCTGTACATGTATATATCTGAGGTTTCACGCTACAAATTTCCAAACTGTGAAGAAAAGGTGTGAATTATAATTTTATCGTATCACACGCATCGCTCGCATAACACCCAGCCTTCAGATGGAAAGAATAAAAAAAAACATTAGTCACTCGCGTTCATGAATGGCAGTGTATTTGATGATCAAGTATAAACGCGTTTAGTATCATAGAATTGTAGTTTTACACGAGCATGTATCCTGCCGCAACTTTATTTACGTTCATCCTTCGGCGCTTGTCGTTGCCTGTGTGATGGGTCCAGTGTGACAAGTGCATTCTCGTGTTGGGGCGGGGAAGAGGACCGTCATTTACCCATTCGGCGCATAATAGTGCTCATGAGAAGGCGTACGCTTTTCCCGTGTTTTTATATGTTTTGCATTTTCGCGTGTTTATTTTCAGAAAGAAGTTTGATGGTCGAGTACCATTTAAACACACGCCCTCTTCCCTGTCTAAAATGCGGGAGTGTAGGTCCAGGCGAGCTCACCTCAATTTATAAAAAGCTTTGTGCGGAAATTGTTTTACTTACATATATAACTATATTTACGTTGTTGAAAGACAAAAAAGTGATTGCCAAGTACAAGAATCAAGGAAATTAAGTCTTTCATATAATATTTGGAAAAAAAATGTCTATTGATTAGAGAGATGACCCTCTTTGTGCAATGTACAAACCCCCTACTCCTCTCATCTTCTGATTAAAACTCTTACAACTGCTGTGGGTAGGAAAAGGAGCTCTCTGTTGTTTTCGTTTATTAAAGGTTACAAAAGGAAACTTATACACAGAACGACACACGCGTGTGAATGGGTTAATCGATATGGCACGAAAGCCAACGCGGAAGGATAAAACGAGAAGCCGCAGACCTCGAGTTTTATCATTCCATGATGAACAAGTGCAATATCGATTAATCCATTCACACGCGAGTGTCGTTCTGTGTTTATTACAAGCCTTCACGTCTAAAAAAACAATTATTAGAAGGATACTGAGCAATTCACTTACCAACTATTAACAAAAAGAACACATTTTATAGCCACTAGATTATTCCTTCTAATCGCGCATGGAGACGGCAGAAGCTCAATTAAAGTGTGGGTGTGCCGTAAAATTGCCCAAGGCGCACTGGGTGTACCATGGTTTTGTCCGATGGTAGATGTACGCACAAACCTGCCATTTTTTGAGCCAAGCCCTCAAACCACCAGTCGTATTCTTATTCTGTAATGACTTCGACGCTGTTATAGCACGGGACCAGTCTAGCCCTTATATTGTCCATCGTCTATGTTTAGATTCGCTTCCAGTCGATTGAATCTAAAAGTACCATAAACATTCATTTTCTTTGAATTACTCAAGATATGTTTCTCAATCGAGAATGTATTTGACCAAATGTTTAATGACACTACAATACTGTTAGACATGTTGGTAAACTAAATACTTATCAATGAAGATTCATCCCTAATGTAGGTTTATGCCTACACCACGTAGTTCAATCAATTATGTTAATATGTTGATGTTTTCAAGGCGAAATAAATATTTATTACACATCCTTTAAACTCCAAACCCTTGTATTTAACGGAATCACAGCTATGACATAAATGTTTCTGTATTCAACTGTTGATGTACAAGCCAGAATTTTTTTTCCCAGCACCGTTTATACTAGTTCCTTTCCCGTTGAGTCATTAGTTACGCTTCGAAAAGTTTCCAAATTTCGTTGTAAAGTTATCGATCGTCTGTCGCGTAGTGTGAAAATGAAAACGTCCAAAGCAAAATAGTTATAACTATAACATAGTTATTAGCCAAATCAGAAATCATACTTCACTTTGTGCTATTTTTATTGCATATGTACTGAGGTAATAATGCACTTTGGGGAAAAATATTTAAAAACATTTAGTGGCATGTGGATATATACTACGCACTTGGACCCGTCCATGTTTAAATGTCCAATTCAGACACACGTAAACTGAGATTTGTTTATGTACACATGTTTTACTAAAATTTATTAGGAAAAAATATTTTGTGGTATATGGATATATATTACACACTTGGACCCATCTAAGCTTGAACGTCCATTTTAGGCACACGAAAGCATAGATTTGTTTATGTACACTTGTTTTATTAAAATTTATTGGAGAGTGTCTTTGGGTACCCCCCCCCCCCCGATGAATTTTACTATTATGAATAGTTAAAAGCTAAACCAGAAATTATACCTCAATCTGTTCTAAAAATTTTTTGCATATGTAATGAGGTCAAAATGCAATTTGGAGGAAAAAATACTTAGTGGGATGTGGATATATACTACACACTTTGACCCGTCTACGCTTGAATGTCCAATTCAGACACACGAAAACAGAGATTTGTTTATGTACACTTGTTTTATTAAAATTTGTTGGAGAGTGCCTCTGGGTACCCACCCCCACCTTCCCCACCCCCCCCCCCCCCCCCCAATGAATTTTAACATTAGGAATAGTTATTAGCCAAATCAGAAATCATATTTAACTTTGTTCTATTTTTATTGCATATTTACTGAGGTCAAAATGGATTTTGGAGGGAAAAATAATGTGGGGTATGTGGATATTTTTTACACACTTGGACCCGTCTAAGCTTGAATGTCCAATTCAGAAAAACGAAAACAGAGATCTGTTTATGTACACTTGTTTTATTAAAATTTATTGGAGAGTGCCTTTGGGTACCCCCGATGAATTTTAATAGTATGAATAGTTATTAGCCAAAAAACAACATAATATAATTCAGCACCGAAACAGTTACTAAATTTTGTTTACCAGTTTCAGTTTGCATCTCATGCATTGATTTTTCACTCTTTTCATTTTGTGTTTCCGTATCAGTCCTTCCAAGCTACTACGACAACTTATATGTTCTCAATTTTCAAAGATTGTAATTTTATCAAACGGTTCTTGTAATAACAGAACGAATAGCTTCAAATGAATGCAACAACCAAATATAGATAGCAAAACCTGTACACGTGAAACACAATATGGGCAAAGTTAACACTGTGTCCAACTGAACGGCCAATTTAGACACATGAAAATAGAGAATTGTATATGTACACTTGTTCTATTAAAATTTATGGGAGAGTGCCTTTGGGTACTCTCCGATACATTTTGGTATATTTTGGTGTACTGAACATTCATTAGCCAAAAACCTACATAAAATAATTCAGCACCGAACTAGTTACTAAATCTTGTTTACATGTCTTAGTCTGTATCTCATGCATTGATTTTTCATTCTTTTCATCTTGGGGTTTCCATATTCGTCATTCCAACCAACTAAGATATTTGATACCATACTACATTTTGGGGAAAAATATTTAGTGGTATGTGGACATATATTACACACTTGGACCCGTACATGCTGAATGTCCAATGCTGACACACGAAAACATACCATACTACATTCTGGGGGAAAAATATTTAGTGGTATGTGGACATATATTACACACTTGGACCCGTACATGCTGAATGTCCAATGCAGACACACGAAAACAGAGATTTGTTAATGTACACATGTTTTATTAAAATTTAATGGAGAGTGCCTCTGGGTAACCTCTCCCCCTCCCCTCCCCGCCCCCAATGAATTTTGATATTATGAATAGTTATTAGCCAAATCAGAAATCATACTCCACTTTGTGCTATTTTTATTGCATATGTACTGAGGTCATAATGCATTTTGGGGAAAAAAATATTTAGTGGCATGTGGATATATACTACACGTTTGGACCCGTCCATGCTTGAATTTCCAATTCAGAAATACGTAAACTGAGATTTGTTTATGTACACATGTTTTATTAAAACTTATTGGAGAGTGCCTCTTGGTAACCCCCCCCCCCCCCCCCGTTGAATTTTAATATTATGAATAGTTATTAGCCACATAAGAAATCATCCCTCACTCTGTTCTATTTTTAGTGCACATGTACTAAGGTCATACTGCATTTTGGAGGAAAAAATATTTTGTGGTATGTGGATATATATTATACACTTGGACCCGTCAAAGCTTGAATGTCCAATTCAGGTACACGAAAACAAAGATTTGTTTATGTATACTTGTTTTATTGGAATTTATTGGGGAGTGTCTTTGGGTACCCCCCCCCCCCCCCCTCGATGAAATTTAATATTACGAATAGTTACTAGCCAAATCAGAAATTATACCTCATTCCGTTCTATTTTTATTGCATATGTTCTGAGGTCAAAATGATTTTTGAGGAAAAAATATTCAGTGGCATGTGGATATATTTTACACACTCCGACCCATCGACGCTTGAATGTCCAATTCAGACACACGAAAACAGTGATTTGTTTATGCACGCTTGTTTTATTAAAATTTATTGGAGAGTGCTTTTTGGGTACCCCCGATGAATATTAATATTATGAATAGTTATTAGCCAAATCAGAAATTATACCTCATTTTGTCCTATTTTTATTGCATAAAAACTGAGGACAAAATGCATTTTGGATGAAAAAATATTTAGTGGTATGTGGATATATATTACACACTTGGAACCATCTACGCTTGAATGTCCAATTTCAGACACACGAAAACAGTGATTTGTTTATGTACACTTGTTTTACTAGAATTTATTGGAGAGTGCCTTTGGGTACTCACCGATGAATTTTGGTATTATGATTAGTTATTAGACAAATCAGAAATCATACCTCTCTTTGTTCTATTTTTACCGCATATGTACTGAGGTCTAAATACATTTTGGAGGAAAAAATACTTAGTGGCATGTGGATATATATTACACACTTTGACCCGTCTACGCTTGAATGTACAATTCAGACACACAGAGATTTGTTTATGTACACTTGTTTTATTAAAATTTGTTGGAGAGTGCCTCTGGGTACCCACCCCCACCTACCCCACCTCCCCCCCTCCCCACCGATGAACTTTAATTATGAATAGTTATTTGTCAAATCAGAAATCATATTTCACTTTGTTCTATTTTTACTGCATATTTACTGAGGTTAAAATGCATTTTGGAGGGGAAAAATAATGCGTGGATGTGGATATATATATTACACACTTGGACCCGTCTAAGCTTGAATGTCCAATTTAGAAAAACGAAAACAGAGATCTGTTTATGTACACTTGTTTTATTAAAATTTATTGGAGAGTGCCTTTGGGTACCCCTCGATAAATTTTAGTATTATGAATAGTTATTAGCCAAAAACCAACATAAAATAATTCAGCACCGAAACAGCTACTAAATTAAGCGTTTACGTTCTTAAATCGTCAAATACAGCAAGTTACGCTTAATTTTAGTATACCCAACGTTCCACAGGCAGTGTGTGGCGAAAAGCGATTCAATTTTTCATGTCTATGAGAGAATGTCATGTGGGTGGAGCATGTCTAACCATAAGTTAAGCGAGGCTAGGTTCTTTATAAGCTTACCATCCATAATCCTGTAGACTGAAAACATACACACAACAAAAATCTTGAGTTTACAAGGTTCTGTCTAACAAGGGCCGCTGCACTATCTCTATCCCTTCGTAATTGCTATTAATGTTGTCATCTGGGGCCAGTTCCAAAGATTTGTCTACGCATGCTGTGAAGGGCCATTGTGGCAATCGAAATCTTGCAACATCTTTCTGGGTAAAATAACACAACCACCACCACCACCCCACTCCACCCCCCCCCCCCCCCCCCCCCACCGACGTGTCCATACACGGAAATCGCATCTTCCATACACCAAAGGACATCTCCACTGGATTTCGAGTTTTCCTGTGAGCAGTATTATATGCCACTTCTTTTATTGTGGTTGGATCTGGGATATGTGGCATAAGCCATTGCCCGAGGGGATACCCACTGTCGCCAGTTAACCATCCACATCGTATTCTGCCTTGCTGGAAGTCGTGATTCAAAGCTGACGTATTGGACACGAATGCATCGTTTGTCGAGCCAGGCCACTTAGCCACAACATTAAGGAAATTCAGCTTCGGATCGCACACTGCTTGGATGTTTACAGAATGATACACCTTCCTGTTAACATAAGCATCATCATCTTCTGATTATGTCTTTTCTGATGTGGGTTACAGCTACATCCCCGACAACGTTTGGGAAACTTGTCAGCTCGTAGAAACCTGTCATTATTTCCCGTAAGTCGTTTTCAAAGGTCGGCATCTTGATGAATGTTCTGCAATATCAAACACTAATGCAGATGTGACTCCGTAAACAACACGCGAGACGTTGGCCTTGCTTATATTCTGCACGTCTCCGTTTACGACCTGAAAGCTGCCGCTGACATTGAAGCGGAGTGCCGTAACACCAGCAGGGTGTGAGATCTCCTCGTGTGTCGTTCAGTGTCAAATATTACAAGTTCGCATACCCGAAGCACTAAATTCTGGGGCAAACGGTATCGATGGATTATATCAACATGGTCCATCTAGCCGAGAGAGTTCGAGCGACCTCTGAAAACGCGTTGGCTACGAAAATGTCGCCTGGTTTGAAGCAATAAATATATCGCCGCCATTTTGTCGGAGTTACGAACATCTTATGCATGCTATGAGGCTGTCTTAAAGTTAAGCAATTATTTATGAACTTTCTTAGCTACGATCCTTTTGTGAACTCGGCAATGATGCTTACGTTTGTCATAAGATACACTTAGGCCTAAGAATGATCATAAGTGTGTTAATGAAACTGGGCCCTGGTCTCAACTGAAGTAGAATGAATGAATGGAAAGTTTCAGCGCGCCGAAGGCTCACAGGGACGATGTGTGATTTGAAATCCCTTGCAACCCGAATAAGGATTTGTGTGTAAATAAGAAGGTATATGTCTGTGGTGGCAGATCGAACGACTGTTATGCGATTATAAGAAGGAATATAGACTGTTGAGTTTTTATTGGCTTTCCCCAGAAATTAACAAAAAGAACTTTACTGTATAAAGTATTCTTTGGAAACATGGGATTGAAAGGTTACAGTAATATATCATACATTTTATCTCACAATCATCACTCAAATCGCAGTGTCATATTTGTAATTAAAAACTTTTACTGACGTCATCCATTGTTATTCATTGGTATACAGTTTGACTATCCCACGCTTAATAGTTGGATAGTTGTATTTCCAATAGCTTACTGTTGGATATTTTACTTCTTTTGAACTATCCAACAACAAACAGTTTTTAAGGGCCTATATAAGTAATGGAATTTTGTTTATTCTGAAATTCTCACCTCTCATATTCCTTAAATACAGATTAAATATACACACATTATACATCAAAATGAAGGTTGGGATGCATAGAACACGAAACACATATGTAATCAACTCGTAGAGTCGACTGTAGGCACCACTGGTTCCTGGAAGTCTGCTACCGTATTCGCACCAGAACTGATAATAAAATAATATTTCATCAGAACAACTTGTGGCCAAATGTGCTTCATATATCCAAGAACAAAGCTAGGCATTCAAAACACTTTCGAATACAGCGATAGGTCTGCATTTTGGAAAAGGACAACACTGTCTGCATTTTTTATTGAATATGGTTTCCATGTTCGACAGATATGCGCAAATCACTCGTGACCACGAATTTCCATCGAAAAACAAAATCGTAATTTTAGGAAATTTCAACAGGTATCATGACATCTTGCATTGAATATGGCAACTGTGCAATATCTATCTAATAACAGTATACTGTATGAAGGCGATCTTTTTCATTATTTGATTTTAGACGGCGTTGTTTTTACATGCTTTTTCTGTCCGATGACGTCGAACGGAAATCGAAAGTATACCCATACGTAAACAAAAGCAAAGGCTTTGGAATTTTCCCCAATGCAGCTCTGTCGCCGTGTTTTGAAGAATTTTTATCCCCTAGCTTTGTTCTTGGATACGTAAAGCACATTTGGCCACAAGTTGTTTTCGTGAAATATTATTAAATTATCAGTTCTGATGCGAATACGGTAGCAGACTTCCAGGAACCAGTGGTGCATACAGTCGAATCTATGAGTTGATTACACATGTGTTTCGTGTTCTATACATCCCAACCTTCATTTTGATGTACATTTTGTGTACATTGAATTTGAATTGAAGGAATATCGGAGGTGAGAATTTTCAAAATAAACAAAATTTCATTACTCATATAGACCCTTAAGTGGGACAAATAACTCATTGATGATGAATAGGCGAAAGAAAGCACCCCGTCTCGGGCATAACGGCCCGAGACGGGGTGCTTTCTTTCGCCTATTCATCATCAATGAGTTATTTATCCTCTACTTAAAAACTCTTATTGACTTTTACTGACGTCGTCCATTGTTATTCATTGATATATAGTTTGACTATCCCACACTTAATAGTTGGATAGTTGCATATCCAACAGCTAACTGTTGGATATTTTACATCTATTGAACTACCAACAACAAGAAGTTTGAAAAGGTCCATCGACGGGGAGCTTTCTGTTGCCTCTCAAACATCAGCTCGTTATTTATCCTCTACATAAACCACACTTCTCATGCGCCCATGCGCAATTGTGTTGTTTCAAAATGAAAGCGGTCAACTCACTTATCATTTCAATAGCATAGTTTCAGTGCGAAAGGTTTTTGTTTTCTTTACCCAACAAACTGTCATGTCAGCCCGATGTCTTATCGACGGGGCCATTTTGTGTTAACCGTTAGCGTCGCCATACAGCCACAAACTAATACTTTTAAATTGCTTTTAAAGAGTCACCCCAAGTTTATTCGTCCTTGTGAACTCAACCTATAGACTGCGTATAGCGTGAAAGTGTTTTAATATCATTATTGGCTGCCTGTACAGGCAGTCAACATTGATGTAGAAACTTCCTTAAGTCATCTGCACGTTAAGTCATCTGTGACTGTGTACATGTGCATAAGAGAGTAACTAATTATCGTAAAATTTAATCTAACGCTTTAACCCTTTGAACGGGAGCGGCCGCTTTCAGAAAAGGAACATGATACATCATAACATCATTAAATAGGATGGCAGTTCAGTAAATGTATGGGACAGACCAAGGCTGCACGTTGAAAATATTGATTGGTCTACCCCAAATAATGAATATCAACTCTTCTAAATTCTGCTAATGAACTGGCATGGAATATACCACTAGAGTTCAAAGGGTTAAGTCGTTCTAAAAGGGTATATGTTGCAAGTGGAGGAAGAGCTAAAAGACATACCCACGAAACAATATATTATTTGCCAATGTTATGCCACTACTTTCTCCCTTTTCTTTCTTTCTTTGTCTGTTTGTTTATTGGGGTTTGGTGGCACTTTCAAATGCCGGGTTCATAGCATGTTTGAGGTGACCCAATGGAAACACGTACATATAGTGAATGTGTATATTCCTGTGCATATGTACATATCTGTATGTGAATGAGTATATATAGGTAGTAGTATATTGGCGTATGTGTATGAGATTGCGATTGCGTGTATACATATTCGTCATCTATTTATTTGACAATTGGTTACATTCGCTCTGCCTGCATGGGTTCAAAACAAATAGAATTATTTGAATGAAGCGTGCGTGCGTGCGTGCGTGCGTGCGTGCGTGCGTGCGTGCGTGCGTGCGTGCGTGCGTGCGTGCGTGCGTGCGTGCGTGCGTGCGTGCGTGCGTGCGTGCGTGCGTGCGTGCGTGCGTGCGTGCGTGCGTGCGTGCGTGCGTGCGTGCGTGCGTGCGTGCGTGCGTGCGTGCGTGCGTGCGTGCGTGCGTGCGTGCGTGCGTGCGTGCGTGCGTGCTCGCAATGGCATTTTGGCAACAATAGTTAGCCAAAGAATCCCACTTCTGGTCGCTTCGGACCATTTCTCCTACTTCAACTATCTTTCTGCGAAACATATCTGTGGAAAAAAAGTGGAGGGGCACGTGCCCCTGTGGCCCCTGGCTCCTCCTCTCTGAGAGAGAGAAAGAGAGAGAGCTGCCAAAATGTCATTGCGATCTTATTGAGAATTAGCAGGGGCAGGCAGGGGGTGCACAGACTCTTTACTAATATATCACTGAAGATTCCATCGTATGATTCACCCTTACTATGGCCTTTAAAGTCGACATAAATGCACAGTGGTGACTCCATATTTAACAGATTTGTTAAATATGGAGGCACAGAGGTGCATTTTTCTCAATGTAGAGGTAGGTTGCTTCCAAACTTAGCTTTGTGTTTTGTATCCCTACCATGTCACTAAGATACATGGACCACCACTAATAAAAATCAGAGTGTGGCTGTCCTCCTGTGACCGTGACTCCCACCAAATTCGATATGCTTTACACATCCATGTTTAGAAAAGAACATTTCGCTACTATTGCGGAAGATGGTTGAAGTAGAAGAAACGGATAAGACAGTTATCACACAGCGGCATATTCATCTAAAGAGACAAAAGCGAGTCATGATACATACACCGATATACGATTATAACCTTTCTCACAATGGGTCGAACCATTGTAGTATTGTAAATTTGTGCCCCTCCACTTTTATCGAGCTTCTCTCTCTCTCTCTCTCTCTCTCTCTCTCTTCTCTCTCTCTCTCTTTCTCTCTCTCTCTCTCTCTCTCTCTAAGTAATTTCTGGAAAAAGTTGAAGCGGGCAGATGTTTCTGCTTCGTCCCTGTTTCGTCCTGATTCCATTCTTCACTTCAACGACTTGCAGCTTTGAATCTGAATTGTGACATTTTGAATAAAGATGACTGAGAATTGTTCGGAAACTGGATATCGAATATGTTTGTACTGACTCTAATGAAGTGATCTCTTTTCATATTGATCCAATAAACAGACACTGAAAAACACTCGTCAATATTCTCAGCGATATCATCAGAGGAAGCACTTTAATTTCCGTTGCTCTGGTGCTTTTCTAAATTATCCGCGGTCTCATTTTCACAAATTAAATTACAATTGTGTTGATTTGCCTCCGATGAATAGACAGACGTTAAAGGTCTAAAAAGTTAATGAGAGGTTTGTTATGAAATGTTGGTCATTGATATCACTCCATTGACAGGTATAACCAGAAATGAATGCTCTCTGATGATTTCCTTCGTCGCGAAAAAGACATAGATAAATTTTGTATTCTGACCTTTATGGTTCAAGTGAAGTTTTAAGGACATTCTTTTTACCCAGAGGTTGATGATAGCTGATGTAAGATGTTCAGTGGATGGGCATTTGGCTGACCGTAGTAACTTCTCACATTTTTTTTTTTAAGTCACATGCTGGTTGAGAGCAAATATTTTGGGGTACTGATATATGACACATGGCCCCTTCTCTCCACTCCATTTGCCCCAACGGCAATACGGAGTTGAGAAGATGTTCAGAGAACCCGCAGCAAATAAAGTATGTCCCAAGAGTGCATGGCTAATGGATGTCAAGAACCCACCGATTTACCCTAAAAAAAGGCACCACTAGTGATGGAGAAGAATGGTCACTGAAGTTTCTGTAGAGGTCATTACACACGTCAGTGTTGCACAAAACGCAACAAAGTAATAAATAACAATTTTGCTTCTTAGGTTTGAATTTTGACATTGTGTGAGGCCATTAACCCTTTGAACTCTAGTGGTCTCTTCCATGCCATTTCAATGGCAGCAGTTCGAAGAGTCCATATTCATTATTTGTGATAGATCAATCAGTATTTTCAACGTGCAGCCTCGGGATGCACGTTGAAAATACTGATTGGTGTACCCCACAATATTTACCGAACAGCCATCCTATATAATGACGTTATGACGTATCATGTTCATGGCCGGAAAAGCGGTCGCTGGGGTTCAGAGGGTTACTATTAGGCATGCTGCCGAACGGACAAATATAAGCAATCGCAAAATATAATTTGGACGCAACAGACCGTCACGTCAAAATTATAATCCATCCCTTACCCATATCGTCATGAAAATCGACTTTTGATAAAGTTATTTCCCTTGATATTATTAAACTAGCGACGAATGTCCAGTTGAGAAGCAAGTATTTTTTTAGAAAACACCTATGACATCAGTAGACAATAAAGCCAAGTTTCTTTTTGTTATTTTTAACAAACGAAAACTACAGACTGCTCTCCGAGCTGACTGCTGTTTTCGTTTTTTAGAAGTAACAAAAGGAAAACTGGCTTTTATGGAAAGCTAATTAGAAGCAACTTGTCCACAGATAATCCATAATTAAGAATATATATCATCAGTACCACGCCTACCAAAACTAAGTACGCTTTGGCTCTTTGTTTAGCGAATGTGTTTTTACAGTAATTTGCATGTTTCTATTCTGCCCAGGAAAAACATTCGCAAATCTCACTTTCTAGACTTCTATATTAATGAAAAGAATGTTAAAAAAAGAAATAATGAATAAAATACTCGCGTCATATAAGGGTACTGTAGAATGTAACAATCCGTATTGCCCAGACTGTAACCCATAAGTTAACCCTTAGGATCATAATTACTACATATCTTATATTACATTTTGCATTAAATCAAGTCTGGTATTCTCGTCATATTCTCGTCATATCGCACCTCACGCTTCCCATCCACTCCCTACAGCTTGAAATATATTTTATGTTTCGGTAAATAAAACTGTTTTGTTTCCTCTAAATAACCACATCAAGGGCCGACGTTTAAAAATAGAATGATCCAAGGCGTGAGGTGGGATGAATTTGTAGACACTAGCCACCTGATTCCGATCGATTACGATCGCAAAGAAGTCTTGTTAAATTTACTAATACTTGTATGAAGTATTCAAAATTAATGGTTGCTAACAGTCTGAGTGTGTGCCAAATGCACTTTTGGTTCTATAGGGGATGACAGGTAGACAGCCAATCTGGCTATGTCATCCCCTGGGAGTATACATATTTACGTCAATAAGGTTTCTGTAAATTTGTTCATTGTTTTCTGTGTTGCATGATGTATTATGTGTGCTCCTAATAAAGTATCTATCTATCTATTTATCTATCTATCTATCTATCTATCTATCTATCTATCTATCTATCTATCTATCTATCTATCTATCTATCTATCTATCTATCTGAAAAGAGAGGTGTCTGTATTATATGTCACGAGGCGCACACTGTTGATACAATGAACGGGAAAACAGTTCTAGAACATCAAACGATGGTGAAAACGCCGTTTTTTTTATTTTTAAATGGGTTTCAACAGAGAATAATGGTCAAACACTCAATCTGATTGGGAAAAAATTGTAATAAAACAGCTTTTGTATTTTTATGCTATTCGACAGGAATTGCCCGAAGTTTGCGAAATGGTGCGTACATCGATTATACAAATTTGCTAACATTTCGAAATTTCGATTTTTATCTGAAATTTCCATACCATACCCTTAGTCTTAAAGGGGAGCAAACTTTCCCGGAAATCTCTCGCAACGACGAAAATTGTCAACCATGAGTGATTTTATGTTTATGTTTGTACTCCGTATAATCAACATTTGCGTTTGTTTTACTGCAAGTCTGGATTCAGATTCAAATTCAGATTTTATTTTTGACGTTATAAACATGTTACACAGAATTGAATATAACATTGTTAAAACATAATACAAATCAATATACCGCAAGGAGACAACATAGCCAGATTGGCTGCCTACCTCGTCGCCTGAGTGCTAGAATGCCCTATGTCCCATAGGGGACATATGACATTCTAGCACTCAGGCGACGACTTGTTATCCCCTTATGAAAAGTGTTTTAGAATCAACACTGCAAGTCTTTTAAGGACTCCGACGCTGACATTAATCAGATTTGAAACTCAGCGTTCTGCAGACTTGATGGCACATAACAAAAGATGGCGGGGCAGGATACCCAGATGAACTCCAAAGGTTTTCCAGTACCAAGTTGAGACAGAGATGAAGCTAACGATTAACATGGTAAAAATAAGCAACATTTTGGGGAGAGTCTTGGGTTTCTGGATACCAGTGATTAACAGCAAAGTTTTGCGTCTGTGCAAGGCGTAACTCACGCGTTACAATCAAGCCAAATCCATGGTCTGTACATGTATATATCTGAGGTTTCAAGCTACAAATTTCCAAACTGTGAAGAAAAGGTGTGAATTATAATTTTATCGTATCACACGCATCGCTCGCATAACACCCAGCCTTTAGATGGAAAGAATAAAGAAAAACATTAGTCACTCGCGTTCATGAATGGCAGTGTATTTGATGATCAAATATAAACGCGTTTAGTATCATAGAATTGTAGTTTTACACGAGCATGCATCCCGCCGCAACTTTATTTACCTTCATCCTTAGGCGCTTGTCGTTGCCTGTGTGATGGGTCCAGTGTGGCAAGTGCATTCTCGTGTTGGGGCGGGGTATAGGACCATAATTTACCCATTCGGCGCTTAATAGTGCTCATGAGAAGGCGTACGCTTTATTCCGTGTTTTATATGTTTTGCATTTTCGCGTGTTTATTTTCAGAAAGAAGTTTGATGGTTGAGTACCATTTAAACACACGCCCTCTTCCCTGTCTAAAATGCGGGAGTGTAGGTCCAGGAGAGCTCACCTCATTTTATAAAAAGCTTTGTGTGGAAATTGTTTTACTTACATATATAACTATATTTACGTTGTTGAAAGACAAAAAAAGTGATTGCCAAGTCCCAGAATCAAGGAAATTAAGTCTTTCATATAATATTTGAAAAAAAATGTCTATTGATTAGAGAGATGACCCTCTTTGTGCAATGTACAAACCCCCTACTTCTCTCAACCTCGGATTAAAACACTTACAACTGCTGTGGGTAGGAAAAGGAGCTCTCTGTTGTTTTCGTTTATTAAAGGTTACAAAGGGAAACTTAAACACAGAACGACACACGCGTGTGAATGGGTTAATCGATATGGCACGAAAGCCAGCGCGAAAGGATAAAACGAGAGGCCGCGGGCCTCGAGTTTTATCCTTCCACGATGACACAAGTGCAATATCGATTAACCCATTCACACGCGAGTGTCGTTCTGTGTTTATTACACGCCTTCGCGGCTAAAAAAACAATTATTAGAAGGATACTGAGCAATTCACTTACCAACTATCAACACAAAGAACACATTTTATAGCCACTAGATTATTCCTTCTAATCGCGCATGGAGACGGCAGAAGCTCAATTAAAGTGTGGGTGTGTCGTAAAATTGCCCAAGGCGCACTGGGTGTAGCATGGTTTTGTCCGATGGTAGATGTACGCACAAACCTGCCATTTTTGAGCCAAGCCCTCAAACCACCAGTCATTTTCTTATTCTGTAATGACTTCGACGCTCTTATAGCACGGGACCAGTCTAGCCCTTATATTGTCCATCGTCTATGTTTAGATTCGCTTCCAGTCGATTAAATCTAAAAGTACCATAAACATTCATTTTCTTTGAATTACTCAAGATATGTTTCTTAATCGAGAATTTATTTGACCGAATGTTTAATGACAATACAATACTGTTAGACATGTTGGTAAACTAAATACTTATCAATGCAGATTCATCCCTAATGTAGGTTTATGCCTACACCACGTAGTTCAATCAATTATGTTAATATGTTGATGTTTTCAAGGCGAAATAAATATTTATTACACATCCTTTAAACTCCAAACCCTTGTATTTAACGGAATCACAGCTATGACATAAATGTTTCTGTATTCAACTGTTGATGTACAAGCCAGAATTTTTTTCCCAGCACCGTTTATACTAGTTCCTTTCCTGTCGAGTCATTAGTTACGCTTCGAAACGTTTCCAAATTTCGTTGTAAAGTTATCGATCGTCTGTCGCGTAGTGTGAATATGAAAACGTCCAAAGCAAAATAAAGTCGGTTCACAAAACAGAGTTAACCAAAAATGAGATAATATTAAAAAAAAACCCAATCATTTCCAACCACAACATTAATCCAGTTCGTGGCTGTCTTCTCTGCGGGTCCCATTACATCTAAATTGGTCGTCTTCATTTCGGTAAATCTTCGGACATCCTGACATGCTTCGAAAATCTTTTAAAAAAGTTTCTCCCAGCTGTTTTACAAATCTGCCCAAATTTGTACTTATATTTTTACTAATAGTAATGGCCACCAAATGCTTTGGCGTGAATGGACACCAGCCGAAGAGAAACAGCGATACGAATTTCAACAAACACGCCCAGAAGAAAAGATGACGAACGTATTTTAGACTGGTTCTCAAAAGGTTCTTTTGATTTTTTATCGATCCATTTGATCAGTACAGCTTCCAATAAAACAAAAGGTCTCTTCACCTTTGGGTTTAAACATTGGAATTAAAATTTGTTTATTTAAATTAATTTTAATGCATGGGATGTGTAATAAACACAGAATGTGATATGTGTTTGAATCGGTGGGTGTTTTATATAACTCGGTGGAATGGCGTAGTCATATTTCGCGAGAGCCGTAGGCTCTCGCGAAATATGTCTACGCCATTCCAACTCGTTATGTAACACCCACCGATTCAAACACACGTGCCGTTCTGTCTATTTATTGATTGGAATATTCGTAACGAGAGCACAAAAGTATATGCGAATGCATATGCATAATCTGATCAAACTATCTTACTGGTGGTGATTGGTCTAGTGGCCCCTATGGACTCTCGTCACTTGGTCTATCCGGCAGCGGGACGAACAAGTCGCGTTCTCATTGTCGTATTTTCTCCTTTCCTAACTTGTCCACACCAGACGAGCCAATAAGGGACAAAATGTGACAATGAGAACACAACATAGAGGAAATAAAGTTTATTCATTGTTACCCTAATTTATGTTTTTTCTAACCCAATAGGCTGTGCAACTGATCTCCTTTAACCCTTAAGAGTGTGAAAGGGAAGTTAGGCTGAACACAGTAGTGGTACTCACAGATAGGGCTTTTTGTGATGAGCGATGTCATACAAACTGTTGCGGATGTTGTCCAAGTGAAGGAGCCTGAAGTGTTTTTTTATCATGTATTCTTACCACCTAGAAAAACTCGAACCGAAACCGGGTTGTTTTTTTTCCTGAAACCAAATCGAAACCGTTTCTGAAAAATCAAAGGCTCCTAGTTGTAGTCCATACCAGCGTATGATTCTTTGCGGAATTGGACTGGTGGCCTGGGAGCTAGGGCTTGGTCCTGATAGGTGATGCAGAATACGTCAAGAAGTGTGTGTGTGTTGTTGTTGTTTGTTTCTTTTTTGTTGTTGTTTTTTTTGGGGGGAGGGGGGTTTGGAGTAGGGTGGGTGAGAGCAAATACATATTATGTATCTTCAAAACATCTGGCACGTGCTGGGAGACTGTTGAAGTAGAAGAAATAGAATGAAACGGGTGGTGGCGGAATTCAATGACCAAATTTGCAGATAATTTATTACGTTAAAAATCAGGATGTTACATTTTTTAACTCACTGTGTTATCATGTAGTATGTCTTTGGAAAAAACGAGTGGGATCCCCACCTCTGAATCCCTCTCCCATCCCACGTGTTCTTCCACGTCTGATCACGCATTGTTTGTTCCTTTCAATCTGCAGATATTCATGCTGCCTGTTCTCCTTGACAGAGGCTATCCGTTTGCAAACATTCTGAAAACCCGACAATCTATTTGGTATTGATTACCAATAGGGCAACTGATAGACTTGTCGGCTTGTTGGTATCTCAATTTATTGACTGTCCAGTTCGTCTCTTAGTCGGATGAATATCGAATGACCACTGACTGTTGTGTACTCGTATAAATGGATTCGTACATGAACTATCATAGAACCTATTATCTTGTCTGTTCTTTCCATTCAACGTTTGGATTTTCCCCTTTTCCTCTGCTCTAAGTTGTAGTTCTTTTAACCCTTTACCTAACATGAAAAGCAGACGACACTTGCAAAAAAAATTCTTGAATAACTAATTTTTTTCATTTTTTGTCTCAAAAACATAGGTTATGACCCCTCGTTGGAATGAGCTCGACGAGCTCGTTCCAACGAGGGGTCATAACCTATGTTTTTGAGACAAAAAAATGAAGATATTTTGAAAATTAATTGGCGATTTTTGAGAATAGCGCTGGCCGGTTTTGGCCGTTACGTTGGGTAAAGGGTTAAGCTTTACATGTAAAACTAACTCTATTTTCTCTGCCACCGCCACCCCCTCTCAAAATCGGCTAAACTTTGATTAATAAAAAGTTCGTAATCAAAATTGGAGTTTGACTTGCATTTTGTGTAGATTTGTCAAAAATACACTGGATCGATAAGTGTTAAAAAAAGAATTTACCCTTTCGGTCCCTAATGTCGGTACTATCAATCGACAGAAGACCAGAAATGGTCAAAATATTGACAAAGTAATGTTCCATTGCGGTAAATGCAAGAAACAATTCTACGATCCGCATGGGGATTCAAAAATCGCAATTGACTTGAATTTGTTCTGCGAATTTGTTAAATGTACCTTCTCCACACAAATTCTGTTAAAAAGGATGTTAGGTTATTTTTTTCTGCTGAAATATTAATAAAATCAAGAATACCCTGCAAATAGGCCATTTTAGCCTGGAATCGTGTTGTTTTGTCAGTTGCCAGTGTTAACCGTTACACCTTGCAATATAAATTCTTATAAACGCACACTGCAAAAGTATGAAGGCTGTCTTGCTGTCAAGATAATAGCTTGAATTTACGATTTTGTTGTTTAAAATTGTATATTTTTTTGATAATCTTTCTTACTCGGGCTAAATATAAAGCGTAAAGATAGGTATATGAAGGACCCTGAAAAACCGTTTTGTCACTTTTGGGGACGTCCAACATAACTTTGGTCAAATGTTAGGTAATTTTCTTCAAAGTCCAAAAAAGTCCCAAAATTAATAACCCCCAATAAATTATATACTAAAATGCTTGGAATGAAACATAGAACATGTGGAAACTGAAAATTTTCCATGGAACTGCTGCCAAGTGGTAGATAGCACCACCTGAAAGTCTGCTATGGCATAAGTAAGAGAACGAAATTTTTGCAATAAAATACCTTAAAATAAAGTAGCAGCTGTATTCTAGAAGCAGTACATACTCGAAGAAATCTTCTCCTAATTCTTGAAAGGAATAAAGATTGAGACCAAATGTTATAAGTGGAGTGCTCACTGATTGAAGGCAGACATTTTCTTCTGTTAATGTTTTGATTTGGGGAAGTTAAACTAAGGTCAATTTGAAGAAATCCACTACAAGAAGTATGGAAGGACAAAAGAGTGTCTACCCATGTAATGATGTAGGTAGCAGTGTGGTGGTTTGGAAAGAAACTATAATCTTCTCTTATATAGAATGTACTGCAGTCATAGTTGCACAAAATTATTTACAGACCCATTGTAGCGGCTTGCACTCTAACACTTTACCCAACGTAACGGCCAAACCCGGCCAGCGCTGTTCTCAATTAATTTTTTATTATTTTGTCATTTTTTGTCTCAAAAACATAGGTTTTGACCCCTCGTTGGAACGAGCTCGCCAAGCTCGTTCCAACGAGGGGTCATAACCTATGTTTTTCAGACAAAAAATGAAACAAAATTAGTTATTCTATGCACTTCACTCAATAATTTGTAATATTATTTGCCTTTCTTCACTTCTCTTATCTGTTTCTGAGACATTGGTAAAAATGTCAACAAACTGACCAAAGTTAGGTTGGACGACCTCTAAAACGGACCAGCACGAATAATTCATGCGCGGCAAATTAAGCATGAAATTTTATGACCATTGCGTCGCGTCTACGGAACGCCATATGAGCTGTCTGGTAAAAGATTAAAGCGGAGTAAACACCAGTGTTCTCAGGCAATAATTATCTCCAGTTAATAGGTAATTGTTGTAAAAACAGTACATCCCACAGATTCTGAACACACACACCTTTCACAAATCTGGTCTGTCACGAATGTCAATATATATCGAAAATGCGAGACTTTCTAACGAACTTAACGGAGAATTTTAAATTAAGACAGATCTAAGCGGTGCGAAAGTATAGGCACGTTGTAATGTAGGGGACTCACAAAGCTCATATTCAGCGTAGGAACAGTCGTGGGCAAAGGCGTTGGCCATATACGAGTGTAGGAGTAGATGTTGAAGTACGAGCTCCTTGAACTCACGAGCTTGGTATTTAGGTAGACAGTATTACCTGATGTTGAAGGCAAGACATACGTAGGCAGAGAAGGCTTTGCCTGAATGAACATTATTTTGAGATAAATGGAGGGGAGCATTTAACCCCATAAGTAGCGACTGCTTAGGTGAAACGCGTCCAGTCAAGTGACGATGTATTAGTGGCCGTGCGACGGCAGTGGTAGGGTAAAGGCATGCTGTAAAGTGGCAATACATTAGTGGCCGAGTGATGGCAGTTGAAGAGTGAATTCCGTCACATATTAAAGCAGAGGCGTCCTTGCGGACCTATTCGGTCGACTCACACGCCTTGTCCATCCCGTGTGAATAAATATTATTACCACTTTAGCGGACGTTCTCTAGTATATTAACGGAGTTTAGCGGGTCGGTAAGACTCAGTAATTCATGACGCCATGCAACCGGAAGCGAGCCGCGGGCGTTAATGAAAACCAAATTCATTAACAGCCCGCCGCCCGCAACATGTCATGGTAATAATAGTAATAACATGATTTTGTCGAGCATCCCGGTTTATTAACGGCCCTCGAGGAATGAATAACAGCCACCTGGCTTATTAACGGTCCTCGACTTCGTCTCGTGCCGGTAATAAACCCTCGGGCTGTTATTCATTCCTCTCGGGCCGTTAATAAACCGTAACGCTCTCCAAACTCATGTTATTGTTATATTATTATATATATTATATTATAAATATAATTAAACGTTAGTTGGCGCCGTCGCTATTGTGAGGGTTATAGGGAGGCTCACGTAGCCCCCGAATGGTGAATTGCGATCAGTAAACTCTGCACGGCTTAATGCAATTATATCCTTCGTAACAGTTTCATACAAAGACTATCTGATATTTGCCACAATAGTGTCTTAACACTCCCATCACTGCTTGTGAGATGTGAAAACAAAGGCATCAGTGTTCTAAACATGCTCATTATTCTTCGCAAAGACTGAGCAGTCTGTGATACGAACATGTTTTAGTAGGAATATTTTCAATATGTGCCGTACTGCATGTTCAGAACTCCACAAAGATCAGATACATCCTGAACTATATTTGTTAAATGTAACATTAGTGAAAAGAGATGAGAGACGTAGATCCCCGCGAATCTCAAATTTCGAATCGAATCGAACTTCGAATGGAATCTCACGGGTCATCAACTTGTAAAGACTGTACCTTCTGGTAGCCGTAAATACTGCCAGTCTCCATTCATGTATTGTATTCAACACCGACTCGTCTGTTTGGGCGAGTCAATGAAAAAAGCGGAATATCCCAGAACGGGATCAACGTAGTTTCGGAAGCGGAACCTTCTTGAACTTTTCTTCTATATACAAGAGACCTGATGATAGACGAAGAGTTCAAAAGCAGACAATTGTTAGGATTTGGAGAACATCTCGACGATTCGAAAATTTCGAACCAACTCGAATCGAATCATCGGGTCAATTACGATCTGAATCGAATTTCGAACTGCCCAAGAGGAATTGGTTGGGTTGAACGTGAACGTTGGAGATTAAGAATGACATCCACTTTTTAAAAAGGTTTATTTGGCTCAGTAGGTAGAGTTGCAGGCTGCAAGCCGAGAGGTCCTCGGTTAGAATCCCACCTGTGGCAACCGCGTTGTGTCCTTGGACACTTCACCCCCATTGCCCACGCGGGAGCACGGTGACGTTGTGTACTAAGGCGTACTGCACGTCGATGGTGCACCTGTCTTCAACCAATGCTAACCCGGCTTGCTAGCAGTTGCTCACCGTTGCTCGGTGATTATATCTGGCTTCCTGCACCCGTAAAACTGTCGTGGTCATGATTAGCCATTGTGCAGAAATATGTGACCTTAAACACCAATAAATAAATAATAAAAAAGTTTATTTTCTCTTCCTGAATTTCCAGAATTACCCAAACGAAGTTTTAATTGATCGGATATGCTGCGTTCAGTTCTCTGTGTGATCGTTCGCACGACAATTGGTCAGAGATTAAATCTCAAACAACTACCAGGGAACAACCAACGAGGCAAAATAATTGTAAGAACGCAACACGATTATTTCCCTTACGAAAGAAATTTCGTTGAGAAATATCGATTAAATTTCTTTCGGTCGAAAGACTGATATCAAATATGTTCGCCCGTATATCTAATAGGCTAGAATAACTTCCCATAAGTGTTATTTATGTTTCAGCCCAGAAGTTCAGCTCAGTTAAACTCTAGTCTTACGTAAATGTCAACTTCGGCGAGCTCAAATTCACAAAAGTCGTTAATCAAGATAGCTTATGACCTCTCATTGGAACTAGCTATTCCAACATGTTTCGGCGGAGGTTATAAACTATGCTTGTGAGGCCAATAAGTTACTTTTTTCCAGAACGAACATAATCCTGCACGTGGTTCACCCGATGTGTTGGAGATCTTTGTTGTCCATTCAGAACTTTTGTACACGGTATCATGTCTTGGGAAAAGGGCATTTTGCTACCCTTCTTCTCCCTACCTAGAACAGGTGAGAATAGCTACCTGTCCTATGGCTCATTTTGGCCAGTCATTTGATCCTACATCTCACATTTACTCATATTAGGGGTATTGATCTAAAACTGATGCCAGTAAGACGAATCTCAGCAACAAGGTCAACTATCTGCGCGACCGACTTCCTCAATCTGTTATTATCACAGTTGTGGACCCCGTATACGGTATGTCATCTGCGTAACGTTTTACAACGGTCTGCCTTAGCCCGATTTAGTGAGTTACTGCCCCTCTTCCAAAACAGCTTTTGATAAAGAGTAGGAAAGCTTTCATTTTGTACGCAATGTTTCCGTATATATTTAAAGAAATAAGTGCAAAATGGAATTCTACACCTCCTCTACAGATGTTTTGCTAATATTGTCTCAAATGACATAAACACACCGCAGTCTCTCTAATTGTAGATTATGCTATGAATTGAACCAATCCAATCTTGTTTGACAGAGCTCAATGAGCTCTGTCAAACAAGATTACATTGGTTCAATTCCAAGTTGCATTCAGGGACAATTGGCGGCTTGGAATTTTGATATTTAAACATCAATATGCAGGGGGTTCATTATTTCAATCATATGGAAAATTTAACTGATAATGGAACGCGTCTAATCCCTCAATATTGAAATTTAATCTAAATCGGAACAACGTTTGTATATGTTAATAAGAAAATAATACAGTGAAGTCCTCCAAATATGTACTGATCGAACTGTCAATAAACGAAATAATAGTCCGTACAGGCCATATTAGGCAATTCTATTATATTAGTGTTTCATTCTATTCTATTTCAATCCTATTCGTAGCGCACAGCGACAATATATCGCAGACTCGACGCATATCACTTGGTGTAGTCACGTTTTCGTATTAGTTTTTCTAATTCTATGCGAAAAACGGGCGTCTAAATCGCATTAAAAAATCGGGTCAGAAGCCACACGAGGTGTGACCTAGCCTTAGCATATAGAACTGAAAGGTAGGCTAAAACGAAAGTGTGGGTAACACGATGTTTCTTGCGTTACGTGTGTACTGCGCTGCAGCTGTGCAATAATGCGATGACTTCTCTCTGTGCGATAACATAGAAATCGCGAAGCCTTGAGGCGAGTCGAAAGTGCTTGTCCAGAGTATTGTGGACCTAGTCTTACCTGGGATGAGGAAGCATTTTCTGCGTGCGTGTTTTGCAGACCTTTTCGAAATCGTCTATTTGCACTACCATACCGGTTACGACCGACGCCTATACGAATTTTCGCCGACCGTGCCACTTGTTGCGTATAATACAAAACAGTACCCTGTCCACCACCTATCCAAAATTTTAGATTTTATAACTACAAATAAAAGGTGATTTTTTTCCTTTTTACTCTTCCAAGTTTTGTCGATGCAATAATATTGCTTCATTACAAGAAAAATTGTTTTTGCATTTCTTAAGTGTGTTAATAAAATGTCCACCATTTAACAGGGACGCAAAAAAAAACATTTCCTCCAATTCGCACTAAATTGTCACAAGACGTGTGGGCAGCCATTATTATGCAACGAAGACTTCGTGACTCTCTTGCGAAGATATAGTTATTCTCTGAAGAGATCCTGGATCCACAATTACAACAATACAGAGCATGGCAGTCGCATCTCTTGTTTATCGTTGTAATTCGCCACTCAGGAAAAGACGACACACGTTCCGCCCTATAACGGGTTGTTGGCCACTTTATGGATAGCCGTGTACAGTTACGTAGATCGACTAACTGAAGACGAACATAAACACGGTAATGGGTCCAGTGACTAGAAATTACATTCAAGAACCTTTAAAATGTCCATTCACCGAGAGATTCCAAAACTGTTCCCTAAGTTATCTGATGTGAATCCTTTGTATCACACAAATGGTATGAGAAATTGCATTTTATTTTCTTGGATAATTAAATATTATCATTTTTCTTTGAAAACATATCTTATGGGCCCTCTCACTGGCAAGCGATCGCCGAGCTCGTTTCAAGGAGGTGTCATAAGCTATGTTTTGGAGGCCAAAATTGAAAAACAAAATGTAACTTTTTTGTGAATAACGCTGCCCTGATCGTTAGATTAGGTACAGTACGGCCGCAGTGGACTGGTCACTTTCCACGGGTGGGCAATATTTCCATGGACGCAATGATATTAGATTCCAAACACTAATTATAGGAATAATCATCAAAAAATTAATTAATGAGGCACCGGGTAAAACCCGGTGCTTCATTAATCAAAATTTTGTTGCTGATGATTTTTATTACCTGGTAAACGCATGCGTGGATATCACGGCCCACGCGTGGATTACGACAAGTTCAATGGCGGCTGTACTGTAAGGGTAAAAAATTACATTTGCTGTGTGGAGTTTTCAGAATTACGTCAAATCACTGTCATTTAACTGTTTCAGTTTCTGGTCTTCTTCATGCACATGATATAGGAACCTTGTTAAATCACGTAACTGGTCTAACGGTGATATTAACTCTTATAATTTGAGACAAGTTGTCTTTGTTTTCGGATGAGCGTCCGTCAATGCCTAGGTGGTCGACTTCGTTATCTCCGACATCTCTAGAAGGTTCTTCGTCTCTTGACAGTTTTTCTTCTGTTTGTTTCTTTTGAAGAATAATATAATTTTCTTGTGCCTGTCCCTTCCGTTCTTCTGCACCTCCTCTTTCTGTAACAAATAAACACAGAAAATTAAGACTTCTTTCTAATTTGGTGATTCTGTGTATGCAAAAAGTTATATTTTCTTTTTTTATATATATTACAATGAATATCACTCGGTAATATATAGTTTAAAATTCAAATTTTATTATCAACATTTGTAAGCCTGCTGTGCTATTAATAAAATAAAAGGCCGCCCGGCCACTCGTCCCCCTAAAACGTGTGCAATTTGAGGTACTTGAAAAAAAATTGAATTTTCCGAAGCCGAAAAAGGGACATAATTCTGGCGAACAAGGTTGAACCAAACCCCGATTTGAACTTGACCTGTGGTTTATGTTGATACACCTATATACCAAATTTTATTTGAATCAGTCAACAATAAGTTATCATCGGGAAACCAAAAAAAATTAATTTTCGAAGTCGAAAAAGGGGCATAATTCTGGAAAAATTGTCGGACCACACCCTGATTCGAACTTGATCTGTATTTGATGTTGATACACCAGCATACTAATTTCATTTGATTTGACCAACTTTTGCTCAAGTTATCGGCGGGAAACCAAAGAAAATGAATTTTTGAGGCCGAAAAAAGGGCATAACTTTGGCAAACATTCGAACTTGACCTGTATTTATGTTGAGGTTCCGCTCTACAGTTTCGCACTATTGCACAGGGGTGAAATTCTAAACATAGGGTATATGTTGAAACTAGGGCCTTGTAAAATAGAGATATATATTTTAGTATCAGATATATGATTACATTAGGCGTTTTGTTGGACAAGAGAATTTGAAATTTTGGTCTCAAAGTTGGAGTCTGATACATAGGGGTAAATCACCAGATGAATTATGGGAAACAGTGGCTTCGAAAAATTGGCTATTTTTTAAAATATAATTTTTACACGGGTTTGTTACCAGACATGTAACTAAAAATGAAACGGAAACATATAAAAACAAATTTTGCATTTTCGAAACAGGGGATGTTATGCTCCAGGGGTAGGTAGGTGGGGGGTGGTAGGAAAATTCTGCTTTTGTGGCTGCTGGGTGGCTGAAAATGACTGGTTTCGGCATTTTTTCATGCAATTTTGCAGGTTGAAGTTTTGCCTTTAACAATATATTATTCCACCCACATTCAGATTATTTATTTCTACTTAGTCAGATTGTGTAATATGTTTTTGTGGATTTTGGAAATGTAATACATGTCATGGGTTAGATGACTAAGTTACAGAATATTTGCATTTGAAAAGAGTGTATGGCATGTCATTTTTGGAAATGCCTGGAAAACTGTGGAGCGGAACCTTAAAGAGCATTTTGTCAACTCTCGAACCAGGAAGTTCTTTACTTGTGTTTGAGTCATAAATACACCACTTTTTATTATTTCTGGTTTATGTGCAATTGTTAATGATAGTTAACATTCATTAAGTGATATTTCAGCACAACTGGAAGGAAATAAGTGGAAATTTGGAGAAATTTATTGATGTAGACTAATTTCGCACCTGTTTTGAATTTGCGTCATGATTTCGAAAACACATTGAAGTAGAGCACTGCCTTTCCTGAACGCCGAGCTTTGTATTCATGGCAAATATATGCAATTATGAACAGCCTGGTTGTTATTATTCACCGCAGATTTGCAGTCATGGTGTCTACGTTTTCATTTTGGTCATTGGTGTCATGTCTGTGTGTCATCCGTCCGTTAAGCTGTTTGCACTTTCATATCTAGAAAGCAACACCCCACCCCCAAAGCAATGGTTATTACTGCTTATTGTTTCATATTTTGATTATATTTAACAGTGCTATTGACAGGACCGTGGTAGCCAATGTGGCTGGTGGTAATATCAAAAATGCTCTCTGAAGTGGCTCAAAGAAAGCTGAGGGTTGAGGAGGTGTGGTGTGGTTGTGAAAATCAGGCAAAAACCGCCTCAAAAGCTATTCGGCAGTCAGAAAGGCCATGCTGTATCTTTTTAGTGGTTGAAAATAGAGACTTGTGGTTTGTGTTCATTCAACTCAGGATAGACTCCAGATTCTTTTGCCTGAGTGAAATCCAATGGGAGATCACTCTTGTTTTCTCTTAAAATTCCGCTCTACAGTTTCGCACTATTGCACGGGGTGAAATTCTAAACATAGGGCATATGTTGAAACTAGGGCCTTGTAAAATAGAGATATATTTTTAGTATCAGATATATGAGTACATTAGGTTTTTTGTCGGACAAGAGAATTTGAAATTTGGTCCCAAAGTTGGAGTCTGATACATACCAGATGAATTATGGGAAACAGTGGCTTCGAAAAATTGGCTATTTTTCAAAATGTAATTTTTACACTGGTTTGTTACCAGACATGTAACTAAAAAAATGAAACGGAAATATATAAAAAAAATTTGCATTTTAAAAACAGGGGATGTTATGCTCCAGGGGTGGGTAGGTGGGGGTGGTAGGAAAATTCTGCTTTTGTGGCTGCTGGGTGGCTGAAAATGACTGGTTTCGGCATTTTATCATGAAATTTTGCATGTTGGAGTCTTGCCTTTAACAATAAATTATTCCACCCACATTCAGATTGTTTATTTCTACTTAGTCAGATAGTGTTATATTTTTTGTGGATTTGGGAAATGTATTGTCCATTGTAATATTTATATACACTATTGTACTAAAAGTTACACGACAATACTCACATGTCTAGAGTTGGGCGGTTTGGGGTTTTCCTGATCGGTTCAGTTCCGGTGTAAAAGGAATGGAAGTCTGTAGGAACGTTAATCCCTCTGGACTATTATTCCGCGGAATTATAGTCCTAGGTCTAACATTTCTAGGAATAGTAGTCCGGCGGACTACTATTCCTAGAAATGTTAGACCTAGGACTATAATTCCGCGGAATAATAGTCCAGAGGGACTAATTTTTCTACGGACTTCCATTCCTGTTACACCGGGTTCTGCGGAAAGTGGAAAACCTAACCGCAAGACAAAGCAAAAACTTGTCTAAAGGTTTTGCTTTATTTATGCTTAAACTGATCAAACTATCATACTGGAGGGGGTGGGGGGGGGGCAGGATTAATGACCCATATGGACTCTCGTCACTTAGTCCATCCGGCAAAGGGGCGAATACATCGCATTCTCATTATTACATTTTCTCCCTTCTTGACTCATCCGCCTGAGGAGTCAATAAGGTAGAAAATGTGACAATGAGAACATAACATAGATTAGATGAACTTTATTCATTTGTTACCCTAAGTCATGGGTTTTTTTTCTGACTCAGTAGGTTGAGTTACTGATCCCCTAGAATCATTTAGAGTGATCAAACGGAAGTTAGGCTGAACCTAATTTTAATTCTTACAGAGATTTCTGGGCTGAGCGCTGTCGTACAAACTATTGCGGATTTTTTTCTAAGTAAAGTTTATTATTCAGTAGGTGGAGAGTGGATTGTTACTAAATCACCCGCGAAGTGGAGTTATCACCCAAACTATAATTTTCAAATTTTATACATATGGACGAAAAACACAAACAATGTTTCAGCCAATGGACCTCCAGGTTTAACCCGGAGGTCCATTGGTTGAAACGTTGCCTGTTCTTGTTACGCTTTGTAATAAATTTGCAGTTATTGCTTGGGTGGAATCTCTACTCTGCGGGCGATTTAGTGATAATACACTCACCACGTACTGTATGTTCTTAACATATAGAAACGCCGTTTGTGCATAAACTGATCAAACGATCTTACTGGGAGGAAAGTGGACAAATGACCCCTATGGACTCTGGTCACTTCGTCTACCCGTCAAATGGGCGAATACGCCGCGTTGTCATTGTCGCACTTTCTCCCTTCTTCACTCGTCCGGTGGACAAGTCAAGGTCAAAAACGGGACAATAAGAACACAAAATAGAAAAGATGAACTTCATTCATTTGTTACCCTAATTTGTGGGGTTTTTTTACTCAATAGGCTTGGTAACTGATTCCCTACAGCCCATAAGAGTGATCAAAAGCAAGTTAGACTGAACCTAATGGTAATAAAGACAGGACCTTGTGTGCTGAGCGCTGTCGTACAAATTATTGTAGATTTCTTCTGAGTAAAGGATCCGGAAGTGTTATTTATTATATTTTCGTAACACACAAAAAAACGAACAAAACCGGGGTTGTCAAACCCTAAAAGTCATATGTGAATTTAATGTTTAGTCTTATATATAGATATGATGAATGGAGTGAAATAAAGATCTTGAACCTGCCTTATATTACATTCGAAAGAGCATTCTATACTTCTCGCACCTCCACCAAATAAACTCAGTCGCCGACGGAATCAGTTATATTTTGGTTGACCTCAGTTAAGTTTGAATGAAGAGCTGGGTGACATTGAACTCTTTTTGGTGTTTAATATGTATGGTTTAAATTCATGGGCCAGGATTAGACCTGGAAGGTTTTGCTTTTTCAGAAAAGGTTACTGATTCGGTTTCAGGCGAAAACCTCGGCTTCGTTTCAGTTTTCTATGTGTTAAAAACATATAATAAATAACACTTCAGACAGGGAGGGGGGGGGGGGGTCTTCGAAAAAATTACTCTTTACACAGGCCCGGGGTGGGTGAGTGGTCCCGTCGCGAAAAATGTCACTTTTTCCTCTCATTAAATACAGTCTTGGGTGCTTTAATGGTGTTTAGGGTAGTTATTACATATGTGACATAGTAGCATGACTGATAACTATCTGTTGTAACTCACATTTGGTGAGATGGTGACCATCAAACAGTTGGTGGTCAATATCGCCCACCCTTAACCTGTTTTTAACAGACTTAAATCAGTGTTACATAAAGAAAAATCAAATTTTCAATCAAATAAATCATTTAAATAACAAAACACAATAATAAAAACAAAAACATAATGAGGAAAGACACTTTTGAAAACCTGAAAATAGGTTCATATTTTGTCCTACGGTTTTATTCTTCTGATACCTCTTCAGTACACCGCACTTTTAAATTACTCTTCTCTGATGTCTGCTCATTACATTAAAATTACATTGTTAATGTAGTTATACGTTTTGGGTTCAAATACTCAATTCCCATTGGTCAGCTGGATAAAAACGTCATGACCAAATGTAATTCATTTTCCAATTAATACATTTTGTCGAACTTTGACCCGCATTTACGGTAAAGCGCAGTTGACAAAATGTAATTCGGGCGGTGTTTGGGCGGGTTATTAACTTTTAGCGCCTCTCGTCTTTCTGCTTTTTTGTTTGGTAAAAAGTAGTTTAAACAGTTATGAAATGTAATTAAAAGAACTGAATGCAATTTTTATAATCTTTATTGGAGTATGAACGTGTGGGGATTGGAAAAATTGTATGAATCCCTTCGGGATTCATACATAATTTGTACCCATTCCCATACGTTCATATTCCAATAAAGATTATAAAAATTGCATTCAATTCTTAAATCAACAGTTCTTTAGGATCAATACAACATGAGAATGTATTCGAAAACTGAATTGTGAGAAATTAATTCCATATCCTGTTACATCCTTATACATCCCTAACTAAGATGCAAAGGACTAATACTATTTTACAGTAATTGTTTATACGAATACGGATTTGATATTCGTTGACGCAGTACTGTTGATACCAAAAATGTGATAAAGGAAAAGGCTATCAAATGGAATCCAGCATGGTGCCTGGGTATAATACGCCCATTTTGGTAGCCAGGTTGCCAATGCACAGCTACGATGGCCTGGCTGTCCACATAGCTGTCTCAGTCTACTGATGCAGCAAATTCTGAGAAATTTGGTTCATCGGGATATTGATATTTGTGTGTGGGTCCGCTTGTTACTTACGTGTCATTGGTTGGTGAGTTACGTTGGCCATCCAGTGATGCTGGATTAATTCCAACCTTCATCTTGGGAACGAACAATAAGGTGATATAAACACAGCTGTTGCAAGCGACGTAAAACCCCAATCAAACAGATATCAAATGGATCTACCAAAGATCTGGTAGTGATCATCTCACGTACTTGCAAAAGTATATCAGAAGCATTTACTGGTATGTCGGGGCATGTTGAAGATAAAACCGAAATGAGCTAAATTGAGCAACTGAATGTAATAAAATTGCTAACTATCATTACTTATGAGCCCCCGGTAGTCACACTCATGACAGCCCATTTTCTGTAAGAAATGCTTGAGATTATCTCGCGATCACGGCCGAGCGCAGCACTGCCCTTTGTGATAGCAGTTTAAAACTTGCACAGAACTACATCAGAGTTTACCCCGACCGGCCGACCAGGTTGTGTAAATAAAAAAGGAACCCAGTCTACTACACTATATAAGGGTACTGGCATAGGTGACTACATGGTGCTAGGGGGCGCGGTGGCGTTGCGGTGACCGGTTCTCGTCAGATCACCGAAGTTAAGCACGTCGAGCCCAGTTAGTCCCCGGATGGGTGACCGTCTGAGCGATCGATTCGGACCTCCGCGTTATGTCCTTGGGCAAGGTACTTAACCCCGGTTGTCCACGTGGGGGCACGATGACGCCGTGTACTAAGGCGTACTGCACGTCGATGGTGCGCATGTCTTCAACCAATCTAACCCTGCCTGTGCTGCAGTGCGTAGTTACGATGTTGGGGAGCTGGCAGCTGCTTGTCGTTGCTCGGTGGTTCTCTCCGGGTACTCCGGCTTCCTCCACCCGTAAAACTGTCACGGTCATAATTAGCCATTGTGCATAAGTATATGACTTAAACGCCAATAAATAAATATAACTGCATGGTGCTTCACTACAAATTTAAGTAGTCCGCCGCCTGCCTACAGAGTTGTGCTGTACCGGTAACCCGTGATTCACAATGAATTTGATATTTGGTTTGGGTACAAGTCAGGGTATATGATCAAGTTTGCCAATTCCTCTACAAAATCATTGTGCTGGTTGGCGATGGTGGGTTAGAAAGATAGCACCAATACAGTGTAGGTGTATACCCTATAGGCTGTTGCCTTTTTCTACTCCATCAATCCATCTCAACTCACCTCCAAGATCCAACTGAATCTAAGTTCGATTCTAATGGTCACTCCAAGTGTTCTAATGATGACTTAATATTCCTAGGTTTTGTTGTATATTATATGAGTGGCTAACAAACACATCTACTCAACATGCTAAAACACTATAAGATATAATTTGGAACAGTTAGGTACCATTAAATTATTGAAGACATGAAGTATTTATCTTATTTTTCTCTGGTTTTGCTCAAATCTTCTCTAGTGTTTTTTTTTTTTAATTTTGTGAATTATCTCTCTTTTTGTGTGTTTGAAAAAGTGGAATAGCAGAAACGGATCAGTAATATGACTAAAAACCCGCGTTTTATGTTGAGGATTTCATTTAGGGGGTTGAAGGGGGGGGGGGGTGGTGGCTGGTCCCCCACATGAAAAAGGGAAAAATATCTCCCAAAAAGGTGGTAGTGGGTGGTTTCGAAGCGGAAAAAAGTTTTTCAGCCCTGTGCAGAGGAATGTTTTGAGGAGCCTCCATCCTCTCAGATTCAGACTCCTTTATTTGAAAAAAAATCCGCAGTAGTTTGTATGACAGCTCTCAGTGTAAGTATCACCATTGATTTCAGTCTAACGTCCTTCTGATCACTCTTATTGGTTCAAGGGGATCGGGGTTGGTAAGCCTACTGAGCCAGAAAAAAACATAAATTGGGGTGACAAATCAATAAAGTTCATCTGATATGTATTCTGTTCCCGTTGTCACATTTTCTCCCTTGTTGACTCGTCCGGAGGACGAGTCAGGAAGAGAGAAAATGTGACAATAAGAACGTGATGTCTTCGTCACTTTTCCGGATAGACTGAATGACGAGAGTCCACTGGTCCAGTTCCCTGCGTGAAAGACAGTGTGATCGTTTATGCACAAACTCAGTAAAAATGTTCGGCCAGACTTGCGGTTTGGTTTTTTGGTTGGCCGCAAAACCAGAACTGGACCTGAGAACCGAAAATCGCCCGCTCCAGACGGATTGCAGTTTTCTCAGTGTGTCTGTGCTTATTTGAAACACGTGAGATTGATCTACACATCCAAAAAACGAGTGTTGTAACAATGGAATTACAAGAAAACATGGCAAAGATGAAGAATATGGAACTCTTCAGTCTATGTTACAAATACCTGGTCTCATCAACTTTTCTGTATTTTTCTCCATTCTTCACTACCTTCCCAACAAATATTAACAATTTGGGGTGAAAAAAATTATATTTATTCGTAATTTCAACTATTTTATTTTTTTTATTATTCTTACTCATCATGCTGAGAACAGAATCTCTATTTTGAATCGAAATAAAATGGGAGACATTCGAAATGTAAGGGAAAAGGTTAACAGTGACCATCTACCCCTTATCCAAACCCAGACTATACTGTCCCTAGGATAATGATCTCCTCACTATTTTTTTCAACTTATCAATTTGTAACTTACGCGTGTTGCTACGGCCTATTCGTTATAGGCCGTAGTAACACGCGTGAGTTACAAATTGATAAGTTGAAAAAATATTTTTTTTATAAAATTCAACAAAACCATATCATGTGATTCTCTCATTGGAACGAGCTCTTTGGGGGCTCACATATGATATGGTTGGAAATTCAAAACAATAATTAAATAATATTTTTTTATATCCCATGCGTTGGGTAAAGTATAAAAGATCAATAACTGCAACTCGTTTAGTGGTAATTATTAAATGGTGTAACAACTTGGACGAAAAGTACAAGGCAGATTCGTATCAAAACTTACATTACACCCTGGCTCTTTTTTCTTTTCGGGGTTAGTAACAAACTTGAAATACCTGATTGAACAATGGACTGAGTATTCAAGTAGGTAACTTACATACCTCCTTGTACCGATTTCGTGCGTTTTATTAACCCTTTACCTAACATGAAAAGCAGACGACACTTACCAGACAAATTCTTGAATAACTATTTTTTTTCATTTTTTGCCTCAAAAACATAGGTTATGACCCCTCGTTGGAACGATCTCGATGAGCTCGTTCCAACGAGTGGTCATAACCTATGTTTTTGAGACAAAAAATAAAAAAATAATTAAAATTAATTGGCGATTTTTGAGAATAGCGCTGGCCGGTTTTGACAGTTACGTTGGCTAAAGGGTTAACTGAACAAAAGACAGGGTGTAAGTCAGTTACCATCCTAGCTGTCGGTATTCATGAATTTGAACAACCCGCCTGTGTGCTGTAACACCTCACCGCTAGAGGGCTCGTCGTCACTCACCACACGCTGTTTGTTGTTCAGATCCATGAATACCTCCAGCTGGGTTGGTAACTATTACATGTTGACTACACATTGAACGACAATTACATAACGCCTTCCAGGGAGGCAATGGAAATCTCAGCAGGACGTTGACGGAGTGTGAGATCGCAACATCACGTGAACTTCCTGATTATCAGACAAAAGCGAAAATCGTCTGGAAAGTTGAAGGATACAAATGAAATATGTCACAACCTTCACAAATAAACGACTATGAACTGGAAAAAATTAACCCTGGCGCAAAACCGTCGAGCACAAAAACAAAAAGAGTAAGGACTTGTGAACGCGACTATTTGGACAGGAAAATAACAACACCTGTATAAATTCTTGAATAACCAAGACACTTTATTCTTTCTTTCCATGTCGAAAAATGGCCTATGGCCCCTTATTGGAGTGAGGAGTGTATTCACGCCGTTGCGTGGGTGAACGATTAATTTGCAACGGCCTGGCCAAGACAGGAATGACAGTCCGTGGTTTTTTTGTTGGTCGCCTTGCCCTACCTCCCATTCGACATCTACAAGTTTCATTCTGTCTTACTCACCTTACCGTTATGTATGGAAAGTCTGTATCGGTGTTTCTGAACACTGTCCCCTTGGGAGATGGCAGGTAGACAGCCAATCTGGCTATGTCACCTCCCTGCAGTATAGAATTGGAAATCATTCTGTTGAATTTCTATACTTTATAAGTCATATAATTATATTCATGTATGTATTGTTAGGAAATGTAATGTAAATTTGAGCTGTACACTGCAAAATAAAAAAATCTATCTATCTATCTAGAGACTACCACACTTGAAGTTTTGTTAATAATAGATGTTAAACATGTTTTGGGCACTACACATCTTTATCGGACCTTCATTGGTGCTTAGCAGACTAGAAGGAGAAACGGTCTTTTAGAGTAAAGGGTTGGGCCTTCAGCCCAGGCACTGTGTTCGTGGGTCTCCTTAATGAGAGTACTTAAAACTGTTTTCGGGTGTAAAACGTCATTACCAGCCCCGCTTCATTGATTCGCAGTCCTGTCGAGCTGTAATTACCGATGTAGATCCACCCTAAAATATACTTATTGTTTTCCGAGACGTTGTATCAGACATTTTCTTGATACGCACAATTATAAATAAATATTTTTAAAAATAATGGAATTGTGTCTACTCGTACATTCCAATTGAGGGCATTTCCTCCTCAGAGCATTTTGTCTTGAGGCTGTTTTGATCAAAAGCCATTTTGTCCAAGGTCATTTTCTCCCATGAGCATTTTGCCCCGGGAGATATTGTCTTACATTCTTTATTACAGTAAAGTTTCATTACAGCGATTGACTCAGTCCTTTAACCCTTTACCTAACGAACCGCCCGCATCCGCCCGCGTAATATGCAAATTCAGCAGTTGAAAAAATTAATTTTTTCATATTATTTCAACAAAACCATATCATGTGACCCCTCATTGGAACGAGCTCATTGAGCTCGTTCCAATGAGGGGTCACATGATATGGTTTTGTTGAAATTTCTTGAAAAATTTAAAAAAAATTATATTTAAAATAATAAATTTTGATATCGTCTGCGTTGGGTAAAGGGTTAAGAAGCGTTCCAATGAAAAATAGAGAGCAACAGATCTTGTGACGTAAAATGGATGTTTCCCGCATTCATCAGTGCTTCTCAATTCTTTCCTGTAACAATCTTTGACCAAATCCTGTTTTGTTTCACATGGTAAAAATTAGTTAACAATACAGCTATATTAGGTCTTCATCAGAAATAGATGGTATCTGATGAGTAGTGATTTTGTATGATGCTTTTGTACCGAGTTCACTAAAATCAATCCGAGCCTTGGTAATGCACGGGGCAGATCGATTTTAGTGAAGGAGGTTCAGAAATAAAAAATATCATGTCAAATCGTGTCGAATTTGAGATTCTGTTTATCACATAATGTGTATTTTAAACTTTTAGATGATATAACAACTAAAGCTGTTCACAAAAACCGTCATCCAAATTTTATTATTTTTTCAATTTTTGCCTCAGAAACATAGATTATGACCCCTCATTGGAACAAGCTCGTAAAGCTCGTTCCAAAGAAGGTGTCACAAGCTGCTATGTTTTCGAGATAAAAAATGAAAATATTTAATAATAATAATAAAAATAATAATAATAATAATAATAATAATAATAATAATCATGCAATGTTAACGTCTAGAATCCACCGCAGTGCTCGCTGACTTACATTATTACCCGTGGCACAGGCATTCACACCCTTTGTTCATTCTATGACATTCTCAGCTCAACTCAGTGGAGCAAACTGCCGGTGCTCCACAGACGGGCACACAAGGCAAGCGCCTCAACAGGTCCCCATTTTACTACACCTAGGTACGATGGGGATTGCGTAGTACTGGTGAACATTCCCAACGTTCGCAGCTGACATGTGATGCAACGTCGCAGAATCACGCACTCAAACTTCGCTGATCGCACACCAACCACTACTACGGGAAGCACTCGAATCAATCGCCGAATGGTCACCCATCCCAGAATTAACCGGGCTCGACGTTGCTTAATTTAGTTATTGAGGAAATGTTTACTGCAGATGTCGTCTGCTTTTTTGTATTTGGTAAACAGCTAATGAAAACAAGAGAAGATTAATTCAATTGTACTTCCGAAACCAACTCATTCACAACGTTACGGCGTCGACGTTGACTTCTGATGTCATTCCCGCAATGCACGTGGTGTGAATGATAGTTTTCGTAATTTGTGGTGATTATGCTATAAAAGACAAGAAAGCTTTTGATATGAAAGTGTGGCACAAATACGGAACATCAAATCGATAAAATATTGTTTGTCAGTGAAGTAGACGAGGTCAGTGGAGTGTAATTGTTATCTTTATATCTCGGCCCCTTGAGCCCCGACAGAGAGATAAAACAGACTTCAGTGATTCCAAGAGACACCCGTCAGGTCATATCGGAAATACCAAGCGTTTTTGATACCGACATAATACCCTATAGATAATCTATTTGCTGAGTCAAAACACAGGCATGACTATGTTTCGTTTATAATGGGACAAAAGTGGTCTTCAATTCTTTGACCAGACGCTCTTCAAAATTAATTACTTCATCAATCTCTATAAATTGGCAATTTAATCGAACTAACTTGGTTCTTTTGGTCTTTCACAGACAGACTCAATAACTGGATTGTAATAATACTGAGATTTCCATAACAGAATCATTATACAGCTCTTACCCACGGGCATAATTTACTACATAATACGACTATAATAACACGTCTGACATTCGTCTAACAACGTCCCCTTCAAACTATCCTACAGCACAAGAAAACTATGCTATTTTTCTCCATTTTAGGCAGATAGAGAGAGTCAAGATATCGTTTATACCTCTCTAACTGCAATGCAAGCAGAGATGGAGTGGCCATATATGTTGTATGGAATTTTATCCCCCCCCCCCCACACCCACTCTTCTTGTGGGGGTTATGGAGGGCTGTGAAGTTCAGCCTACATGTCATCATGGTTGTTCATCAATGGGCAAGTGGTCGTGATTGCCTCATCTGTGTCATGGTGTTATGCAGGTTTTGATTTAAAAATATTTTATGGTCCTTAGATGTTAAAAGACAAAAGGAGTGGAACAAAATTTATCGCAATTTCTTTAGGTTCCTCTCCAAAAGCATACATATTGGTTTAATTCATCGGCTTCTTTACGTGATTACTACTCACGAAGAAAATAAAAGCTTGTTTTCCGGAGTTGTTTATAAGTATTTCTTTTTTTAGTTTATTTTTAGGAGAGGGTATTTATATATTTAGTCTGTATGTGTGTTAGGGGAGGATTTTAAGGTAAAATAAGGAAGTTTAGCTAATAGGTTTTCCCGAGTTTAGATTTTTTTTACGCTAGTTGCCTTTTTTCGTGTGTTTGGTTTTTTGCCGATTTCGGTCATTACGCCCTGTATATTATCTTTGTAAACATGAATGGTAAGTGCTCGACGGGTGTCCAGACGAAGGTAAGTATTGTCACTAAAGGGGGTCAGGGGGAGGTGCGTCGAGGGGTGCAGGTGCAGGTGGGGAGATTGATGATACAGAGGCGTGCAGACAGTGTGATATGAGGTATGTGGTCGTATGGTCGGCCAAAGGACAGCAGCGGGGTATGTGCGAACTGCAGGGATATTTTACAGTTGTTTGAGCAGTATGTTGGATTCGAGCGGGAAATTAAGGAGCTGAAGGGGAGATTGGGGAGGTCTGGAATCACACCGTTGAAGGTTACCTCTGATGGTGATGTGGAAGGTGGGTGGAAGGTCGTTGTGGATTCAAGGAGGAAACGGGGAGGCAGGAAAGATGGGGGAAGAACACTTGATGTGGGGTGTAACTGAGGAGGAGGGGGGATCCAGTAGGAAAATTCGGAAGGTTGCGTCAGGACAGGGCTGCGTAGAGTCAGGAAGCCAGAGTCGGCGTAAGGCTGCCAAGGTTGCTGTGCGATGTTTAGAGAACAGGTTCAGTGTTTTAGATTCTGTTGCCCCTGGGGAAAAGAGTGAAGGGGTCATTGAGAAGAAAGAGGTGGTTGCTGATGTTGCTACGACAGATGGGGTAAGGAAGGCGATGAAAAGAAAGAGGGGACCGGAGGCATGCAAAACGAGGCGAGTTGCAGATGTTGCAGATGATATAGGAACTGTGGGCAGAAGAAGAAAATTAGTTGTAGCGGGGAGTAGCATTGTACGTGGGATTGTACGTGGGATTGACAATGTGGTTTGTGGTCCCGATAGTTCTAATCGAACAGTCTTGTGCTTTCCGGCGGCGAAGGATCTGAGGGACCAGGTAGATGGTATTGTGGCAAGTTCAGGATAGGGTCCGGTAGTGGTGGTCCATGTGGGGACCAACAATATCAGGAAAAGAAAGTCAGTAAGTTTGGTGGAGTCGTACAGAGGTTTAGTCAGCAAACTGCTAAGTAAGAATGAAAGAGTAGTTGTCCTTTCCAGTCCTTGGGGGAGGGGACGAACGGAGCACAAGGATTTTGGCGCGGAATGAGGAGTTGGAGGACTACTCTATTGACCCGGGGATACCTTTTATCGACCTTTGGGACACGTTTTGGGGCAACGCGAGCATGCATGGGCGTGACGGGCTGCAGGGTAGCGTCAGAAAACAATGGGGCCAGTAGGCGGAAGCCATTGAATCTCTGTACCCTGAATGTGGGTTACAGCAACATCAAGGGTCTCCACCGGAAAGTAAGCGAAATTGCTACATTGATCGAGGCAGAGGAGTTTGATGTCATGGGCTTAAGCGAGACGTGGTTAAGACACCAGGAACGGGTAGACCAAGTAAGGGTGTGCGTGTAGATAGGTGTAGGGCGAACGGAAGGCCAGAAAAAGGGGGATGGGTAGGCACGTACTTTAAAGAGGATTTAAAACCGTCGCTGATCACAGACCTGGAAGATGTCCGCACCTCGGCTGCGGTGTCGAAAGACATTGGATGGGTAAAGATCAGCTAAAGAAACAAAAGTATTGCCGTTGGGATTGTGTACTGTGCGGTGGAGGGAAGCAAACCCGAGTGGGATGATTCGATATATTTAACACTAAGGTCCAATATCACAGAACTCGAAAACAGGGGGCTCGGTATAATTTTGATGGGTGACTTTAATGGACATATGGGTGATAAGGAAGAAGGCATAGATGGCGGGGACAAGAAAGTCAACAGGAATGGAAGGAAGCTTTTGAACTTCACTATTGAGCTGGGTCTGAAGATTCTGAATAGGGACGCAAGGTGTAAGTGGAAATGGCCCTGGGAGAGGAACGACAGAAATTCAATAATCGATTACATTCTCACAGATATTAATGTTTGGAGGGATGTGATAGGAGTAGAAGTGGATGATGGGGTAAAAGGGAGTTGGATAGTGATCACAACTTGATTACAGTGACGATGAGGGCAAAAACCTAGTAAAAAGCAAAGGAAGCTTCAAGGAGATTTGGGAACTCAAAAAGGATGCTGACTGGGCGAAGTTCGAAGAAACATTGAAACCAAAGCTTGCAACCGTACACAAGGGGGCCAGTGTCCAAAAAATGGCCGACGCCATAGTTGCGAGCCTAGTGGAGGTAGGGAAGGAAAGTGTAGAAAAGATTAGGGTGCCAACACGGGAACTTGGGTACAGAGTGAACGAAGAACTGAAAAGGACCATAAAGGATAGAAAAGCTAAATGTGCAGCATACAGTAGAAGCAGAAAACTGAAGGGGGCGGAAAGCAACGAGGCCATGGTAGCAAAGGAAGAATAGCAACAAGCACGAAATAAAATAAATAAGATCAAAGACGATAATCGGAGAGTGCGAAATAGCAGTCTTATTAGGACGATAAGAATGATAGGGGGGTCGAGTTCGAACGTATTTTGGAAATGGGTGAATAAGCGTAACAAAGGAAGTAATCCACAGAGTATTAAAGTGGATGGCAGAGTTACAAACGATCAAGACCAAATCGCATTAGAACTAGTCAAGCACTGGGAAAAGGTAAACGATAAGCGATGGGGCATGGGGAACCCACCGGAGTGTCCGAAACAGGTCGAAGAAAATCTATCGAACTTCGTGTGTGGCGAAATTAAAACGGAGGAGGTGCGAAATGTGATTTCAAAATTATGGAATGGAAAAGCGGGAGGGGTGGACGAAATTCCTAACGAGTTTATCAAAAAAGGAGGAAAGGAACTCTGGGAAAGCCTAACTGCCCTATTCAATTTAGCCATAGAAAAACAAGAGGTCCCAAAAGAGTGGAGAGAAAGCAAAGTTACATTTATTCACGAAAAAGGGGGGGGGGGGGGGGGCGTTTTGGATAATTATCGACGGATCTCTGTCAGTAGCAACATTGGAAAAGTTTTCTGTAAAGTCCTGCATGGGAGATTAGAGGAGGTGATTGAGGAGAAGGGTTTTTTGGGAGAGATTCAGAATGGCTTCAGGAAGGGAAGGAGAGTCACTGACCATCTTTTCACGCTATCCCAAATGACAGAATCCGCAAAAGCAAAAAAGAAAAATATGTTTATGGCCTTTTTGGATGTAAAAAAGCATACGATAGAGTATGGAGGGAGGGTATGTGGCGAAAACTTGAGACTCTGGGCTTGGGAGGCGAGTTTGTTGGAATTCTGAAAGCATTATATAAAGATGTACAGAGTGAACTAAGCCTAGGTAACATAACAACAAAACGTGTGCCTATGGAAATAGGCCTAAACAATTCTCTTTGCATTGTACATCAAAGGTTTAGGAGATGAACTCCTGCATAGCGACGAGGGGGTAGCAGTGGGCTATGTTTTACAAACGATATGGTTCTAGTGTCAGAAAGCGAAGAGGGGCTAGCGAAAATGCTGGGAATTGTTGGAAAATATGGAAGCAAATGGAGACTCGAACTTAATGAAACCAAGAGTAAAGTTATACCCCTGGGCCGCAAAGTGGACCCCACTCGAAGGTGGAGAGTGGGGGAGTTCTGTATTCCCGAAGGTAGTAGCAAACTTCTTAGTGTAGGAGAGACAGGTGACTACGAGTATCTTGTATAATCCCAAGCGTTTTAACTGCCTTAGACCGACCCCAAATCTGGATACCATATGTCAAGTGGCTGTGAATTAAGGCATAATAAAGGGTTTTCGTGGTATCGTGGGGAAAATGCGTTAGCACGGGATATTTTAAGGTAGATCTAAAACTGTTTCGTATGCCGCGTTTGGACAGTCTGACTGCGTCACAGGACTGAAGTCGCTTTGAGAAAGAAGACCATTGAAGACCGAAATACTTTCTGCGTTTATCATTCTTTTCGTAGTGAACGTTTTTGCATTGATTCCCTTTGGGCTCGTTTCAATATGGAATATTCCAAAGTGGTCGGACACGTCGGATATGATTATGCCAGAAAGACTTGACGGTGCAAGATGATTCGAAAAAATTTGATCGATCAAAGTGGCTGAATGACTCGTAACTCTCGTTGGTTTTGTGATATGGGGTAGAAATCCATCACTAAACATAAAATTAACGAATTCTTCTGTTTTGGAATGAGTTAACAAGTCGAGGATGAGATACCCCATAATATGTGCGCGTTTATTTTCCACATTCAAAATATCAGTTATTTCGTTCAGCTTGGGAAGAAAAATATTTTTGTCCGCTTTGGGGTCTGTATTAGGTCTGTATAGTACTCCAATAATTTTTGGGATAGTTCTAATTTCAATCTTAATAAAAAGCGATTCGAAGACATGGGGGGTGAAGATGTAAAGGTCTTTGCGAATTTTATATGAGGTACCCTCTTTAATATATGTTCCAACTCCACCTCTACCATCATCATTTTCAGTCCTAGAATTTTTAATAAGAGATTCGTGGCCCTCGAGTGCGTATGAAATATATTGAGGGATCTGAAAGATTTCGGTTAGACCGGTTATATCAAAGGTTTTGCCGCCCTGTTGTAGATCATATAACAAGTCTTTCAAAGGATCCCAGTGCGCTTTCAGGCTCTAACAATTGATATGAAACAACGAGAATCCCATTTTCAGTTCACTTGTGGTCGACCGAAAATCACTAGGTGAGAAATAATTACAGTCTTTTAATAAGTCACAAAGGTGGAACTCATCGGTTTCGAGAGTTGTACGTAGCTTTTCGTTATACAACTGTTTCAAATCGTATTCATCGCATGTCTGGACCTCGTCGAAAGTTAAACTACCCGCCATTGAATCCCTGTAAACCAATTCTCTCCGGACATAAGTAGTAAGTGGACACAAATGGAAAAAAAGAAACGGCATTTCCCTCAAATTGTAACAAAGTTGTACCTACGTTTGCTCTCATAGAATGCTGCAAACAAAGAGGTGGAAGGCTGGAATATATATAGAACAGAAAGATAAGTTTAATAAGCAACATATTAACAAAATGGTATATATAACAAACAATGGGTTGTTGCTTTTCTTTAGGGTGATTTATGGAATAACATGTAACTGATGGGTATTAGTTTTATTCATTCCCCCAAGGAATGAATTAAGCCACATATGGAAAAGTGCTGCAGAACCAGCATCCCTTCGTATACACCTCCAAACAATGATCCCGCCGTGCTGAACACTGCCCAGATCCAAAAGGTTGGCCCCTGGCAGTGGCCCCCATCGACAAGGCTATCATTAAGAGGGATATATTCCGAGCTGACACGGAACACATTTTGGAGAGGGGGTTCGCTGACAGGCAATAACCATAAAATAGTATGTGAGAAATTCAATACGATCTGTGAGGTGACAATTTTGCACCATTGTAGGGCGCAGAGCTTTCAGTGGAGCACCACACATAACACATAAGTGGAGGATTTGTCAAAACAGGTGGTAATAGCCAATTTATCTTATACGACAAATCACGGCCGGCCAAAGTGTTATTATTGTTATATTCTCCCCTTTCTTGACCTGTTCGCTTATATTTTGACAATCGTTCAGAGTCTATGAGTTGATTTTTTTATGAGTGAAAATCATGAGGTCATAAAATTGCGTTCTTGCACTTTTGCCACTGAAGTTTATAGCAGTGTTTAAGCTGTGTGTTTCTTTGTTTTATTTTTCAGATTTAACGCTCGGTAGGCCTGTATAAAATAGCATCATGGCAAAAATGATCTTGTCTAATTTGTTTCGTTGAGTTGGTTATCTATTTATTAAACGTCTGCTCTATGAAATCCCCATCTACAGCAACACTAAACCATGAGAAAAATGAAAATCTGTTCCGCAAATATGTGCGGAATGGAAATCGTTGACGGACTATTTTTAAATAGAAGCGAAATTTCACTGGAATTTTCTTCAAATCGTGCACCGCAACTACAATTTCAATCCCTAGCGATAGCTGAAAATCGTCCCCTGAGTTCCAATGTGTTCTATGTGCCAGTAGGCACACGTTGGAACTCAGAAGACGAAAGAGTAACACGAGTTCCCCTCGTAAGTTTGGTTGGCGACAAAATGTGGGTTTTTTTGTGGATAGTTGTCAAATAAATAATAATTGAGTGTCCTTCTAATAACTGTTTTTATGGACGTGAAGGCGTGTAATAAACATTGAATGACATGCGCGTGTGAATGGGTTAATCGACAGGGCACTTGTGCCTGCGGCCTCACGTTCTATCCTTCAACGCTGGCACACGTGTCATATCGGTTAACCCATTCACACACGCGTGAGGTTCTGTGTATTTATCATTTAATTACTGTTATCAGAAAGGTGGTCTCGACATGTGTAGCCTGATCAGTTTTCGATGAGTGCAGGTAGAACACGTTCTCTTTCTAAATCGAATGATCGCACGTGTGGTTGCTACCGTCAATACTGATTTGTATTTTGTCTAGACGTTTTCACTTGTATTGGTGGAAATATATGTTCTTGTTGTAAGATAGAACAGCAGACATGCATAGAACAGTTAGACAAACGACATTCACTAAAATGTATAAACTAAATATATATGAACTAAAATTGCTTTTAGTGAACAGTTTCAAGTCATGGGAAAAGAAGTAATTAAGAATCACCATAGCCAACTGGGTGTTAGATGGAAGTTGGAACTTAAGATAACATGTGGCCACAATAATTCTTTTGATATGCCAACATGGTTATATATGTTTAAAAATGAAATTTGGGGAACTTGTGATATTTCTCGTTTCATAGACAGAGATTGCCTGACATGAAACTTGGGGAATATAAGTCTGTTCTTGTTTTTAGTGCAATGGCTTCTGCATCGCCCAGTTAACACAACGATTTTTCTGTTCCCGTGTTTTCTTACGAACACCTAGGACGGGAGGCATGTATTTTGACTTTTAACTAGCTTAATATGTTTCCCAGTTTTACAAAATTAGGACTTTCTCACCCTAGCATCCTTTTAGTAATTCCTCAGTTTCTTTTTCCGGAAATACGTCGATATATCCTGAAGAATTGATAAGAACATATGCTGTATCCAACAAGTATAAAACCAAGCCATCAAACACCTGGATGATCAAGAATGTTTTTACAACGACAAATGTGATGAATGTTGAATGAACGGAACGGGGATTTTTACTGTTACACAAACAATAACATAGCGAGTTTGTTTGTTTGTTTATTGGAATTCATCGAAACTTTCAACAGCCAGGGCCATAGCGTGTCGGGCAGTTTTAAGGATGAAAGAAGTCGGGGTAATCCGAGAGAACCACAGAACAAAGGTGATTATAGCGTAAAAACCTCAGTGCACAGTGATCATCATTAAAGTAAGCGGCCCATCACTGACCATATAAACTGAACTCTATCGCAAGGTAATATGTACCATAATTTCACTCAAAAACCTAAAACATAGTACTATAAAAATGAAAAATTCCACGTCACTATCAATCTATTTGCTCGCTGAAGAAATAAAATTGTAAAAATAATGAAAAACGGCCAAGTTGAAAAATGACTGAGTGTGAATATTTTTTCTTCTTCCAAAGTCTTAAAGCACTCAACGCGACGCGAGCGTTACGTGCGATGCGATAAAGTAAAGTTTAGAATAATGACATTGTGTCATACTTCCAACTAAAGCCCTGGTGTCGAACAAAGACAATCGGCGATTATTAAACTCATGTGTCCAAACGAAACATACGATTACTTAACATAATTCTGATGCAACGATTCGTTACGTTAAAATTTTGAAAAGTTGTTCTAGGCCTCATTTTGGATGCTGCCTCATTGCAGTAAACATCCGTGTATTTTGCACTAGAAGGTTGAAGATGAAGTGTAAATGTTCAGTACTGACAGTACTGACAAAAAATGTTACAACTTTATCGCATCGCTCATGATGGTTGCATCGCGTCATCTTTAGGCTTGTTGACGAAATATACAAAGGATACATCAAGATTAGAACCATAAATAACAAAAAATGCGAAAAATTTAAAACTTGTTTCATCACCTCTAGAGGGAATGCAGTGACTCAGTGATTAGCGCATTGTGGTGTAAACCGAACGGTGGGTGGTTCGATTCCGCCCAGCGATAACTGCGTTGTGTCCTTGAACAAGATACTTCATCTCGATTTCTCAAGTGGGGCGCCGTGGCGCTGTGTACTAAGGCGTATTGCACGTCAATGGTGCACTTGCCTTCAACCATTGCTAACTCTACTTGTGAAGAGTTAATAAGTTGGGGAGTCTGACAATTGCTGGCGGTTGGTTGGTGGGTATCTCCGGATTCCCCCCACCACCACCACCCGGAAAACTGTCCGACACGATGTGACCCTGGCTGTTGAACGTGTTCTTGCGTCCAGCGTATTATATAAATCATGACGGAATTTGCTGTGTAGGCTGCACCATGTGAATTATAATGGTAACGAATGTGTTAGTTGCCATATTGATGTGATTTTAGCGCGCATGGCCAAAAAGCAGAGACTTTGCGTAAAACGTATCATTCAGGAGTACGATTCGCCCTTAACATTAACAATTTGTTAGTTAGGTCTACAATGTAAAGCCTTGTTTGTTGCAGAGGCTATACAAACTACCCTTTACTACTGTAGAGTTATGAGGGGGTAATGAAAACGTTAAGAAATTCAGTGATTGTATTGAGGTATTCTGAACCAAGGTAACACCTGTTTGAAAGTTTCGTGGCTACGAAGATTGACACTGCTAGCGATGTATGGCCATCAAGATAAACAGGATATCTTTTTCGGTAGAAAAAATCTACAGAAGTTAACACTTAAAAGTAAATTCCGAACAACCTTTCGGTGTCCGGCAGACATTGGTGGAGGCATAACATGCTACCCACAGTGGCAAAGCTACCGCACGAAGACAGAGTAGAAAACAGAACATGTTGGGTAATTTAGAAAGAAAGATACAATTCTAATGAGGTTTTGTTCGTACCCAGCATGTTTTGTCTGCTGCAGTGTTTTCATCAAATATATAAACCGTAGTAAACTGCACAGGAATCATCGTTTCTGAACCTGGACGCGAACTGAATCACTTTCAACATTGTGACATGCTGCATGTCCATGTACAATACAGGCACCGTGGACTGGTCGTAATCTACGCGTGGGCAGTGATGTCCACACAAGCGTTTACCAGGTAAAACAAATCAGCAGCAGCAAAATTTCAATTAATGAAGCACCGGGTTATACCCGGTGCTTCATTAATTAAATTTTTGATGATTATTCCGATAATTAGTGTTTGGAATCTAATATTATTGCGTCCGTGGGAATATTGCCTACCCGTGGTAAGTGACCAATCCACGGTGGTAGTACTGTATATGCTGCATTGTATTTTAAGCATTCTGCAGCTAGAAGTTTATACCGGTTATGAAAGAATATGCTGTTAGTCATATTGAAGTGTTTCTACTCCGGAAGTAAGGGCGAGAATTTCGAGTTATCACCCATCATTTTTGACGCACCAAAGCCCACGCGGTCATATTTGATTTGTAATTGTCTCCAAGGGGGAGAGGTGTTGTCTGTCGCAAGGTCATAAATAGAGAAAAAAAGACCACTTTTCAAAGTTAAATGGAACCATTAAAACAATAACATATCCAAAATATGTTTATAGAACAAAGAAAATTAATTTTTACTTTAATCAAATCTATGTCCGTCCAAATTTTCTCACAAGGATTTAGTACATGTTTAGGACTTTGAATGTTACCCGCCTCCGTCTTTTCTAACAAATTAATAAGGCGATGTACTTGGATAAAAAGTGAAAATTTTAAACAAAAATGGAACCATTAAAAACTAATTTTAACAAAGCGTATTTGGTACCATTTTAAAAAGTATGTTACAAAATATTTGATCAAATGTCTGTCCATTATGTAAAAAATGAAATTTGTGGCAAATGAAAGTTTTTCATTTTTCTCCCATAGATCGCTATAGTAATTTAGATTGTCATCTTTTCCACTGTTTAGACGCATGCGCATTCAGGGGAGTAGCAATAGTATGTGAAGTAAACTAAAGTTAGACAAAATGGTGTTAGATCTCCATATTGCTACCAGTGAATCGGAAGGAATCTTACTATCCACACTTTAACAAGGAATCTTACTATCCACACTTTAACAAGGAATCTTACTATCCACACTTTAACAAGGAATCTTACTATCCACACTTTAACACTATCAACTTGAGGGGCAACAGAGAACGAGTGCTAGTAAAGCATACGAGGAGTTCTCTCGTACATTACGGTTGGCGTGACTATTGAAATACCACTCTCAAAACCTGGTCAGTCAGAATATGGTGTTTTTTTACTTACCATGCGTTAGATAATTTTGTATAAGGCGTTATTTGTTGCATTACAGAACTTCATATTCTTTGCATCTTTAAGCGCCATTAAGATTCATTATTTTCTTCATCAAAATTTGTTCTGTTATCTTTGCTTTGTTACAATTCATGGGAAAGTGCCTGTGTGCACTCTTCAATAAATTGTAACAAGCTAAATCCTAATAAACTAAATAATATCACTTCAAAAATAATACGAGGCATAGATACTGAATTTTATCTAACAATCATATAGATTTTGGCCCGAAAACTACGAGAAACGGTACGTATCACATAATGTGTTCCGATTCCGTATTATATAGACGACTCATTCTGATTCTGTATCATATAGACGGCTCGTTCCCGGTAACGCGACGGGCTATCATAACACGCGCATGGATACATGTGCGTTTCAGTGATCGACTCAGCTGATCTCTTACAAAAGAAAACAAAATTCCTTACAGTTAGCGACAGAACTATTAATAGCCAATGACCCCCCCCCCCCCCCGACCCAAAATAAATAGTAACTGCACAATTCAATATTTCTTGTCCAACATTATGTCTCAAATCTTGTGCATGTCCTGTGATTTACATCAATTTCTCGGTGGTGTCCAAAAATGGCTCGTTTAGATTCCATTCTGGACACCACCTCGAATCTGATACAAATCACAGGACATGCACATTATCATGATAATCTGTATTTAGCCTTTAAGTTGGAGTACCTGTATTTCAGAATTAAGCCCAAATATGGGCTTGTAGCACTCTACTAGTTAATGAACAAAGGAATGAAAAGAGTAGGATAAGCAGTTTTTAGATTCATTTTCCCTTCTTCAAATTAGGGTCGTTATACGGTTGAAATTTCCGGGCGTTCATTTTACCCAAAGGAACTAGACATAATCTCTTGTTTCGGTGTGGATCTGGATGGTCTTAAATGACGCCCACATGGTATGATGATATAGGTGTTTTAATAATTCGCTCTCTGTAGTATTTTCTTTAAGAGTATTCAGTTCATTTATTATACCCCCCGCAAACAAAGTTTGGAGGGGGTATATAGGAATCATCCTGTCCGTCCGTCCGTCCGTCCGTCCGTCCGTCCGTCCGTCTGTCTGTCCGTCCGTCGGTCCGTCTGTCTGTCTGTCTGTCTGTCTGTCTGTCTGTCCATCCTTATAAGCGCAACTCCTCCTAAAACGTTTGAAGAATTTTCATGAAACTTTACACAATAGAAGAACTCCATATGAAGATGTGCATGAAGCAATATAATTCCGTTCTGACATTTCCAAGGGGAGATAATCTAACTTATACATTTTAATGTACCAAAAAGTCTACAACTGAGGCGCGGGGGGCGGGGGGGGGGGGGGGTATCACTTTGTGAGCTTGCTCACAGTACCTCTAGTTTAGTATCTGTTGTGACGTCTTAGTACAAGGGTAATGTGTTTTGAATAGTTTGGCGACATTTTAACTTGATCAGTGTTTTCTACAGAACTCTGAAGGTTTGAAGTCATTTGTGTTATTGAAATTACAGAATCAGCCAAAATAAAGTACAATATAATTCTCTCTCCTTTGTCCTTTAATGCCCGACTTTGATACATAGTAAAATTTTCTCGCAGGAAATATTCCATTTATCACCGTGGAAGCGTTTACTATTAGTATGGGAAAAGACATAAAAATCTCGCGGTTATCCTACAACTCATTTATTTGGGTGCTGTGCATATGGCATATCTCAAAATTTGACTCCTGAGACCCAACTGGAAGCGAAATTCTCATGTTATTTTTGTGCATGTAAAGAAACTGTTAAAATGGTCCACCTCTTTCTGAATATACTTTCTTCATCCTTTTCCGAATCGCTGTTGCGCAGCTCGGCTCCCCGCTTTATAGTGAGATGCCAACCCATGGATTGTTCTCCCTTCCGATAATCCAGATTTGGAATTCGCTACAGAATGACATGCCGTCAGTTGAGAGCCACAAGGCGTTTTTGCAACACGTCGCCAGAGCATTGCAGATTGCTCATTGTTGCCCTCAAGGGATGATACGTTTCGCAAAAAAACCCCAGAAAATCGATGATGATGCGTGTTTTCTTTCAATGTAAAGCTAAAGCTAAGTGCATTATTTTGCGTACTGACGTTGATGTGACATGATCATTTCATTGATTGCACTTCAATTTTATCTTCCCACACAAACGTGCACTGAAACTCGGGTTATTGACACAGAATTAACTAGTTTCCGCATGTTGGTAATCAAGCAGAAACCCCAACGGGCATATTATCTAATTCAACCTAATTTGAAGATGATGGCTTTCTTAAACAGACATGAGTGGTATTCCTGAAGGGCAGCCAAGTACCAAGCAGCCTCTCAGATAATCCTAATACACTACACACCGCGCTATGCTTATGGGACACCCGCTCTAACCCTTTCACTTCTGAGCAGCATTTCAGTAAGTCATTGTGCAACTCAGTAACAGGGACGCGAAAGTTGCGGACATGTGTAGCATATTCTACTTGCTTCTTCTTATGAGACCCTTCTTCCCTTCCATGCACCTTAGTAAAGTACTCTGTTTATCGTTTTGTTTTGTTTTGTTTTTTAGGGGGTGGGGGGGGGGGGGGTGTCCCGGATTAGTTCTTTTATTGGCTGCTCTTGGGGACTTTTCTTAAAAATTGATCGAAACTCAGACAGGGATGTAATCCAATGATTTTCCAAGACGGGGAAAGGGGCATCTTTTAGGCCGAGATGTTGAAATATTTGTCAAATATTGACTGCTGAGGAAGTTCGGAGGAAGCACAGCCTTCAGGCACCAGGTATTTGTTGTCACATTTTCAACTTCTTTTATCATTTGACATTACGTGACCTCTGGGCGGATGTGGGACACACACGCTCCCACCCCCTCTCCCACTCTGGGTACGTGAGTATACTGTTTGGTTATTTATGGGAGTGGAGAACTGAAATAAACGGCGAGGCTCCAATAACACCTCCAGCGGCGTCAAGTATGAAAAGTTAGGTTCATACTGAGTGCGGATGTTCAACACTATCTGGGCAATCTGCTTTCAGGACAAAAGCCTCCAGACAGATCCGACTTAGTTGCAAGTGCATTCGAGCAAAAATTGCAAGAGATGGTGGATGATACACTTGTAAATTTGTGAGTTATCTTGGAAGAAACATTTGCACAGTCGTCGGCATATAGTGTAAGAAGAAAGATGAATGTTCAACTAACAAAATTTAACGACGATCATTCTTGCAACATAAATCGGAAATTTCCTTTTTCAAATCATAGCTTACAACCTTTTCATTGCCGAAGCAATGACGTAATACGCGCTATAAAAAAAAAACTTCTATCGTTGTTCCACATTTTTTTCGATCAGCTATTTTTTTTAAACAAAGCTATTTGTGTTTTGCTCTGCAGATTTTACGAAAATAAACCACAAACAGTAGGTTACTAGAAATTTCTTTTTGGGGTGTTGCTTCTGTTCTCATTTGACATGGGAACGTGTTTTGCAGATTTCCAAGCTTGGACCATATTGATTTCCCTGCTTATTTAGAAATTTGGGCACCGCGTGGTTTCTCTAATTGTCGCCTTGTTTTTTAACACAGACAGTAACCAGCTAAAATTTGACCAGTGTGGGAGTGTCCGGAGTGAAATATACCATTAGTTATTTGGTCTCGGAGAGGTCAGTGTAGGTGACTGTTTTACAGCAAGGCTCAAATTAGAAAACACACTGTGTCAAACCGGAAAGGAGGGGGCGTTATTATAACTTTATAGCCACGGTTGTAGCATGTCCAATGTCTAACTGTCATAAATCGGGGCCGGAGGTACTTCATATTTATCTCCCGTAACCGCCCAACGTGTCCATGTCTTTACCTAACTATTCATCCAGCGTCATTCCCACAAAATCCTTTTTCCCAATTATTGCCTGCAAAACATAGTTTATAATCCCTCATTGGAACGAGCTCAAAATATGAAATTTTTAGTTGTTCAAGAATTTCTTTACAAGTGTCGCGGGAATTTCATGTTATGCACTGAGCTAACAAATTTATTACAAGTTACTTACATACCTTGGGTTATATTTCCTCTTTGGAACTCTCTGTGTTTTAGGAACAGTGGTTGAACAAATGAATCAGAATTTGTGTATTTGTTCAAACGCATAGCACCCTTGATGGTATCTGATGCTGGTATAGTCACTGCATACCTGTCACAGTGTTTGTCACACAGATCTGACATAAATAAAACGCTTTTACTGTTATGGGAAAATGTTCTCGTGGTGTGAAACGCAGTATTTGGCGGAACCATCGGAAGCACACTCTCTACATTTTGGCTGGCGTTTACTGATGTGAGGACAGATGATTTCTGTACTGGTAAACAAAGAACACTTAGATTCGGTAAAGAAAGTTTGATTTCATTCTTCCCACCATTGGTGACAGCGGATGTTCTGGATTCATTGGGACTTTTCCCTTTCTTTCTATATGGGGTATGCTTACTTTCCTTAATATTTGGAAAACGTGTTCTAGAATCGTCAATGGAATTCCGTATGCGTTTATCAAGTTCAGAAAGACGAAATTCATCTATCTTCGCGGAGTCATTTGATTTAGATTTTGAGCTTTTGCAACATTTGGTCACATTACTCGTACGGGGAGATATACTTGGTTCCGACAGGCTGTGCAATGTTTGATCTGTGCCGACTTTTGCTTCTTGGATTGCTCCATTACTGCAGACACCTTGTGCATCATAAATAGCTGCATCAATTCGTGAATGAAGAATCAGAAAATAAGATGCTGCAGCTGAATTTTTCTTGTTTTCGACTACTGATGATTTGATGTATTCTCGGTCAAACTTGGTGTGAGTTTCTATATAATGAATGATGTCTGATTGTGGTTTTACTGACTGCATCTTCTCGATTGGTGGAAAACAAGGAATTGCTTCCGGATATCCTAAAATTAGCCAGGAGTTGTGCAACAGCTCTTCCATTTTGATTCTTTTGTCTTCTGTGGGTTCAATCAGTCGTGAAATTAAATGTCGTGCAGCTGAAAAATGTATGAAATGAGTAAGCAGAAGTGCAACGTGACTCACTGTAACCAATTATCGTTACAATACGGTAAAGTGAGTATGTGTAGTATATAGTATTATAGGTTTAAGAGGTGGGCAATGTGCAAGATGACCTTTGATCCCCACTGTCGCGTTTAAATTTAGGTAGCGTTGACCTCGCTTCGAACGATTACAAAATAAATACAAAATTGTAAATTTTATTCTAACAACAGGTTACCTCTTGCAGTTTAACCACATACGAAGTTCTCAAAGAGGATTGTTCGTGTTCAGAAAAACAATCCTCTTTCCAGAACGAAATAATTTGACTCTTTACGTCCGGTTTTGCAAAATGGCATGGTCTCTGTCGAAAGATGACTTGAATTGGAATAGACCAATCTCAAGGTAGACTAAATAAATAACTTCAACCTGCAGTCACATGGCTGCAGGTTAACGATATTAATTAATCTGCCCTTACTATCCGTTGAACAGCCTTCTGGGACAATGAAGCTAAAGCAAATTGACTTCCTAGAGTTTGCACCAGTATCGAACACAACTAGAGGTAACATCCAAGGGTGGCAAATCCCACCGAAAAATCGCCCTGATACAGTAACCTTGGTAATATATTACATTAAATGAACATAGCCACTGTTGGGATTATGTACTCAAATAATACAGAAAAGATTGTCGGGAACCGGGCTTTGTCGCTGCTGGAAGAAATAGATTCACGCCTCGTATTCAGCCAAAACTCGTGAGTGAACGTATGTCTCACCGTGACGTCAATCTCAGAATAATGTTCATACAGACAAAGCCTACTCTGCCTATGTATGGCTTGCCTTCTAAAACAGGTAATGCCGTTTACCTAAATGCAAATTAGCTCCCTGAGCTCGTATTTCGTATTTCTGATCCTATTCTCATATATGGCCACCGACTTGGCCCGCGACTGCACCTGTTCTAAATATGAGCTATGTGGCTCCCCTACATCATAACGTGCCTATACATCCGCACCGATGCGGCACCTCCTCTAACCTATAGCATGGGACATCCCCATCTACTCGCAACGACCCACAGCCTTACACACCTTCAAACTGGAATGAATTTTTCGAGAAATCCCCCGATTTTTATTTCCATAGACAGGATATTAATTCTCAGTTTAATCGCTTCTCTTGAACTTGGCCGCTTAGATCTATCTAAATTTAGTATTTGCTTTAAAGTTCCTTTGAAAGACTCGAATTTCGATATTTCCTGACATTCATGACAGGTTAGATGCGTAATATGGGTGTGTGTCCAGAACAGTTGCGATGTACTGTGTTTACACCATAATTACCCATTAACTGGCCATAATTACGCAGATAATGACTTCAGGAGAATATTCCTTTAATCAGTTATCGGATAGCCCATGTGACGTTCAACAAATGCGCCATAATGGACATTAAATTCCATACTTCATTTAGCAGCGCTTGAATTATTGCTGGTCTATTTAAGTGAAAAATCGGTTTTCGGGGTCCGTTATATACCGATCTTTACGTTTTATGTTTAACCCATTCAGAAAGATTACCGAAAATATTTACACTTTTAAACAAGAAAATCGCAACTTTTACCTATCACCTTGACAAAGATTACCTGTATCTGATGACACGTCAGGTTTGTTTTCGATCGGGACCGATAAAATTTCAAGTTCAAGGTTACTAGGACCTTGATCTTTGGCACAATGACCTAAAAATATGTAGAGTTTTTCCTCTCATCATGCTCAACCCTCATGCCAAGTTGGGTTTCAATCAGGAATGCATAATTTTAATAATTAAAAGAGCCGAAATCAGCTCCGATCGATAAAATTTCAACTTCAAGTTCACTGTGGCCTTGAACTTTGACGTAATAACCTAAAAAATAAATAGGATTCTTCCTTTCATCATGCTTAACCCACAGACCAAGTTCAGTGTAGATCGGGCAAGCAAACTTTCAATTGGAGAAGGCAGCTCTGGTAAATGTTTAAGGTCAAGGTCACTGTGATCTTGACCTTTGGCAAAATGACCTCGAAATAGTTAAGATTCTTCCTCTCATTATGCCTAATCCACATGCCAAGTTTGGTTTCAGTCGACCAAGCAGAACTTTAGTTACAGAGCGGAAACCAACACTGATAAAAATTAAACTTCAAGTCACTGTGACCTTGCCCATTGGCACAATGATCCCAAAATAAATAAGGTACTTCCGTTCCCCATGCTTAACCCACGTGCCACGTTGGTTTCAGTCGACCAAGCGGTATATTAGTTAGAGAAATTTAAATTTCGGGGGGATAAAAAGGTCGTCATTATTAAAGATTCCGCCTTTACCCTATTTTATGGATGCAGTACCGGAGGCTGGTTGCCAGTCTTTTTGCCGTATTTTTACGGGAATGTTTTAGATGTAGATAAAGATTATCGACTACCCAGGTAGTCTTGGTACTTTGACTGATCGGGATCCATCTACTCTCAGCCAGATGATTTGATATTGAAAACAATTGGGTCCACGTGAGTAGATAGGTCTTTTCTCCCTGTTACACATACCCGTTCTTAGTCATTTATGACAGAGAGGGATTATCGCCCTAAATTATACAAGGTTAGCGTAAAAAACGTTATAGTTTAGTTTATTTTAGGTTAATAGTTTAATGCATTACATCATAACGGCAGTTGCACAATACAAACACTAGATGGTGTCACTTGTGTGCAAAGCACACTATAGTGTATCCCCGCATTTGCATCCTTGACTTTGAGTGGCACAGGTGACACAGCTTCGTGCGCACCTACAGACTCCACTGCAACATTTGGGCATGGTTTTAGCGTTTCGAATTACATACATGTACCCTGGGAGCCTTTCGCCGGAAACGGTCTAAGAAAACATGAAAGTGGCAACGGTGGCACCCCAAAAATCCGAAACCTTCGTGCACATCTACAGACCCTACTGCAACTTTGAGCATAGTTTAAGCATTTCAAATTACATACTCTGGGAGCTTTTCGCCGGAAATGATCTAAGAAAACACCAAAGAAAAACGGTGGCTCTGCCACGTGGCATCTGAAAAATCTGAAACTTTTGTACGCATCTACAGACCTTACTGCAACATTTAAGCATCCGTTTAGCATTTCGAATTACATACCCTAGGAGCCTTTCGCCGGAAACGGTCTAAGAAAACACAAAAGTGGCAACGGTGACACAGCCACTTAGCACCCAAAAAATCCAAAACCTTCCTACGCATTTACAGACTCTACTGCAACATCTCAGCATGGTTTTAGCGTTTTGAATTACATACTCTAGGAGCCTTTCGCCGGAAACGGTATAAGAAAACACGAAAGTGGCAATGGTGGCACAGCCACGTGGCACCTGAAAAATCCGAAATCTTTGTGCACATCTACAGACCCTACTGCAACATTCGAGCATGGTTTTACCATTTCAAAATACATACTGTAGGAGCCTTTCGCCGGAAATGGTCTAAGAGAACATGAAAGAGGCAACGGTAGCACAGCCACGTGGCACCCCAGAAATCCCAAACCTTCGTTCGCATCTACAGACCCTACTGCAACATTTGAGCATGGTTTTAGGATTTCGAATTACATACCCTAGGAGCCTTTTGCCGGAAACGGTCTAAGAAAACATGAAAGTGGCAACAGTACAGCCACTAGGCAGCTGAAAAATCTGAAACCTTCGTGCACATCTACAGACCCCACTGAAACATTTGAGCATGGTTTTAGCATTTCGAATTACATACCCTGGAAGCCTTTCGTCGGAAACGGTCTAAGAAAACACAAAAGTGGCAACGGTGGCACAGCCACATGGCACCTGAAAAATCCAAAACCTTCGTGCGCATCTAAAGACACCACTGCAACATTTGAGCATGGTTTTAGCGTTTCGAATTACATACCATAGGAGCCTTTCGCCGGAAACGGTCTAAGAAAACACAAAAGTGGCAACGGTGGCACAGCCACGTGGCACCTGAAAAATCGGAAACCTTCGTGCACATCTACAGACCCTACTGCAACATTTGAGCATGGTTTTAGCATTTCAAATTACATACCCTTGCAGCCTTTCGCCGGAAATGGTCTAAGAAAACACGAAAGTGGCAATGGTGTCGCAGCCACGTGGCACCTAAAAAATCCGAAACCTCCGTGCGCATCTACAGACCCCACTGCAACACTTGAGCATGGTTTTAGCATTTCGAATTACATACCCTAGGAGCCTTTCGCCGGAAACAGTCTAAGAAAACACAAAAGTGGCAACGGTAGCACAGCCACGTGGCACCTGAAAAATCCGAAACCTTCGTGCACATCTACAGACCCTACTGCAACATTTGAGCATGGTTTTAGCATTTCGAATTACATACCCTAGGAGCCTTTTGCCGTAAACAGTCTAAGAAAACACAAAAGTGGCAACGGTGGCACAGCCACGTGGCACCTAAAAAATCTGAAACCTTCGTGCACATCTAGAGACCCTACTGCAACATTTGAGCATGGTTTTAGCGTTTCAAATTACATACCCTAGGAGCCTTTCGCCGGAAACGGTCTAAAAAAACACGAAAGTGGCAATGGTGGCGCAGCCACGTGGCAGCTGAAAAATCCGAAGCCTTCGTGCGCATCTACAGACCCCACTGCAACATTTGAGCATGGTTTTAGCATTTCGAATTACATACCCTAGGAGCCTTTCGCCTGGAAACGGTCTAAGAAAACACAAAAGTGGCAATGGTGGCACAGCCACGTGGCACCTGAAAAATCGGAAACCTTCGTGCGCATCTACAGACCCCACTGCAACATTTGAGCATGGTTTTAGTGTTTCGAATTACATACCCTAGGAGCCTTTCGACGGAAACGGTCTAAAAGAACACGAAAGTGGCAATGGTGGCGCAGCCACATGGTAGATGAAAAATCTGAAACCTTCGTGCGCATCTACAGACCCCACTGCAACATTTGAGCATGGTTTTAGCATTTCGAATTACATACCCTAGGAGCCTTTCGTCGGAAACGGTCTAAGAAAACACAAAAGTGGCAACGATGGCACAGCCACGTGGCACCTGAAAAATCCGAAACCTTTGGGTGCATCTACAGACCCCACTGCAACATTTGAGCATGGTTTTAGCGTTTTGAATTACATACCCTAGGAGCCTTTCGCCGGAAACGGTCTAAGAAAATACAAAAGTGGCAACGGTGGCACAGCCACGTGGCACCTGAAAAATCCGAAACCTTCGTGCGCATCTACAGACCCTACTGCAACATTTGAGCATGGTTTTAGCATTTCAAATTACATACCCTAGGAGCCTTTTGCCGTAAACAGGCTAAGAAAACACAAAAGTGGCAATGGTGGCACAGCCACGTGGCACCTGAAAAATCGGAAACCTTCATGCACATCTACAGACCCTACTGCAACATTTGAGCATGGTTTTAGCGTTTCGAATTACATACCCTAGGAGCCTTTCGCCGGAAACGGTCTAAGAAAACACGAAAGTGGCAATGATGGCGCAGCCACGTGGCAGCTGAAAAATCCGAAACCTTCGTGCACATCTACAGACCCCACTGCAACATTTGAGCATGGTTTTAGCGTTTCGAATTACATACCCTAGGAGCCTTTCGTCGGAAACGGTCTAAGAAAACACAAAAGTGGCAACGGTGGCACAGCCACGTGGCACCTGAAAAATCCGAAACCTTCGTCCGCATCTACAGACCCCACTGCAACATTTGAGCATGGTTTTAGCGTTTCGAATTACATACCCTAGGAGCCTTTCGCCGGAAACGGTCTAAGAAAACACAAAAGTGGCAACGGTGGCACAGCCACATGGCACCTGAAAAATCCGAAACCTTCATACACATCTACAGACCCCACTGCAACATTTGAGCATGGTTTTAGTGTTTCAAATTACATTCCCTAGGAGCCTTTCGCCGGAAACGGTCTAAGAAAACACAAAAGTGGCAACGGTGGCACAGCCACGTGGCACCCGAAAAATCGGAAACCTTCGTGCGCATCTACAGACCCCACTGCAACATTTGAGCATGGTTTTAGCGTTTCGAATTACATACCCTAGGAGCCTTTCACCGGAAACTGTCTAAGAAAACACAAAAGTGGCAATGGTGGCACAGCCACGTGGCACCTGGAAAATCCGAAACCTTCGTGCGCATCTACAGACCCCACTGCAACATGTGAGCATGGTTTTAGCATTTCGAATTACATACCCTAGGAGCCTTTCGCCAGAAACGGTCTAAGAAAACACAAAAGTGGCTACGGTGGCACAGCCACGTGGCACCCGAAAAATCCGAAACCTTTGTGCGCATCTATAGTCCCTACTGCAAGATATGAGCATGGTTTTAGCATTTCGAATTACATTCCCTACGAGCCTTTCGCCGGAAACGATCTAAGAAAACACGAAAGTGGCTACGGTGGCACAGCCACGTGGCACCCGAAAAATCCGAAACCTTTGTGCGCATCTATAGTCCCTACTGCAAGATATGAGCATGGTTTTAGCATTTCGAATTACATTCCCTACGAGCCTTTCGCCGGAAACGATCTAAGAAAACACGAAAGTGGCTACGGTGGCACAGCCACGTGGCACCCGAAAAATCCGAAACCTTCGTGCACATCTATAGACCCTACTGCAACATTTGAGCATGGATTTAGCATTTCGAATTACATATCCTACGAGCCTTTTGCCGGAAACGGTCTAAGAAAAGACAAAAGTGGCTACGGTGGCACAGCCACGTGGCACCTAAAAAATCTGAAACCTTCGTGCACATCTAGAGACCCTACTGCAACATTTCAGCATGGTTTTAGCATTTCGAATTACATACCCTAGGAGCCTTTTGCCGGAAACAGTCTAAGAAAACACAAAAGTGGCAACGGTGGCACAGCCACGTGGCACCTAAAAAATCTGAAACCTTCGTGCACATCTAGAGACCCTACTGCAACATTTGAGCATGGTTTTAGCGTTTCAAATTACATACCCTAGGAGCCTTTCGCCGGAAACGGTCTAAAAAAACACGAAAGTGGCAATGGTGGCGCAGCCACGTGGCAGCTGAAAAATCCGAAGCCTTCGTGCGCATCTACAGACCCCACTGCAACATTTGAGCATGGTTTTAGCATTTCGAATTACATACCCTAGGAGCCTTTCGCCTGGAAACGGTCTAAGAAAACACAAAAGTGGCAATGGTGGCACAGCCACGTGGCACCTGAAAAATCGGAAACCTTCGTGCGCATCTACAGACCCCACTGCAACATTTGAGCATGGTTTTAGTGTTTCGAATTACATACCCTAGGAGCCTTTCGACGGAAACGGTCTAAAAGAACACGAAAGTGGCAATGGTGGCGCAGCCACATGGTAGATGAAAAATCTGAAACCTTCGTGCGCATCTACAGACCCCACTGCAACATTTGAGCATGGTTTTAGCATTTCGAATTACATACCCTAGGAGCCTTTCGTCGGAAACGGTCTAAGAAAACACAAAAGTGGCAACGATGGCACAGCCACGTGGCACCTGAAAAATCCGAAACCTTTGGGTGCATCTACAGACCCCACTGCAACATTTGAGCATGGTTTTAGCGTTTTGAATTACATACCCTAGGAGCCTTTCGCCGGAAACGGTCTAAGAAAATACAAAAGTGGCAACGGTGGCACAGCCACGTGGCACCTGAAAAATCCGAAACCTTCGTGCGCATCTACAGACCCTACTGCAACATTTGAGCATGGTTTTAGCATTTCAAATTACATACCCTAGGAGCCTTTTGCCGCAAACAGGCTAAGAAAACACAAAAGTGGCAATGGTGGCACAGCCACGTGGCACCTGAAAAATCGGAAACCTTCGTGCACATCTACAGACCCTACTGCAACATTTGAGCATGGTTTTAGCGTTTCGAATTACATACCCTAGGAGCCTTTCGCCGGAAACGGTCTAAGAAAACACGAAAGTGGCAATGATGGCGCAGCCACGTGGCACCTGAAAAATCCGAAACCTTCGTGCACATCTATAGACCCCACTGCAACATTTGAGCATGGTTTTAGCGTTTCGAATTACATACCCTAGGAGCCTTTCGTCGGAAACGGTCTAAGAAAACACAAAAGTGGCAACGGTGGCACAGCCACGTGGCACCTGAAAAATCCGAAACCTTCGTCCGCATCTACAGACCCCACTGCAACATTTGAGCATGGTTTTAGCGTTTCGAATTACATACCCTAGGAGCCTTTCGCCGGAAACGGTCTAAGAAAACACAAAAGTGGCAACGGTGGCACAGCCACATGGCACCTGAAAAATCCGAAACCTTCATACACATCTACAGACCCCACTGCAACATTTGAGCATGGTTTTAGTGTTTCAAATTACATTCCCTAGGAGCCTTTCGCCGGAAACGGTCTAAGAAAACACAAAAGTGGCAACGGTGGCACAGCCACGTGGCACCCGAAAAATCGGAAACCTTCGTGCGCATCTACAGACCCCACTGCAACATTTGAGCATGGTTTTAGCGTTTCGAATTACATACCCTAGGAGCCTTTCACCGGAAACTGTCTAAGAAAACACAAAAGTGGCAATGGTGGCACAGCCACGTGGCACCTGGAAAATCCGAAACCTTCGTGCGCATCTACAGACCCCACTGCAACATGTGAGCATGGTTTTAGCATTTCGAATTACATACCCTAGGAGCCTTTCGCCAGAAACGGTCTAAGAAAACACAAAAGTGGCTACGGTGGCACAGCCACGTGGCACCCGAAAAATCCGAAACCTTTGTGCGCATCTATAGTCCCTACTGCAAGATATGAGCATGGTTTTAGCATTTCGAATTACATTCCCTACGAGCCTTTCGCCGGAAACGATCTAAGAAAACACGAAAGTGGCTACGGTGGCACAGCCACGTGGCACCCGAAAAATCCGAAACCTTCGTGCACATCTATAGACCCCACTGCAACATTTGAGCATGGATTTAGCATTTCGAATTACATATCCTACGAGCCTTTTGCCGGAAACGGTCTAAGAAAAGACAAAAGTGGCTACGGTGGCACAGCCACGTGGCACCCGAAAAATCCGAAACCTTCCTACATATCTACAGATCATTTAGCAACACCCTAGTGTAATTTTAGAACTCCGAATTACATAGGTTGGGACTATCCAGCAAAAAAGTGAAAAAATAACGCATTTTTTAAGTGGCTCCACAGAAGCCACCTGGTGGCACAAAAATTTAAAAGTTGTATTTTTGGGTTGCACAGACCCTATCGAACAACTGTAGAAAGTTACAGCGTTTCGAATTACAAAACCGGACGTACGGACGTACGGACGGAGATCATGACAATATCCCCGCATTTTTTAAAATGCGGGGATAATAACAAATAAGAAGAATTAGTAAACATGATATATAATATAAAGTACTAATGACTTTTTTCTTTAACAATGTGATCACGTTTACAGAAGAATGACCTGATCATGTTAGAAATAATATTAATCGATTTACTATCACATTTTTTTCAATATATAATAGTATTTCTTCTCCGAATCATTTAATTGTTCAAATTCTTTGTTTTCTTTTATAATTTCTTCGAATCCCGTTTCCATAATTTCGACATGTGCCTCACAATACATAACAAAATGTTTTTCGCTCTCTATTTCACCGGTATCATACAGACGCACACCTGGCATCTCCTATCATTCAGGGCATTGGGGGTTGTTTATGTCTACCTTTTACTATTTCTAAATTATGGTTACTAACCCTAAGTCTAGTAAACAGTTCACGGGCCTGTCGAGATCTGGTGATTTTCAGATAAGGTTCAAGCTTGTATTCATTTTTAACTAATCGATACGTTCGTAATTTATTACTGCCTTTCATTTTGTCATCATTAAACATATCTTTAGTAAACGTTTCTCTATGCTGAGATTCTAGTACATCTTTCAGGCATTTTCCATTCCTATTGGTTAACGTATTAGCATCGGAAACTTTGATATTGTAACGAGATAACTGAGTTATCCAAGTTTTCGGAAGTTTACATTTGAGTGACTCCTTGAATGAGTTGGAGAGTATGTTATCGCCAGCAATTTTGGATAATTTATCGACATATTTATGGAGATGTAAGATAGCATCGTCCACAATAGGATATCTTCCCAACTCTCCCCGTGTTGCGTAATTAGATGCTTTTCTATTCAACATTAATATTTGTTTACAAAGTTTCAAGTGGGCTTGTTCACAGGCTGTAGTGTCCGCAAAAGGAGTATTAAGGTCTGGGGACCATATCTCGCAACCATATACTAAAATAGGCTTAATCAAATTATCAAAAAGTTAATATTTCACATCAAGAGTTAAGTCAAGTGACTTTCTGAGAGAATTTGTGAGGAAAAACATTGCTTCGATCCTTTTGTACTCAAATTCTCTTGAACCTGTTTTGTGTTTCCATTGTATGTGAATTCAAGACCTAAGTATTTTTATTGATCTTCGATATCTAATTTCGCTGTTCCAATACAATTTTATATGAAAGAAACAAATAACGTTGTACAGAGGCAGTGGAAACCCGGTAAAAGTGGAGCGGCACAACTTTTCAAGGCAATCATAGTTCATTCTAGTTGGAGAAAAGTTACACTCGTATATCAGTATATGTACAGTGATATACTATAGTCTCTCGTTTAGATGAGCATGTCGCGGTGTGGTCACTGCCCTGTCCATTACTTCTACTTCGGGTTGGAAAATGGATGAAGTAGAAAAAAACGGGCCGAAGCGACCAAAGGTCGGATTCTGTTACAAATAATATATTACAGGGATGCCTGTATATTGACACGTTTGCGTGCGCCACTTTTTAAATCATTACGTAACCGCGCAAAATGTCTGTGGAAAAAAGTGGAGGGGCCTGTGTCCCCTGTGCCCCCCCACCCCCCTCCCTCCCCACACACACACACCTCCTGGTTCCTCCGCCTCTGGCGTTGTATAATTAATGCATTTCGGGCAATGTTGGCCGTAAACTGCGATAAATAATTCTTAAACTTCTCGAGAATAAAACAAATGGAAATTATATTGGGTGAACAACGAGTCTTTCGTTATACATGGAAATGTGTTGGTCTTCTGAAAGGTCCGCCTGTCGATCAGTTTAGATGAGGGAAGTAACCTCATAAATGTCTCCCACGGCTGATCTGACATCACGCCATCGCTCTACGACGTGTAAAAAGCTGAAAATTTTGGAACACATTGGGCAGATTTCAACGAAACCATATCATGTGACCTTTCACTGGAACGAGCGTGCTCGTTGCAATGAAGGATCACATGATATGCTTTGGTTGAAATGTTTTGAAATATTTTTTTTCTTCTACTGCCTAATTTGAAAATTACACAGGCGGATGGAGTCGATTCGTTTGGTAAAGGAATAACACTCGCGGCAACTTAATTATATCTAGAACTTTACATCGTTTATCACGAAATAGAGACCATCTAACCTAACCACAAAACCACAAGTCGTGGGTGTAAAATGTGGAAGTGTCTGTCCAACGTTTGCGTGTGTGATAGGTTTGTGAATAGTGAATTAGTGTCTTCTTTCGTCAAACTAACAGACGCTGTGTGTTCGTTCTCAAAGGCCTCTTGGGTCTGAATTTGGCACTTTCTATTCAAACTGACAGGTAGTCGAATGTGCGTGTCCTAAGGGAAGGTTTCACATTTACTTATGAATACAACGCATTTCGCTTCAGACCATACAGACCGCTCTGTTTTGTCTCTTTTACCTAATACAACTAGAAAAAACATTTATTTAATTACTAAAAATTTTCATGTTATTCCTCTCAACAGAGACGGGACACGTGCCCCTCCACTTTTTTCTACAGACATGTTGCGCGGTTACGCAATGATTTAAAATGGGCGCTCGCAAACGTGTCAATATACAGGCATTTCTCTAATATATTATTTGCAAATCCAAGCAACATTTTGCAACAGAATTCCACCTTCGGACGCTTCGGTCCGTTTCTTCTACTTCACCCATCTTCCAACCCGAAGTCTAGTCTTCGGGTTGGAAGATGATTGAAGTAGAAGAAATGGACAGGACAGTGACTACACCGCGGCATGCTCATCTAAACGAGAAGACTATAGTATGTCAATGTATACTCGCCCAAAGAAGAAAGTGTGCATTGCAGAAATTGATGAAACTCCAAAAAAATAATTTCGTATGTGTAAAGAGTGTTAACCTGTTCATGAATAAGTTATATTGAACACAAAAACAGCTTTCCCCGTTAAAATTGCATTAACGTTAAATGACGTGCTGCATGTTTGTGAAAAGGCATGTTTTGCACGTGGAGAGTCTGAAAATTCATGGAACAGTGTGAATCCTTGGGTATTTAAACACTAAAGTAAGGCCTTCCTATCGTTCACATTCAACTTGCGCTGCTGTTAAAACGACTCCACATTAGCATGCCAAGATTGACAATGAATCAACGTCTCCTTGCCCTGGGTATGATTAGAGCTGGCAGAACACACAGAGAGGTTGCCCAGCATTTGAACTGCCACCGTAACACTGTAGACAGGCTAGTCCATCGACATGCACAACATGATGACGTTCGAGACCGACCCCGCTCCGGGAGACCCCGAGTTACCACCCCTGCACAAGATCGGTATATCCGTGTCGTCCATCTCCGGAACCGGCAACAAACGGCAACGACGACAGCCAGGAACATCCCTAACCTGAGACGGATACATCCTCAAACAGTAATCAACCGGCTGAGAGAATACGGCTTACGTCCTCGAAGACCTGCAATTCGTCCGATTTTGACGTTACGTCATCGTCGTGCTCGACTGCAGTGGTGTAGACAACATCTCGGGCATCCCTTACACTGGTGGCGACGTGTTTTATTCACAGATGAATGTCGTTTCCATCTTTCATCATCAGATGGCCGCCAGAGAGTGTACAGACGTCGAAACGAACGCAACGCAGATCCATGATTCGTGGAGCGAAAACGTTATGGGGGAGGGTCTCTCATGGTGTGGGGTGGCATCACTGCCCGTAACAGAACTGAGCTGGTCATTATTGATGGCAATCTCAATGCAGCCAGATATCGTGATGAAGTGCTTACACCTGTTGTTGTCCCATTTCTGCAACGTCACGGCCCCGGCGTCATTCTACAGCAGGACAACGCCCGACCCCACGCAGCTCGTGTTGTTCAACAGTATCTGCAGCAACAACAAGTGGATGTTCTTCCCTGGCCCGCAAATTCGCCCGATATCTCACCCATTGAGCGCGTATGGGACGAAATGAAACGTCAGCTACGCCGGCTTCCCCGTGCACCGTCAACGCTTGTGGAACTCCAAAGACAGCTTATCAGAATATGGAACAACATCCCACAACACTTCCATGCTAACTTGTTCGCTTCTATGAGGCGTAGATACACAGCAGTAGTCGATGCAGACGGAGGTCATACCAGATATTGAATGTGTGACTTTTGTGTTTGACCCTTAGTGTCTTTAACTCCCCATGGCACCAAGAGTATTCGTCGTAGCGTAATGAAATTTCTCGTGTTGATCACAAATTGATTCATCTGTGATTGAATAAAATTTCCATGAATGAAAATGATATATATCTTTTTGTAGTGTTATTTTTTAGCATGCACACTTTCTTTTTTGGGAGAGTATACTTTTACTGATATACGATTGTAACATTTCTCCCACACGCTAAAAACTAAAGTGTTAAAAACTACACTTGAAGTGCTGTATTTAACACTTACTAAGTGCTGAACTAGTACTTTGTTCAAGTGTAGATATCCCAGAACTTGACAGGTGTTACAATAATACCTCTTGACAAGTGTAATGTTGCGACACTTAAAAGGAAACAACGCAGGTGACGCGGATCAGGCTCGAACTCTCGAGCTTGATCCGCGTCATCTGCGTTGTGTCTTTTTAATTATGTACCCACCAAACGCAAATCGAATTATGGACGATTCTGGAAGAACCACCAATGCTAGACACATGGGAAGTGCCATCCATTCGAGTTTCAGATGTCTGATGATTGTAATGTCTAAGTGCTTAAAGCATTGCACTTTGAGTGTTAAAATCAAACCCTAAGAGTTAGAATGTGTTTAACACCTTGAAAGTGTCAGTTTTAACACTTTAGTTTTTTCAGTGTGCACTGGGCCGAACTATGGTAGCATTGAAAAATTGTGTCTTCCACGTTTATCGAGCTTCCGTGCCTCTGCCCCTCAACATATCTTATGATCCCTCTTTTGAACGAGTTCGTCCCAATGAGTGGTCGTAGGTTGTGTTTTCGAAGCCAAAAGATGGCATTTTTGTCAATCGCTCTGGATATTTATTTATTTATTTATTTATTTATTTATTTATTTATTTATTTATTTATTTATTTATTTATTTATTTATTTATTGGGGTTGAACGACACTTTCGACAGCCAGGGTCACCTCATGTCGGACAGTTTCATGAGTGGAGGAAGCCGGAGTACACGGAGAGAACCACCGAGCATCGGCGAGCAACTGTTACATTCCCCAACGTACTAACTTCGCATAAGCAGGGTTAACATTGGTTTAAGACAAGTGCACCATCGACGTATAGTACGTCTTAGTACACAGCTCAGTCGAGCCCCGCGGGATTGAGTGCCTTGCCCAAGGACACAACGCAGTTCCCCTGGCAGGGATCGAACCGTAGATCTTTCGGTTTGAAGTCCAACGTTGTAATCACTGGCCCACCGCGCTCCCGGATATGACTGTTACATGTACGTAAGAAAAATGACGTATGTCATGTGTTTTTATCATCTTGTGCATTAGAGCTTGGGGGGGGGGGGGACGCCGGTTCGATTCCGGTGTTTGTGGCAAACAAGGTAACCGAAACACAAGACCCAGTAAAAACCGACCAAACGGTTTTACTGTGCTTGGGCATAAACTGATCAAACTTTCTTACTGGGAGGAAAATGGACTTACAAACCCGACAACCGCCCCCCCCCCCCCCCCCCCCCCCCCCAAAAAAAAAACCCACTGAGAAAGCCGAGACGTTCGGATAGCTGAACTAGAAGAGGAAACTTCGGACTTTATGAAAGAACAAGAAACAATAACATTGTCAGAAAACTGTAACAGATCTGAAAACGTTTTATAATTATTTGGTTTGGCTTAATAAATATACATTATCATGACCATGTGCATGTCCTGTAATTTGTATCAGATTCGAGGTCGTGTTTACAATCAGATCGCAACGAGCCCGTCAGGGCGAGTTGTGATCCGATTGTAAACACGACCGAGAATCTGATACAAATTACAGGACATGCATTTGGTTATGATAATACATTTATCTAACACTCCCGTTACATGAAGCCCGTTTCCCCCGTTTTTCAGTTTAAATTGGGTTGGAATTGGTCAAAATTTTGAATTTCATATTTTAGTGCGTAATAACAATGCATATAATGATATTATTTGTCATGGCGCGGTGTTTACCGGAAGTTGAATTTATATGATACGGAATCAGAAAAAGTCGTCTTTTTGATACGGAATCGGAACACATTATGTGATACGTACCGTTTCTCGTGGGTTTCAGGCCAAAATGTATATGACTGTTAGATAAATAAAGAGATCATTACTTGGTCTGTTTTATATCGGTCGAGATAGTGGGGAAGCCGTGACGTTCGGATAGTTGAACTAGCTCTTCTCTGATTTCGATGAATCCTCGCTTAACCCTTTACCCAACGTAACGGCCAAAACCGGCCAGCGCAATTCTCAAAAATCGACAATTAATTTTCATTATTTTTTTCATTTTTTGTCTCAAAAACATAGGTTATGACCCCTCGTTGGAACGAGCTCGTCGAGCTCGTTCCAACGAGGGGTCATAACCTATGTTTTTGAGACAAAAAATGAAAAAAATTAGTTATTCAAGAATTTTTTTTGCAAGTGTCGTCTGCTTTTCATGTTAGGTAAAGGGTTAAAACTCTGAAACTTGAATTTTGTACACAACTCTCTTCTTTTCATCCATATAACGCCAAACAAAATTAAATAATTGATTCTCAGGCATTTTTTTTTAAAAAACGAATGAGGGAGGGCGGTTTTTATTTTTATTTTTTTTATTTCTGATGGAATGGTCGCCAATGCCTAAAATCCAGATTTGAGAGCCTAAAATTAAATACTAGTGATTCTATGTTGATTTCACTGATAGTTTTTTGTAACAGTGATCATACAACACAAAATCAATATAGATCAACTAAAATGGAGATCAGAAACAATAAGGAGTTTTTGAACTGGTTGAGTGTTAGAAGTCCCAATTAGGTCTTCCGAAACAATGAGGACACTAGTGCAAAAGCCAACATTTTCCTTACCCGCTTTTCGTATTCAGTCAAACGTAAATAATGGTTTGTTTACACAAATTTGTTCTATTACAAATTATTGGAGAGTGCCTGTTGCCACTCTCCAATAATTTGTAATAAAACAATTTTAGATGAATGAATTCAGATCACCAAAACTAATCTAGTCCTCAACCATTGAAATAAATATTTATCTTGTACATACATATGAGAATCGTGTCGCATTTCGCGAAGAGAATAACAATACTGTATCAATGTATACGATATATTGCATCGCAAATCCCGATGTGATACCACTAAAATCACACCTTTGATAGTTTTATACATTTTGAATTTTGCCTCCGATATTAATATGACGAACTCGGGCGGAATAGACGAATGCGCCGATGCCTGAGAATCGAAAATTAATTTTCTTTAGCCCACTACTTCCTTATTGTTACCATTAATTCCTCGCCATAGAAAATCTACTCCCTTTGCCTTATAACGTCAATTTTACTGATTGATTGCTTTCAACGACCAACGATGAACGATTTTGCTGTAATCAAAATAGTTGCGCCTAGAAACACATCAAAGGGGGCAACTCCAGCTTGGTTCATATCGGCCGAGATCAGCGTCATATCAGCCCAATTTGAAGTTATATCAGCCGAGCTCGATAATGAGCAATTCTGGGAAAGAAAATCATATCTAATAAATAAACCTCATTATTACCTGGCGAAAGTGAGTCAGAAATGTGATAGTCCTTTAATACTTTTCTTTTCATCTCTTCCTTACAGTCCGTCGTTTGTGGAAGGAAAGGTAAACTTTTGCTCAAGATGGCAAACAATATTACACCTCTGCAAAGAAAAGTAACTCGATTAACCCTTTAGCCAATATTTTCTCTTAACACCCAGAATTTTGAGGTCGAGTGCCCATGATTAAAATATATTTTTGTTTCATGTGTAAGGTCATACAGAGTTCGAGACATTCTCAGGATTGAATTTCTCGTTCCTCACCTCCACAAGAAGCTACCTTCCCCCTCAGATTATACGACTATGGCGCAGGCCTGAAAATAAGCCGTCTGACATTTGCAGAATGAGGTCCCCAGAGGGTGAATTTGATCATGCTATCCCATACAGTGGGCCAATGTATCCTCTAGTACCTCGTTCTGTTTAGGTTTGAGACCCTGATTCAGATTGAGGTTCACAGGGGGTAAATTTAGTGATGCTACCCTGCTGTAGCATCACTAAATTCACCCTCTGGGGACCTCATTTTGCAGATGTCAGTCTGTTTATTTTCTGGCTTGCTACGGTGAGATAATACTTATGTAACCGAAATATACATTTAAGTAAGATGACAATAAGCTTGTACTCATTTTTGAATGATTCTACAGTTTCATTTCTTTAGTCTGAAGCATGGTTTCGGAGAGTATTAATTCGAGTTGAGAAAACTCGATGACTTCTGTTTTGAAGACATGTTCATATAAAATAACGGGGTGAAAATCTGAAAGGTTTTCGACATTTGACTCAAAGTTTTAACCCTTTACCCAACGCAGACGATATCAAACTTTATTATTTTAAATACCTTTTTTTTTTAATTTTTCAAAAAATTTCAACAAAACCATATCATGTGACCCCTCATTGGAACGAGCTCAATGAGCTCGTTCCAATGAGGGGTCACATGATATGGTTTTGTTGAAATATTTGGAAAATTTAATTTTTTCAACTGTTCAATTTGCATATTACGCGGGCGGATGCGGGCGATTCGTTAGGTAAAGGGTTAAGCAAAGTATCAAGGATGTAAACACAAGCCAAATTTAATGGAAATTTACTTCGTCATGTGTTCATATTTTTCAACAGTGAAATTGTCAATGACACTGTAGCTCAACTTGTGTAAGACATGTACATATATAGTATGTGACACAGCAATGACACACATGTAGGTAATGACCCGATAACAAAGGTGCATGTAAAGTATTGTAAAGGTCGGTTCATAAATACTGACCGTAGTCTGTAATAAATGTACAGGTAAAGCACTGTAAAGGTGGGTGACAGTTAGATGCTAAACTTGAAAAGAAATCTCCATATGTTAATGTTACAATGGGGATCCTTGTATGGTGCACCATAAGCCAAATGTTAGCAATTGTTTTGGCCTGTTTGATACAAACCATTCTTTGGTTGATTCATACTAATTAATAAATATTTGTCCAGTCCTTCTTAAAATATAGGTATTTGAATTTTTTATCTTTAGCTCATAGGGTTCCCACTGGTGAGGAGGTTTTATTTTTCTCATTGGAAATTGAAAATCGGGTTTTGCTAATAATGTTTACCCTCCCCAAACAACACCATATATTAACACAGGAACTTGGCTTCATCACATTTCAATATACATATCCTAGGGATGCTGAATTCAAGAAACATTATTTTGTCTGGTGTTTTTGGAAGAGCTTGTTATTTATTTCCCTTTTTGAGTCCCCGAGTGGATTTGACTGAACCCAAAAATATTTGTTCTTATACCACAATGATAACAAAGGCACCCAATAAATTTATAGCAAACAGTACTGACATAAAAAAATCTTCTTTACAGGTTCTGTACAAAAAATGTAATACACACAATTTCCGTAAAAATGACTGCCGACAGGCATTGTGAATTTTTGGCCGAGTCCAAAAGCACTCGTTACCATCCCATGATGATAACAAACGTAGTCCTAGAAGTTCTGTACAAAAAAACTGATTGCACCTAATTTCGGTATAAAATGGCCGCCGGCAGCCATCTTGAATTTCGGACCGTACCCCCAAAACATTCGTTCTCGTTCCAAGGTGATAACAAAGGTACCCAAGAAGTTTCGTGAAGATCGGTTCATAAATACAGCCTCTAGCCCGAGCCGTATTGACATGTGCACTTACTGTGTATAAGTAGCACTGAATAAATCAAGGTTCATCTAATTTGCATATCTTCTGCACGAGAAAAAAACCGCATTATATGTGATGTATTCCATGTTACTAAACATTCATTCAAAAAATTATTCAAATCAGAATCTTCATATAGAAGTTCTGTACAAAAACTGATTGTACCTAATTTCGGTACAAAATGGCCGTCGGCAGCCATCTTGAATTTCGGACTGCACCCAAAAACATTCGTTCTTGTCCCAAGGTGATAACAAAGGTACCCAAGAAGTTTCGTGAAGATCGGTTCATAAATACAGACCCCAACCCGAGCCGTATTGACATGTGTACTTACTGTGTATAAGTAGCACTGAATAAATCAAAGTTCATCTAATTTGCATAATTTCTGCACGAGAAAAAAACCCGTATTATATATGATGTAATCCATGTAACTAAACATTCATACAGAAATTTATTCAAATCAGAACTTTCATACAGAAGTTCTGTGCAAAAAACTGATAGAACTAATATCGGTACAAAATGGCTGCCGGCGGCCATCTTGAATTTCGGACCTCACCCAAAAACATTCGTTCTCGTCCCACGGTGATAACAAAGGCCTCCTCCCGCCCCGCCCCGCCCCGCCGAGCCCCCCCCCCCCCCCCCCCTTATCTACGCCACTGGAGATACCACTACATTTGAAAAGTACAAAACGTTCTACGTGAAAGAACACAAAGGGTGACCAGCATTTTCTGGTCTTCGTAAATTTGTTTACAAAATAAATAAACGAATGTTTCAATCGGTGAAGATGCTGGGGGTAAACCCTTTTCTTCGACTAACAGTGAGAAGGAACACCTGCCAGGTTTTTATCCGGAGTCGAAATAATTCTGGTGCATGGGCGACAATTCATTCCTATTGATCTACTGTGATTTTCCAAAGAATTATTCCCCTTGATTGGTTTGCTGGTCCATTATGAACGAAAAAGGAATCGACAGCAGTGGCTACCATAATCCCCTCCTCCCCCAGTGTATCTCAGAACTAAAAATGTACTAAGACATGCCTAATCAGAAAGATTAACGTGGAAAACCAATAGACGGGGGTGGGGGCACACTTTATGGGGGTATGTTGTTCCAGCTGAGCGCGACCTCGTTGTGCAGCAGCTGACTGTCGTTTTCGCCAGAGGTTGTACGTGAGATTTGAACCCATTCTTCACACGGCTAAGTAATTTTTAGCTTTTCAGAGTGACATAATCATCAATGAAGTTTTCTGTGATTATGAAGCATTCGGGTGACGTGATTATTCAGAGTATTCAATTCATTTTCATGAGGTATCTATGGTATCACATTCTCTAGATTTACGTCACGATGGATAGGTACAAAACCAAGCTCTCAAACCACCAACCAAATTCTGTAAAGAAATCAACACTGTTATTGCTTGGAACCAGTCTATTCCTAGAATAGTCCCATCGCCTATGTTTATTTATTATTTATTTATTGGTGTTTAAGGATACATACTTATGCACAATGGCTAATCGTGACCGTGACAGTTTTACGGGTGGAGGAAGCCGGAGTACCCGGAGAGAACCACCGAGCATCGACGAGCAACTGTCGGCTCCTCAACATTCTAACTCTGTTCAAGCTCCGTTCGGTGCAGTACGCCTTAGTACACGGCGTCATCGTGCCCCCATGTTGGCAACCGGGATAAAGTGCCTTGCCCAAGGACACAACGCGGGTCGTCCCGAACGGGGATCGACCTCGGACCTCTAGCATAGAAGTCCAACAGTCTACCACTGAGCCACCGCGTCCATCGCCTATGTTTAGGTTCTCTCATCTGGCATATTTCAGTTGGTTGGAAAAGCGAACCTATGGTTCGCTTTTTCGATCAACTGAAACATTCCAGACGATTATATCTAAACGTACCATAAACATTCACTTTCATTGAATCAACGCAACAAATGTTTCTCAATCGAGACTCGATTTGATCGAAACTTTGATGACATTTCGAACACCATTCTACATGTGTGTTTACTAAATGAGTGGATCCTCGGTTCGAATCCGACCCGCGGCAACCGCGTTATGTCCTTGGGCAAGACACTTAATCCCAACTGCCCACGTGGGGCACGGCGGCGTTGTGTTCTAATGCGTACTGCACGTCGATGGTGCACTTGTCTTCAACCGGCTTCCTCCACCCGTAAAACTTTCTGACACGAGGTGACCCTGACTGTCGAAAGTGTCATTAACCCCCAATAAATAAATAAATAAATAAATAAATAAATAAATAAATAAATGTGTTCATGATGAAATGAAAGTCACACCCCCAAGAATACATTATTTCTCAAATTCTTAAATTTAACCCATATGAACCTCTATATGTAATGGAGTTCTGCACCCAGTGGCGGCGCTACGGGGGGGGGATTTGCCCCCCCCCCAAACGAAGGCTTTGCCCCCACCCCAGTTGCCCCCCCCCCCCCCAACCATCTCGCATGCATTTCCATCCACCCTCACACACAAACACTTTCAGTCACTCTCTCTCACACACACACACACACCCCTCTCTTTTTTTATTCCCAATAATTTCCCATACACACTTAGCCCAAAGCCTCAGGCTAGCTGATGAACACATCCAGGCAATAGAGATTTAAAGACTCGGATGCAGATACTTATTAGTTATAATTAAGTTATGAGCCAACAAAGGCATGTCTATCCATATCCCTTGTCTAAAACAATTCATGGATTTCGCATTATGACAGACGGGCATTATCTCCCTTGCACTGTTCAATTATTTGAAGTCTCTCTCTCTCTCTCTCTCTCTCTCTCTCTCTCTCTCTCTCTCTCTCTCTCTCTCACGCACAGACCCACCAGACGCGGATCCAGGATTTTTTGAAAGGAGGACCGCTAATTACCATTACATTTAGTCGAAACTTGGACCCAAAGTCCGTAATATAATTTTTTGGTTTGGTACGTCCACAGGACGTACCAAACCAAAACCGTATATTACGGACTTTGGGTCCAAGTTTGGACTACCTCATAACAAAGTAATGATATGATCCTTTACGTATTTGCCCCCCTTCATGGGAGTCTACCCCCCCCCCCTAGTTGCCCCCCCCCCCCACAAAAAAAAAATTTCTGGCGCCGCCACTGTCTGCACCGTCGAATATTGTCAAAATTAAGTGTATAACGCATGGCATGTATTACATTTTCTAAATATACAAAAACAGACAACACTATCTCACAAAATGAAAATGAACAAACTTTATGTGGGTAGGTCACTGTAAAATTCTAGGCTTCATCTTGGAAACTTCCATGTACAAAATGCTGAAGCGAAGTCATTATCAGCGACCTAGATGCCTCAAAAGCGTAATTTTAATGCTGCCCAAACCTACTTATACCCCTGGAACATATCATTTCCTTTTTTCTAAAATGTGACCAAAATTATATTTTTCCACTCATTTTTCGCTACGGAACAACTCGTGTAAAAGCCGCATCTAAAAATATAGCCAACATTTCGAAGCCAGTTTCCCCATAATTCCTATGATAATTTACTCCATTGTACTAAACTCCAAGTCAGGGACCAAAACTTTCAATTCTGCTGTCCAACAAATAGCTTATTTCTATTATATACCATATTCTAAAAATACACCCCAATTTACAAGGTGTTGGTTTCAACACATGCCTTCTATGAAGTAATTAACCCACGTAAAAAGTGCGAAATCTTCTTGACAAATTTATTGGTGGGGAAGTGGGCGCCCCATCGAATATCTCTATAGCTTCACCGTGAGTTTCTACTTCCCAGTTTGTGTCACTGGTTCTATTATTATAACTGGTAACTGAATTAAGTTGAGGATTTTTTTTAAGTTCGTTTGTACTTGTTAAAAATGCGTATACTCACAAGCTCCAGATATCAACAGCATTCGACTGGGGACGGTTATGTAAAACTTCAGGCGCACTATAAAATAAGCAGCACGGAAAGGTGGTCTCCTTGCCTCTTTCTGTACAACTCCAGACTTCTGAAATAAACCAGAAAAATACGAAAAGAGGAAGTAACAGCTGTAACGTGACTGAAACAAAAAGTAGCGATGTATTTGTTGTCTGAATCTTCCCGGCGTCATCAAACTTCCAGTTTGTAATGGGTAAACTTAGGTTTAAGGAATGGCTCGGTGCAGTAGAAACATGGGTGCCTCCTTATTATTTATTTATTTATTTATTTATTGGTGTTTAAGGTCGCATATTTCTCCACAATGGCTAATCATGACCACGACAGTTTTACGGGTGCAGGAAGCGGGGTACCGGGAGAGAACCACCGAGCAACGGCAAGCAACTGTTAGCTCCCCAACATACTAACTCCACACAAGTAGGGTTAGCATTGCGTCGTGTGAGAACCATAAGGTTCTATCTTCCACTGGAAGATAGAACCTTATGATTCTCACACGACGATTGGTTGAAGACAAGTGCACCATCGTACACAACGTCACCGTGCCCCAACGTAAGCAATGGGAGTGAAGTGTCTTGCCCAAGGACACTACGCGGTTGCTGCATGTGGGATTCGAACCGAGGACCTCTCAGCTTGCAGCCTGCACCTCTACCTACTGAGCCACCGTGGCCCTGGTGCCTTCTTAGAAAGGGGCGTAAATCATTTATGTGTGTGTGTTGTCTGTAGTGTAGTGGGAGTTACGCCCCTCCCCCTAATTCTTTGTTTCGTGACCTAGTAGTCGCGCAGAGTGCTTTGACCGATAGAACTCAAGCGGCAAGCTTATCGCCACTGTGACAGTTGAACATTGGTCCAGTATCAAAACACGTGGTCCTATATAACCACATGGAAAGCCCAGCTGCCCAGCATTATTGAAGGAGCATGACGGTACATTTTAATAAAAAAAATCATCAGTACATAAACCTGTGACAGGTAGTTGCTAGTATGGTGATAATTATGTGGATCGGACCTACCGTCGAAATAAGCTAAGGAATCGGCAATGCTGTGGTAAAAGTCGTGGCAGAGTTCCACAACTTTTATCAGGACATTGTCGATGGTCATTGCTAATTTCCGTGAGTGCAGACACCTTGTCTGAGAAGAGTGCCAAAAAATATAGGCATGTGTGCATAAGAACAGTCGGACAAGTTCATGTTTTGGTCGTTAAACTTGGACCCCCCCCCCCCCCCCCACCCCCCACTATCTGAAGACTAAAGAGAGTTGGGACTGGAAACTGTCTGTTTGAGAGAGCATGTTTGTCCTCCATCAAGGATATTGTCATGGTTACACATAGGGGTAAAATAGATCTCTCAAATGCTAGGTAAATGGCGGCATCGCTCGGGAAACAAAGTTCCATCAGTCGAACAGAAAAGTGATACTTATCCATGAAAAAGAATATCAGTTCTGTGGTTGGGAGATGAGAGTACAATCTGGCAATCCGGAGATACTGACGGGTCCTTGTTATACATTAGGAGGCTGTGAGATAATGTCGTTACACATTGAACGCGATGCGAGCGGTACGATAAGTTACAATTAATTTGTTTTTCTCTCTGTTTGCAATTCGACGCATTCAACTTCGGTGTATTCAGATTGAGCCTTACTGTAAAACAAACATAAATATTTACTACACATTTCGCCCAAGGTGCAACTTGAAATATAAAATAACTGATAACTATTCTGTCGCAACAATTGGTTGCGTCAAACTTAAAATCAGTGATTGTATGTTTCACCTTAGCCATTAGTTCAAGTTCAATTTATTATTGTCTTTGTTCGACAACAAGGCTCAAATCACATGCATTACAGCGTCAAGTTTGTATTATAAGAATAATATCATCAGTTATAACGAGAGCTGTAGGTTTTTAAATTTCTTGTTCGGTTTCGGTTTTCGTTTTTCAGGTGGAGTAAAACCTCGGTTCGGTTCGGTTTGTTCATGAGGCCAAATAAAATTCAATAAAACTCATTCTTATGTCCGGAGTCATAACTGAATGGCAGTGAAATTGAGTGAAACTCAATGAATGCCCGAAATAAGCTTTAATACATGAAGAATCAGGAAGGCCAATATAATAATTACCTAAATATACAGAACTTTTATTGTGCTTGGCCATTTTTCGAGGTCTGACACCTACACGCAACTTGAGGAAAGCTGCAAACACAACTAAACTGAAATGTCGGAAATTTACAGAATGTAGCCTTCCCAGAGTAGTGAGAGTACCCAGACACTGCCATTGGCAGTGTCTGGGTACTCTCACTACTCTGGGATGGCTACATTCTGTGAATTTCTGCACCAAGAGAGTATTTAATAAAAAACGAAAAACCTTAGATTAAGGGATGTCGACGGTTTCGGTTTCGGTTTTTAAAACAAAAACTAAAAACCTCGGTTCGGTTTCGGTTAACATACAGCTCTAGTTATAACTTCTCGTACAACTCGTATCGCAAGAAGATTGTGACGCATTTTAGTTTATCATTTTATTTTGGTTAGCACGTTGACCTCGTACAGTAAGTTGTTGACTGCGAGATAATACTGATTGCTGAATTGTAGCCAACACAAATTCCAAAAAGGAAACACATATAATTTAAGTAATGTTTACTTACCACTTATTTTTATGTTTCCCTTCCTGTCCAAAACCAGGTTATCAAGACGTAAATCCCTAGGAATACAAAATAAACTCGTTCGATATGCTGATGACATGCAATACATATTTCTTGTAATCAAATATCATTTAATTTGTGTGGACTAAAAAAGACTTACCCCCCTCCCCCCCCCCCCCCCCCCCCCCACACACACACACACAGAGAGTCTTGTACTGTGTTACGGACGGGCTCAGATACCAGTTGGTTAACAACCGGGCTCACGCTGACGAGTACACTTGATGGGTTGAATGTCTGGTGTGGGTGCCCGATCGTAGGTGTCTACAAATCCACACACAGAGACACAGATACACACATACACTTTGCCAGAAAACGTTCAACAGGGCTCCCCTCAAACTTCGATTTTTCTTTGATAATTGGGGCCTGGTTATGCCAGTTGTGGTGTTATTACAACCGGGCTCACCCCATTTGTTGGGCCGAGCCCGGTTAGTAGGTAAAATGTCTGGTGTGTGTGCCCGATCAGTTGGTCCGTACTAACCGAGAGAGAGAGTGTGTGTGTGAGAAAGTGAGGGAGCCAAATATAGGATTGCAACACTCAAACAGTAACAACAGCAATAATAATCGATACAGGTCCGAAACGTTCCTTTATTATTATAATTTTAAAGAATTACTTTGGTTTAATGAAATAATTCTTCATAATAATAATAATAATTTACGAAATTGTTTCGTGTTCAGATCTATTCGATTACCCTACAATAATAACGAGTGTTTTCAATCAAAGGTTATTTGAAACAGAAGGGTAATTTTGCATAATGAAAACTGTTGTTGCGCCATTTGGTAAACTTTGTTTTCAAATTAGGTGCTTTCAGAGCAAATGTTGGCGTCCGAAAAATCAACAATTTTTTTCCGAAGGACAACAAGAATTTCCGATAGACAACGTCATGGTGGGGGGAGGGGGCGGGCGAACTGTCCCTGACACCCTCACTAGCTACGAGCCCACATATTGAAGTAAGGAGTCGAGCACAGGACTTTTAGTTGTGGTTTGTTTTATTTCAGCATTCTGTGTTAGCTAGCTCAATGTGATCAGTTATTCGAGTTTTGTTCTGAGGCAGTTGTGATTGGAAGTATTGAAGTTTGTTTAACACTCAGAGGATTCAGTGTTGAAAGCTTCCGAGATGTTTATGACCCCCAGTGTTGATCACCTGCAGATCGAAACTGGGTATATAATCGACTCACGTCGTAATCCCTTCCTCCTACATCTCATAAGATGTTGGCCTGCGACAAATTTAACACTTGAACTCCATAGGCCAACGACCCTCTTCTCGAAATACGCAAACGCCAACAGTGTTTGGTGTAACAGATTCTCCCAAAATATCGCGCTATTTCAACATATATCCTGGCTATTCACCCCTATGTAATGCCTCAAAACAATTTTATGTTATTTGGATTACAAATTGTATAATTGCAAAAAGCGCCCTTTTAAAATACGATGAACGAAGGTATTTTATTACATCCATGGTAAGCATTTCAGGGGCAATTGCTGACAGCCAAAAAAAATATGTCTTGAAATGCCGTAGCAGTGCATGGTTCTATTTGTAAAGCAGAATTTCAAGGAGAAAATCCATTTGAAACTGGCTCAAAGCTTTTTTAGTGCCTACTTCCTCTCAGTATTCCAAGTGTTAATTTGTTTATCCTGATATTGTGGATTGAGATAAATCAGGGGGGGCGGTGCGGGGGGGTATGTGTGTGGGGGGGGGGGGGGGGGTAAACCACATACATCATGACTGTGATGACTCAAGTCCCGACTGACCAATATTCCAACAACATCATTAAGGCATGCCTTTTTCGAAGGCATGCCTTAATGATGTAGCTGGAATCTCAGTCAGTTGGGATTAAAGTTGAAAAATTCTCAAGACCTCTTGGAAATTTATTAATGGATAAATAAAATATATAATGTAGTAGTCGTGACGCACCTTATTGTTTAACTACCACGTACCATACCTGTACTCTAAATTGATCATGCTGGGACCCAATAGCCCGAATCGGATTCTACAGACCTCTCTCCATTGTTATGACCGTCTCTGTGTGTGACACGGGTGCACGCATCAAATCTAGTCTTTTAGCTGGTAGAGTGTTGGAAGCCCATATTTGGGCTTTACTCTAAAGTTCATGTACCAAAACTCAAAGGTTTCATATTTAGTGGATGTGCTTCAAATTATCTTTGAAGTGAAATTATTTAGTCTGTATGGATTTGCCTTGTTATAATTTACGGGAGAGTGTCTCTTGGTACTCTTCCAAAAATTATAACTAGGCAAAGACTTGTGAACAAATTTTGGAGACCAAAAATAATTTAGCACTCTACCAATTAGCCTGTTGTCGATTCGCCATATTTGACGTTAATGATATGCGAGGTCAGAAGTCGCTTCAGGTAAACACTTCGATCAGACCATCTGTCAAGACTGTCATACATGCGACAGAAACAAACAAAATGTTTCGCATGAAACGAGAAAATGTGCATTTTCGATTTAATACTAATAAAGATAAAAAAAATAACATACTTTCAACACTTCATTTCGCGGACAGGGCAAAATAATATTGATTTTTTCGTCAAATGAATACCGCGATGAACCCCTTCCTCATAATCGAAGGCAGAGTCGACATCATGTTTTGGTTTTGTTGACGAGTGACAAAATTGCAAGTAGATCACTCAAACGACACAAGGATGTCTGAGTGAATGAAAATTCAAACCATGAGTATCCAAACAACCAATCAATACAAATATTTTGAAGCACAACACACACATGTTCTATCTGGAAGAGGTTGGGGAGGGGCGTGGTCCCTAAAAAGGCGAAATTCATCTGCTAGTAGCAGTATCGCGTGTCTAATAATAATATTTTGTCCATATACAATACAAGTCAAAATGAGTTGAAGAATAACCACTACCGGTATAAACTATAGATGTAATGTTTCCTATACTAATAACACAAGAATCGGACATAAAAATATATAAATTCTTCTTTTGACCATTTTCTCCTTCAACTCAAACTTACATGTCACACAGTGGAAGCTGTCTTATTACAAAAAAAACACCTACCAAGTGGAAGATCCACGCAGTGCCGGGGAAAGGAAATTCGGACCACGGGGTTAACTCTCTGACGGCTCCTCTTTCAAAAATATGTCGGGATATTGCACAAATGATAAAGGCATCTGCAGCGAGTACCGGATAGAGTGGTTGGAGGTGTGGGGGAGGGGGGAGGGGTGTTCTCTCCCAACAAAATTTTTAAATCAGTTATAAAATGGAGTCTGGCGGCTTTTGGGATAAAAAATCACGTTATTTTTTGCCGTCAAAATGACGTTTTTAGCAGCATGTTTCAAATTTCCAAGTTCATCAATGCGTATCCAATGACCCAGAGCTACAGCTATTGATTGCACAATTTTCGAAGTGATAACTTGGTTACGTCAAATTGATTTAATAAAGTTATTACTTCAAGAATCATGCAGTCCAGAATTACAGCCGTTGGTCAAGTGCATAGCTTCATTCACGATACACCCCCCTTCTTAACTGTTGGGACAGGAGTCAGAACCTTGGGGGAGGGGGACTAGGTCAAACATGGCCTAAAAGCCCGTGTTTTTTTTTTTTGTTTTTTTTTGGAACGCCCTTTGAAAGGCCGTACCAAACCAAAACAAATTAAAATACAGTCTTTCAGGTCATATTTGGACTAGGGGGTGGAGGTGGGCAGGCATAACCAAGAATCCTTGACTCCTGGGCCAACTGCCCCACCCCCAAGTTCCAGGCTTTGGGGTTACTCCCCCGGACCCCCACCCTCTCCCCGTCCCCGGACCCATGGCCAAAATGTGCATACATGGATATTGTATTACAGAACACACAGGGTGATTTTGTACTTGTCCTCAAAGTAGGTGGATATACACATATTCCCAACATATTCTTGCCAGTATTGCAGAAAGTTTGGGACTCAACAAGCTAATCTGCAGTTTATGGACTACCAGATAACTAACTTATCAGTGATCCTTTAACCCTTTACCTAACATGAAAAGCAGACGACACTTGCAAAAAAAATTCTTGAAAACTAATTTTTTTCATTTTTTTGTCTCAAAAACATAGGTTATGACCCCTCGTTGGAACGAGCTCGACGAGCTCGTTCCAGTGAGGGGTCATAACCTATGTTTTTGAGACAAAAAATGAAAAAATAATGAAAATTAATTGGCGATTTTTGAGAATAGCGCTGAGCGGTTTTGGCCGTTACGTTGGGTAAAAGGTTAACTGCAGATTTGCTTGGTGAGTCACAAGTTTTTACTGGCTGTCAGGCATGGTCAGTAGTTGATGATGCCCATGTGCGTTGTTTTGCATAAGCAAAATTCCAGCCAGCGGACCTCCGAGTGGAATTCAGAAATTTAAATTTTTCAAACTTACACTAAAAGCATCATGCAAATTGAATCACGTGACCCTCGGGGAAACAATCTTGTTCCGATGATAGATCACATTATATGGTTTGTATAAAACTTATTAAAAACCATTTTTACCTGCTAAATTCATGAATTATGTGTGTAGTTGCAGTCAGTTTGTTAGGTAAAGGGTTAGGCAGTGAGGTGTGTATGGATTATGGAGATTCTTATCAGTCCATTTTCCAATGTTTGAGCAAAAAAATTAACAGTACCAGAAGGGTAAATTGCCACCACCCATGGGTCGGGTTTTTTGGTATATCAAAGCTACGTCAACCAAAAAAAAATAGTTTTCCTGAAGTAATATTCTTTCGTGGACATTATAAATTACATTTTGAATTTCTATGCATTGGAAAATTTAATGCAATAAGAATTCCAATGCAATTAACCCTCTTAAGTGCTGTGTATAAACCCAAAACATGTAAAAAAAAAAAGGTTACACAATACATGTACATTATCACTCAAAACGTCAAAATAGGTTGTAACAAAATTACAATAAATTAAGAATCCTACTGCTCTGCTTCTACACTGATAATACAAGAATCTTACATCATTTTTTGGGAAGCTCTCTGTTGGAGATTCAAAAAAAGGATGTCCGATTCTTGTGTTACTAGTGTAGGAAACATTACATCTATAGTTTTAGACCGATAGTGTTTATTCCTCAACTCACTTCGACATGTACTGTATATGTACAAAATATTGGTTGTTGGATACTCAGAGTTTGAATTGTCACTTACGCACTCATCTTCGTGTCGTTTGAGTGATCTATCTGCCGTTTTGTCACTCGTCAACAACAAAAATTGATATCTTAGGCTTTGACCCTCACGAAGATGTCCCGACTGGAAAAATTACTAGGAGAGGGGTACATTCCCCAATAAACCTCCTTGGCGACGCCCTTGAAACTGGTCTCTTTCTCGGTCGGATCGCGAAAGGATTGGTATCTAGTGACAACATATTTCACCAGTGGCTCAACAGTCCATGAATGAAATTCTGAAAAACAAGGTTGAATCAAGAAACAAAAACGAAAATAACTGATTCGATGCAGTGTTCACTGTGTCTTTTTCACCAGGTGCGATTAAATTGCTGTGGATAGAAGATCGGAGAGAAAATTTCCACCAACTTGCGATCCAGTCGACTTTTTTTATAACACTACTTTGACTCTGAAAAATATTTTTCCAAAACATAACTTTTAACCCTCTCCTGGGCGAGAACGATTCTAGCAGGACGTCATGTTTTTTACAAAACGTAGACGATGATGAAATAGTCCAGCAATCATTACATATTCGAATTTGGATGGCCACGTGAGGGTGGATAAGATAGATCTGTATCACCCAATTATCTCATCCAGGACACGCGTATCTCAGTGAGCAGATGGCGGAAGAAAAACTCTGTTTCTATTAACTTTCACGACATAAATTCTTTGTTTTACTATAGTACTCCATTTAATACTCTCCAAGTGGATGAAGCGATGTTAGACCTTTCAAACCAATAAGACGCATCAGATCTACCTCCAGTCTATACTATTGCCTACTGTTCGTTGATACAAGCTAACTGCGAGGGTTTTTTTTACCGAATACCTGACTACCTTGTAGGGATACTTTGGTTTTTGTGTGACGATATCGCGAATGTGGGATTGAAGTTCGTTCGGTGTGGTATTATTTCCAGATATAATTGCATCGCAATTGCCCCCAAAAGGTCACCTTCACTCAAAAACAGTAGTGACTTAAATGGAAGAGTCCTGAAAGCCCATTTTTCTTTAAATAAATCACAGAGTATTTATTTAAAGAACAATGGGCTCATAAATTGTAGCAAAGCAAATCCATACAGACTAAATAATTTCACTTAAAAGATAATATGAGGCACATCCATAGAATATGACGCCTTAACCCTTTGAACCCTGGTGGTATCTTCCATATTAGTTCATTGACAGCAACTGGAAGAGTCCATCTTCATTATTTAGGGGTAGCCTTGGGGCTGCACGTTGAAAATATTGATTGGTCTACCACACACATGCAATTAGCATCCATCCTATTTAATGAAATTATGACGTATCATGTTCCTGGCCGTAAAAAAGGCCGCTAGGGTTCAATAGATTAAAGTTGCTGTACCCGTACTTCAGCCTATCGCTTTAGTCTGAGGTGGGAGTGCTCCATCTTGAAGACTTCATATTCTATGATTGTGCTTAGAATTATCTTTTTAGGGCAATTATTTAGTCTGTTTGGCTTTCCTTTGTTACGGTTTATGGGAGTGAGCACTCTCTCATAAATCTCAACACGGCAAAGACATGACAAATTCTGAAAACCATAAATAATTTAACCCTCTAACAGTTAATACCATTTCGTAGTTAGTGATACAATTTGTTCAATCTGCAAGATTCGTGTTGTTTTTTCATACCGCTGAGATAAAGAATTTATTTCACTTTTAAATTGCACTGATTTACTTAATGAGAGAGAATTTTCAAAAACATTTCTATTGTTATGGTGACATTAAACAAGATATGCTTTGTGTCGGGATACACCCGCGACCAGACGTAAATTATAAATAACCAAAAATACTTATTCTGTGATTTATTTAACCCTTTACCCAAAACAGACGACAAAATTTATTATTTTAAATATAATTTTTTCAAATTTTTCAAAAAATTTCAACAAAACCATATCATGTGACCCCTCGTTGGAACGAGCTCGACGAGCTCGTTCCAACGAGGGGTCACATGATATGGTTTTGTTGATTTTTTTGGAAAAATAATATTTTTTCAACTACTGAATTTGCATATTACGCGGGCGGCCGATTCGTTGAGTAAAGGGTTAAAGAACAATGAGAAGTTGAAGCTGGCAATACCGTAAATCCACATTTAGATATAAATAGTTCGGCCTTCTGGGACAACGATCTGTCGTTTAAATAGGGACAACTCCTTGGGGTTCAAATGTATCCCTGATAAAAAAATGTCCGTCTTACCGTAAGGGAAGACATCCTATTGAAAGGGTGGGACAATTTTGTAGTTTCTTTTACCATATCCACAGATATTAAAGACACATTAAGGTCCTGCAAATATTCGATATTTGAAAAGCAGTTCGATGCGAAATGCATATTCGAGTCGAAATTGGAGAACCGAAAATGGAATTTCCGTGCATGTTTAACGAAAGAAGTGCAGAATAAGCCCCTGTATTAACCTATCGCTGTATCTGTACCAGCGACACAATTCCATTCAAACGCAACGAAAAGTGGCTACGAAGTCAGTTACCTTGGCGTGAAGCAGAACGTTTTCATCAAAAACATCCTGCTTTACTCTAAGTAAATTTATCAGGCAGTACGCACACGTCATCGTGTGCCCCTATATCGCTGCCAACTTAAATCTTTTACTAATACAGATAAGAAATTTGAGTTTGAGTTTTCGTTTTGAAACTCATTGTGACAAAGAACAGTCCAAATTTGGGATGCGATTGTTGGCATGAGCCTTAACGGAAAAATGTGCGATCATCTATATTCGATGTTCGTTCGATTTGAAAGTTTCTGGTGTATATTCGATTCGACATTCGATAGTAGTGAACATGCCATATTCGCAGTCCCCTCAGCTGTCGCGTCGAAGCGAAAGATCTACCACCACTTTTCTGGTAAAATAATGTATTTTGATTGAGCAGATTAGGATACCCAAATAATTGGTTGAATGGTGAGAAGACGTATATGGTGCATTTCTGGTGGAGGCGTTAGGTTACAGAGAGGAGTAAAAACTTGTGAATTCTCTTCTTGATAACCTCTTTCGGTTCGTTAGATTTCTACTCGCTATACTTTGTTATTTATTACCAGGGGCGGCGCCAGAGTTACAAAAGTGAGGGGGTACAGTCGGGGGTTGTGCAGCGCTGAGCTGGGGCGGGTTTCTAGGAGGGATTGGGGTGCGGGGGGCGGGGGGGGGGGGTATTGTATCCTCTCCCTAAGTTGAGAAGATTTTTAACTGTTTTGCAACAAAATCATGCGAATATGGATATCATTGGAACCGGCTTGTTCAGCCGGTTCCAATGATATTCATATTTGCATGATTTCATTGAGTCATACCTTTGAGAATTTTTCTAAAATATTAAATTTTATTTATTTTTTTAAAATTGCTGTAGGCTGAATTCCAAACGGATGCCTTGCACGCTCTCGATTCTAGCATTCGTCGAATACTCTTAAGCACTATGTTTCAGACCGTTTAAACGCGGCATGCCTTGTTGCAATTTGGACCCTCGACTCTTGTTTGTTGTTTGCAGCTAGCGTGTGTGTGTGTGTGGGGGGGGGGGGGGGGGGGCAAACATAATTTCAAAACTTTTTCTGATTTAGTGTACTTGGGAATATGGGATTAAGCATACCGACCATTACACCGCAACGTTCAATAGAACAAAAATTAAAATGATAATATTGTTTTACTACGCATGGCGAAAAAAGTGGAGGGATAAGTACCCCCACATACCCCTCCATGGCGCCGCCACTGTTTATTACCTGTGTAGAAATCCCGTTTTATGTATATGGTCCACTGCAGAGACCAGTTGCCTCATGTATCGCCTGGCCTCCAATTCTTCCAGACGTTCCCTGTAACACATAAAGTGAAAATGTCTCAATTTTTACAGACATTCTTGAACAAGATGTCTTTTTGTGAAAAGTATTCGTCGCACACGGGCCACGCTCAAACCTGTCAAAATTATATTTTACTGGAGAAGCAAAAGACGATCACGAGAGGAGTATGCAACTGCCGAAAAGATGAAAATTGTTTCAATTACGTTATGTTCGAAACCTCATGCCAATTTCATCGCATGTAGTCAGGGCTGTACAAATTAGAAGTTAAGATGACCCTAAAAAGGTTTCAGTAATTTAATGCAACGCATTTAAGTGACCCTTGGGGGCAAGGGCGCTGTGTGTTAAGACGTACTGCACGCCGATGGTTCACTTGTCTTTAACAAATGCTAACCCTGTTTGTAATGGAGTTAATACGTTGGGGCGTCTGAGGGTTGGCGCGGTGTACTAGGGCGTACTGCAGTCGATGGTAAACTTGTCTTCAGCCAATGCTAACCCTGCTTATGCGAAGTTAATACGTTGGGGAGTCTGATAGTTGCTCACCGCTGATCGGTGGTTCTCTCCGGGTACTCTGGCTTCCCCCGCCCGTTAAAACTGTCCGACACGAGGTGACATTGGCTGTCAACAGTGTCGATAAAACCGCAATAAAAATTAATCTCTCTTCAGCAAGAGAAATGGCAAAAGAATACAAATGTTTTTATTTTTAGTACTGAAACTTAAATCTACAGGTTCTTTCATTCTGCCAAAATACTGTGTTGAAATACATTGTTAGAAAGGCCGTGTACAACCCTTTCAACACTGTATTACATCATAGTATTACATCCACGGGGCCGAAGGCAAGGTCTCAAGCCACCAGATAAATTTATCCAAGGAATCGAACGCTGTTGTGGCCAGGAAACAGTCTAGCCCTTAAACAGTGCATCGCCTCTGTTTAGATCCACTCGACAGGAATATTTCATTTGGCTGGAAAAGTGAACCTTTGGTTCGCTTTTCCGACCAACTGAAATATTCCAAACGATTGAATCTAAGCAAAACCATAAGCATTCATTTTTATTCAATCAACGCATGCTATTCCTATCAATCGAGACTTGATTTGCCGGATCTTTAATGACATTACCAATAATATTGACACGTTTATTTACTAAATAATTACGCATGCTTGAAGACTAACCACAGCTGTAATTTAATGATTACGCCGCGTAGTTCCACAAACTGTGTTAATAACTTCATGTATTCAAGGTGAATTGAATACTGTTTGACTGGAATCTGGAATATCTGTAACTTAAAAACGATTGAATATTTGAATATTTGTATACCTTTGTGAGTAAAGATACGTCACATTAAATCAGCGACAGTCTGCGCACAAACTCCTCGAAAAGTGGATAAACAAACAGCCCCATAACAGGGTCGGATTCCTCACAAAATTTGTCGGGGGGGGGGGGGGGGGGCAAGGGGCTTGGGTCAATTTATGCTACTTTAGTTGTCATTATACAATAGATCATGGTTGTGGAAGAGTTAACAAATAATTACCAAGGGCTATAAATGTAAACAACCACGCTATTTCTCCGAGGCCTGTAAAGTTAGACGAACAAAAAATAATCCGGCGACCTAGGGGGTCGGGGGGGGGGAGGGAGGTGGGCAGAACTACTTTCGCCCAATTTCTGCAAGCTTTACAGTGCCTGTGGTGTGGATTACCGATTGAAGACTCGTAGAGTGTTGTTTCCACCGGGATAAAATATTTGAAAATCTGTGGAAAAATACTCATGAATCACAAAACAGCTTTTTCAGCCAGTATTTATTATTTATTTATTGGTGTTTAAGGTCACATACCTATGCACAATGGCTAATCGTGACCATGACAGTTTTACGGGAGGGAGAAGCCGGAGTACCCGGAGACAACCACCGAGCATCGACGAGCAAATGTCAGCTCCTCAACGTTCTAACTCTCTTCAAGCTCCGCTCAAGCAGGGTTACAGCGGCTGAAGTCATGTGCACCATAGACGTGCAGTACGCCTTAGTACAAGACGTCAACGTGCCCACATGTAGGCAACCGGAATAAAGTGCCTTGCCCAAGGACACAACGCTGGTCGTCTCGGACGGGGATCGAACTCGGGACCTGTAGCATAGAAGTCCAACAGTCTACCACTGAGCTACCGCGCTCCCTTTTCAGCCAGTGAACCTTCGAGTTCAACTTGCGGGTCAGATGGTTGAAGTTTTTGCTTATGCCTCCAATGTTATTTTACAAAATATGAGTTATTGCTTGCTGAAAATTCCACTCCTCTAGTGCATTACGTTATAATCCACTCTCGATGTACTTCACTATTTACTGAGAACATCACCATTCACAGGTCCAAACGTTCTGAACATTAAAGCTGACAAAATTTTGTCATACCGAAGACTTTTTCTATTGAACAGAGGAAAATCATTTGAATAGTAAAATTGGTTATTCGGGCTATCATGTCTTACCTGGACTGAAGATAGTGTAACAAATGTCCACCATCACACATCTCTTCTATGACATAATAGTTTCTACTGGTTTCTAGAATTTCGTACAGCTGAACAATATTTGGATGATTTAGTTTCTGAGAAACCAAAGATTTACGTCTCAATCTTTCCCTCAGTTCTTCATCTTCATTGACAACTGATTTCTTGTACACCTTTACCACTACCTGTGCACAAGATAGATATTAATCATATTAATCCAAAGATGTTTTTGTCCATACGACCTATTAAACTTGTATTCGCAGATTATTTTATTAATATGCAAACAGACCGCATTATTTCCTACACTAAACTCGTGAATGGTACAGTCTGAAAGAAGACAATTTACAGCCAAGTGGGCGAATCTATTTTGTATGCATACTGCCCGTGTTTTCTACTACCTTGGAAGGTGTACCGGGTCATACACCTGGTGTATTGGAATCATGAAATACAAAAAGTTCAGTTATATTTTTTTCCTTCAGTTTAATCAATCCTACAAACCCAGTTAACTTGATGTGTATTGTAGCACCCTGTCATCGAATGCTACTATTTTATTACTTTCCAAAGTGTGATTTACTGGGATTTCCGGGTTTGATTATAAACGATAACTTCACAAGTAAATTATGCAATCAACAATTGGCTCATGTATCCGTGTACGCAAACGAAGACGCTTTGCCGTGGGTGTAATGGGGACTTCATTGCTTTTGAACCCTTTGCCTAACAAGAAAAGCAGACGACACTTGCAAAAAAAATTCTTGAATAACTATTATTTTCCTTTTTTGTCTCAAAAACATAGGTTATGACCCCTCATTGGAACGAGCTCGTTCCAATGAGGGGTCATAACCTATGTTTTAGAGACAAAGCTCGTTCCAAAGAGGGGTCATAAAATATGTTTTTGAGACAAAAAATGAAAAAATTCTGAAAATTAATTGGAGATTTTTTAGAATAGCGCTGGCCGGTTTTGGTCGTTACGTTAGGTAAAGGGTTAAATAACATAATTATCGTTAATAATGAAAAGTAATAAACAGAGTAATCGCTTGACTGGACTGGTTACGCGGAATAATTCATTCGAGGCGAGGGATTATATTGTAAAACACTCGTGCGCATTCGCGCACTCGTGTTTATACAACGTCCCTCACCTCTCATGAATTATTTCACGAAACCAGCCCAGTCAAGCGATTACTCTCTCTTTATCCACGAAAAAGTATGCATTTCAGACACGAACGTAACTATGTGGGTATAAGGGAGGGGGGGGGGGGGGCACACCCCAGATAACTTTCCAGTCAGGACTTTTTCGTCGAGTTCTCTCTTGCTAGCAATCGTGTGTTTTTTAACTGGTAGAGTGCTAAATTATTTTTGATCATCAAAATTTGTTCATATGTTTTTGCCTTGTTGTAATGCCTCTGGACACTCTCCCATAAATTTTTACATGGCAAATACACACAGATGAAATAATTTCACTTCAAAGATAATTTGAAGCAGATCCGCAGATTAAGAATCCTTTAACTTATGGTACCTGCGCTTAAGAATAAAGCCCAAATATGGGCTTCCAGTACTCTATTACTTAAAAAAGAGCTTGATTCTTGGACTTGGCTTCACACACAGTCGGTCATTCAAATGGTGGTTTGTAATGCCCGATTCAGCCTGTTGGGGGTCTAGCATGACTAAGCTGGAGTAGCGGTGCAGTACGTGTTAATCGAATAAGAAGTTGCATCATGACCACTAAATATATATTTTATTTATGCACTAATAAATTTCCTGAAAGTCTTGAGTTTTTTAACTATGTTTCGGACTGAATAATATTCCAATTACTTCACCAAGGCATGCCTTCGGCAAAGGCATGCAAGCACTGATGGTGAAGTTGGAATAATAGTCAGTTGTCAGTTAGGGCTTGAGCTAACACAGAAGGGACAAATCAGGGTTACACCCCCTCTCCAATCTGTCATCACCGCGACATCCCTGATTACAGGTTCAACAGGTTAACGGTTAACGTTTAACCCGCTGAGTATTTTCAAGATATTTTTCATTAAATCTAGTCATGGCTGCTGTAAAGCAGCCATGACTAGATTGTATGAAACATTCATCTAAATTTAACTCAAGATATCGTTGGTGAAAAAATCCATTCAGTTTACAGAGAGAAAATTCAATTAAATATGCCCAAATTATACTTGTTTCAGTGGCAAGCAAAATCCTGTCCTGTGCAGGTATATCCGCCAGCAGCATGCAAGGGGTTAAATCTAGAACTCCCAGATTGGCTTGAATCCAGTGTTGTGCGATATTAATGAATCGTGAATATTGTGGACAGATGTGAGAAGTGCCGACAAATAATTGCCAGTACCTTTACCGAATCATTAAAGTTAATTTTTTAAAAGTGTGGTATTTCATACTCCAGCCATATACCCTCACCATGTACTTTATTCACACCTTCTCCTGTTCTAAGACAGACTGAGAAATGTACGCCATCACCCGAGATTTGTACGTGGTCAAAATGGCGGAGATTTTTTTTACCGTTCCGATGTACTTATCGTTTATTTAAGTCTATGGTAAAATAGTTTTTCATGCATATGGCGCACCGAATTGCAAGAATTACTGTTGACACTTGCGACTCAAATGAAACCCCCAGTATTAAATCAGTGTCAGGGAATAGCTTTCGTAGTGCTCATGTTTCTGTATTGTCCAATCAACTACAAATGATCGTTACACCTAACTCAAGGATGGGGCATTATTTATTTATTTATTGGGGTTTAACGACACTTTCGACAGCCAGGGTCACCTCGTGTCGGACAGTTTTACGAATGAGAACCACCGAGCAACGGCGAGCAACTGTCCGACTCCCCAACGTACTAACTCCACACAAGCAGTTATTGTCCTTTCCATAACCCCCCAATAGTAAATAAACTCTGGAATAATACAAAATCAAGAAAATATCTTTTAGTTTTCAGCTCCCGATTACGTGTAATATATTTAACTTCGCCGTCGTTACGTTTCTGTTATTTTAGCTCGCTCGAAAATTATATGAACGAATTTTTTAATTCTCTATGGGAATTTGTGTGTATTTTCGGAAGAGCGTCCATTTTGCAACAATGCACAAGTGACGTAATTGGGACCGTCCATTTGAGAACAGGTAAATTTGAATTTTCACGGCTTGCCTTTGCAGAAGGCGTGTTTTGACGAAGTTGGAATATCAGTTCGTCGTGATGATGGTTCAAAATAAAACTCAAGTCTTGTTCAAAACGCGTTAGTGAATAAATAAAATATACATGTATTGTAGTCGTGACGTAAATTATTTTATTAATACGTGCCGCACCAGTTTTCCAAATTTGTCATGTCTTGCCGACAACTGCCCTCAGTATGTTGCTACAAACCTCCATTTAGGCTTTGATTGTTTGTGTGACAGTGACACGGGTACAGGCGAAAACAGCACCATGTGAAATCCGGGGCCCGTTACTTTCGGTTTGACACAGGAGTCCGGATTTCTTGGGTTTGGACTGCCCCCATCCAAATATGGCCTAAAAGACCTTGTTTTAATTTTTTACCTTGGCACGTCCTTTGAATTCACCCCCCCCCTCCCCCCACACACACATATACAAGATTCTGATTTCTGCGTCAAATAATAAAGAAGGAGGTGTATCGTGAATCCAGGTTGGATAGATTCCAGGGCCGAGGAGAGGGTGGGGTTGGGGGAGGGGTGTTATTGCTTTTAATGTTTAGAAGTCACTGCTAAACAACAAGAAAACCATGAGATAGTTGGGAGGGGAGATGTATCCTCTCATTTTTAACTGCTCAGTTTTCCACAAATTTATTAGAGAACCATAGGCTAAATACTCGGTTTCAAAACGAAACACAGAAAAAAGCAGAATTTAAATGAATTAATTTCGCCATCGGAACTGGTGCCGTTCTCGCCACAATCAATTGGTGCCGTTTTCGCTCACTCGGTGCCGTTTACTCCAGGTGCCGTTTTCACACGGTGCCGCTTTCGCTATAACCCGACACAAGTCCAAGTAGGCCTAACCAATTTTCTTTTAAGAAAGTATATAACTAATAGCATGAGAGACTTGGCATTTTCGGATACAACCCTTACGAATACGTATAATCACTAGAAAGCTTATTGGAAAATTGTAGGGGAGAGGGGGGGGGGGCGTCACGTACGCCACTTCGTGATCACGCTGCCCCCCCCCCCCCCCCCCGCCATTTCTCAGCAAGCACCTGATAAATCTTCTGAGGGAGAAATCACTAGGCAAAGTTGATCAGAGAATTTATATAATATTAATCATATTTCGACTCCACTGATTATACCCAGCACAGGCGTATATAGACCAACGGGCCAACTTTTTTTCCATGGCTGCGGGGGGTGGGGGGGGGGGGGGCTGGAAGATTTTGCCCGAAAAGTAACTACGTGCGTAGCCGTGGTGTGGATGTTCGTGAGCGTGTCTTCTCCTACTGGTGGGATCAAGGGAACCCTCCCCGGGAACATTTTTTAAAATCTGATCCGCTTGAGGGTTTCTAGAGAACCCAGACTACCTTTCGAATCTTGTAATTGGAAGAAAAGACGATCGCTTTTGTAGAGGTGCCTGACTGAATGTGTTCGAGCGGTCTCGCCTGGTATCAGTCAACCGCAATAAAACATTATATGCTTCTCGGGATTCAGCTGGAGTAAATACGTGTAATGTAAGGCCTGTGTGCCCATAGCATCAGAAGATCGAACCCTACAGATGGATGAGGCTTTAACACTATTCACGTGGGTCGATATATAACAGTTTGGCTGGCCGCTGATTTGACGTGGTTCTCATGCAGTTAAGAAGGTTTTGGTTACTCATGTGCTTCCAACTGCCTCCCGATTCCCACGCATCTTTCCTCCCAATACTGAGACGAACTGCTTGAAGACACTCTGTACCCCCATTCTTCACAATCCCTCCAATGAGCATAGGCCTACTAACCATCGCATTTGTGTCAACCACTAACCACGTCCTTTATTCTCCCATCCCACGTCCTCATTATACTACTCCCAGTAAATTTTGATCTAGAAGATTGAGATTTTGGACTTCCTAATAAAACGTATTCCAAGGTCACCACTACGCCCAAGTTACACATTTGGCTCTCCTTTTCCACCGTCTTTCCCAATTCCCCCTAATCTCCAGTGATCGCGACCTCAGCTTGAACAACAGTGACCACTCCTCCCCTTACAATGGTGCCATTGTCAAGGTACTCTTCAAAACCTGTCTTCTCTTTGTCGCGCAGGCCACACAAAGACCTCTTTCTTTTGACCTACTCTCCCCAATTTTGGTTACAATCCCCATGACTCTTTCTCTAACGATTTTTTTTACCTTTGGTTGTCTCTATTTCTGAGTTCGATACATCGTTTGGATAAATCCCTACAAACTTCTACCATTACTGCAGTTAATTATAACGAAATTTTTAAAAACCCTAAGCTATGAATTATTACCTCGACTGTCTAATATTTCTACATACCTGTGTTACTTCCACTGGGTCCAGTGGCGGCTCAAAGGTGCCTCCCCTCTGGATATACTTTAGCAAGGGGCGTTATATATGCCCAAGACCTAAGGTGGAATGCTAATAGAATTATAGATGGCGGCGGGGAGTATCCCCGGGAAAATTGGAAAAGAGATTTCAATCCCCAAGGGCTTTTTGGCCACTAAATAAACTATGTTCCCATTCAGCCTGCAACATTTTTCAGTGGGTAGGTAGAAAGTGTGACATTTTATATAATAAAATCAATCAGTAACTGGAGCTTTCGGCCACTTGGCCTTATTTGCCACATTGTGGGGACCTAGTGAGGGGACCTAAGAAGTGATGGCACAGTAATGTGACCCAATTTAACTCATGTTAGCCCGCGGAAGCAGCCGTCTTGTGACGTCATCTCCATAGTGACACGTGGTCTTAGTGCGCATGCGCAGCGCGTGTTGTTAGGGTGATAGTACTTCTGTCGGACATTTTTGTCTGATGGAGGCCGCCATCTTGGTTTCTAAGGTAGCACGTGGTTGCTATGAGCCTGAATGGCCTACACCAAGACGGGGTATGTGCGGAGGGTTTGTTCGTTTGAATAGGAGTAAATCTGATTACCCAGAAAGACCCATCAATCCATCCAAACCACCCAAAACGACTATTTGATATGGATTCCTCACGAATCCTTCTTTTTTCAATAACAGGTACATTCCTTTGTATAAGAGTGGTTGTACTTTGTAGAATTACCACAAACAAGCCGACAATCCCTCCAAATCACCAAAATGCGCCCAAAACAACCGTAACGGACTTGTACTCCCCATCTAGGGTTTTTAGTAGTAGCACGTAGTGCTATAGGATCGAGAGTATGTTCTATTACACTAAAGTACTGGTCCAGATTTTCCAAGAACCCTATTTTTGTACCTATTACAGATACTACTCTAACACTAGCAATATGTCTAGCCCAAACTAGCTCTAGTTCGTTCCCTCGTCCAAGTCTTATAATCACCAGTGCTTGGTTTCCCATAACATGTATGCAGAGTTATCTTCAGTGTGTATAACGAAAGCCTATATGATTCTTATAGCCACGAATCCATCGAAGAGTTACTGAAAAGTCATTGCTCAAGCGACTCGAATCCCATCGAAATGAGCTATAGAACAATTGTTCGTTCGAGTGACTCGAATATACTTTCTTCGACTCATTTAGGTATTTGAGGAAAGCCAATATACAAAATGCCCGACGGAACAGCGTATCACCCTAACAACACGAGTTGCGCACTAAGACCACGTATCACTATGAAATGACGCCACAAGATGACCGCTCACGCGGGATAGCACATCAACCAAACTTGACGTAACTGGGTCACGTGACTAACTTGGCGTAACTGGGTCACGTGAATATGACGTCCTTCCTAGGTTTCCCATTAAGCCCCCCTACCCCCCCCCCCCCCCCACCCCCCCCCATGTGGCACGATCACTACATCTAGTACTGATGATGTTACATAAAGGTAGACTTTCAGAAATACAGTTAACATTAGCGTCCTGCGTGATGAAGTTTATATTTTTTATAATTGTTGATAAAGACGAAGTGACCGAACACCCAAGATATCAATCACTTCTATTACACGTGGAACGACAGTCCCCCACCTTCCCAACACTTAATTATAAATTCGATAATTTTTTCCCACGGGGCGCCTGAAGCTTAAGCGCGCACACTGATAATATGGTAAAATTTTCTGGATACGATCCCATCAGACATGCATTCGCTGTTATAGCATGAAACATCAGTGATGCAACAAATCCCGAAACCCAAACTAAATGCCAAATGACACTTCACTATTAATTCTATTATCATATGATACTTGTTAAACATATATTGGCCTATACAACATAACCAATTGTCGCAACTGTGAGTAGAGTTTTACGTTGTAATACCATCACGCTGATTGTATCATCAAAATTATTGTGATGTGTATCGTAAAAATTACGACAGATTTGATGGCCGGCGAAAAGACTGGACATGATCAGTTATTGATGATTGACTTTTTGTGTGATGTCTTCCTTGCCTTTAGCGCTGGAAAATCTTCAGTCTACAGTGTCCACGTCAAGTCATTTAATTCCCGATGACTCAATAGCTGTCATCGCGCGGCCGCCTAATCTGTCGCGGCACACAGTGGATCTGGCATCGGTTTTTATAAGAATGAGGAACCTCTATTATTAAATATAGATACTCTCAACAGGTATCAGGGAACTAAAAATTTGAATTTGAGTTACCCACCTTGAATTAGAGTTACCCGCCTCGAAAGGTTGCACTCGGAAATGATGCAATTGTTACAGAATTTAGTAAAAAGTCTATCGATCTGCGATCGTAAATTCTGACTCCAAGCGTTGTGATTACTGAGAGAACTACGGAGCCCCACCAACCGCGAAGTCCCATCAGCCCGTGGCGTTTTGTGATTCCTTACCAGACGATACCAGACACAGGCTCCAGATTCTGGGTTCAGGCTGGTTACCTCACGGGCTAGTCGTGTTCAGCACAACGAAGACCAGTTTACCAGTTATCTACGATTTTTATTAACAAATAAAACTCAACTGCCAATCGTTTTCTCTGGTATAAAGTGAAATTCACAATGTTCAGTCAAAGTTCATACCTTATAGCAACAGTGGCGGCATCCATCTTACTTCTTGTAGGTAGGTACTTGCACGTCGGGAGCCCAGAGACAACCTCCCAAACATCCAGGAATCAGTGCTTATATCCACTAGATTTTTGATGCCAAACCTGATCACTCGACTACCAGTCATCGGAATAGTTAGGGAAAGTTCCCGTGACGTGGCAGTCACCATTGTTAGACGCTTGTACTGCCATGCAGACTGTCGGCAATCTGCATGCAATCTATCGAGTGGTTGTTCCACAAACACACATTCCGTCGGGGTTCTGTTGACCGGGGGAATTGTGTGATAGAATTTACAGTTCTGCAACTTTAGCATTGTGTGATGCCCGTTTGTTCTGGGAGTGTGATTTATGGGTTGATGACAGCTATGACAGTTCAAATAGTACCAATTCGGAGATTTCCGCCCGTGATATTTATCAACTAAAACTCGACTACCGGCGTTATCTCTGATCAGCTCTTCCACTGAGTGTAGGTCAGTCGGTCGAGTGTTAGTCGGAGTATTTCTTATTAGTTTATCCAATTCTACGAATATCGGCTCTGAGGAAAATTGACAGCAATGAGTCCCATTCAAACTAATAGAAAACTGTCCTGTTGTTTCTATAATTTCCATGGAAGAACTATAGCTCTTCTTTCGAGCTTGCTTAACTTCTGTGGGCCAACTTCGCAACACAATCGCTAAAAATAAACAGCCTTTGGAAAATATATTTTTTCAATAAAGGTTTGAAACATTCTATTGACATATTGCACTATTGTTGAATATGCCTGATAAAAAGAGGGTGATTTGATGACTCTCAGACCTAAAAAATACAATTTACTTTTTGTGTGTTTTTGTAGGGAATTGCCTGAAAAATGCACGTGACCTGTACTTCCTTTCGTGTCAGTTTTTCTCTCTTATTTGTTGCATGACCCCTGTTCTCGGGTGAGAAAAAATTGTCTGAAGGGCTATACTTGACAAAGATATTTGAATGGCAAAATTGAAGTGGTGCGATCATATTTTTTCGCCTGAACGTTACTATTGTCGCATGTGGGAAAATATTTTGTTCCGTGATACCTGTAACTGTTTCACTCTCGAATTCAAATTCAAAACCTGGGCATATTGGTCTGCGTCACGCAGCGCGTTCCATGTGGCTTGTAAGTGAAGCTAAGCGCACATGTTTGCAGTTGCGGCAATAGATCTGGGGTCCGATGTGTTATTTTTACCGGAAGCGTTTGTCAGAGAGAAAACTGATTTCGGAACTCACTGACATCGGCACATGTGTGCGGTTGCGTACGAAACTGAATTTGCTGCCGCGAATCCAATCGGCATCGGACAGAAAATGTCGGTGTTCGGCGTCCGAACGATGAGGCTCGTAGGCCCATATAAAAACAGTCCGCCTTCTTTTTTGGCATACTTCCTTTTCTTCTCTCAATTGTTTTACCGTTTCGCGTATTTTTTTTTTTTTTTTTTTTTTTTTTGGGGGGGGGGGCGCCTCTGGCCGCCCCCTGAACCCACTCAAACAGACCACTTCCATTTGGGTGGAGCAAAATATTCTCCGCCTCGCGAGTTCCAACTTTCGGTTTCTGTAATTTCCACTTATGACGACTTATCCACTGTGAGTTGATGGTACACTAGTAAAATAGATCAGAATATTTGCCTCCTCATCTGCTCGTTTCAGGCATAGTGGATGAAATTTGGCGCAGATTCAGGCAGATTGAACAAATTTGAGAAAGACTGGTGCTCAATTTGAAATAACTTTTAAAACTCAACTTAGACTAGAGAAGGAGGCGGGGTTGAAAATAAAAAATATAGATACTAGGCTGAAAAAAAACCAGTTGTTTTAGACAACCCCTACCTCCGATCCAAACTTTGCCCCTCTTGAATTTACTTCCCACCTCCTGCACAGGATGTAATTTTGTCTGTTTGCGTTGCATTCCAAGAGGTATTTCACGATTTCTACCATAGTATGTGAAAGGTTCCAGCTGTTAGTCAAATAGTGATTCGAAATTCGAAATTTCTAGACGTTGATTTTATTTTTTTTTTGGCGGGGGTGGGGGAGCCCCACTCCCGCGACAACGAACGCGCACGTCATCGAGAAACGTGACGTTTTTACGACATACATGTAACAATGATTATAGCTGAATTCCCTGTGACCAAGAGGGGTGGCAACCGCACCCCCCCCCTCCCCCCCCCCATCGTCTCATGCGCGCATGGTTCTTGGAACAAATTCAAATGACCTCCCGTTAATTAATGATATGTGTCAGTTCTGGTGTAGCCGTTTAACTTTCTCCCTACATTTTACCCCCACCCGATATGATAAAATCTCGTGTGTTTCCCCTCTCTAAATATAAAAAAAAAAACATTTGCTTTCAAAAAGCTTATTTCTGTCTCCCAAGACTGGTGGAAGATGAAAAGATACACGCAGGCCATGACGGAATATCTCACCCCCTGCATGCCTCCGCCCTGTGACTTTGCATTCGATTTATATATTCTTTATTTCTTCATATTTGAAGATTTTGTTTGTAAAGTTAAAACTTTGAGCTATAACTGAGACGTTGTAACTTTTCCTCTTAGTAACGTGGAAGAGAGATAATCCACGCACACTGAAAACTACGTACGGTAAGTTTTACAAGCCTAAAATTAACCTACCCTCGCGAAGTATGTTACAATTTTTTTTTCTAACGATTATTTGAATGGTATTAAAGGCCGACGACCCAAAACATATGTAAAAAACGAACGCGAATTACTTTGGCGAAGTCCAAGTTCAGTGTTATTGAACTGGTTCGGACGGGTGTGGGGGGGGGGGGTGGGGGGCGGGAGTCGAAACATGACCCGTCCTGAATAGCCATGTTAATCTTTTAAAATTTAGTTCATGTTATATGCTCTGCCCAGACTTCAAAGAGTATGGGCTATAAATTCACTGGCAGAGAAAAATTGGAACGTGTGTCTATATGTCACTTGGAGAGGTGGAGTGCATTTTTTGTGAGCACCGTGTACTGTACACAGTCAGTGATGCCAGATCGAGGATCTGCCGCCAGCTATCTCAACCCCATACTGTCTTGAATCTGTTTCTCTGCAAGACACATATATGCGATAAACCAAAGATGGTTAGCCCATTTCCCCAAACTTGATTTCAATGCGATTCGCTTGACTTAATTATATTCTACGCAGTTCAAGGGCAGGACAGTGCCGGAGTGGACTTCAGGTGGTGGAGGTGGGGGGGGGGGGGGGAGGGTTGTTTTAGGTTTCATGTTGGTAAATTTGGCGAAATGGAAGTAAAAGCCGGTATTCTGACAGCAACATACTTTAGAGCTTGATTTTTCGTTAAGTAATCCGCGTTGGATGCAAAAAACGTTACATCTGGGCGCGGTGGCTCAGTTGGTAGGGTGCAGGCTGCAAGCCGAGAGGTACTTTGTTCGAACCCCACCTGCGGCAACCGGGTTGTGTCCTTGGGCAAGACACTTCACCCCATTGCCCACGTTGGGGCATGGTGGCGTTGTGTACTAAGGCCTACTGCTCCTCGTGGATGGAGCACCTGTCTTCAACCAATGTTATAACCCTGCTTGTGTGGAGTTACCATGTTGTGGAGCTGAGAGTTGCTTGCCATTGTTCGATGGTTCTCTCCGGGTAATCCGGCTTCCTCTGTCCGTAAAAATGTCGTGGTCATGATTAGCCATTGTGCATAAATATGTGGCTTTAAACACCAATAACTAGCTAACTAAAAACGGTACATAATTTGGTTCTTCAATCAGAAATCTGTTGAAATCAGTGTTTTGGTCTTCAATCAGAAACCTGTTGAAATCGGTGTTTTATCGCCGAATGGGGTGGGGATAAATCCCATATATTGAAAAATATGGGGTTTATCCCCACCCCAATCGGCGATAAACTTCGACTCTACTAAAGAATTTTCATCGAAAAGGAATTTTCGGCAGAAAAACATTATTAAATCACAAGTCTGCTTTCGTGCACAATGTTTCTAAAGCTGTTACAAAATTTATCAGGGTGAACTTCAAAATTTTATTTAGAAAGCATCAACAGTTATTTTCCGACGTATTTTATTTATTTTACAGAAACGGTCATCACTTTGTGATCGTAAGTTTCACTTGGGCCCGAATTTCGCACCAAACGTACCGATGTTGTGGAACGGTTCAGATTTATGTTTTGATCTGTATCCAAATCCATCAAAACACAACTCCTTGCAACAACCTCGAAACCCTCAGGTAAAAATAGATTATGCTATCCGTTACGTCATTGGTAAACAAACATGTCGGCTGCTGGCGTAAAATGACAACAACGGTGAGCTTTTGAGTGAAATCAAGGGAAAATGAAGACCCACCGATAAGGTAGTAATGCGAAAATTGTCTCCTTCATCTATTCTTTAATTTGAGTGGTTGATTATAATTGAATAACAAACAGAACAGGAGATACGCGATACAGTCTTTCGCCAAGTATGTTTCGGAAAATACTGTAGTACTTGTTAGCATTGGTTGAAGACAAGTGCATCATCGACGTGCAGTTCGCCTCAGTACACAACGCCACCGTGCCCCCACCCCACGTGGGCAATTGGGATGAAGTGTCTTGCCCAAGGACATAAGGTGGTTGCCGCAGGTGGGATTCGAACCAAGGACCTCTCGGTTTGCAGACTGCATCTCTACCTACCGAGCCACCGCGCTCCCAGGGATGGGGGTAACAGGTCTGAGATCATTGTCAAATTTACCCCACCGCACTATTAAAAAAGTGGAATTTCCTGGCCATTACCATTTATTATTAAAAAGTGGCATACTCAGTTGTCCATTTTCGGGCATGAAAGAAAAGAATTTTCCCCCTGAAAAAACACTTATAACACAATTATTGGTTTTCAATGTACATCAAATGATACGCCTTTCATTCAACTCAGCTGACCGCATGGCCAACCTCTTCTTTTCAAAATAGAAATTTCCCTATCGGTCTGTTTCTTTCAAAAGTCCTTGAATTTTTTCAAGGGTAGTCAACAAAAACACCTCATCCAACAAGTTTTTAAAAAGAATTATTAAAAGATACACCCACCTCCTAGTCGTGATATATATATAATTCCTGGCTCGAATGTGTATTTGGCTTCTTGGGAACAATTGCTCTTTGGGGACCAAAGAAAGCGGATTCTTTTTCAATAAGGTTTTCATTGGGAAAATCAATTATGAAATGGGGGATGTACCAAGTATTACATATGATACGAAAGTGATGCATCTGAACCAAACAGGTGTAAAGAGTTTGAAAACTCTGTAAAAGATGCAGGTCGATGGATAGCATGGTCGAGTAATGCCACCGCACTAGAAACAAGCGTGGGTGAGTTTGGGTGGATGACGATCTAGGGCAGGATAGACTTGATAGAACTCTTCTATCTTTACTGTCTGGTAAATCTTACTCACAGTCGATGGGGAACACTAATGTTCCAGAGTATCTGGATTTGGGAATTTTAAAATCAAGACAGGGTGGACTGGGCAAGTGAGGGTGTTAATTGAGAACTATTCAATTGAGATCACGGACTTAAAATTGGAGAACAACTCAGGGTAAAAAGATCATCAGAGAGTCATGGGGGTTGTAACCGGAATTGATGAGAAGGGGAGTCAGGGTAAAGAGGTCTTTGGGCGGGTTGCCTGATGAAGAAAGGCCAATATTTGAGAGGTATCTTGGCAGCGCCTTTGGGGTTCACTACTTCTCAAACTGATGTCGTTGGAGCTAAGGGGAAATGGGAAAGACGATGTCGAGGCGCGCTAAATGTGTATTTGAATAATGGAGAAACTGAAATACGTTTTCTTATAATGTCCCAAATATTAGCCTGACAGAATACGATTCACTGGGAGTACAGAAGGGGGTGGGATTATAGTTCAAAGGATAGGTGGTTATTTGGTTATACAAACAAAAGTGTTAGTATGCTGATCGGTGAAAATGGGAAGACTAACGCTCGGTATATCATCTAAGAGTTCGTTTCTGGGTGTTGGGAGGAGAGAAGAGGCACGTGGTGAGAGCCTGACATTTGGGTGCAGAGTGGAAATCAAGGCTTTCTCACGTGAGAACAGCGACAAATCTATAGGCGAAGTGTTATTATTATTATTATTATTATTATTATTATTATTATTATTATTATTATTATTATTATTATTATTACAAAAACAGCCAGAGCTGGGAGGTTTTTCGGTTTTTGTGGCAAACCGGAAAATCGACCCGCAAGACCAAGCAAAAACCAACAGAACGGTTCTAACCCTTTACCCAACGCAGACGATATCAAAATTTATTATTTTAAATATATTTTTTTTTAAATTTTTCAAAAAAATTCAACAAAACCATACCGTGTGACCCCTCATTGGAACGAGCTCAATGAGCTCGGTCCAATGAGGGGTCACATGATATGGTTTTGTTTAAATATTTTGAAAAATTTAATTTGTTCAACTGCTCAATTTCCATATTACGCGGGTGGATGCGGGCGATTCGTTAGGTAAAGGGTTTTAATATGTTTGTCAAACTGATCAGACTATCATACGGGGAGGGAACTGGACCGGTGGCCCATATGGACTCACGACACTTAATCTGTGGGGCAGCGGGACGAATACGTCGTGTTCTCAATGTCAGAATGAGAGCACGACAAAGAATAGATGAACTTTATAAATTTGTTACCCTAATTTATGGATTTTTTAACTGAGTGGTCTTATCAATTGATCCCCTAGACTCCTTAAGAATGATCAAGTGGAAGTTTGGATGAACTCAGTGGATATACTTACAGACAGGGTTTTTTGTTTATTTTCGTTTTTTTTCTACGTTACGGAGCCTGGATGTCCTTGACACATTAAAAACTGAATCGAAACTGAGGTTTTTTTCCAGAAGCCGAACCGAAACCGAATCAGAAAAATCATATCCGCCCAGCTCTATAAACAGCGTTGCATTCCGTTCCTGGCATTTGAAATGAGAACGTATTGTTTTCTGCTTTAAACCTTTACCTACCGTACCGGCCAAAACCGGCCAGCTCTATTCACAAAAATCGCCATTTAATTTCAGTATTTTTTCATTTTTGTCTCAAAAACATAGCTTATAACCTTTTTTGGAACGAGCTCGTCGCGCTTGTTTCAATGACGGGTCATAACCTATGTTTTTGAGACAAAAATGAAAAAAAAATAGTTATTGAAGAATTTTGTTTGCAAGTGTCGTCTGCTTTTCGGGTTAGGTAAAGAGTTAATTAGCAACACTCGAACCTACGTATATCGCTAAGGATTTGTATTTTCCTAATTTAACAGTAGTGACCAATAAATTATACCCATCTTCACGCGCGAGGTTTTAATCTATGTAAATTTGGAATGGGCCTTTTTGGGTACCCATGATTCATCATGGTTCGTTACATTGGAAGAAATATTGTAAAAGTTGAGCCCCCCAAAAAGGATTCAATGTAGTACCATCTCGAATGACGCCTTTTGGAATTTTTCAGCAAATAAATATGGGAATTTGGGAAAATGTGATTTTCTGCATCTAGGTGACATAAATATCCATCCGAGATGGGGATAGCAGAGTCCAAGGTATGTTTGAAGAGTAAATCATTTCGTAACATTGACAAGGTAAAGGGATCAGAACTTCCAGAAACACGGCTTTCCTGCCCTTCTATTCCAGTAATACAAAATCTGACAAGACTGTATTATAACTCCATGGCCATGGAAATTTATCGAGCTTTCTAGATCTATTTGGCAGTCTGGAATTTAGGTATAACATAAGTTTACTTTGCTATCTCCCCGCCAAATTCATTGTTCAGTAGCTGAGTAATATACAACCTTTGGAACAACTTCAATCAGCATCTAGTCCAGGCCAAGAAATGAAAACACATTCCAGAGCGTGCAGTAATTCTTATAAGAGCATTGGCAGTTTGCCAACATCTAACGTGTTCCCGTTATGGATTTGAATGCCAATTGGAAACGGATTTCTGGAAGATGGTTGATCTGGAGAACGCAGCCAACCCAATCTTACTGCCTGTTTCACACTGGGATTGGCACAGAAATTCAGCCTCTCGGAGGTCTGAATTGACTTTTAATACCACGATTAACATCAGCCGATATTATACAGGCACTGAAAAACGTGTAAGGAAAACCACCTGTAAAACCTGCTTACATGTAAGAACGGCATATCAGAACGCATCTCATTCGTCGTTACACATCTGATTGACGTTATGACGCGATGAACTGCCTCGATACAAAACAACAGTGTCACGCAAGAAAGTAAACAGACCACCGAAGCCACCGACGCTCGCAAAACTCTCCCAACAGTACGGGTAGTTGATTCCGGTCCCCCCATACTCCACACTCGTTGAGTTCTGTCTTACTTAACCCTTAAGCCCCCATATAGCCCCAAACCGCCACTTTTATATTGCATTGAAGCAGGTGCTCCCTTGTGTAATCTTTTTTATTACTCTTGTGTGTAGACTGAATTTTCCCTGGCAGTGGTTCTACATCACTGCTGGCTGCCTGTATAGGCAGCCAGCAGTGATGTAGAACCACTGCCAAGTCATCAATAACTATGTAAGCAGAAAAAGGCCATAAATACTTTAAAATTAATCTGAGGACTTAAGGGTTAACGTAACGGCAAAGGCCCACCGGTGTTATGCATAAAATGCCACTTCCAATTTTATTATTTTTTTATTGTTTTTTTTTTTTGCTGCAAACACATGGCTTATGACCTCTCGTTCCATGGTCATAACATATGTTTTTAAGCGAAAAATCAAAAGTTTTAAGAATTCAAGAATTTATTTTGTAACTGTCGTCTGCTATTGGACTTCGATCAAGAATTAAACGATGCATTCGGGATATATTCGATAACCGATTGACCTTGTACAATTATTGTCACGATTCTACGACGCTACGCCTCGTAATACAGAGGGTAAACGAATTATTTATTCTGAGCAGTGTATTGATTGAATGACACTGAACTACCTCCACAATACCCTGAAGGAAATGCATAAAAACTAACACTCAGTGTGAAGTATGTCTCACTCTCAATGATTTACTCATTATTTAGTGTAATGCAGTGTTGGACAAACAAGTAGAGTCAACGTCTGCCATTCGTATAGTTCACTTAAAAAGCACTTGAAACTGTCGACTTGCCATATACACGTTTACCAACGGAAGATTGTAGAATGACTTTGGCAGTCTGTATTGAAACATTGGGCATTCGTATTCTATACATTGAAATGTCAAATCAATTCAACAACCTGAAATATGTCAAAGCATTCAACGCATATATGTTGGTCTAAGTGGCCGCTTCTTCTCTTCCCTTCACGAGTTAATGAGATAACTGCAATCCTTCTCCAATCCAGTAATTTTGAAAATTGTCTCTTGGGCGCAACAAGATGCCATTTGCAATGCTAAAGCATTGCAAATGGTGCATTGTTGCACTCAAGGGACGACATATTACAGCATTCAGTGGCGCAATACAATCATATGTCCTACCAAGCGCTTAGGCCACCAGTCTAATTCTGTTCAGAATTCGACGCTGTAATGGGCTATTTGTTTACCCACTTTTTGTTGTGTTTGCGCGCGGACAACCGCTTATACAAAGTCATGTCCATTCACTCATAAAGATACATCGAAAGTTTTTCGTGTTCTAGTTATAGATATTCCAATCAATAAGTATTTAATTCATCCCGAAAACATCAAGATGTTAACACAATTAGTAGAACTACTCAGCTGTGGTAAGTCTTCATTCATAATGACAATGTCATCGAAGTTTCGGTCAAATCAAGCCTCGACTGAGAAACATTTGAGTTGAGTTGAGTTGATTCAAAGAAATTAATGTTTATGGTATTTTTTAGATTCAATCGTCTCGAATATTGCAGTTGGTGGGATAAGAGAACTGGTGATTCGCTTTTTCATCCAACTGAAATATTCCAGATAATTTAATCTAAATATGGGCGGTGGGCTATTTAAGGGCTAGACTGGTTCCAGGCCATAACAGCGTCGAATTCCTCGCAGAATTAGACCGGTAGTTTAAGAACATGATTTCAGAATCGCGACGACCTGCTGAATGGCTAATGTCTGTTGTACATTTCAAGGCCTAGCCTTCCGCATTAATGCAGACTGCAACCTAACATGGAAACTTTATTTTACACGGATGTCTTAAAAACGTAATATCCTTGATGCAAAATGGCACCCGGCAATTATCTTTCCCGTTTTAATCTTATTTATATCCACCAAGAATACAGCTGAGTTTGGAAAATTTAATGTCAAGGTTATACTGGGACTACGCAGTTCAGCTGGCGGCCCAGTCTACAGGCCTCCAACCAAGACTGCCACCCTGCTAAGTTTCTCCCACACAAAGCCGTGCACTATCCATTATAGTACGTCTCCATATCGAGCGTGTCGTCATCAGTTCTGAAGGGCCAGTTTTATTTGTTATTTGAGAATGACAGGGAAACAGCATTTTCTGCTGTACGATTTTTTCTTGCAGTATATCCCACGTGTAACCTGGTTTGCTTTATTGTTATATTGTATGTTTATTTGATGTAAATGAATAATTTTAATTTAAAAAACAATTATTTTAATTTTTCGCCCTGAAAACATAGCTGACGATCCCTCATCGGAACAAGCTAAATGGGCTCCTTCCAATGAGTAATCATCAGTTATGTATTGGAAACGAAATAGATAGAAATATTAATATTTAATATTTGAATGGTGGTTTTATGAAGAGGACAGGACGAACATGGCCGTTACGTTAGGCAAGGGGTTAGTCGTATACCAAATCCCCATGCATATCCCGCTGGGAAGAGAGTGTTGGTCTACTCCTATTTCGAACATCGCCACATCCCTGACCTGTACCGTCATGAAAATCGACTTTCGACAATGCTATCTCCTTTGAAATTATTAGACGAGAGAGAAAGGTCCAATTAAGAAGGAGGTAATTGCTGTGAATCACCTTCGACATCAGTGGAAAATAAGGCAATTTTTTCCTTTTATTATTTTCGATAAACGAAAACGACAGATAGCTCGCTTATTAAAAGGATAAAAGGAAACTTGTTTCTTTTTATGGCAAGCTCATTAGTTCACAGATAATCCATCATTAAGAATATCTATCAGAATCACACCTATCAACATTTAGTGTCCATGTTGGCTTTTTACAGAAATTTGAAGGTTTTTTTCAAAGGAAAAAATAGCAAATTTCATCTCCTAGACTTTATATTAGTGGAAAGGACAATGCCTGTATAAAATGTCTCATTCAGCACAATGTTGGTGTAATTAACAGAACAGAGTTAAAGAACATCAAAAGATGGTGAAAACGCCGTCCTTTTTCTTATTTTTAAATGCTTTTTCTACAGAGAAAAATAGTCAAACGTTCTTGGGAAAAGATTGTAAAAGGCCAGCTTCTGTATTCTTATACAACTCTCCAGGAAAATGCCTGAAGTTTGTGAAATGATGCCGACATGGATGAAACACAGTCGCTACCCTTTCGAAATGTCAATTTTTATAAGAAATTTCCATACCTTTAGTGTTAATTAAGGGGAGCTAACTTTCCCGTAAATCTCTTCCGCTGACAAAAATTGTCAGCCATGGGGTAAAAAGGTTAAGAAAAGCTTAAGATTTGTATTGATAAAAGCCAGCAATATTATTTCCTAATGCAAAATATATTAAGGAAAATATAAATAGTGCAAATGGTTGCATTACATTTCTTATTATGTATCCTACCCAATTATTATGAATACCGTTGACAAAGATCAGTGGAGTTCGAGTTCAACATATTCCCGATAACGCTTATGGCAGCTTAAATTTAACACTTTTCAGTAAATTTATATATAGAGAGAGAGGCCCTGCGATTCGAAATTGTGGCGATAATTCCATTCAGTTCGAACCGTACTGATTCGGAAATTCTCGAATCGACGAAATGTTCTGAAAATTTTATCAAGTTTGTTTGTATATTGGTATTTAACCCTTTACCTAATACGAAAGGCAGGCGACACATGCAAATAAAATTCTTGAATAAATAAATTTGTTCATTTTTGGGTCAAAAACATAGCTCAACGAGCTCGTTCCAATGATGAGTCGTAAGCTATGTTTTTAAGACAAAAAAAATGAAAAAATAATGAAAATTAAATGGTGATTTTTACATTGGGTAAAGGGTTAACGAAACTTTCAACAGTCGAATAGTTTTAAGGGTGACGGAAGGGTGAGTACACGGAGAGACCCACCGAGCAACGGCGAGAAAGTGTCCGACCCGCTAACCTCCTAACGCAGCACAAGCAGAGTTAGCAGCGATTGCAAGTGTATTGTCTCGTGCCCTTAGTCGCAGTTAGCCTTACTTGGGCAATAGGGCTAAAGTATCTTGCCCAAAGAAACAACGCAGTTGACGTAGATCCAGATAACTGAATCGATGACCTTTCGATCTAAAGTTCAATGCGCTAACCAATAAGGTTTCAGTTTCTGGAATATTCCGCATATTTGAACCCGCCAAACCAGAAAACGAGTCGCCGTTGAATGGGTTCAGTTCAAAAACTGACAAAACAATATTTGAGTGGAGACTGGCAATACTTTGCAACATTCTGCAGCTTTTAGAAGGTGTATTGTTCGAGGAGATACGATTTTGATATTCGTGTCAATTCGATTCGAAATTCTTTGGCTGATACGTTTCAAGTTTTGATTCGACATGCAGTCTGTGGTTCACGGGGCCTAATATAGAGACAATCTGCCAGGCGACAATACCCTGTCTTTTGTCTTCTACCCACTTTTTTCCGTACGATAACTCGAATATTTCTATCTCGCTGCTTATTGGCATAATGACAGACAGTCACTGATTCACGGCCATCCATAGGTCGTTAAGTACATTTTTCAGAACTGCTGAAAAGTGCACTTTATAACCCCTAATGCATTTCTGATGTTCTTGAACAATGGGTCACTGCTCGGATTCGAGTACGATTTATATCCTCGAGTGGGGCGCGCGGGGGGTTATTTGACGTTCACGAGACGTTAGCCTAGTGAAATAATCCACGTGGCCCACGTGGGGATAAAATCGTACTCGAATCCGAGCAGTGAACTTTTGTATTTATTTTATTTTCTCACTATTTGTTTTCCCAAAACAATCCGTCATCGCTGAGAGTGGAATAGGATGCTGGGAGTGGAATACTGTTTTCTGCGAGTGGAGTAGGAATACGATTTGTTTTGGGGAATGAAAAACGAATGAAAATAAATAAATAGAGGATATTCACGAAAATTTGATGAATACCGAAAATATCTCGTGAGTGGCTACAAAGAAATATGAGGATCTTCACGAGCGACGCAGTCGCGAGTGAAGATCCTCATATTTCTTGTAGCCACGAACGAGATATTTTCGGTATTCATCAAATTTTCGTGAATTTTCTTTTTATTTAATGCTCTACGACTACAAACTCTCCAATTTGTGGCCTTTATTTGCCATTAAGGCGCAAAATTTATGTGCCGAACCGGCGTCCATACAAAAATTACAACAACCAAACTCCAACCATTGGAATGTGTGAATATCCGCACAAAAAGTAGTCCCGTCTTATTTCTCCCCTAACTTTACGATTTACCAAGGCTGGCGAATTGAAATAATCGCAATGTGTTTCGAAGAAATAGAACAATAACAAAAAACACCACTTTCTTATTTTCAATAACAAGACACGTCATTTTATTTTTTTTTAACTCAATGCACTGAAGACGTGTGAAGTTGAACTGAAGAAATTTGAAAGTGATTTCGGCTTTTCGCTGGAAGGTGAATGAGAAAGTCAAACTTTGAAACCGCTGATTTAATGAATTGATTTAGTCACTGTCACTATCAATTATTCGAATTCGTTTGTATTTGGGACTCTGGAATTCATTACTGATGTGTTGACTCGTTTAAAGTACATGTGATTCGTCATCCGAACCTACGATGAAATATCGATTTCTAAATATCATTTTGATATTTCGTTTTGCCGACCGACAGGGGAATATGACTTAATTTTTCAGCGTGAATTGATGCCTGAGCATTAAATAAATACATGTATTTCATCACTCAAAAAGTGGGCGGATCCAAAAATATCCATTTCTGGTTCTTTAAAGAACACGTTGTTGTGCACAGAAGTCATGGTTTCTTGAAAACTTTTGTCAGTTAAAAATACTGTTTACAAAAACCCATTTCTGATTTATTTAAAGATATTTAACTCCCGAAAATAAGTCTCCATAAATTCTACTTCTGTATTGTTTATTTCTGATGCTTTCTCAGTTTTTCACACAGACTTGAATTTACTGATCACACTTCCCACGGTATACTACTAGTTATATCTGTGCAATACAGTACGTGGAGAGTGGATTGTAACTAAATCACCTGTAGTGTGGATGTATCACCCAAAGTATCACTTTCAAATTTTGTACATATGGACAAAAACACAAGCAATGTTTCAGCCAATGGACCTCCGGGTTTAACCCGGAGGTCCATTGGCTGGAACTTTGCTTGTGATTGTTATTTTTGTAACAAATTTGCAATTATTGCACGGATGAAATCTCCACTCTTCTAGTGATTCAGTGATAATACACTCTTCACGTACTGTATGTTTATTTGTAACCACTTTACATGTACCCGTGTGTACCGTGAATAAGGAATCTGAAAGATCTGAAAGAATATTTTCGTTTCCTACCAATTTTACACAGCCACAAAGATGTATGTAGATTTCGTTGGTCGTGCAGTGTTGGAGACACCGTTAAAGATAATAATGGTTGCGAAGATGATTTTTCCTTGCTTAAAGTGCATTACCAAATTTTCATCGCACGGTAATTTTGCCTTCTAAATTCATTCGATTTATTTATTTATTGGTGTTTAATGTCGCATACTTATGCACAATGGCTAATCGTGACCGTGACAGTTTTGCGGGTGGAAGAAGCCGGATTACCCGGAGAGAATCACCGAGCATCGATGAGCAACTGTCAGCTCCTCAACATTCTAGCTCTGTTCAAGCTCCGCTCAAGCAGGGTTACAGCGGTGGAAGACATGTGCACCATCGACGTGCAGTACGTCTTGATACACGGCGTCATCGTGTCCCCACGTAGGCAACCGGGATAAAGTGCCTTGCCCAAGGACACAACGCGGGTCGTCCCGGACGGGGATCGAACTCGGGACCTCTAGCATAGAAGTCCAACAGTCTACCACTGAGCCACCGCACCCCATCTATTCAATTAAAACATTACGTTGACAGGTGATTGCTAGAGTGGATCATATTGTGGCGATTGTCGGCCATAGGGCCGACTCTCGCCATTGTAGGACCAACATTCTCGAATTTGTGTTGGCGGTGGCTAAATGTATGCCCGTAAGCGTCGCGATTTATAGCCAACTATTGTGCATAATACAGCTGGGTCTGCCAAATGGGAATATTTTAACATGCAGCGACAGGTCAGATCGCATTTACTGCCGTAGTAACTATTTCCGGTAGGAGTCGCTGTTGTGAAACAACCATGGCTGACAATTTTCCTCATTGAAAGATATTTAATTGAAAGTTAGCTCCCCTTAATTTTCTAAGTTGCCGGTAAATTTAACACCTCGGGTGTGACATTTCATATAAAAATTGAAATCCCGATAATGTAAGCGTCGTTATACCATCGATGCGCGCATCATTTCTCAAACTGCAGGCACTTTCCTGCAGAGTAGTATAAAAATAGAGAAGCTGGCTTTGTACATTTTTTCTCAAACAGTTTGTGCGTGTCCAGGTTATAGCTAAAAGTTGGGATTTTTTTTGTTTATAAGTGTAAATATTTTCGATAATATTTCTGCCTGCGTAAAATGTAGAACGTAAAGATGGGTATATGAGGGACCCTGAAAACAGATTTGTCAAACTAACAATAATCCAAACTCTGCTAATGAGGCATGAAATTTAATGTCCATTATGGCGCACTTGTTGAACGCCACATGCTGCTATCTGATAACAGGTCAATAGTAAGAGAGACAATATTCTCTTCTAATAATTATCTGGATAATTAAAGCCAGTTAAAATCTAATTGTAGAATACAGTGCATCACATATGTTCATATTACGCATCTATCCTGTCTCCGAAATGTCAAAAGATACCAAAATGCGAGTCTTTCAAAGGAACTTTAAAGCGAGTGTTAAATGAAGATAGATCTAAGCGGCCAAGTTCAAGAGAAGCGATTAACTGAGAATAAATGTTCTGGCTATCTAAATAAAAATCGGGAGATTTCTCGAAAAATTAATTCCAGCCAATTCCAGTCGGAAGGTGTGTAAGGCTGTGGGTCGTTGCGAGGCAGTTGGCCTGAGGGCACTCAGAGAAGGTCCGAATTTAGCCTTGGCCGTCGAGGGTCATAGGCACCGAGATTGAAAGTCCGCGTATTGTCGTAACCCTGTGAGGGTTGTAAGGAACCGATAGTAGTTTGTTAACGGTAGCGAACCGTAGTGGTAAAAGTAGCCAAAGAAGTAAAAGCTGTAACGTTGAGGTCTAGATAAGATAGTTTTAGGCGGTGCGAGAATTGGTGATGTTGAGAACACTTTGCATAATATTATTATGTAAGCTTTGTTAAGTATATATCTGAAGGCAAAGAATAACTTAACCCCGTGAGAGCCAGACAAGGCGCAAAGTGATCGTGAACTGTGATAGACGCCGATTGAATGGTGGTTGAACTGTGAGAACGCTGATAGAGTCTCACAACCAGAACATTTATGTGTTAAGCCCGACTGACGGTGAAGTTAACCCTGCGAGTAGGAAGCAACGAGAAGTGAATAGACACTTTGTATTTATCACATACCGTGAGAAGATGAAGACGTGAGGTCGATCCAGCAGACACAGTTAGCCGTGGAGACGTCGAGGGCCCTAAAGAATAAACTTTTATCGCGTAATTAGTGTATTCTTATGGATAATTTTGTGAGTAATTTGTTTCATATTATATTTCTTCGTGCATGTAAATAAATAATCTTTCAGTGAATTATCGTTGATCACCCTTTGGCGTTGTAAGCCACAGGCACCTTCAGGAATCCTAAGAGTCCCAAGCGGATAGGGCATTGATAAGGTGGCAAGGTTTACGTTCGAACTGGGGTTCAGACGACGGGCACTGGCTGTCGGCTGAGCACTGAGAAGAACATAAATTTTCCTCCATCACTTAACCCCCGTAATCCTGCGACAGTGCGTTTGACTAATATTCTCTGTTTAACCCATTTAAAGATAAGAAAACGCCGCTTTCACCATCTTTTGATGTTCTGTAACTTTTTTTCTGTTCATTATATTAACAGTGTGCGCATTGTGACATATAATAAAACGCTATCCTTTCCATTAATATAATAGTCTAGGAGGATTGATTTGCTAATTTTTAGAATTTTAGAATAAAAATTGTAATTTAGAATAAAAAGTCGCAAATTTCTGCAAAAACTCTTTCGCTAAACCAAGAGCCAAAGTTGACTGTCACTTAGTTGCTTCTAAGTAACTTGCGACAAAATGCCAAGCTCTGAGAGTTGTCTGTTGCTTTCGTTTATGAAAAGTAACTAAAAGAAACTTCGCTTTATTTTCTACTGATGTCATAGCTGTTTTCTCCACAATTATGCGCTTCTCACTTTAGCCTTCCTCAACCGTCCAATAATTTCAGGGGAGATGACTTTATCGAAAATTGATTTCCATGAAGAGATAAGCCAGAGGTGTGCACAAGTGAAACAACGCGACGAGTTAATAAAGGACTGCGCATTTGTAGTCGTGACGTAGATGGGGAGTTATGATGGGCGATCCGCTAACAGGGATATTGGCAATAGATTTGCGGAGTTTTATCGGAATTTTCCGGCCACTCGATAATCCATTCACTCTGCAAGCATTTGCCAGTCGTATATCAAGGAACAACGAGACTACGACTGTGAGACATCAGTTTTGTTTTTCCAACTGTCATATTCTCATCGTATTGGGTAAAGTTTTAACAAAATTCTGTTGATGGAGACCGGAAACACTCTCTTACCTTGTCTCTGGGTCCGTACGGTGGCTGATTTAGGACACTCAAATATTTATTTTTATCTCGTTATAACGAGATAAAAATAAATATTTGAGTGTCCTAAATCAGCCACCGTAGGGTCCGTTTTAGATACTACAAACTTTCTTACACAAGTGGATTGCAAACATTTCTGTATCGAGTTCATTAAAATCAGTTTGAGCCGATGGGACTGTGATGGCTCAGTGGTTACGGCATTGAACTTCAAACCGAAAGGTCCACGGATCGATCCCTGCCAGTAGTAACCGTGTTGTGTCTTTGGGCAAGGCGCTTAATCCCGATTGCCCACGTGGTGCTGTGTACTAAGGCATACTGCATGTCGATGGTGTACTTGTCTTCAACCAATGCCAACCCTGCTTCTGCGGAGTAAGGACGTTGCTCCCTGTTGCTTAGTGGTTCTCTACAGATACTCCGGCTTCCTCCACCCGTAAAACTGTCCGACATGAGGTGACCCTGGCTACCGAAGGTATCGTTAAGCCCCAATAAATAAATAGATAAATAAATAAATATTCTGAGCCGAGATTTAGAGGCTGAGATCCATTTTAGTGAACGAGGTTCAGAACTTTCGTGCCGAATTTGATATCCATTTTATAACATAATGTGTAATCTAACCTTTTATGTAGCTAACATAATGGCCAAAGCTTGTTAGCGCTATTCACGAAAATGGCCTTTCAATTTTTTTTTAAATTTTTGCCTCAAAAACATATCTTATGACCCTCATTGGAACGTCGGGGTCGTTCCAATGAGGGGTCATAAGCTATGTTTTCGAAACAAAAAACGAAAATATTTACTTATTCAGGAAATGTTTTCTGCAAATGTCGTCTGCTATTTGGATCAGATAGACAGTTCATAAAAAATAGGAGAAGATTAATTCACTTCTACTTCCGAAACCAACTCATTTACAAAGTTACCACGTCGACGTTGATTTCTAACACCATTCCCGTATTAGACGTGTTGTGAGCCATATTTTCCGCAATGGGCTATTTGAAGGTGATTATGTGAAAATCTCTATCTTGTTGGGACCAGAGCATTTCATCTTAACTAAGGATGAATTAAGAATGTTGCAGTAGCATCATATTTAATACATTATATATTGCTTCAAAGCCAGTAATCAAATGGAACCTTGGAATGGGGCTTTAGTCAGTACACTGAGACCAATCACCTTTCTCCATACAGTCTGTAGACAAGGGTAGATCAGAGATCGCTGGAAGTCTTTGGTTACAAACTCCAGTATTAAGACAGGACACGAGGGTGGAGTACGGGGACTAGAATCAGCGACCCAAGGTGGAGTTTTTCTTGTATTTCGCCTGCCCTCACTTTCTAGAAGTTCGGGGTCATCTAAGATGGGAATTCCATGAGGGATAGTATCTGATGTTAAAGATGCTGCAGAATCGTCTCCAGATGACACTGAGCAAACGCCTCAGCTTTGTCGATATTCGTTGATAAAAGATTGTGTTGTAGTACCGGAATGTCTGTTTTATTGTTACAAATAAATTGTTCGAGACTCTTCCACCAGAAATGGGATGGCGTAGATGGGCTGTTGAGAATGCTTTCTATTTTTTAATGACAATTTAGTTTTGATTTTTTAACAAGGGGTAATTGTTTGGTTACGTATTCGACGATAGCTGACTCATACTTGTTGAGAATTCTTTGTTTTGGCTAAGCGGTGTGTTCGTTTATATCGGCGTATTAAACTTCTAATTTTGTTATTCATCCAAGGCGGGTCGTTTTGCTTGGACACTATAATCTTTGTTGGTACGTATTTAGACATCGTTCTGTCTAGAATGTCATTGAAATGGCCCACTATTACGGAACAGGGTTTAATGAGCAGCTGTTCATCCCGGGATAAGTGTTTAAGCTCATTGTTTAACCCTGTACCCAACGTAATGCCAAAACCGGCCAGCGCTATTCACAAAAATCGTCCAATTAATTTTCATTATTTTTTCATTTTTTGAATCAAAACATGGGTTATGACACCTCATTGAAACGAGCTCGTTCCAACGAGGGGTCATAACCTATGTTTTTGAGACAAACAATGAAAAAAATTAGTTATTCAAGAATTTTATTTGTAAGTGTCGTCTGCTTTTCATGTTATGTAAAGGGTTAAAACATCAAAGTCACAGTCATCGAAGCGCCATATTTTGCACTTGAATGCCTTTGGTCGAGCTGGGCAGCGATAATGAGTTAGCTCACAACAGAATGGGTCTCCAACACCAGAGTTAGAAATAAGTGATGTGTCATTTGTGATTATTGAGTCTATCCATAGGAGGGTGTGGGATGTTTCCGTGAAGTAGGTTGGTTCCCTTATTACCTGAGATAAGTTAAGCTCCTGTGGGATGCGATTGACGGGGCCACTGTGTGACATGAACTGATCGTCATTAAAATCACCAGTTATGACAACTTGATTAACAGTAGATTCCATGGCCCGTTCATCTGAAGATGAGATATCGCCCCATATTCCACGTTCTGAATTAGGAGACCGGTAGAAGGCACCGAGTAACATTTTCGTATGGTGCAAGACGATTCGAAGCCACAGGCGATTCGATGTTTGGAACCTCGAGTTTTAGACAATGTTTAAAAGCGACTGAGTTCCTCAAATATACTGCAATCCCCCACTCTGGTACTACTGTCTTTGCGAATGGGTTCATGAAAATCCTGGAGAGTCTTGGCGTCATCCATGTTTAGCCATGTTTCAGTGAGGACAGAGATGTCGTTTCCATCGCTCCACTTTGTAGGATATCAATTTTAGGCTTTAGACTCTATATATTCAAATGGGCCAGGCGTAACCCTTGGGGCCCATTGAGCGGTTTGTTTGCTCGCGGCAGCGTGTCTGTCAGTTGGGTAGTGTCTTGTATTTCAGGACAAAGGTTTATTTTAATATCGCCGGCTTAGGTCATTATTCGATGGTCGCAGTCCCATATTACATGAATGATACGATCAGGAATAATTTATCTTATTAAGCGTGTCCACGGACTATAGGTGTCTCGCGTACGAATTTTGTTGAAACATGCAGTGTCTTTACTTCGACCGTATGAAGTGGAATGACTATTTCTATAAAAGTCGACGTATATAGGGGCTAACGGTGTTAGCCCCTTCACCTAAAGAAAGACAAACGGTGTTAGCTCCTTCGCCTCAAGAAGCCTCAAGTAATAAACTGACACGACCTCATCATTAGTCAGGCGGTATCGGCGAGCGCATTTTCGAGCTACTTGTGGGAAATATCCTAATCTCATCTGGAATGTTGCAATATTAGTCATTGGGGTTCTTTGAACCAGAAAGCCCCCTCCCCCCCCCCCCCCCTCTCCGCGACGACCCGCGTTGTGTCCTTGGGCAAGGCACTTTATCCCGGTTGCCTACATGGGGCACGATGACGCCGTGTACTGAGGCGTATACTGCACGCCGATGCTATAACCCTGCTTGAGTGGAGCTTGAACAGAGTTAGAATGTTGAGGAGCTGACAGTCGATGGTCGGTGGTTCTCCCCGGGTACACCGGCTTCTTCCACCCGTTAAACACCAATAAATAAATAAATAAATAATAACTTTTATACAAAAGTGTTTGAATACTGGGCCATAAGGGTTGACTCAAACTGAAGTGCCACTTTAATCTGAACCTTTAATAATTGTTTATTGATAAAGCGTTACTTTTGATTGATAATGTCAACAATGGTAGCCACGAACGAGAATTTTATGACATCGAAATAACATTGATGTTTTTAGCAAATTTTCGCAATGCTTACCCAGAACTGACAGGTAAGCACACAGGTTTGGATTAGTCATTCGACTTGTAACACCTTTTTAAAGTGGTTTAGCTATCATCAATCAAATTCGATAAATTACATTAAAAAACCACACAACATAGTTCAGCAAATGAAATTGAGACAGTTGACTATAAATTTTATGTCATGCACGTTCCTTCCGAAGTGAGATATCATCCTGAACTATCAGTGCGATGAAAGTTTTGTCTTCAAAGTTGTCTTGCTTAGTTATCATACAAATGGAGTTTGTATGTGTGTGTTTATGCGCCTCAAAGTGTGTAAGTGGGTGGGTGGGTGGGTGGGTGATTGGTTCGTGAGGTTTCAGGTGGGTGGGTTTGTTGTACTTGTGTGAGTATTGTGAGAGGTGAGGTGAGTGTGCAATGTGTGGTTTGCCTAACCCTTTAACCAACATAACGACAAAAACCGGCCAGCGCTATTCTCAAAAATCTCCAATTAATTTTCATTATTTTTTCATATTTTGTCTCATAACCTATGTTTTTGAGACAAAAAAAATGAAAATAATTAGTTATTCAAGAATTTTTTTTTGCAAGTGTCGTCTGCTTTTCATAATAGGAAAAAGGTTAACTGATTTTGTGAGAACGTAGAAAGTAGTTTGGAGATTCTCACAAAGACTTTCTTTGTTTTTCACAAAGAAAACAATGGGTAAGGGTTTGTTTCCCCCATTTTTGATAGCTTGCTGGCCAACAAGAACAAAAGAAACTAGATCGAGTTATTTGTGTGCAAAGCACACAATGGTGTATCCCCGCATTTCCTTAACAATACCTTAGCATAGTTTTAACGTTTCGAATTAATACCCAAGGAGCCTTTCGATGAAAACTGATTTTCTAACGATTAAAGTGGTTCCACTGGAACCACATGGGGCCAAATCAAAATTCCGAAACCTCCAAGCACATCTAGTGATGCTACGTGAACATTTTAGCATAGTTTAAACGTTTCGGATTAAATACCCTAGGAGCCTTTCGAAGAAAACTAATTTACAAACGATAAATGTGGTTCCACTGGAACCACCTGGGGCCAAATCAATATTTCGAAACCCTCATGCACATCAAGAGATGTTACATGAACACATTAGCATTGTTTACGCGTTTCGAATGAAATACCCTAGGAGCCTTTCGATGAAAACTAATTTTCTAACGATAAAAGTGGTTCCACTGCAACCACTTGGAGCCAAATCAAAATTCAAAAACCTTCACGCACATCTAGAGGTGTTACCTGAACACATTAGCATAGTTTAAACGTTTCGAATTAAATACCCTAGGAGCCTTTCGATGAAAACTGATTTTCGAAGAATAAAAGTGGTTCCACTGCAACCCGATGGGGCCAAATCAAAATTCCAAAACCTTCACACACATCTAGAGTTGCTACCAAAACACACTAGCATAGTTTAAACGTTTCGAATTAAATACCCTAGGAGCCTTTCGATGAAAACTGATTTTCTAACGATAAAAGTGGTTCTACTGGAACCACCTGGGGCCAAATCAAAATTTCGAAACCTTCATGCATATCAACAGATGTTACCTGAACATATTAGCATAGTTTAAGCATTTCGAATTAAATACCCTAGGAGCCTTTCGATGAAAACTGATTTTCTAACGATAAAAGTGGTTCCAATGGAACCACTAGGGGCAAAATCAAACTTCCGAAACCTTCATGCACATCTAGAGATGTTACCTGAACACATTAGCATAGTTTAAACGTTTCGAATTAAATACCCTAGGTTCCTTTCGATGAAAACTGATTTTCCAACAATAAAAGTGGTTCCACTGGAACCACCTGGGGGCCAAATCAAAATTCCGAAACTTTCATGGACATCTAGAGATGTTATCTGAACACATTAGCATAGTTTAAACCTTTTGAATTAAATACCCTAGGTGCCTTTCGATGAAAACTGATTTTCTAAAGATAAAAGTGGTTCCCCTGCAACCACTTGGGGCCAAATCAAAATTCCAAAACCTTCACGCGCATCTAGAGTTGCTACCTGAACACACTAGCATAGTTTAAACGTTTCGAATTAAATACCCTAGGAGCCTTTCGATGAAAACTGATTTTCTAACGATAAAAGTGGTTCCACTGGAACCACTGGGGGCAAAATCAAAATTCCGAAACCTTCATGCACATCTAGAGATGTTACCTGAACACATTAGCATAGATTAAACGTTTCGAATTAAATACCCTAGAAGCCTTTCGATGAAAATTGATTTTCCAACAATAAACGTGGTTCCACTGGAACCACCTGGGGCCAAATCAAAATTCCGAAACCTCCATGCACATCTAGAGATCTTACCTGAACACATTAAAATAGTTTAAACATTTCGAATTAAATACCCTAGGAGCCTTTCGATGAAAACTGATTTTCTAACGATAAAGGTGGTACTACTGGAACCACCTGGGGCCAAATCGAAATTTCGAAACCTTCATGCATATCAACAGATGTTACCTGAACATATTAGCATAGTTTAAGCCTTTCGAATTAAATACCCTAGGAGCCTTTCGATGAAAACTGATTTTCTAATGATAAAAGTGGTGCCACTGGAACCACCTGGGGCCAAATCAAAATTCCGAAACTTTCATGCACATCTAGAGATTTTACCTGAACACATTAGCATAGTTTAAACGTTTCGAATTAAATACCCTAGGAGCCTTTCGATGAAAACTGATTTTTCAACAATAAAAGTGGTTCCACTGGAACCACCTGGGGCCAAATCAAAATTTCGAAACATTCATGCATATCAACAGATGTTACCTGAACATATTAGCATAGTTTAAGCATTTCGAATTAAATACCCTAGGAGCCTTTCGATGAAAACTGATTTTCTAACGATAAAAGTGGTTCCACTGGAACCACTGGGGGCAAAATGAAAATTCCGAAAGCTTCATGCACATCTAGACATGTTACCTGAACACATTAGCATAGTTTAAACGTTTCGAATTAAATACCCTAGGAGCCTTTCGATGAAAACTGATTTTCCAGCAATAAAAGTGGTTCCACTGGAACCACCTAGGGCCAAATCAAAATTTTGAAACCTTCATGCACATCTAGAGATTTTACCTGAACACATTAGCATAGTTTAAACGTTTCGAATTAAATACCCTAGGAGCCTTTTGATTAAAACTGATTTTCTAACGATAAAAGTGGTTCCACTGGAACCACCTGGGGCCAAATCAAAATTACAAAGCCTTCATGCATATCTAGGGTTGCTGCCTGAACACATTATCATAGTTTAAACGTTTCGAATAAAATACCCTAGGAGCCTTTCGATGAAAACTGATTTTCTAACGATAAACGTGGTTCCACTGGAACCACCTGGGGCCAAATCAAAATTTCGAAACCTTCATGCCTATGTAGAGATGTTACCTGAACACATTAGCATAGTTTAAACGTTTTGAATTAAATACCCTAGGAGCCTTTCGATGAAAACTGATTTTCTAACGATAATAGTGGTGCCACTGGAACCACCTGGGGCCAAATCAAAATTCCGAAACCTTCATCGACATCTAGAGATGTTACCTGAACACATTAGCATAGTTTAAACGTTTCGAATTAAATACCCTAGGAGCCTTTCGATGAAAACTGAATTTCTAAAGATAAAAGTGGTTCCACTGCAATCACTTGGGGGCCAAATCAAAATTCCAAAACCTTCACGCACATCTAGAGTTGCTACCTGAACACACTAGCATAGTTTAAACGTTTCGAATTAAATCCCCTTGGAGCCTTTCGATGAAAACTGATTTTCCAACAATAAAAGTGGTTCCACTGGAACCACCTGGGGGCCAAATCAAAATTCCGAAACTTTCATGGACATCTAGAGTTGCTACCTGAACACACTAGCATAGTTTAAACGTTTCGAATTAAATACCCTAGGAGCCTTTCGATGAAAACTGATTTTCTAATGATAAAAGTGGTTCCACTGGAACTGAATACCCTAGGAGCCTTTCAGGGTGTGACGTACGGACGGACGGACGGACGGACGGACGGACTGGGCTACCAAAAAAACATTTTGTATGTCCAAAACCTTATTTTACCCAGAACCCCACCCCTCCACCCTAGAACTTATATTTAACCCTAACCCCACCCCTCCACTCAAAACCCACACCCTAACCCTAACCTTACCCCACCCTGACCCTAAACCCTAAAAGCCCACCCAGACCCTAACCCCCACCCACCCCCGGGACCTAACCCCCAACCTTAAGCCCTACTCTGGGGCTACCCCTAACCCTAACCCCCACCCCACCCCTGACCCAACCCCACCCTAGCCAAACCAATAGGATTAGGAGCTATTTTCCGGTTTAGGGGCTACTAAAACTAAAACCCCACCTCTGACCCCAAACCTACCCCCCCCCCACCCCGGGACCTAACCCTCCCCAACCTTAAGCCCTACTCTGGGGCTAACCCGAACCCCACCCCACTCCTAACCCTAACACTTCCTTAATTTGGAGGTAGCCCCTAATAATAATATCCCCAAAACCACCAATGTTGGCCCGGACGGACGGACGGAGATCACCACTATATTCCCGCATTTTTGAAAATGCGGGGATAAAAAAGCAAAGCAGTGAAAAATATTGTAGGTGTGTTTGTGTGTGTGAATGGGTGAATGGGTGAAGACGTGAGGTGGGTGGAAAGGTATGTGGGGTTGGTGAGGATATGTTTGTTTGTGTGTGTATTGTTTCTGAAGGTGTGTTAGGGTTGGTGTGACAAAATCATCCTTACCTGGGTATTTGCTATAGAGTGTAAACCTTCACGAACTTGACACGTTGGGGTTTCACATAAAATACCCCCTAACACATAGAAGCCAACCTTCTTCTTCTTTGTCGGCTTGGAGATGCCAGACACCAAGCTGTTTGTTTCTACAGTTTCCATGGAGAACATCGACCGAATGGCTGTAAATTCTAAAATATAATAAATACATGGCTGAAACATTTTACACAAGAATTTCGATAGAAAAAAATATATTTTGTGGAATAAGGATTGCACATGGTTTTACTTGCTGATGGTAGTTTTGTACCTTTGTAGCCACCTGGATTGTTTCCTTTTATTGCATTTTTGAAGTGCTTTGCCCCTCACTCTGTCACTATCCAAAATCAAATAAATATGTTTGTAGAAATAGATGGGCAAAGTCGGATGGATCAGAATATAGGGTACTCCGATAATTTCCAAAGACTGAATTCAACGACTATCATGGACATTTGAGGGGTTTAATCCTTTAGTCAACACGACTGACGACGTACAGACGACGGTCAAATCAGTATAGTGGAAGGTCCACTCAGTTTGTCAGAGCTGAGTTGCAACCTTTTTGCAACGGTTCGCGCCTATAGCATTGAAAAGAGGCGACGGAATGTGAGCTGGTACAAGCGTGTCTTTCTCACACTGGACCTACCACCCACCATTTTTCGGACAGGCATGAGAAATGTGTAGAAATGTGTAGAAATGGATGCATAGAAATGATTCCCTGGCCTTGATGGGTGGAGGGCGTGGTGGGGTGGTCATCAATTAATGTACTATTATTATATAATGTTCTAGTAGCGCTTTTATGTTGGTCCGCTTTCCGACTAACTGAAATGTTCCAGACGAATGAATGTCAAACATTGGTGATGGACAATTTAAGGGCTAGACTCGTTACAGGGTATAACAGCGTGGAATTTCTTAAAGGATTAGACTGGTGTCTTGAAATCTAGGTAGCATGTATGTGGAAAAAAGTGCCCATTGTGCGTCCCTCCCCTCCCCGGTCCGTCTCCCCTGGCGTTGGTGGAATTTATCTGTTTAACAGGTAGAGGGATAAAACACCAAGCCATACTGAGACATTCAGGTGATATCTTATTCCTTCCCTAACGTGTCGCAATACACCAATATGCAATCGATATTCCTATTATGAATGTTCAATTGGGTGGATTAACTGTATTTAATGGACGTGTAATTAACTGTCTGAAGTCATTGTATCGTGGCTCTAGTTGTAATATAAATGTCTGAACATTTGTTCATGTAACGTGTATTAGCGTGGAACTTCACATTAGAATAATAATGTGTATTTGAATAATTTAATCAACATTTCACTTGTCAATTTTAACATGTTTTCTAAATCAAAGTGGGAGTCTCGTGGTAGTATCGCTTCAGACACTACGGAAATTACAATCGTTATTTTATCTACTATCAAGTTCGTTAACAGGTGTGTTTTTAAACGTCTGAGGGAAGAGCAGCGCAAGGACTAGTAGCAAAAACTTGAGAGACGTTTTTCAGTTTGCTTATTGGCTGACAGGCGAACTCAGGGTCACCCTCAATGGCGCATCCAGAGGAGGAGCGGCGGAAACGACGCGGGAGGGAAATGACCCTCCCCCCACCCATCCCCGATCCATGAAAATAATAACTGCCTCATTATTTATTTATTTATTTATTTATTTATTTATTTATTTATTTATTTATTTATTTATTGTTTAACGACACTTTTGACAGACAGAGTCACCTCGTTTCGGGCAGTTTTAACCCTTTACCTAACATGGAAAGCAGACGACACTTGCAAAAAAAAATTCTTGAATAACTAAATTTTTTCATTTTTTGTCTCAAAAACATAGGTTATGACCCCTCGTTGGAACGAGCTCGACGAGCTCGTTCCAACGAGGGGTCATAACCTATGTTTTTGAGACAAAAAATGAAAATATTTTGAAAATTAATTGGCGATTTTTGAGAATAGCGCTGGCCGGTTTTGGCCGTTACGTTGGGTAAAGGGTTAAGGGTGGGGGAAAGCAGAATATCCGGAGAGGACCAAAGAGAAACGGCGAGTAGCCTTCAGACTCCAATGTTTATGTAATTGATTTCATATAATACATATGCAATGTTACACTTTTTGGGGGTTTTGCTGAGAATTCCGGTGTGGGACAAGAACATATGGTCAATCAGTGTGAGAGGCAAAACTATTTTGCTACGATTTCATCACACCACATGCACCGCTCGCTTAGAATCCACTGTGTGACAGCGTTTGGTACGATGAGATCAGTTGTCTGGGATATCGTGCTGTAACATGCCGAATTGTAGATTGTTTTAGCTAATGCGATACATGTAACTTCTTACTTTTAACTTTTAGTGAAACAAAATTGGGAAGACTTTTTTTATTATTAGGGTTTAAAGACACATTAACAGCCAGGGTCATATCATGTCGGTGACAGTTTTACAGGTGGAGGAAGCCGGAGTACCCGGAGAGAACCACCGAGCAACGACGAGCAGCTGTCAGCTCTCCAACATCGTAACTCTGAACTCTGCACCGCGGCACAGGCAGGGTTAGATTGGTTGAAGACATGCGCACCATCGACGTGCAGTACGCCTTAGTACACAGCGTCATCGTACCCCCATGTAGGCAATCGGAGTTAAGTGCCTTGCCCAAGGACACAACGCGGGAGCACGAATCAGTCGCTGAAATGGTCACCCATCCAACTACTAACCGCGCTCGACGTTGCTTAACTTCGGTGATCTGGCGAGAACCGGTTACCACGACGCCACCGCGCTCCCCAATCGGGAAGACAGACTCAACCCTACACACAAGGGCGCGCGCGCACACACACACACACACACACACACTCTCTCTCTCTCTCTCTCTCTCTCTCTCTCTCTCTCTCTCTCTCTCTCTTTAGCAATGATCTGGATCCGTCATTGGTCATACTTGATTAGAATGATCGAAAAAACTTGAGAAGGGTGTTATTTTAATGTATGCAAATGCAAAACAGTTGAGGTTTCTATCTGGTCGTTTGACAGTGTTTCTGTATCGCGTTTCACTACGAATGTATCTCGCACTAAAAGCCTTTATATTCTGGATGCGATGAGAGTATTATGTGCTAAGCGCTGAATTGAGAACGGGGTTTTTTTTATCAATATACAATTTCGACAAAGTATGATGTTTTTGATATGACACTAGCCGCCGAACAAAGACATGTTATTAAACAGAATCTACCGTCTAAAATGAAACATACACTCATTGTAAATATTGTTAGTCGCCACTCAAGTATTGCATTGAAAACTAACTATTCTGTTTGGTAAGGTCAATCGAAAAAGCGGAATATTCCAGAAATGAAATCAAGATAGTTTCGGTTGCGGAACTCCGTTGAACTCTTCATCTATCATCAGGTCTCCTCTCGGAGCCTGATGATAATAGAAGTGTTCAAGACGAGGCACATGGTAGGATTTTGAGAATATCTTAACGATTTTTATATTTTTCGAATCAGCGGAACTCGAATTGAATCGAATCATTGGGACTATTTCGAATCGAATTTCGAAGCTTCGCCGTATTCAAGGTAATCGGCAGTATTTCTAGCTTCTCTTTTCGTGTAGGTGCACCGGAAATCTTATACTACAATCAAATTTCCGCACACGATTATCCGGTATTCTCCCGTGAAATACAGCATGGCCCTGGGAGTGGACGCTCTTGGAGTTACCATCGTCATCCCAAAATTTTGTTCCGCTCCTCTTAAAAGAAGCTTGTATCTGCTACTGAGATGAGAGGTGAAATTTAATTCAAACATTTTTTATCTAAAAACAAAATGAGGAAGAATTACTCTCTTGGGCCTTGTAACTACAGAATGTCGCCATTAAAAAATAACGAATGTCGAATAAAAAACAAGGAATAAGTAACGGTTGTCACGTCCACCATTAGTGGTGGCTCAGGTGCCATGACGAGGGCGTGGGAATAAAATACACAATGTTCCAATAAGAGTAAATCCTCGCCCTCTGACTGGATGAGAGCTGGCGCAGTTTTTTTTTATGTTTACGGCTCCAGTAACAAATGCTACCGCCTGGCGTCACCACGCGAAATATTTGAAATGACGTCACCCGTAGATTTTTCACACGTGCAGCAGACGGTGTTCCGGGTAAAGTGTTAATTAAATTACAAACCGATTTAGGATTTGAACTAAGATGGAATGAGTTTATCTGGTTTATTGATTATTTATCCAGTGTCGTCGTGGGTACACAGGAGGTTTATTTACTAAACCTGTGATCATTAAAAGTTGCCTTGCAGAAGGCAACTTTTAACGACCAACGGGTTTAGTAAATAGGCCTCTCGTGTTTCACAATGTAGGTTTTGGGCTATGGGTAGTGTCTTATTAGAACATATACGTTATTGTGATGAGTTGACGGTAACATGGTCTGAGGTTTGCGGCTCGAAGCGTATGTTCAAACGAGATGGGAAGCGTCGAGGTTGAACATAAGCTTCGAGCCGCAAACCTCAGACCATGTTACCGTCAATTCATCACAATAATTTATAAAGCTACCGATGAGACAAACGCATTTCTATTCTGTTGAGAAAGTTGCGCGGTTTATTGGCATAATATTTCAAATGTTTTACCACCCGGCCGAGAAACGATAGCATTTGTTACGTTTTGAGACAAAATGTGCAATTCCCCGACTTTAGATGCCGGAGCAGGGACAGGTGAAACAATGGAATTTCTTCTGGTGCACCAAAAGAGAGGGCGCACTACTCTCTCTCTCTCTCTCTCTCTCTCTCTCTCTCTCTCTCTCTCTCTCTCTCTCTCTCTCTCTCTCTCTCTCTCCCACTCACTCTCTCTCTCTCATTTCGAATTTGGTGGGTGTCACGGTCATAGAACGTCAGCCACACCTGATTTTTACCAGTGGTGGTCCTTGTATCTTAGTGGCATAGTAGGAATACAATACACAAAGCTCAGTTTGGGCCTAACGTACCTCTACATTGAAAGAAATGCACCTCTGTGCCTCCATATTTAAAAAATCTGTTAAATATGGAGTCACCACTGTGCATTTTTCTCGACCTTAACTGGTAGAATGCTGGAAGCTCATATTTGGGCTTTAATCTGAAGTGTAGGTCCCACATTCAGTGGATGTGCTTTGTATTATCTTTGAATTGATATTATTTAGTCTGCAAGGGTTGCCTTGTTACAATTAATGGGAGAGTGCCAATGGGCACTCGCCCATACACTGTAACAAGGCAAAGACATTGTACAGGATTTGATGGCCAGAGATAATTAAGCACTCTACCGGTTAAAGGGCATAGAAAGGGTGAATTATACGGCGGAATCTTCAGTGATATATTAGTAAAGAGTCTGTGCACCCCCTTCCTGCGGCTGCTAATTCTCAATAAGATCGCCACTCTCTCTCTCTCTCTCTCTCTCTCTCTCTCTCTCTCTCTCTCTCTCTCTCTCTATCTATCTATCTATCTATCTATCTATCTAAATAAATAAATAAATAAATAAATAAATAAATAAATAAATAAATAAATAAATAAAGAGGGCAATTCAAGTAAACTTTCTCGCTATTAATCTGATGTGTCGTAATATAGGCGAACGGAATTCGGTCGCTCTATTTCTTTTAAGGTAAACGATAAGCAAACGGAACGATCGTTCGCCTAATTTGAAAAGTCCCTGTCTTGTTATAAAATAAATACAAAGGGTAATACGAAGAAACACTGCGGTTATTTATCTGAGGTGCGGTACTGTAGGTAAACGAAAATTTCGGTGGCCCGATTCCTTCCAAAGTCAAGAACGGGAGAATGGAACAACCTCTCACCTAATCTGCACAGGCCTTGTGATAAATTTACAAATTTTTATGTTCCAAAACAAAGCTTGGTCCAATGAGATATTATACACATCAGGCTTTATGCATATCGTCCCTTGAGGGGAACGTGGCGCCAGCTGCAATGTTCAACTGTAGAGACTGTATAAGGTTCGGTGGATTCGGTCGTTCTACAGAAGTTTTCACCAATCCTATTTTTGTAACAGCTATCGAATATAGGCCTTTCCCTGGCTGTCGTTGCTGCTGGGTTGTTTTCTTCTTCTCTCCAGTCCGACTAGGACCGCTCCCGCCCCCATTTGGCTTATCTCGTCCTGGAGCAGTCAAAATTACCCTCCAATGATTGGCCTAAACCAACGGAGGTTCTTAGTCACTTGTTGCGTCGACCTGTTTGGGGAGCGTAAAACCTTTGGCATGTGTGGCCCTTCGTGTGTTGGATGTATGCTTCGCAGGCGGCTGGTCCGATCGAACCGGAGACAGAATGTACTTGTATATAAAAGCTCAATCGGGAACACAACAGGGACTGCGGGTGGCGGATTGTAATCGCCAGAAGGACAACAAAATGCTACTCCTGGTATCATCACCATCTCTAGCTTCTGGGGCAGACTGAACTTGTCAATGAGGGAAGGGAACATTCTCAACAAACTATATCACAAAAGTGGCAGATTTTACATGCTCGAAGAACTGGGAATGGGGAAGAATCAGTTACACACAACAGACGAACCGGCGGACTCTATCCTGGTGGCTTCCCAGGCTCTTTTGCCTCCCCCTCCCCGCCCCCTTTGCGACTGTTGAACGTGAAACAGTATCGTTGTACTGCTAAAGGGATCATAAGGGGTTAGTTTACCCTACACCATCCCAGTGCGCCTCCGGCGCGCTAAAACCTTCGGTTTGCTTTACTTCCTTGTTTCTGCGCGCCAAAAACCTTCGGTCGTCATTATCGTTCTATGAAGAAATAGGTTAATACCACCCATCAAAAGAGGAATTAACGGTGAACAGTTGAACACCCACGCCATTTATGTGTCAACGCATATTTTCTGTTACACCAGCATGACTCCAAGCATCTATTTAACGCCCTCTTCAGACGTACTGGACACAAAAGAGACACGGGAAAGTTGTGGCGTTTTCAGTAACAATGTATTGATTTTATCGCCACCCTTTCTTCCAATACAATTAAATATAATTATTTGTATAAGATGGCGTTGAATAATTTTAACACTCCAAATTGCTATTTGTTTTATGAAGAGGTTTGGGGAAATTAAATCAATACCCCTTTTCTGTAAGATGTGGAAAAACGTGTTATAAATAGATATAAAAATAGCACGTTCCCTAAGGTCTGTTTTCAACATGAACTCAGGTCATTTCATACAGTCTAATTACTAGTCCCACACAGTGGTGGCGCCAAGGGGGGTCAGGGGGGTGCTAGAGCCCCCCCCCCCCCCCCCCCCCCCCCGTCGGAGAGCCCCCCCCCCCCCTCCCCCGTCGGAGATTTTTATTCAGTCCGTCGGAGAGTCTCGTAAACCCGACTTCACGAGAAATTTCCGACAATCGAATGTAGATATCTCGTCTTGTCTGTCTCGAACCCGTGCAGCACTGGAACTTTGATAGAGAATAGTGAGTCTCACGAAATTCCTTAATGTCGTTCGTCAGACTGGCTTTATAGATGAAATATTTCCCGATCTTATTATAATATGTTTACTTTAACCCTTTACCTAAGGTAACTGCCAAAACCGGCCAGCGCTATTCTCAAAAATCGCCAATTAATTTTCATTATTTTTTTCATTTTTTTGTCTCAAAAACATAGGTTATGACCCCTCGTTGGAACGAGCTCGTCGAGCTCGTTCCAACGAGGGGTCATATCCTATGTTTTTGAGACAAAAAATGAAAAAAAATTAGTTATTCAAGAATTATTTTTGCAAGTGTCGTCTGCTTTTCAGGTTACATGTAGGTAAAGGGTCAACAAACATACTCAATTTTCTTCTATTTTGGTTCTCCAATTTACCAATTTTCACTCATTTTCCTTCGTTTGGGAGGTCAAATGTTATAGCCCCCCTGTCGGAGAGGTCAGCTCCCCTGTCGAGAAATCCCAGGCGCCACCCCTGGTCCCACACTCACAACACCTCATCACCCCATATGATGTCGTTGAAGGCATTTTGAATTTTATGTTTTTCTAATGATGGAACCAGTGCACGACAGATGAGCAACCACATCAATTTATCAGTTTCCGCCTTTAGTCACGTGTTACCAGTTTCATGGTGGGTTCGAGTACAAGCTGTGCAAACAGCTCACTTCTGATACATATATGAGGCAGTCAATAGCAATAGCTCCACTGAACGGCCGAAGTGTCTTCATTGTATAGAGATGTGACCAGTGCGACGACAATGAAAATGGTTTTGCGCTTTATGGGCAAAAAGACAGCATTAAAACTCTTACTCTTCAGTACACTATAAACATAAATTGTAGAATATTTATTGCATTTTAACACTTTCAACGCCGATAACTAATCAAGTAATAAAATTATCTTTAAAAGTTCGTCATCCATGGTAAGTTCCATCAGCTGATCTCGTCTTATTTCCTTTTGCATCATTTTCTAGTCTTCATCCTGATGCAATGCTATTGAATACACGTTCAAAATGGTGACCCCGCCCTCTTTCTGTCTTGGCTGGGGTGGGACTGTTCTGTCTAGGGACAAGGTTCAAAGACTGAAGGCGAAGATACATACAAGTCTCATATCAGAATTTATGGGAAATACAAGTTAACCACATAACATCTTCTGATTCACTGGCTCTCGTTTCCGCTTATGTTGATGGGAGCTGCAAGAAGACAGCCAATCTAGTCATACTGTTTACCAACCGAATAGTGTTCACAACATTTGTTTAACGGGTATAATCATATAAGTTTATCTCTGTCACCTTTCGCCTGGCCCACATTTATCCCCTCCTTCTATCGCACTCGCAGAGATATGAGAATCAATAAATTGGAATTTCTATTTATCCACTTTTCTCCCACAGGGCCGAGCCAAGGTAGGTAATGTGCAAATAAAAAACAGTACCCTACACTATCATTGAACTTACAACGCTTCTGGGTGGGTTATTTATTTATTGGACTTTAACGACACTTTCGACAGCCAGGAGTACCTCGTGTCGGGCAGTTTTACGGGTGGAGGAAGCCGGAATAAGCGGAGAGAACCACCGAGCTATCACGAGCAACTCACTATCCAACGTACTAACTCCACACCTTCAGAATTAGCATTGATTGAAGACAAGTGCACCATCAACGTGCAGTATGCCTTACTACACAGCGCCACCGTGCCCACACGTGGGCATTCGGGATTAGGTGCTTTGCCCCAAGGCTATTTCTGGGTGCAAGGAGAAGAAATGAAATTAACCCTCTACACACGGATATAATAATACCGAAATTTCAAGTAGCGTTTTTTCCCATAAAGCTGCTGGGGATTTAACCAATGCAATCTTGTTTGGCAGAGCTCAATGAGCTCTGCCAAACAAGATTGAATTGATGAAATTCCTAATTACATTGTGGAAAAGATTTGCACGTTGAAATTTTGATATGTCGACATTAGTATATAGAGGGTTAGTGTGTTGACAAAAAGGCCGTCAATTTCCGTATATGTTTACGTCGTTTACCTTTTTGTTTAGTATATTTTCTTCGAGGAATGATAATTGATAAACATGACAATTATAGAAAGAGTTGGGTGGATATTGCGAACAGTTTATTTTATTTCAACAACCTATAATTTTCGAATAATATGTGCATTAAAGACGAGTATACTAGATCACATATCGATTTGGGTTATCTGATGTGCGCCTTATTTCTTTTAATGGAAAACATTTTGTAGTTTCTGTGCCGATTTCGATCTACTTTCATTTATTTGTTCTTCTTCGTACACAACTAGAAAAGTAGAGCGTTCGCTGTGTTTTTGGAACGACCTGCAAACCATGTCCTGTTTTATTTATTTATTGGTGTTTAAGGTCACATATTTCTGCACAATGGCTAACCATGACCGTGACAGTTTTACTGGTGGAGGAAGCTGGAGTACCCGGAGAGAACCACCGAGCAACTGTCAGCTCCACAACATGCCAACTCCACACAAGCAGGGTTAGCATTGGTTGAAGACAAGTGCACCATCGACGTGCAGAACGCCTTAGTACACAGCGTCACTGTGCCCCCACGTGGGCAATGGGGGGGGGTGGGTGTGGTCTTGCCCAAGGACACAACGCGGTTGCCGCAGGTGGGATTCGAACCGAGGTCCTCTCGGCTTGCAGCCTGCACCTCTACCAACTGAGCCACCGCGCCCCCACCATGTCCTGTTATTTCAGGTGAATATTAAGACAGAACACAACGAGGGTGAAGTACGGGGTGGGGCAGGAATCATCAAGTTAGAGGTTTTTCTAGTAAGAGACCATGCATTACGTTTTGAAGGCAAAAATCAAAAATATGATAAAATTTCAATGACGATTTTTTGTGACTAACGCCGATATGATATGATCGTTGTGCCATCACTGACATTTATCGTCGTGAAGATCGATGTTCGATAATGTTACCTCCCTTGAAATTATTAGTTGAGCGAGTAAAGTTCAATTAAAAAGCAGGCAACTGTTGAGAAACATCTATGACACCCAGAAAATAAAGCGAAGTTTTCTTTTGTTACTTTTATTAAACGAAAACAACAGTCAGCTCTTGGGGCAAAGCAATTAGAAGCAACTACTTTAAAACATAATCCGCCATTACCTATATCTATGAGTATCACAACTACCACCTCTGAGTAAGTGTTCACACTGTCTCTTCGTTTAGCGAATATTTTTACAGTAATTTGCGAGTTTTTATTCTTCCCAGGTAAACAAAAAGAGAAAGTCTTACCTCCTAGACATGTATAATAATGTCTGAATTATATACCTCGATGAGCAGAGTGTTTATATAATGAACAGAAAAACGTTATTTAACATCAAAAGATGATGGAAATGTCGTTTCTTATTTTTTTAATGGGCTTTAACCCTTTACCTAACATGAAAAGCAGACGACACTTGCAAAAGAAATTCTTGAATAAACATTTGTTTTCCTTTTTGGTCTCAAAAACATAGATTTTGACTCTCTCATTGGAACGAGCTCGATGAGCTCGTTCCAACGAGGGGTCATAACCTATGTTTTTGAGACAAAAAATGAAAAAATAATGAAAATTAATGGCCGATTTCTGAGAATAGCGCTGGCCGGTTTTGGCCGTTACGTTGGGTAAAGGGTTAAGAAAGAATGTTAGTCAAACGTTCAAACTGATAGGAAAAAATTGTAAAAAGCCAGCTTCTGTATTGTTATACTGCTCTGCATCAAAATGGCGGAAGTTGTGAAATGAAGTGGACATCTATGATACAAATTCGCTAATATTTCCATTTTGATATTAACTTCTCACACGCTTGGTCTAAAATTTAGTTTGAACAATATTTATTAAATAGTTGATAAGTAAATACATTTCACAATAACAGTTGAGTAACAAACAATCTGAACAACGCAAGATACAGTACTAGTATTATACACGAAACAAGTAAAGGCAAGGAAATTACCCCTGTTGTTGGTACAAATCAGTGGAGCAGCTCGCATATCGTCGCCTGGAGGCCGAGACTCTCACCCATTGTATATAAGTTAAACTTAGTTGCTGCGATTGTACATCAAGTGATCGATAAGTTAAACATCACATCATTTGGTTAACAAAAACAACACACTCACAGACCATCAAACAATATCTGTTAAATTTGCTGGCAGCCTTAGAAAATTAAGGGGAGCTAACTTTGCGTAAATCTCTTCCAATGAAGATAATTGTCAGCCACACCAGGTAGAGGGTTGAACTCAAAACGCCATTTCATAACGTTGTAATTATCTAAGTAAAAAATAACTCGTGCAACCCTTTACCTAACACGAAAAGCAGACGCCACTTGCAAACAAAAGTCTCGAATAACTAAATGTTTTCATTTTTTGTTTCAAAAACATTGCCTATGACTCTTCATGGGAACGAGCTCAACGAGCTCGTTCCAATGAGGGTCATAAGCTATGTTTTTCAGACAAAAAATGAAATTTGAATGTTGATTTTGGTGAATAGCACTGCCGGGTTTCGCCGTTATGTTCGGTAAAGGGTTAAAAGATTGTGTTTGTCAATTCATCTGTCACACGTCAAAGCTCGTTTGTGAGAGCACAGTGCTACAATTGCCTAGGACGTACTGCACGTTGATGGTTCACATGCATTCAAGAAATACTCACTGGGCTTCTCGGTTAATAAGTTGAATAGTGTAAAGCTATTCACCACTGCTCAGAGGTTCTCCGTGGATACGCCGCATTCCCCCACCTGCAAAACTATCCTACACGATGTGACCATAGCCGTTGCAAGTGTTAATGGACACAAAATAAAACCAACAAAACAACCCAAAGCTCTTTTTACAGATGTAACGTAATACCGATGTTACTTCGGACATTCAAACAATAGAGACGTATGTTTTAATACTACATTGTATGTACGCAACGATTTTTTCGGCAACGTTCTTTTTAGAGGTTCCACTGGGTTTTTTGTTTTTATTAAACTTTTTGTGGCTGATTGTGTAAATAAGGAGAATGTTCTACCAATCCACCAACGTTTTTCATATAATATAATTGGTTCATTTTCGCTCCATCTCGATGGAACAGCGTGGCCTCTCGTATCCGGAAGACCCCAGTGTGCAGAGGGTTAATAGGTAACAATAGAATTTATCAGCATTCTTCATGTGAAAAAGGAGTGAAAAAGAAATTCAACCCTTTACGGAAAGTACCTGATCTTATCCGGCCAGATCTATTCATATACAATCGCTATTCCAATTTTATTATCTCTCTGATTATAGCTTATCGTTAACCTCATTTCAGTTTGGGGTAAGAGGCTATATTTTTGGCAAAAAAATGCCATTTTTTTAGTTATTTATCCCTTTTATACTGGTGGTATCTTCCAAGTCAGTTCAATGGCAGCAGTTGGAAGAGTAGATATTCGTTATTTGAGGGTAGACCAATTAATATTTTCCCGACAGGCCGCTTTTTCGGCCCAGGAACATGATACGTCATAATTTCGTTAAGTAGGATGGCTGCTAAGTGAATGTGTGGAGGGTAAACCAGTCAATATTTCCAACGTGCAACCCAGGAACATGATACGTCATAATTTCGTTAAGTAGGATGGCTGCTAAGTGAATGTGTGGAGGGTAAACCAGTCAATATTCCCAACGTGCAACCCAGGAACATGATACGTCATAATTTCGTTAAGTAGGATGGCTGCTAAGTGAATGTGTGGAGGGTAAACCAGTCAATTTTTCCAACGTGCAGCCCAGGAACATGATACGTCATAATTTCGTTAAGTAGGATGGCTGCTAAGTGAATGTGTGGAGGGTAAACCAGTCAATATTTCCAACGTGCAACCCAGGAACATGATACGTCATAATTTCGTTAAGTAGGGTGGCTGCTAAGTGAATGTGTGGAGGGTAAACCAGTCAATATTTCCAACGTGCAACCCAGGAACATGATACGTCGTAATTTCGTTAAGTAGGATGGCTGCTAAGTGAATGTGTGGAGGGTAAACCAGTCAATGTTTCCAACGTGCAACCCAGGAACATGATACGTCATAATTTCGTTAAGTAGGATGGCTGCTAAGTGAATGTGTGGAGGGTAAACCAGTCAATATTTCCAACGTGCAACCCAGGAACATGATACGTCATAATTTCGTTAAGTAGGATGGCTGCTAAGTGAATGTGTGGAGAGTAAACCAGTCAATATTTCCAACGTGCAATCCAGGAACATGATACGTCATAATTTCGTTAAGTAGGATGGCTGCTAAGTGAATGTGTGGAGGGTAAACCAGTCAATATTTCCAACGTGCAACCCAGGAACATGATACGTCATAATTTCGTTAAGTAGGATGGCTGCTAAGTGAATGTGTGGAGAGTAAACCAGTCAATATTTCCAACGTGCAACCCAGGAACATGATACGTCATAATTTCGTTAAGTAGGATGGCTGCTAAGTGAATGTGTGGAGGGTAAACCAGTCAATATTTCCAACGTGCAACCCAGGAACATGATACGTCATAATTTCGTTAAGTAGGATGGCTGCTAAGTGAATGTGTGGAGGGTAAACCAGCAAATATTTCCAACGTACAACCTTTGGGTTGCACGTTGGAAATATTGACTGGTTTACCCTCCACACATTCACTTAGCAGCCATCCTACTTAACGAAATTATGACGTATCATGTTCCTGGACCGAAAAAGCGGCCTGTCGGGTTTAATGGGCACAGAAAACTTTTTTGAAAGTGACATCTACTGATCTACTTGTGTATGGTGAAAAGTTAAATGTAAATTTATCTTCAAATACGATATATAGAGCTTACAATTTATTAATAAGTGACATTTCGGATTCAGAAATCCAAGTCGTACAATGGGAATCAGGTTTCCGAACTGCAGAACATGATTTCAACCTTGTCCAAAGTCAACATCAGGTATTTATTACTTTCCAAAGAAGGGGGAGGGGGGGGGCACTAAAAATTTGCAAGACGTGACGTCCTATTTTTTATTCAGCTCCTTTTTACATCCACCCACCCCTACGTGCAAACTTTCTACTACCGTTCTCAGACACCCACCCCCACTCTCCCATCAAAATCCAAATTAAACTTATAAACTTAGTAGGCACAGGTGCCTTTAGGGGGGTTTCATAATGTTCTTAAACGGTACCACCAATTTAAACCTCTGTGGGCTGCTGCGGGCCCCAATCTACAAATGACAAGCTGTTCATTATCAGGCTTGGCCAGAGCAGGTGTACATATACGGGAACAAATTTTCATTTGAATTGTTCTGTCAGTATTCTCAGGTGTTTGCTACTTTCCTCTTCTATCCATACAAATTCTATTAATAAATAAATAACTTGGGTTGAATTTAGTGCATCAGAGAGAATTTTCCCAAAATATTGTCTGCACATTTTCTACATTTCGAAAAAGACACCCACCATCTACTAATGTGTGACATTTTCTCAGATTAAGCCCAATATTCTTACATACAAAGCCTCCTGATATTGTATTTATGTTAAGAGTGTGATGTGCAACATCATCTTTAAGGTTTGAAACACAAATGATGGTATATATTAGCTGATATATTGATATATTTTTAAAAAATTCAAAAAACTGCACAAGTTGGAAATGCACATTTTTGGTGCACTCAAGAGACCCACCCACCCCCACGTCACGTTGCAAATTTTTGGTGCCCCCCCCCCACCCCCACCCCCACCCCCTGTCCAAAGTGTGATTTACTGGGACTTCCGGGTTGGATTATAAACGATAACTTCACAAGTGACTTATGCAATCAACAATTGGGTTATGTATCCGTGCGCGCAAACGAAGACGCTTTGCCGTGGGTGTAATGGGGACTTCATTGTTTTTTGGTTTTTTTTGTTTTTTTGTTTTTTTAGCCCTTTACCTAACACGAAAAGCAGACGACACTTGCAAAAAAAATTTTTGAATAGCTATTATTTTCATTTTTTTTGTCTCAAAAACATAGGTTATGACCCCTTATTGGAACGAGCTTGACGAGCTCGTTCCAATGAGGGGTCATAACCTATGTTTTAGTGACAAAAAATGAAAAAATAATGAAAATTAATTGGCGATTTTTGAGAATAGCGCTAGCCTTTACGTTTGGTAAAGGGTTGAATAATATAATTATCGTTAATAATGAAAATAATAAACAGAGTAGTCGTCTCTTCACATGGCGCACACAGAGAGAGTTTCATTATCGGGAATAACAACATGGGCGAGTGCATTTTACGTGCGACGCCGCGTAACGAGACCATTGGTCAACCTTCAATTGGAGCAATATTCGTAAGCTAGTTATATCAATAAGCAAATGATCAGTTTCCCCTCAAAGAGTCACACTCCAGCCATTAGCAGTGTTATTTGTCAAAATGAGATGTTTTTTATAATCATTTGTATCACTTGATTCACCCCACAGTCGCGTTTTCTCTGCTGACAAGATGTTGATTTCCCCCATTCGATGTAAAAGACGGCAAAACCGTCTTTGCCCCCAAACTGTTGTCTGTGGTAGATCGCTAATTTCGGATCTGTGGTCTTATTTCGGATCTTTCTCAGGGGCGCCTCATAGAAGAACGATTCGGAGGCGCAATCCTGATTTGTCACGGCTGTGATGGCTGAACACCAGGTAATAAAACATCCTGACTCTATCATCAAGGTATGCCTTAGTTAACTGAGGTTTGAACTGTAATCCCACCTTATTAATATTCGAACAATATCATTAAGGTATGCCTTCTTTGACTGCATGCCTTGATGATGTAGTTGGAAAATTAGTCGAAGGCATTTCTTGATGATGTAGTTGCAATATTAGTCGCAGGAATGCCTTGAGGTAATAGGAATATTTGTCGTAGACATGCTTTGGGGTGTGGTTAGAATATTACAGGAAGCCATACCTTGATGATACAGTTGGAACATTAGTCGCAGGTATACACTGATGATGTAGCTGGAATAGTAGTCGACGGCATGTCTTGGGGATGGAGTAATACCCAAGTGATAAAATATTCCAACTCGATTATCAAGTTATGCCTCAGTTAACTCTGAGTTTTGAACTATAATCTCACCTTATCAATATTTGAACTATATCATCGAGGCATGCCTTCTTCGAAGGCATGCCTTGATGATGTAGCTGGAATATTAGTCGAAGGCATGCCTCGAAGATGAAGTTGGAATATTAGTGGAAGGCATACCTTGATGATGTATTTGGAATATTAGTCGAAGGCATGCCTTGAATGTGAAGTTGGAATATTAGTCGAAGGTATGCTTCCATGATGTATTTGGAATAATAGTCGAAGGCATGCTTTGATGATGTATTTAGAATATTAGTCGAAAGCATGCTTTGATGATGAAGTTGGAATATTAGTCGAAGGCATGCCTTGATGATGTAGCAGGGATATTAGTCGAAAGCGTGTCGTGATGATATAGTTCGAATATTATTATACATTGATGATATAGCTGGCATATTATAGTCGAAGGCATGCCTTGATGAGGTAGTTGGAAGATTAGTCGAATGCGAGTCTTGATGACCGTAATTAGAATATTAGTCGAAGGCATGCCTTGATGACGTAGTTAGAATATTAGTCGAAGGCATGCATTGGTGCCGTAGATGGAATATTAGTCGAAGGCATGCCTTGATGATATAGTTGGACGTACATTATATTAAGTACAGTGTTGATTAGCGCTTTTCGATTGGAATCTACATGGATAGAACACTTAGCGGCAATCAAACTTTTTGTTTCAGCACAAATATTCTCTCTTTTTATGAACTAATCCTTATGATGAGAAATCGGGAGACACCAGCAGAGCTACGTGTCGACTTTGATTTGATGGACTCTGACTTTGAATGCATGTTTCAGGTGCGTGGCCAGGTAGCCATACTGGGTGGGGGCGCGCATGGATCTTTTTTGGGGGGAGGGGGGGGAATGAATGTGGTGTTCCCCTCACGTTGGTGGAGTCCGTGGGGAATATATTTTTCACATATTTCTCCGGAGAAGGGGCAGGACCAGAGATATTTGGAAAATATACCCCCAAATGACGCTGTTTTGGGGCGCGAAGGAACGTCAGGAGTGGTATGACATCTTTAATTTCATTAGTTGCCGTCCAATGCTGATAGTAAAATTCAGAATTTTCAAGCGGCGCCGGGGGAAATTTGGGGAACCAAAATACACCCCCTCCCCCCCCCCCCCCTCGCCTACGCAACTGCTATGTACGAGACTAAAACCTTATCGAGAGGTCACTAGCTTATTAAGCATGTTCTCGGAAGCCCATGAAAGCATTCAGAAATTAACCCTGCCCAGCCTTTGGAATCATCCTCATACGGGATACGTCTTGTACGACGTGACACCAGTGGTCAGCAGTTGACCCCATGCATTTATCTTACACAATAGGAAATATGCGTCAACAATTGACACGTAAATTTTACTATTTTTTCGACTAGTTTCTGACAACTCGTGTTCGGTAAAGAGTTCAGCATGATTTTACACTTTTATGATCAAACTCAAATGTTTGGGCCAAACGGCGAACGATAATCAGTTATTTTATTTGGTAATACAGTTTTTTGAGTTTAATTGAATTCATTCTGTCAATGGTCGGTTTAAGCTATTCAAGGCGTCAGGGATGTACTGGCTAGCTTCTGCTAGGAGTTTCTCAGTAGGATCCATGTTACAGTATTGCCGCCGCGGACTGGTCACTTTCCACGGGTGGGCAATACTTCCACGGACGCAATAATATTATATTCCAAACACGAATTATAGGAGTAGTATAGCTCGTATGTTTCGAGGGTAGGATGCAGGACCCCGGTGTAGAACCCACATGCTTTATGTGCCGATATGTGCTTATGTGAAAAGGCACAATGTGACACAATGTGCCCTATCACATAGGCACATACGGGTATTTGAGGATACCTATGTCCTGGTATTGTTTTATTCGAGGATACCTACTGGAGAATCCCTTTTTTGTCATATGTGCTTATGTGAAAAGGCACAATGTGACACAATGTGTCCTAGCACAAAGGCACATGCTTTATGTGCTTATATGTGCTTATGTGAAAAAGCACAATGTGCCCTAGCACATAGGCACATACGGGTATTTTAGGATACCTGGTATTTTATTATTTGAGGATACTAGTTGGACTTTACATCCGGGTACTTCATGCTACATCCGGGTACTTCTGTTGGGAAAGGTATAAAAGGGGTGTTGGTACGCAAATAAATTCATTTGTGTCCTGACCGTCGTCGAGTGAAGACATGTTACCAGTTCGATGCAGATACTGTTCCAAGTTATTTTCAAGATCGGATAATGCTCGAAGACACGAAAAGGACCATCGTCGGCTCCACTGCAGATATTGTACTAAGTTGTTCGCACAGCCATACAATAGAAAGAGACATGAAGAACATAATTGCCCAAGAAGAAGAGAAGAGGAGAGAGATACTGGACTGACTGACCAGAATAAAGCACTTTTAGAATTTTTACGGGATGCTGACAAGGAGGAAATCGATGCCGTTCTACGTGCTGCTGATGAAGATTTGATTACCTGTTTATGCAAATGTGCTACCAACATTCTCGAAGATAAGATACCACTGAATTTGATGACCTGCGAAAATACGAACATGTATTGATACTGCTAACAGATGATGGAATTTCTCCAGATATCAAAAGATGTATACTACGAATGAGTTGCTTTCTCTCAGCGCTTATCAACCCAGTCCTAGCTCTGAAAAAAGTATAAAAGGGGTGTTGGAGTGAAAATAAATTCATTTGTTCTACAGCCACGAAAGAGTACAGTCATGAAAGTCCATTGCTGCAGATATTGTGATAAAGAATTCTCCAGGAGCTTCACACGTAAGAGACATGAAGAGGATTACTGTCCCATGAAGAAATCGGAAACATCGAGCAACACTACAAGATTAGAAAGTAATTTAGATACACTGCGCATCCTATCTGATGCGAATCGATATGAAACCAAGACTATGCTGAAGATGACCAGTGATGATTTGATAGAATGTATATGTGATTGTGCTTCAAACATCTTGACGGGCGCAGTGCCTATAACCAAATCTGAGAGAGCTAAGCTGATTTCACACAAGTACGAAATAAGGAGAATTGCCTCACCAAAGAGAGAACTATCTTATCGGAAAAGAAGACGCATCATACAGAAAGGAGAATTTTTAGGAAAGTTGATCAAACCCGTCATCAATGCTCTGTCCGATATCCTATAAAAGGGTCGTGCTCATAAGAAATTTGTTATTTGTAATCTGACCTTCGAAGAGAGCGGACACAATGCAATCCAGCTGTGCACCAAAAAATTGGTCAAGAGATTCGGACCCTGATGAATCGTCGGAACTATCAGAAGATATGGAATATGAAGAAGAAGAAGACGAAGAAGAAGAAGACGTTTCTATGATGGGAGGTATCGTTCAAAGTGCCTTTGACACAATGCAATCCAGCTGTGCACCAAAAAATTGGTCAAGAGATTCGGACCCTGATGAATCGTCGGAACTATCAGAAGATATGGAATATGAAGAAGAAGAAGACGAAGAAGAAGAAGACGTTTCTATGATGGGAGGTATCGTTCAAAGTGCCTTTGACAAATACCAAAACGATTTTGACAACCTCATGAACAAATATATCGAAGATGGAATGGATAGTGAAGATGCAGTTGAAACAGCATATAGAGCACTTCAAGAGAATGTTAGAGAAGCCATTAGTGAGAAATACATTTATACCCTTGAGTACATTCGAAATTTTTGCAACGACTCAATTCACAAGAAAATTCGAGAAACTGCCAAGCGTCTTCGTGAAGAAGAGGATTTTGACTTTGAAGAATCCCATAAATATGCCTTGGAAAAGCGAAGATTTCTGTTCGACAACCTTATGACAAACTACTCATTCCGAGTAGATGATGATGAAGAAGAAGACGATTAGAAAAAAAAAGTATAAAAGGAGTGTTGGTATAAAAATAAATTCATTTCTGTTTTGAACGTCGAAGAGTGAAGATGTCTGTGTCAACAACGGTGCTCAGATTCAAAGATGACTTACATATACAGATCTTCAAGAATGATGCTGGATTGAAGCTAACTTCCCAGGAACTGACCCAAGTGAATCGTGTGGTAAATGCAGCCAAGAGAAAAAATCTGGACATGGATGCTGGTGAAAAGAAACAAAGATGTGTGGATACTGGCCGATCAGTAAACAAAGGAATAAAGACAGAACTGACTCGCAATACAAACAAGAATGAAGTTACTACTGCGAACAAAGTTTCTACAGAACAAAGAAAGATGTTTCCACTAAGAACGAAGTTTTTACTGAAGCCAAGAAAAAGATGCCAGCTCCCACAAAGAAAGAAGTTACCACCAAGAACGAAGTTTCTACTGAAGTCAAGAAAAAGATGCCAGCTCCCATAAAGAATGAAGTTACCACTACGAATGAAGTTACTACTAAGAAGACTGAAGTTACTACTATGAAACAGCTAGAGAAAGAGGAACCCAAAGATGCCAGACAGGAAATTAAAGCAACCAACAAAGCTAAGTTATCAAATGAGAGATTTATCAAGAACCTAGCCATGCGATGGGAAGAAGCTCCAACCCACAAGAAGATGAAATGGTTAGCCCATGCAAGAAGAACTGCAAAGAGAAATGCCTTGAGACATTGAATTGTATACTTGAATAAAAGAAATTTAAATTTATATTCAGTGTTGTTGTTTTTTTTATCTACTACCCCAACAGAAGTACCCGGATGTAGCATGAAGTACCCGGATGTAAAGTCCAACTAGTATCCTCAAATAATAAAATACCAGGTATCCTAAAATACCCGTATGTGCCTATGTGCTAGGGCACATTGTGTCACATTGTGCTTTTTCACATAAGCACATATAAGCACATAAAGCATGTGCCTTTGTGCTAGGACACATTGTGTCACATTGTGCCTTTTCACATAAGCACATATGACAAAAAGGGATTCTCCAGTAGGTATCCTCGAATAAAACAATACCAGGACATAGGTATCCTCAAATACCCGTATGTGCCTATGTGCTAGGGCACATTGTGTCACATTGTGCCTTTTCACATAAGCACATATCGGCACATAAAGCATGTGCCTTTGTGCCAGGGCACATTGTGTCACATTGTGCTTTTTCACATAAGCATATATGACAGAAAAGGGATTCTATAGCCACGGGTGTTTCCCAAAAATGGAATTCCATGGGATATGGCCATTGGATATAGTCTTTTATTATACAGAGGGGAGATAACTCTGTATATAGATTATGGGAAATCAAGCAATCTGATTGGTTAGTTATATATATGAAACTACATGAGTACTTGGAATAGGGTTAGAACTAACAAGAATAGACCAGAAACTGCTAAATATAGTAATAATAAGATAAACTGTTCCAGTTGATAGGCTCTTCTACGCTACTGGAGTATACTCTAGAATAAAGGAACATGCCTAGGTAGACATAAACTATTGCATATATAGATAGAAGCAGAGAATTCTGAAAGAATTCGAAATAGTAACAGTTGGGGTGGATTTTGGTGTTTTGGAGGGATTGTCGGGTTGTTTGTGGTAATTAGATTTACTCTTCTACAATCGAACACACCCTCCGAACATACTCCGTCTTATTGCAGAAAAATTGGGTAACATAGCAATCACGTGCTACCATAGAAACCAAGATGGCGACCTCCTGTATACAAAATGGACGACGGAAACACGTATCACCCTAACAACACGCGCTGCGCATGCGCACTAACACCACGTATCACTATGGAGATGACGTCACAAGATGGCCGCTCATGCGGGTTACCATGACAACACAACATGGCGGCACTAGGTCACGTGACATGACGTCACTTCCGGGGTCCTGCGCCGGGGTCCTGCAACCTACCCTCGAAACATACGAGACATACTACTTATAGGAATAATCATCAAAAATTTAATTAATTAAAAATGTTCTAATGATGATTTTTATTACCTGGTAAACGCATGCGTGGGCATCACTGCCCACGTGTGGATTGCGACAAGTCCACGGCGGCTGTACTGTATTTTTTTTTTTTTAATTTATGTCTAAAACAGTAATTTGGGTAAATACGTCGAAATTACTTTGAAAACCTAAGGTAAAAATCATTTGTATAGATGAATATTGACACTCATATAAAGCAATATTTTATTCCTCAATCTCCTTCTACTTTTGACAGAGGCTGGACATTTCAGGACTTGCATATTACATAAAGAATCAAGGTCACAACAAGCCTTGTTGGCCGAACCTGTTTGGTATCCTTGGGCCGGGATATAGCGATTTATCGTTGAAGAATTTAGTCCTGTTTAAAAATGCTCATTAATATTTAATTTGTTAGAATTCTACTGAATCTGGTAGAATCTGAGATTATGTCAGTAAGAGTAGGAATGCCACGTTCTATCAACTGAACATGTGATTCCAACTTTATCTGATAGAGTCTCATATTCTATAATGATAGAAGTTGGAATTCCAATTTCTACCAGTAGAACCTGAAATTCTAATTTTAAATCTCAGGTTCATCTGGTATTGTTTTGTATACAGAGAGATCCATTTCAATTTTATCCTCAAGATTCGAGTTTATCGAGCCGAACGCACCTCGATCGCCATCAGCAGACAAAAAAATAATAATGAAACTAGGATGTGTTTGAGAACCAAACAGAATTTCCGATATTTACAAGTTTAAAAAATTTCTTACGAATATTTCTTTGAAATTTTTTCAAAAACTATTTACTCTTATCCTGATGAATGGATGTTTGTATTTCTTGTAAAATCGAGTTATGGCTGCTGCAAAGCAGCCATGACTTGATTTGATGAGAAATTTAAATGAGTCTGGTGTGAAGAAATTATTTATGAGAGGAACACTTCTCTTTATAATGGTGTATTTTGTTAATATGGGCCAGGGACATATCTTTCCTGGTAACAGCATTTTATGCGGCCGCACATATAAGCCGGTCGCATTAAGGCATGGCTATGCCTGTCCATCTGTCTGGATGCCGTTAACTTTTGTCTAATAACCTGAAAGCTATATGTCCAACAGATCCCATTTTCTGTGGTGGATTAGGGCTTACTAGAAGAAGATTCCCTTTGATAGATAGCATTCTGGCATATCCGACATGGCAGCCATCTTGGTATTTATGATTTGTGCTTGTCTGCGCAATAACGTGAAAAAAGGACTAACCGGTGAATTAATGTTGTTCCGGTGCATTACTGTTGACTATAGGAAGGTTCGTCATGATTACCAACATTCTGGATTATTCAACAAGACAGCCATCCCGGGGATGTATTTATTTTTACTTGTCCTAGCAATATCTTGAAAAAAGAATTATTAATGGATCTAACTTTTCTTGGTGCATTCCTGTAGACTTTACGAAGGCTCCTTGCAATAACAAGCATTGTGGCATATCTGACGTGACCGCCGTGGCAGCCATCTTGTATTCTCGGTCATATTTGCTTTTCCAATCAATAACTTTAATCACGAACAACCAATGGGTCCAATGTTTTTGGGTGTTTCCCTTCTGTTTTGGGGAGCCGGCATTAATGTTGAATAATATATGATGCATCCTTTCGATAGCCAGCCTGCTTATGTATACAATATGTTCACAACAGCAGTTAATTTGAATTTTTCGTGATATTTGCTTGTCCGAGCAATAACTTGAAAGACAAACAAATGACCAATGGACCTATTTATCTCCGGGGTACCATTGTTGACTACAGTAAGGTTAGCTTTCAAAATCAGTATTCTATCACATTCAGCATGGCAGCCATCTTGGATTGTTTGTGATTTTGTTTCTCCGTGTAAAAGAATGAAAATGAAATGACAAATGTCCTTGGTTCTTGTAGTAAAATGGGCTTCATTTCAAATGTGCGAGGTATATTTTGCAATGCAAAATGATTGAATTTATATATTAACCCTTTCAACACGAAAGACCGCTTTTCCGGTCCAGCAATACGATACGTCATAATTTCATTAGGTAGGATGGCTACTAAGTGAACGTTTGTGGGAGAACAATTAATATTTTCAACGTGCAGCCTGAAGGCTGCACGTTGAAAATATTAATTGCTCTACCAGCCAAATAATGGATATTGACTCTTCCAATTTTTGCCATTTAACTGGCATGGAAGATACAACCAGCGTTCAAAGGGTTAATCGGCCTATAATAATACCACAGACCCGGCAGTGCTGTTATTAGACTAGGCATGAAGATCTGCTGCAGACAAACAGTGAATGTTATAATGCAGCTAATCAGTTCTGAATTTGAATAATATTAATTTCAGTATTGTACCCAACAGAGAACATCGTGTAAGTGAACAAATCTGACCGAATTCTCATTTTCCAGCAAAGGGTTTGGTTCGTTGACTGGAAGTGGGACGGATCGCCCCCTTACCGATGTCCTTGTTCGCTGATGATTTGTGAGGTAAACGGGTTATTTTTCGTACGCGAATAACGTCATAACTAGGGGACACTTAACTGTGGGTTGTGGATACAATTAATTATAAGAAAATAGTAGGTGCCCGCGAATCATATTTTTCCGATTCGAATCGAATCGAGTCTATTATTTGAAATCGAATCGAACCTCTAATCGAGTACAGGCGTCTTGAAATCCCAACTGATAAAACATTCCAACTGCATCATCAAGGCATGCCTTTGTTGAAGACATACCTTGATTGGGGTAGTAAGAATATTATCAAGTAAGGACTTCTGTTCAAAAACAGAAATGGATGCTTGAGAGCATTTAAATTTGCTTTCAGTAGTGGGAGTGACTAGGGAAACTGGAATTAGCATGAATAGTGGCATTGGTACAGATGTTTTTTTTTATGTTAATAGAGTGGAAATTACACTCAATTTTTTTTCATCATTATTTATGTACAATTTCTATCTCAGCCATACGTTTTGTGAGAAGACTGATACCAAGCGAAATTCCAGGGAAAAGATTTGAATGAAAAAGAATCGGACAGCCGATTTCGAATCGAACCGAAACTTAAGATTCGAAATCGAATCGAATCTCGACGCTTCGCAGGACCCAAGAAAATATCTGAATCATTTTTCTATGGGGGCGGTAATGATGTAATACTTGACAGGCGTAGGATACCAAACCGCCAGCATTAGTGAGATTCGCAGTCATTGAACCATGAAATGTTTGATTAGGCATATTTAGAACCATACTACAGGCTTCGTTCTATGAGTTTAACCCTTTACCCAACGCAGACGATATCAAAATTTAAATCATTTTTTTAAATTTTTCAAAAAATTTCCACAAAACCATATCATGTGACCCCTCGTTGGAACGAGCTCGATGAGCTCGTTCCAACGAGGGGTCACATGATATGGTTTTTGTTGAAATTTTTTGAAAAATAATATTTTTTCAACTGCTAAATTTGCATATTACGCGGACGGATGCGGGCGATTCGTTAGGTAAAGGGTTAAATATTTTATTGCCATTTTGATGGAGGCGTGGTGGATCAGTGGTTACGGAATTGAACTTCAAACCGAAAGGTTCGAGATTCGATCCCTGTCAGGGTAACTGCTTTGTACCCTTGGGCAAGGCACTTAATCCCGATTGCGCACGTAGGGGTGCAGTGGGGCTGTGTACTAAGGCATACTTCATGTCCATGGTACACTTGTCTTCAATCAATGCTAACCCTGCTTGTGTGGGATTAGTACGCTGGAGAGTCTGGCAGTTGCTCGTCGTTGCTCGGTGGTTCTCTCCGGGTACCCCGTCTTCCTCCACCCGTAAAACTGTCCCACACGAGGTGATCCGTGTTGTCGAAAGTGTCGTCAAATCCAAATAAATAAATAAATTACCATTTAGATGGCATACTATACTGTTGTATCAGAAAGTATACAAGGCATTGGCCGTGTGTATATCTAATTTGTATAAATAATCCAGACAGTTGGAAGGTTGTATAATAAAAAGGTCAATTTCATTTTATCTAAGGCCAGTCGAAAAGTAGATTTCGAAATAACCTGAAGATATTTTCTCTTGTATTTTTTTATTTCTAATAATATTCCATGACATCAGTTAATATCTTTTCCTGGCATTGGTTCTTGGAAAAACCCCAAAGAGAGTTTTCCGAGATCCAAAGTCATGAAAGGGTATTATCAGTCCAGAAAAATCTAGAGAAAATGATTCTGTGGATCATCTCACAATTTTTATAGTAGTGTATATCTGTTTTTGCTCTTAGTTCGAGACAAGCAAAATGTGAACTGTTAGTTTTTCATCCGCTTGTGGGGGGGGGGGGGGGGGGGGGGGGGTATCGCATTTTTCTCACAGACCACAGGTTACAGGAGGTTACAAGAAATTTGCGGTGCTTCGTTCGTAAAAAATTATCCGACGACTAAAATAAATTTACCAGGCAATTATACACCACGCATGTACCGTTATGCTATTAAGGAAATTTCTAAAAACTGTAATATCATTTCTTAATAAGCACATGATAAGAAAATACCTACCTTTTTAACAAGTTACTTCCAACATGGCATGTCGGCTATAAAACTTGAGATGAACATTTGTCCTATCTATTTCCATACTTTCGCCTTTTATCTCGAATGACTGAATAAACTGAATCGCTTCTGTTAATTGCGTCAGTTTATCCAATACATGGTATACAAATCTTGGCGAGATCAATTTATTTACCTGCTGCCATTACCCAGTAACAGATCTGTTATAAACACGATATCAACTGAAATAAAAAGGTTACCATTGTTGAACTAACGCAAACATTGGGTCGTGTTTCGCATTATACACTGATTAAAACCATTTGAGCGAGCAAAGCTGAGGAGCTGTATTGATTTTCTTACGTTTACATTAGTAAATAATTGAAAATATGCCACCTGTGACAATTCCACTCGTGACGTTCAACCCTTTATCCATCCCATAGGTAAGGTACAGAAGGTACATGGGATGGGGACATCCTACCCCCACGAAACACTTGACTGAATTTATTTTTTAATAAATTGTAGATAAAGTTTTTTATGTTTTTTTTTTTTTTTGTTGGTTGGTTTTTTTGGCGTTTAACTTACAATGGCCAGGGTCATAGCGTGTCGGACAGTTATACGGGTGGCGGAACCACCGACAAATGGCGAATAACTGTCGGACTCTCCAACTTACTAACCCAGCACAATCTGGGTTATCACTGGTTGAAAGCAAGCGTAACATTGGCGTGATGTACGCTTTAACCCTTTACCTAACATGAAAAGCAGACGACACTTGCAAAAAAAATTCTTGAATAACTAATTTTTTTCATTTTTTGTCTCAAAAACATAGGTTATGACCCCTCGTTGGAACGAGCTCGATGAGCTCGTTCCAATGAGGGGCCATAACCTATGTTTTTGAGACAAAAAATGAAAAAATAATGAAAATTAATTGGCGATTTTTGAGAATAGCGCTGGCCGGTTTTGGCCGTTACGTTAGGTAATGGGTTAATACACGGGACCACCGTGCTACCACTTGGGCATCTAGGATTTAAGTGTCTTGCCCAAGGAAACGACGCAGGTGACGTAGTTGAGGATCGAACTGTAGATTGTTCGATCTAAAATCTAATGATCAAACCAATGAACCACTGTTCTCCCTGGTACTGATGTACACACAAGTTGGGAGTACAGGGGTAACCAAGGCCTTCTCATCCGAGAACCTCGACAAATCAGCGGCCGGCCAAAGTGTTTTGCCGTGGGTGTAATGGGGCCTTCATTGATTTTTTAACCCTTTACCTAACATGAAAAGCAGACGACACTTGCAAAAAAAAAAAATTCTTGAATAACTATTATTTTCATTTTTTGTCTCAAAAAACATGGGTTATGACCCCTCATTGGAACGAGCTCGACGAGTTCGTTCCAATGAGGGGTCATAACCTATGTTTTAGGGACAAAAAATGAAAAAATAATGCAAATTAATTGGCGATTTTTGAGAATACCGCTGGCCGGTTTTTGCCGTTGCGTTAGATAAAGGGTTAAATAATATAATTATCGTTAATAATGAAAAGTAATAAACAGAGTAATCGCTTGACTGGACTGGTTACGTGAAATAATTCGTTCGAGGCGAGAAACTATATTGTAAAACACTCGTGCGCATTCGCGCACTCGTGTTTGTACAACGTCCCTCACCTCTCATGAATTATTTCACGTACCCAGCCCAGGCAAGCGATTACTCTCCATTTATTTCTGCAGCAACCCATTTAAAAATAAGAAAACGGCGTTTTCATCATCTTTTGATAATCTGTAACTTTTTCTGTTAATTATGCCAACAGTCTGTGCATCGTGACATGTAATTTATTATCAAAAGGCTGATTTTTTTGTGTGTGTGTGCTACGGATGTGCATGGAAATGGTCTTGAAGACCATTTTGAAGTAAATTTGTAGCGGTAGAGTGTCTGCCAAGTGATACCTTAACCATTTGTCCTTTTATTTTCAGAAAATTTATATTCATCAATTATCCTGTGAAAATATGGAGTTTTAGCTTATTTCGTCTAATTTTATTGCCTTCTACTCTCATCCCCATGCTAACAACTGGAATGCTGGATGACGCGTAAAATTTTATAAAGTTTTATATATATACAAGTTCCTTATAGTTTTCCCATACATAATAAACTGTTTTAAATTGCTGGAAAATGCACCTGTCTTCAACCAATGCTAACCCTGCTTGTGTGGAGTTGGTATGTTGGGGAGCTGACAGTTGCTCGCCGTTGCTCGGTGGTTCTCTTCGGGCACTCCGGCTTCATCCACCCGTAAAACTGTCACGGTCATGGTTAGCCATTGTGCAGAAATATGTGACCTTAAACACCAATAAATAAATAAAAATAATAATTGCTGGAAAATACATTCAGACATTCTCCAGTAAATTGAAACAATAGTAGTACATCTTAGATTAGAAACAGTCTACTAATACGAGATTCAGTTGCTCACAAGGATTGCAAATGATTTTACCATTAGCATATTTAAAAGATTCCTTAAACAAATGAGGGAGAGGGGGGGGGATAAGTGCGTCTATTTATTCCTTGGTGGCTCGCCACTTTACTCCGATTATATTTTGTCGAACCATATTCTCTATCCCAATGATGGGAGGATATGTTACACGATACTAAATGCGCGAGGGCTTGTTAATAAGATCCGTTCCCCTGAATTTTTGGAAATGCCTAATCCATATGATTTTATAATTAAAATAATCACGGAAACCTGGCACCAACAGAAAAGCGACATTGAAATACCTGGCTTTACATGCATTGACTTGTATCGTAGTGAGTACAAATACGAAAAGGGGGGTATCGGGTTTTATTATAAGTCAAAATATAATCGTTTTAAAAGGACTGTACGAAATATTGATGATTTGGTATTGTTTGTAGAATTTGACGGCAAAATATTCAACCTCATTACTCCGGTGATTTTTATGTCGGCTTATATACCGCCTAGCAACTCAAGCTACTGGCGTTCAAATCAGCTGCTTAATTCTATTTATGATAGAATTGAGGCAGAATTATTGCAGTACGGAACAGAAAGTCTTTTCCTACTGGGGGAGACTTTAACGCACGTACTGAAGTAAAACCGGATTATGTTACAGAATGCGGGGAGGAACATATGCCACTCCCGGAGGATTGCACAACCGAGACAGCTAGTGAAAGAGGAAGCCTTGACAAAACTGTCAATAGCTTTGGAAGGCATCTTATTTCACTTTGCAAGGTGGCACGACTCAAAATTGTTAATGGCCGCACACCAGGTGATTATATTGGTAATTTTACAAGTTATCAGTATAATGGATCAAGTGTTGTAGACTACGTAATAATATCTGATAAATTCTTTACAGATGTAGATTATTTCTGTGCAAAGCCGCCAAATGAATTATCTGACCATTGCCAACTTTCGATGCTCTTAAAGTACATAACAAACACTTCCGTTGGAAAGAACTCAAAATACTGCTACACCAAATATCCGGTCAAACTTAAATAGACGGACAAAAGTGCAGAAAAAGCATTACTATGCTTACAAAAGCCGGACATAATCCGACAACTTGAACAGTTTAGAATGAAACCTTTCAAAGAAGAAAGCAAGGGTACGGAATGTGCTGTTAATTATCTTATGTCAATTATAGAATGGGTAAATCGATCAGCGACAAAACGCGTATCCACATGATAATAAACGGAAATCCAAACGTAAATGGTTCGACATAGAGTGTAAACAACTCAAACGTAACATGGAGAATATAATACTTGCCAGGGACGTCGCGACAGGGGGGGGGGGGGGGTCCGCCCCCCCCCCCAATATTTGTCAAAACCTCAATTGTTGGAAATTCGGAGGGCAAAAATATCAACAGTTAGAAATTTAAAAAACTACTGAATATACGGTATAATTCACTAACAAACCTATTTTTCCGACTGGAGGACCATAATAAGGAAATATTCCGACTACCGAGACTTTCGGGTGAAAATCGGGTCAAAGAATTCCGACTCCACGCAGTCTGAATGACATCAATTAGAAGAGTGCATAATCACCATTTGGGGCAGACCAATCCATATTCTCAACGTGCAGCCTTTGGGTTGCACGTTGAAAATATCGATTGGTCTACCCTACAAATTCACTGAGCAGCCATTCTACTTTTTAAATGTATGGTGTGTCATGATCCTGGACCGGAAAAGCGGTCTTATGGGTTCAAAGGGTTAATAAAAAAGTACCTGTTGTCATGTCAAGTGCCTGTGAAATGCTCTAGAAACACAAAACTCCTACTTTCCCAAAGGCGATGTTTCAAATTTGTCCGTCAGACAGTAGGCGTATGAGCCACTGGGGACAATTCGGGCAAAGCAAGATATTGAAAATTTGTATCCAACTCGAATTAAAAATGTTTCCCTACAAAAAAAATCACTGAATTTGGAACTGAAAATTAGCCTTATAACTTTTACCAGAACCCATGAAAACGCATCTGAGCACATCAATTTTTCAAAATTTTCTAGGGGAGGACCCCAGACCCCCTGTTTCGCGCCTACCATCCTACGGTGCTCGTGTGTCGGGATTCCCAATGAGAATTTCAAAGGGTCTAAACCCCCCTCCCCCCCCCCCCCATTAAAAAGGCCTCTAGCTACGTCCCTGATACTTGCAGTACAGAAAGATCCATATAACAAGTCGCTCATAGTGAAATATTTCACAGTAAAAAATCTTATAAAAAGTCCATTAAATGTAAACGTAAATTGTTTTATAAAAATATATGCGATCAACTTGTTAGAGAGGAATCCATTGATCCTGGGGTATTTTGGAGACTAATTAACTCTCGGAAGACAAATGAAATCTCTGAAAATCACCTTGATCCAGATGGCACTGTAGATCTTTTCAATGATCTCCTGTGTAAACCTCGAGGAGAACAATTCGATTACCGAGATCACATCGAAACTCCTAATGGAGATATCCCATTGAACAATAACCCTATAATAGCGGACGAAGTATATAGCTCGCTCCGTGAGTTAACAAAAATGAAAAATCTACAGGTCCTGACAATGTGACCAATGAACTCCTAAAATTGATTGTTCCGCATATAAGGCTGTGAAAGTATTTAATCAAAACTGACATCAAAGCAATATCCTCTCAGTTGGAGCAAATCAATTCTTACAACCATTGATAAAAAAAGGAGATAGACATGAGCCAAATAATTATCGCGCCATAGCCCAGAGCAATACTATGGGTAAACTATTTAACAGAATCATCAACAATAGAATTAATAATTATTTAGAAGACAATAACGTAATAAGTGAGAACCAATTCGGATTTCGCAAAGGCTGTAGCACTGTTGACAGTATATTTGTCTTGCATTCTGCTATTAATAAATATAAAAAAAAGACGAAAAGACCACTGTAAGCAGTATTTGTAGATTTCAGAAAAGCTTTCGATACCGTTGAAAGATCAAAACTTTTCCAGAAATTACGTAATATAGGCACCAGCGACCCGATCTTAGAGTCACTAATGTCAATGTATAAATCCTGTTACTACAGTAGGAAAACAAACAAAGGAGTAGGCCCCCTCAGTTATCCACCATTGGGGTCCGGCAGGGGTGTATTCTCTCCCCGACACTTTTTAAAATATTTATAGATGATATAGTAAGTATATTTAATGATAAATGTACGCCAGTTTCATCAGGTGACTACTCATTAAATCATCTTTTATTTGCAGATGACCTAGTGTTGCCATCCGAGTCCTCAGATGGCATTCAACAATGCTTAAATAAATTAGATATCTCCGCTCGGAAAAACACCCTGAGTGTGAATATAGATAAAACAAAAGTTGTTATATTTAGGGCACGTCAATCGACCGTAGTAGCCAATTTATACCTCGGATCTTCCAAATTCCAGAAAACTAGCAACTATAATTTCTTAGGATAGAATTTCTCACAAAATTGTAAACTACAGGATGCACAAAAAGATTTGCACATGAAAGCACTTCGAGCACTTTATTCCCTAAACACTTCATTTAAACAGAAATACCGCCCAACGATACCCATATTTTCTAGTTTATTTGACAAATTAATTAAACCAATACTATTGTATGGTAGTGAGATATGGGCATCAGAACTAGATTATAAAAACGAAAGGCGCACCGCGTGTGAAAACGCTCACATAAAATTTTGCAAATTATTACTTGGTGTAAATAAGAATGCCCCCAACTTTGCTGTGCGCTCTGAACTAGGAAGATATCCTTTGTTCCTAGATGCCATAGTACAGCAGACGAGATACCACTCCAAGTTGCTGTCTCAGGAAACTGATTCACTACTTCTAGCGGTGGATAAAGAAGCAGATAAGCATGTTTTAAAGAAATTTAAAACTATTTTACACGAACTCTTAGATGTACAAGATGTCAATAGCTTTTGTCGCCAAAAAACACAAAGAGATACATTCTTGAGAAGAGAAAGCAAAAGTATGAGGAATATTTCTATGAAAATATATATGACGATAACAAAAAATAAGGTAAAAACAGGCTGAGAATATATCGTACAATTAAAAATGAGTACATTCTAGAACCATATATAGTACACACGACATCCTGGGAGGTACAAAAAATATTTACTCTCCTTCGAATTAGTAATCACAATCTGATGATAGAAAAGGGAAGACATGTACAGCCCCCGATTCCGGTTAATGAACAAAAATGTCCATTTGAAGATGAATATCATTTCATCATGGAGTGTGATCACTATTGTCAATTTCGGGAGGGACTATTCGACCTGGTAACAAATGAAATTGGTCACTTGAAAAATGTTGACGAGTCAATAATGTTCAAATTCATCATGCAAAACAACATCCCCAGGTTATGCAATCCTATCTGTAACATGATCCGACGATTCTTTATGCTACGGGAAGACGATGCCCCGGGAAATTGAGCTCCAACGAAGAAACGCTGAAGAATGTGATAAGGATACACACAGTGGAGAAATCATTTATATATATAATCATACGCGCATATACACGCTAACACACACACACACACACACGCGCGCACGCACACACAGACACATGTACCCTTACACTCACTCTTGTGTATGTGAGTGTGTGTTTGAGGGTGTGTTTGGGTACGTGTGTGTACATGAGTGCGTGCGTGCGTGCGTGCGTGCGTGTGTGCGTGCGTGTGTCTGTGTGTCTGTGTGTGTGTGTGTGTGTGTGTGTGTGTGTGTTTGAGGTTAAAAAATCGCACTGGCACAGACATTTCCTACTGAAACGTTTTTTTCTTTTAATATGCCGCTGAAAAATTGTTTTCATTTACTGAACCCTAATGGGTTTCAAACGTAACAAAAAAGTACATAAAATTGATTTAAACTAAGTGATGAGCTTAGGAACTGGTTAAACTGACTGGCAATAATTGATGTTATTCATTGATGGGCTCTAATTTAGTCCTTACAAGGATGTTACGCAAGCTTTTGTTTTTCTTATAGGCGATGACAGGTCGAAGATTCAAAGGTTCATTTAATTTAGCATTGGTAAAATTGAATTCATCTTTTAACATTTTTGCTATTTCGATATTCATTCTGTTGTACGTTAAAGTGAAAGGAATGATGGACCTCCTTTCGCATTCGCCCTCTGATATGTTCATACCAAATGGCCAGAGGGTTTGAAGCGTATTGATCCAAAAAGCTTCACGTTTTTTTCTAAATTCATCCGTTTCTTCTAATGTGTCTTTAATTGGTGGTTGTTCAATAGGATGGATTTCGAAATCGTCCAAAGAATGGCCAGGAAGGTTAAAATGTTGTGCTACTGGGGCATCAGCATTATGTTTTATATCCTGTTTGTGTCTAGTAGCACGTTCTCGGAAAGGATTTTGACTTTGACCAACATACTGTTTCCGACATCGCTTACAAGTGATAAGGTAAATAATGTTTGGTGAATCACAATGGAGGGGGTTACGGATCTGATAATGATTTTTCGTTTGTTCGGAGGAAAATTCCTCTTTCTGATCAGGCATAAAAGTATGCAGTCTACAACGAGGCTTTTTGCAATTAAATACCGCGCCACTAATATTTTGCAACGGTCTGTTGTGTTCCATCTTCAGTGGTTCGAAATCGGTAGTTTCAGCTGGACTTTCGAGCTTTTTCAGGGTTTGGGGTATCAGGCTACGCAAAAGGCGCAGTGAGTACCCTCTCGATCCGAGGGCGCCAAATAGAGTAGAACAAGCCACATTGAAATTTACCTTATCACTTGAATTGCGGTGGAAACGAATGAGCTGTGATTTGATGATACCTTTAAATGTATGTTGAGGATGAAATGATTTTGTGTGCAACAATTGATGTGAATCAGTTGGTTTAAAATATACTTTATAATCTAAATGACCGGACGCCTGAAATTGCTTGCCTTTATACACGGTCACATCGAGAAAATCAGCAGAATTTTCACTGATAGTAGCTTTCAGTTGTTATATTATAAAAGGAACTTTATACTGAGGCATTACAGGATATTCAATTGCTGATGATGCTGTATCAAATGTTCTTAATTAAATTAATATTGTATTATTATACATGCAATATTCCCCAGTGCAGGTGATTTATTGCAATAAAGTTCTATTCTATTCTATTCTATTTTATAATGCAGACACACTCTTCTCCATTAATATAGAAGTCTTGGAGGTGAGATTTGCTGATTTGTTCCAAGGAAGAATAAAAACTTGCAAATTACTGTAAAAATGCATTCGGTAAACAAAGAGCCAAAGTTAGCTTTGTGTTGGTATGTGTAATACTGGAAGATTTTCTTAATGGCGGATTATCTGTGTAGTAGTTGCTTCTCATTAGCTTGCCATAAAAAGCCAAGTTTCATTTGTTAATTTTAAGCTCTCTGAGCTGTCTGTTGTTTCCGTTTATTGAAAGTAACAAAAGAAAATCTGGCTTTATTTTTTACGGGTGCCGTATGTGTTTTCTGCACAAATACTTTCTTCTCAGTTGGGCCCTTCTTGCGCTTCTAATAATTTCAAAGGAGATAACGATATAAGTCAGGGGTGATGATCGGTTGATATCTGGAGATTAGAATCAAGACCACAAGTGTTTTAGACACTCATCTTTCAAGACGGTTGTATGTTAATCCATTACCAAACGTGACGGTAAAAACCGACCAGCGCTATTCACAAAAATCACCATTTAATTTTTATTTTTTTCTCGTACCAATGAGGGGCCATAAGCTATGTTTATGACACAAAATTACTTATTTAAGAATTTCGTGTGCAAGTGTCGTCTGCCACTCGTGTTAGGGAAAGGGTTAAGTGGTTGTACACGTTTCTTTTCTTACTACAGGGATGAAGACAACAAAATACTGGACAGAAAAGTTGTTTTCACCACTGTCCATTCAGTCAGAGCGGTAAACTTAAACAGGATTCTTCTTCTGACGCAATCTGTGGATCCGATCTTCGCGATCAACCTAACCTGTAAACTTTCGCGAACCAACTGATTCGGCCTTCCAAGAGAATTTAGACAGGGAACGGCAAAGCGCCAAATTCAGGAACCCCCCTGGAGCTGCTCGATTAAATTAGTACTTCACTTCCCTGATCATTGGTTCTCCGTTAATTTATAACCGACCACCGAATTTTTTAACCGCAAAATTTATGCGTGCCGTTTTAAAAGTGTTAAGATGTGGTATTGTTTTTTCTTATATTTAGTTGTATTGCTTTCAGCAGATAAGTTTCTTGGTGTTATCTCACTGATCTTAGCATTCTTATGCCCGTTGTCGCCTAGCAGTGTCGTTTTCTTTCCATATCAAAATCGGCGAGTTCAAGTGGCTAAAGAGGGAATGTTTGGAGTTGTTAAGTATTCTCTGTATTCCACGTTGGAGAGCTTCTTAAATGTTCAGCCACTCCTGGCTTTGTTTATCACTATATCAAAGTCAGGTAGTCTGTTTATCACTTTGCCTAACATACAACGACGATATTCACCAGGCGCTATAAACAAAAATAGCTGAAATTTATTATTTTTTAATATTTTTGAAGTTTTTCCTCTAAAACATAACTCGTGGCCCTCGAGGGAACGAACTTGACATGCTCGCTCTTATGATGGGTCATAAGCTATCTTTTAAACAAACTATAATTTTTAGTAGGTCGGGAAAAATAAATGCAAGTGTTGTCTTTTTGTGTTAAAAAGAGGGTTATACTTTTCTCTGCAGTATGCCACGGACCTTCTGGCAAGCAAGAGCAAGCAGAGTATGATATATTTGTTCCGTCAGTATCAATGCTTGCAGAAAGATTTGTCTCAAGAAAACTTTATGATGTTATATAGACCTATTGACGCGAGGTGATCGGTAACTCTCTCGCTCTTCGATCGCGCGGAAATTTAGTTCCACAAAAACTTCATGGCAGTATTAAAATAACAGTAGCACATTTCAAGCACAAATTTTTTAATCTTAATTTGGACTAATCGTTGAAGGGCACAACATATTATACATCAAAATGATTTATATTTATTTATTTATTTATTGGTGTTTAAAGTCACATGCTAATGCACAATGGATAATCGTAACCGTGACAGTTTTACGGGTGTCGGAAGCCGGAGTACCCGGAGAGAACCACCGAGCATCGACGAGCAACTGTTAGTTCCTCAACATTCTAATTCTGTTCAAGCTCCGCTCAAGCAGGGTTAAAGCGACTGAAGACATGTGTACCATCAACGTGCAGTACGCCTCAGTACACGGCGTCATCGTGCTCCCATGAAGGCAACCGGGATAACGTTCCTTGCCCAAGGACACAACGCAGGTCGTCCCGGAGAGGGATCGAACTCGGGACCTCTAGCATAGAAGTCCAACAGTCTACCACTGAGCCACCGCACTCCCATGCATCGCACCAAAATGCGGTTGTCAGTGCAGCATAGAAGCCGAGCGAATGGATGTATGCTACTAAACTGGTAGGAGCGGACTTCAGCAATTCTTAAAACTTTCGCTGCCGAAAGCGACTATAGTCATCTATTTTATAATGATTATCTGTACGTTCTGGTATGCTCAGATCAAATGTACTATCTGATTAATTGTTGGAAAGGGCTCAGAGAGCCCTCTCCAACAATTAATCAGATGATAGAGTCTCAAGTAGGTCATAAATTTTATTAAACGTCCTCGTATACAAGAGCATATAGAGGTATTTCATATATGGCTAAAGTAGGCGTGGCTGTAAAAGGGTTAAAAGTCTGTAACCGCATTCGTACTTGAACTGAAAAGGGGCCAAAATTATCAAAACCACCTATGGCTCAATTTGACGTTTCCCCAGATATCCAAGAACAGGCTAGTGCATCAGTTTAGTTCAGGTGGCAGCAGCTTGCATGCATGGATAAAGTATTCTAACCAGAGGCGGCGCTACGGGTGGTGGTGGTGGTGGTGGGGGAGGGGCATGGGGGGCATTTGCTTTGCCCCCCCCCCTGTAGCCCCCCCCCCCCCCCCGTCAACCATCTCGCATGCATTTCCATCCACCCTCACACACAAACACATTCAGTCACTCTCTCTCACACACACACACACCCCTCTCTTTTTTTATTCCCAATAATTTCCCATACACACTTAGCCCAAAGCCTCAGGCTAGCTGATGAACACATCCAGGCAGTAGAGATTTAAAGACTCGGATGCAGATACTTATAAGTTATAATTAAGTTATGAGCCAACAAAGGGCACGTCTATCCATATCCCTTGTCTAAAAAAATTCATGGATTTCGCATTATGACAGACGGGCATTATCTCTCTCTCTCTCTCTCTCTCTCTCTCTCTCTCTCTCTCTCACGCACAGACCCACCAGACGCGGATCCAGGATTTTTTGAAAGGGGGACCGTTAATTACCATTACATTTAGTCGAAACTTGGACCCGAAGTCCGTAATATAATTTTTTGGTTTGGTACGTCCACAGGACGTACCAAACCAAAAAAGTATATTACGGACTTTGGGTCCAAGTTTGGACTACCTCATAACAAAGTAATGATATGATCCTTTACGTATTTGCCCCCCTTCATGGGAGTCTGCCCCCTCCCCCCCCCCCCTAGTTGCCCCCCCCCCCCCTCCCCTCCCCCACAAAAAAATTTCTGGCGCCGCCACTAATTCTAACTCCTTGGCTTTTGTTCAATGTAAATTCCATCTTTGGTGTTTGTTTATATGTATATGTGACTGAGGCCACAAGTAAAATATTAGACTCACAATAAGCAGTATGCGGAACAGCACACTGGTTTTGAAAAATCAAAACGTGAAACTGCGATTTTTACGAACTGATTCAAGAGTTTTGTAAACAGCCGTTACACAAAATGTGTAGTCGATGCATTCAGGAAATATATCTCGCTTTGCAGAATATTTTTTTAAGAATTTCATGTTAAACATTTGTAATGAACCTATACTAACTGGTTGAGGGATGGATTATTTTTGGTGGTCCTGATTTGCTATTCCAAATTTGTTTTATTACAAATTACTGGAGAGTGCGCACGGGCTTTCGTACAAAATGGATTTAACAGATTGCGAAATCGAGTGGTAATACTATTTAATTATTACTTGAGGGCAAGTATATAATAAAAAGCTCACAGCCCCAGTGAAATTCCAGTGCTCACTATCGCATCTCGTTGCGGACTTTCACCGACTCGTGCGATACTACTTGGTTGAATGACTCCAATTCAATGAGATACAACAGATCAGAAATCTTCAGTATACTTTTTTTCTTTTGTTTCTTGGGTTTGTGTGTGTGTTTTGTTTTGGTTTTTTTTTGGGGGGGGGGAGGGGTGGGGGGTGGGGGGCTTGGAGTATTGTTTTTCAAGTATGCAAGTATGCATCACATGTGAAATACAACTTAACAAAAGAAACATACGAGGTGAAGAACAAGCCTTAAAATAAATACAGGAAAGGAAAAGAAAGCACACACAAACACACAAACAAACTAGATCCAGATCCGACAGTCACACGCCCTAAGCCCCGATAGCCATGAGTCTCTTTTTGTTACTTGATCAAAACAATTTGACACGAATTGAGTGATTTCTTCAGGATGATAGATGATAGCTTTACTGTATTGTTAATCTTTATATATACACGTATTTCTCGTTCCCATTCGTGAGATAACGGTCGGTATCCTCGAAGAAATACTAGAAACTCTCCCTTAGCATTTAACAAAATTATTATCACAATCACCCACTTTTTATTCACAAGTGAGCATAAAATTTCATTAGGAGCGCAATGGTCCATGCATTGGTCAGCCTTCGGCGAGAAACTCGATCGTAGATTCTACGTCGTGTTCTTGGGCAAGACACTAAATCCTAATCCCAAATGCCCGAATGAGAGCACGCTAGTGCAGTGTGGAGAGGCATATAACACTTTGATGGCAGGCTTTCCTTCAACAAGTGCCAACCCTGATTGTATCGGGTTAGCTATCAGGGATGTTCAATCATTACTCGCCACAGCTCAGTGGTTACCTCTGTCATTCTCTACCCGTAAAACTGTCTGAAGTTGTAAATCGCTGGCAGATGAATGTTTTGTTAACGTCCCAAAAACAAAGAAAGTTTCATTGCTTTCTGCTCACGGAAGTTAGGTTCCAGAGAAGAATCTGCTTCGAGACAAAGGATAAGGCCAAACAAAATTAAACAATTGATTCTCGGGCATTTTGTTTTTAAAGGAATGGGGAGGGCGGTTTTTATTTTTATCTTTTATTCCTGATGGAATGGTCACCGATGCCTAAAATCCAGTTGTGAAAGCCTAAAATTAAATACTAGAGCTTACATGTTGATTTCACTGATACTTGTTTTTGTAACAGTGATCATACAACACAAAATCAGTATAGAACAACTAAAATGGAGATTAAAAATAATTAGGAGTTTTTTAACTGGTTGAGTGCTAGAAGCCAGAATCAGACCTTTCAAAAAAAAATGAGGGTACCAGTGCAAAAGCCAATATTTTCCTTACCCATGTTTCGTATTCAGTCAAACGTAGTTTGTTTATACAAATTTGTTCTGTTACAAATTCTTGGAGAGCGCCTGTTGGCACTCTTCAATAATTTGTAATAAAACAATTTTTGAGGAACAAATTTAGACCACTAAACCTAATCTAGCTCTCAACCAGTTAAATAAATAAATATTTGGGGGCGCGGTGACGTCGCGGTAACCGGTTCTCGTCAGATCATCGAAGTTAAGCAACGTCGAGCGCGGTTAGTAGTTGGATGGGTGACCATTTCAGCGACTGATTCGTGCGTCCGCGTTGTGTCCTTGGGCAAGGCACTTGACCCCGATTGCCTACATGGGAGCATGATGATGCTGTGTACTAATGCGTACTGCACGTCGATGGTGCGCATGTCTTCAGCCAATCTAACCCTGCCTGTGCCGTGGTGCAGAGTTCAGAGTTACGATGTTGGAGAGTTGACAGCTGCTCATCGTTGCTTGGTGGTTCTCCTCGGGTACTCCGGCTTCCTCCACCCGTAAAACTGTCACCGACATGATATGACCCTGGCTGTTAAAGTGTCGTTAAAACCATAAAAAATAATAAATAAATAAATAAATTATTTTGTATATACAAATGAGAATCGTGTCACATTTCGAGAAGAGAATAACAATACTGTATCAGTTTATACGACATATTGCATCGCAAGTCGCGATGTGATACCGCTAAAATCACACCCTATGAGAGTTTTATACATTTTGAATTTTGCCTCCAAAATAAGTATGACGATCGCGGGCCGAAAAAACGAACGCGCCGGTGCCTGAGAATCAAAAGATTAATTTCCTTTCGCCTAATGGAAATGTGAATTAGTTGGTATGAATACAGCAGAATGGGTATGTTTGGTTCCTGTGGCGGAATACGAGTATGTCCCATCTTTAATCAAACATGTAGTTTTGAGTTGGTTGATCTCCCTCGCCCTTTATGGCCAACCTCATTTGAAACTAAGAAGAGAGGTACTCACTCACCAAGAAAATCCTCGATAAACTAAAGGATTTTAAATGTATATTTCGTGTTCGCACAATAAATCTGATGGAAACACGCCGGATCTCTATAGTCTTTTAGTGGATGAGCAATATTTCCGGCATCCTACTTGACCTGTGAGCCTAGCGGCTTGATACTCATTTTCGACAATATTTTATTCCAGGTTATGGATGTACACTATGACAGTTCAAACATTATTTTACAAAATCATGGAAAAAGATTCAGCATCAAGACCGTGGCTTATGTAAGTTCACTCCGTGAAATGCTGAATCAGTAATCAAGAGGAGTAATGTGATGAATCGCTTAACCCTTTACCAAACATGAAAAGCAGACGACACTTGAAAAAAAATTCTTGAATAACTATTTTTTTTTTATTTTTTGTCTCAAAAACATTGGTTATGATCCCTCTTTGGAACGAGCTCAACGGGCTCGTTCCAAAGAGGGGTCATAACCTATGTTTTTGAGATAAAAAATGAAAAAATAATAAAAATTACTTGGTGATTTTTGTGAAAAGCGCTGGCCGGTCTTGGCCGTCACGTTGGGTAAAGGGTTAACTAACTATCCATCAGAGCCGAGACAATACGCGATTGATTGATTAATTTTATTCAGTAGTGCAACATGTATACAATCAAAACCAAAAATATACGTACAGGTAACAATAATAACACATAATAATAACACTTCGGCCGGCCGCTGATTTGTCGCGGTTCTCGTATATATGAGAAGGCCTTGGTTACCCATGTTCTACCAACTGCCTCCCTATTCCCGCGCTTCTTCTCTCCTCCCAACACTCGGAGACGAACTGCTTGATGACATCCCTTGCCCCATTCTTCCCAATTTCTCCGATTAGTATATTAACCCTCTCCTTTGAGTCGCCCCCTAACCTCATGTCCTTCATTCTCCCATCCCACTTCTCCATTATACTCCCCGTGAATCTTGTTCTTTTAGACTGGTATTTTGGGCATTCTATAAGAAAGTGTTCCAGGGTCTCCACCACGCCCACGTTACACATCTGGCACTCCTTTTCACTGTTTTTTCCGATTTTTCCACTCAGCTCCAGGGACCGCGACCTCAGCTTGAACAACAGTGACCCCCCCCCCCCCCCCCCCCAATGGTGCCATCAAGGTACTCTTCAAAACCAGGCTTCTCTTTATCACGCAGGCTACCCAAAGATCTCTTTGATTTGACCCCCTCTCGCCAATTACGGTTACAATCCTCCATGACCCTTTCTGTGACGATCTTTTTGCCCTGGTTTGCCCCAACGTCAAGGTCCGAGATCTCCATTGAGTAGTTTTCTACTAGCTCCCTCACTTGGACCATCCACCCCGTCTTGATATTTGAGTTGAAAGTTCTCAGGAACATTACTTTACACCATCGGCTATCGGGGAGATTTACCAAATAATTAAGATAACCGAGTTTCAGTAGGTCTATCCTGTCCTTGATCCTCATCCACCCAAGCTCACCCCTGATTGCTTCTAGTGCTGCGGCATTACTCGAGCCTGTTATCCATCGGCCTGCATCGTTCTGCAGGATTTCCAAGCTCTTAACAGCTGTCTGGTTTAGGGTACAACTTCCGTACCGTATGTTATACTTGGCAGACCCACCATTTCCCAAATGGTTTTCCCCACGAAAACCTTATTGAAACTGTTTCTCCCTATAAGTTTCATTTGGTTAAGGATTCGCTTCCCCTTCAGAATCAATTTATTTGTGTGGTTTCGGTAGATGCCTCTTCCTGTGATGTTTATATTTACCCCCAGGTATTCATAGTCACTAGTCTCTCCTACACTAAGAAGTCTACTGCTACCTTCCGGAATGCAGAACTCCCCCACTCTCCACCTTCGAGTTGGGTCCACTTTGCGGCCCACGGGTATAACTTTGCTCTTGCTCTCATTAAGTTCGAGTCTCCATTTGCTCCCATATTTCCCAACAATTCCCAGCATCTTCTCTAACCCCTCTTCGCTTTCTGACACTAGCACCATATCTTCTGCAAAAAATAGCCCTGGGATCTTCAAGTCACCAACTGCAACCCCCTCGTCGCTATGCAGGAGTTCATCTCCTAAACCTTTGATGTACAATGCAAAAAGAATTGGCGAAAGGATACACCCCTGTTTTAGGCCTATCTCCATAGGCACACGTTTTGTTGTAATGTTACCCAGGCTAAGTTCACTCTGTACTTCTTTATATAATGCTTTCGTAATCCCAACAAACTCGCCCCCAAGCCCAGAGCCTCCAGCTTGCGCCACATACCCTCCCTCCATACTCTATCGTATGCCTTTTTTAACATCCAAAAAGGCCATGAACATCTTTTTCTTTTTTGCTTTCGCGGATTCTATCATTTGGGATAGCGTGAAAAGATGGTCAGTGACTCTCCTTCCCTTCCTGAAGCCATTCTGGATTTCTCCCAAAAAACCCTTCTCCTCAATCACCTCCTCTAATCTCCCATACAGGACTTTACAAAAGACTTTTCCAATGTTGCTGCTGACAGAGATCCCTCGATAGTTATCCAAGACGTCTTTTTCCCCCTTTTTGTGAATAAATGTCACTTTACTTTCCCTCCACTCCTTTGGGACCTCTTGTTTTTCTATAGCTAAATTGAATAGGGCAGTTAGGCTTTCCAAGAGTTCCTCTCCCCCTTTTTTGATAAACTCGTTAGGAATTTCGTCCACCCCTCCCGCTTTTCCTCATTCCTCAATTTTGAGACCACCCTTCGCACCTCCTCAGTTTTGATTTCGCTGCACACGAAGTCCGAGAGATTTTCCTCGACCTGGTTCGGACACTCCGGTGGGTTCCCCATGCCCCATCGCTTATCGTTTACCTTTTCCCAGTGCTTGACTAGTTCTAACATTATTTACAACTACATGATTGCACCACAGGGAGATGGCGTTGCCACTATTGACTGTCTTCCCGTCATCCCCGTTTAAAAAAATGAACAAGAAAAAAGAGAGAGAAAAAACAGAGAAACGAAAAGAAAAAAAATGAAAGAAGAGAAATGAGAACGAGCAGCAGGTATGAGAATCAAGGCAATCCTGACAACAGCGTGTTCTCCAATGGGAGGGCATTTTATAGACAAATGATATGTTAGGCTAGTTCTTTCAGACATACAAGAAATATATTCTCTGGGATGCTAACATCTGTTAGGTTGTGACACTTGAGGTGTGTTTACAGCTCGAGCGACCATGATGAAGACTCGTAACTCAAGATATGAATACACCTAGCACATCCACTTACTGAAGTCAATGGAACAGGGGCTGTAGAGTACTAAGTTTGTTATGCATATGAGAACATGTTCCCAAATTATACTTATTTCAGCGCAAAAGAATTATGTCCTGGGCATGAACATCCGTCAGCAGCATGAAAGGAGTTAAAACGTTTGATGGCTGACAATATTCGTCATTGGGAGCGATTTACGGGAAAGCTAGCTCCGTTTAATTTTCTAAAGCTGTCAGTAAATTTAACCCTTTACCCAACTTAACGACCAAAACCGTCCAGCGCTATTCTCAAAAATCCCCAATTTATTTTCATTATTTTTTTCATTTTTTGTCTCAGAAACATAGGTTATGACACCTCGTTGGAACGAGCTCGTCGAGCTCGTTCCAATAAGGGGTCATAACCTATGTTTTTGAGACAAAAAATGAAAAAACGTAGTTATTCAAGAATTTTTTTGCAAGTGTCGTCTGCTTTTCATGTTAGGTAAAGGGTTAACACAAAGAGAATGGGAATTTCAAATCAAGATTGAAATTTCGAAACGTTAGCGAATTTGTATCATCGATGTGTGCATCATTTCGCAAACTTCGGGTATTTTGCTGTTGAGAGGTATAAAAATACAGAAGCTGGCTTTGTACAATTTTTTTCCCAATAAGTTTGAATGTTCGACTATTATTCTCTGTTGAAATCCATTTAAAACTAAGAAAATGACGGTTTCACCATCTTTTGATGTCTGTAATTTTTTTCTGTTCGTTATATCAGCAGTGTGTGCATCGTTACATATAATACAGAGTCAGACACTTTCTTTTCAATTAAAATAAATATCTAGGAGGTGAGACTTGTTACTTTTTTACGGGAAGCAGAAAACTTGCAAATTACTGTACAAACACATTCGTTAAACAAAGGGTCAAAGTGGACACTTGGTGTTGGTAGGTATGATACTGATAGATGTTCTTTATGACGTATTATATGTGAAGTGGTTGCCTCGCGTTAGCTTCCCAAAGAAAGCCAAGTTTCATTTTGTAACTTTTAATAAACGAAAACAACAGACAGCTCCGGGAGCTGTCTGTTATTTTCATTTATTAAAAGTAAACGGACGCTGCTTTATTTTCTACTGACATTATAGGGTCTTTCCACCATTTACATGCATTTTAATTGGACCTTCCTTGCGCGTCTAATAATTTCAAGGGAGATAACATCATCGAAAGTCGATTTTCATGACGATATAAGTCAGGGATAACTAACAATAATAAAATCGTGACGGTCAAGGCTTGACTAGAAACCAAAGTCAAGGTAATTTGACTAATGTCAGTTTGACGTCTTCATTTTATGTGAACCCTTTACCTAACATGAGAAGAAAGGAAACACCTGCAAACAAAATTCTTGAATAACTATGTTTTTTCATTTTTTGTCTCAAAAACATAGGTTATGACCCCCTTTTGGATCGAGCTCAACGTGCTCATTCCAATGAGGGGTCATAACCTATGTTTTTGAGACAAAAACTGAAAAAATAATAAAAAATAATTAGCGATTTTTGTTAATAGCGCTGGCCGGTTTTGGCCATAACGTTGGGTAAAGGATTAAAGTACCCGTTCTAATACGGCCAAATTTGGCAAGGCCGGGCTAGGCATTTAACTGGTGGAATGCTGAATTATTTGTGGTCAAAATTTGTTCACGTGTCTTTGCCTTGTTACAATTTATGGGAGAGTGCCCACAGACACTTTGCCATAGCTTGTAATAAGCCGTATACAAAAATACTAAATAATTTCACTTCAAAGATAATTTGATTCACATCCAAAGAATACGAATCCTTTAAGCTGTGGAACCTGCTTTTCAGAATAAAGCGCAAATATGGGCTTCCAGTATTCTACCAGCTGAAGGTTAACAACCTTGAAGATATTGTATTACAGAAAGGTATATAGTGGGAGGGGGGGGGGCAATTATCCCCCCCCCCCCCTCCAAAATTTCTAGAAGGCTTCTTGTGATTTTTGAAACAATAAGTCTGCCTAAAGGCTGCAAAAGACGTTGGTAAGTATAATGTTCACTATTTCAAAAAACAATTTTTATACGAAACCTGACAGGATACTCGAAACAACTCCATGAAACTCTGTGGACTCATCCAACTTCCCACAATTTCACTCTCAACGTTAACAAAAACAGAAGGAAGATTAGGAAACATGGTCTCTCTCTCTCTCTCTCTCTCTCTCTCTCTCTCTCTCTCTCTCTCTCTCTCTCTCTCTCTCTCTCTCTCTCTCTCTGTTTGGTATGCTGGGGTATGGGGTTGCTTCTACCAGGGCGCTGACGCTACGATGTTTTGCATCAGAATCGTGTGTTTTTTTTTTGTTTTTTGGGGTTTTTTTCCTAGGGTTGGTTTTCTCTTTTGATAGCCCGCAGTTTCACATTGTGTGCAAGAGCCTTTATTTTCATAAGTATGTGGATTGTTTATTTTTCTATAGTCTGTATGTTTATAGTAACTGTATTTCAATAACCTCAACTTCTGTTGTATCCGGTAACAAATTTGTATTTGACATATCTGAAAAATAAAAAATGAAGAAAAAAAGCGAAAAGAAGGAAAATAAAAGAACCTTGAAAATCACTCACCTACTATAATTTAAAATCCTTATTTGCCGTCCATAACGTCTCTTAGAACGTCCAGATATTCCTCCACATTGAACGGGACGGACAGGTCGAAAATAACTGTTCGACAAACTATTGGGATTTTTACTTCAACTCTGTTTGTCTCTTTGTCTCTGCACTGCAATATGGTGAAGTGGAGATCGAAACAGACGTTGTCAAAACAAAAGCGTTCCCATTTCCATTCAGCTTCGAGGTTTTAAAAACTCGATTGATTTAAAAAATCTATCACTTCGTGAGAATATTTAATTGTATTACAGCTCACTGTGGTGCTTTATTGTACTAAGTGACATCATTGGGAGCCTTTTGGATCAGTGCTACGTCATTTGACTGAAAACCTAAAGGTCCCGAGTTTAGTCCCCACCAGGGGTAACTGTGTTATGTTTTGGGGACTTAATCCCGATTGCCCACGTGCTGGTACGGTGGCGCTGTGTACGAAGGTGTAAAGTCCGTCGATGATGCACTTGCCTTCAACCAATGCTAAGTTAACCCTGCTTGTGTGAGTTAGTACCTTGGGAGTCTGACAGCCGCTCGCCACTGCTCGGTAGTTCTGTCCGGGTACTTCGGCTTCCTCCACCCGTAAAACTGTCCAACACGAGGTGACCCTGGCTGTCGAAAGTGCCGTTAAACCCCGATAAATAAGTGAAATGATTATTGCTTTGATGCGTTTTTCTTGTTTTTTGTTGTTGTTGGTATTTTTTACCTCTTTGCCTACCCCACGTCTTGTAAACGACACTTGCCAAAAAATGTTTCGAATATCCAACCAGGTTTTTATTGCGGTTACTATGGCATTTCCTGCAATGTGAGTATATTTAATCCTTTACCCAACGCACACGATATCAAAATTTATTATTTTAAATATTTTTGTTCAATTTTTGTCAAATATGTTTTAAAAGTACATATCATATGACCCACGTTGGAGCTCGTTCTAATGAGGGGTCATATGATATGATTTTGTTAATTTTTTAACCCTTTACCTAACATGAAAAGCAGACGACACTTGCAAAAAAATTCTTCAATAACTAACGTTTTTCAATTTTTGTCTCAAAAACATAGGTTATGACCCCTCGTTGTAACGAGCTCGACGAGCGCGTTCCAACGAGGGTCATAACCTATGTTTTTGAGACAAAAAATGTAAACAACATTAGTTATTCAAGAATTTTTTTGCAAAGCTCGACGAGCTCGTTCCAACGAGGGGACATAACCTATGTTTTTGCGACATGTTCACGTGGTTTGGGGATGGCTACGTTCTGCTACGTAAAAATTGTTGGGAAAACTGCACCTTTATCATTAACAAGTATTCATATATTGCGTGGAATTGGAATATATATAGCCTCTCAATGCAAAAGTCTAAATATCTATCAAAACACAAGAAAGGCTGGTCAACTTGTAGACCGCTGAGAGCCCATATTTGGGCTTTATTCTGAACTGCAGGTACCTAAAGTTAAAGGCTTCATATTCTGTGGATGTCCTTCATATTATCTTGGAAGTAAAATTTCTTCATCTCCATCAATTTGCATTGTTACAATTTATGGGAGAGTGCCTATGGGTACTCTCCCATAAATTGTAACAAAACAAATACGTGGGAACAAATCTTGAAGCTGAGAAAAATTAGCACTCTACCAGTTAAGTTACTCAAACATTATCATTCAAGATGCAATATTTGGCTAACTGCTCATCCGTTCGCGTAGATTTAAATTTGAGTAACCACCACACGAACGATACGAGCGTTCTCGTCCAATTTAACACACTGAAAGAGCTACAACAGTTACAGAAAAAACAGAATGAGTTAGATATTGGAATTCAGATGAATGCTTATATTTTTAAAGGGATACTTCCTCCGTCGCTTTCAGGATAAAATGGCATGATGGGAAGTTGAAGTGTTTATTGAATGGCATCACTAATTAAAGCATTAAAATGGCCATACTTTCAGTCTAAAGCAAACAAAAGTGCCACTCTGGCCCTGGTCTGTGATGAGAAGTCTACATTGATACTCTTTTAACCCTTTACCTAACATGAAAAGTAGACGACACTTGCAAAAAAATTCATGGATCGTGCTTTTCACTGCCTGTCTTTTCCATCACGAGTGGAAGAAACCTTTTTGGTGCCAAAATGTTAGCAAGGTAATTTTTGGGGCCAAATCAAACGTTTTAGTGCAATTGGCTCAATTAGCACCCGACAGAGTGTCGCCGATTTAAATCCGGAATTACCGTGATAAACTTTGTGTCAGACGAGTCACAATGTGTTACAATCACATTCAGCACACAGGCAAATGCGATCATTCGACTATCCCGAAGTTTCTTGGCGGCACCTAGAAACGATGTATGATTTTAGCAAAACGAAATACCCAAAGTGTTTATTTATAGCATGTACGCGCACAACATGCACGTGCGACATACGGACACACACGAGCAATGGCGGCTGTACCGATGTGTTAGAATAGCAGTATTGGACAACTATCTCTGAGGAAAAAAGAGTAGCTTTTGAGTGAGAAATATCTGAGTGGCAGCAGTTGAGGCAAGAAAAGCCTTTTCGTCCACAGACATTGAAATATAACGGGTAATGAATCTGGTTTACAACTTTACAAACAGCTTACCCTTTCCCTAACATGAAAAGCAGACGACACCTTCAAAAAAAAAATTCTTGTTTCACTAATTTTTTTCATTTTTTGTCTCAAAAACATAGGTTATGACCCCTCATTGGAATGAGCTCACGAGCTCGTTCCAACGAAGGGTCATAACCAATGTTTTTGAGACAAAAAATGAAAAAATAATGAAAATTAATTGGCGATTTTTGAGAATAGCGCTGGCCGGTTTTGTCCGTTACGTTGGGTAAAGGGTTAAAGATGTTGCATCGGACAAAAATGACAGGTACAATTCGCCTCCAGTTACGTAGCTATTTACCTTTTACTTAACTGGTAGAGTGTTGGAAGTCCATATTTGGACTTTATTCTAAAGTGATGGTTCTCCAACGTATTGGCTGTGAGTAGGTAATAAAGGCGGATTCGGTATCACTTGTACACGATTTCGTACATGTACACGTACATCGATGTACACCTCTATAGGATTTAGTGTTAAAATCGTGTACAAGTACACGAAATGTCGTTTTTGGTCGTGATACAGAATCCGCAAAGCGGATTCTATATCACTGGATTCTATATACACATCGCTCGAGAGTGAAAAAATGTATGAAATTTTAAGAAAAATAAGGTGTAATGTCTGATACAGAATCCGCAAATGGGTTTCCCCCATAGGATTCAGTGTTAAAATCGCGAGCAAAAAACGTGTTGCGGATTCTGTATCGGCATCAAAAAGTGGTTTGCGGATTCTGTATCATCCGTATCTGTACACGATTTTAACACTGAATCCCTATGGAGGCGTACACGGAAACCCATTTGCGGATTATACATCAGAAATCGACTTATGTACGGCACGTGGAAAAGAGGTGATACTGAACCCGCAAACCACTTTTTGATGCCCAAAAGCTTGAAGAGCTTGAAATAAGTAATCACCCAATCATTTCACGTTCCTAACGCTAATTAACCAATCAGATTGCTTGATTCTCATAAACTTAATCATACAAAGTTATCTCCCCTCGTCGTGGGGGTGGGGGTCACGCCCGTCATAAAAGGTGAATCGCGTTTAATAACGTGGATATAATGGCTAGAGCAATGTATACCAAAAACCAAAAGCTCGAAGAGCTTGAAATAAGTAATCACCCAATCACTTCACGTTCCTAACGCTAATTAACCAATCAGATTGCTTGATTCTCATAAACTTAATCATACAAAGTTATCTCCCCTCGTCGTGGGGGTGGGGGTCATGCCCATCAGAAAAATCGAAGTTTCGAGAAGGTGGTCACGTTACCTATCAAATTGAAGGTCTCAACGAGTGGATTAAGAAGATCGTAATTTTAACCCTCGTCGTGGGGTGGGGTCACGACCAGAGCCGAAAAACGACTTCCTTTTTACATATCCAGGCATGTGAGGTATTAATATGAAGGGCTCGATGAATACATTACGAAAATGACGTTTTTTCATTTTATGTGGGGGTGGGGGTCACGCCCAACAGAAACTAGAAAATATGGGTATCGTTGGGAGTAGGTAATAAATGCCGATTCCAACTCAAATGTACACGATTTCGTACATGTACACGTACATCGATGTACACCTCCATAGGATTTAGTGTTAAAATCGTGTACAGGTACACGATTTTTCGTTTTTTATTGTGATTTAGAATCGGCTTGCCGATTCTAAATCACTGGATTCTATATAGACGTCGCTCAAGAGTGAAAAAATGTATGAAATTTTAAGGAAAAAAGAGGTGTATCGTCTGATTTAGAATCGGCAAATGGGTTTCCCCCATAGGATTCAGTGTTAAAATTGTGAGCAAAAACGTGTTGCCGTTTCTAAATAATCATCAAAAAGTGGTTTGCCGATTCTAAATCATCCGTGTCTGTACACGATTTTGACACTGAATCTCTATGGAGGCGTACACGGAAATCCATTTGCGGATTTTATGTCAGAAATCAACTCGTGTACGGTACACGGAAAAGAGGTGATTTCGAACCGGCAAACCCACTGCCACGATGCCCAAAAGCTTGAAGAGCTTGAAATAAGTAATCACCCAATCATTTCACGTTCATAACGCTAATTAACCAACCAGATTGCTTGATTCTCATGAACTTAATCATACAAAGGTATCTCCCCTCGTCGTGGGGGTAGGGGGTCACACCCATAAAAAAATCGAAGTTTCGAGAAGGTGGTCACGTGACCTATCAAATTGAAGGTCTCGACGAGTGGATTAAGAAGATCGTAATTTTAATCCTCGTCGTGGGGTGGGGTCACAACCAGAGCCGAAAAACGTCTTCCTTTTTACAAATCCAGGCATGTGAGGTATTAATATGAAGGGCTCGATGAATACATTACGAAAATGACGTATTTTCATTTTATGTGGGGGTGGGGGTCACGCCCATCAGAAAAATCGAAGTTTTGAGAAGGTGGTCACGTGACCTATCAAATTGAAGGTCTCGATGAGTGGATTAAGAAGATCGTAATTTTAACCCTCGTCGTGGGGTGAGGTCACGACCAGAACCGAAAAATGTCGTTCTTTATACAAAGCCAGGCATGAGAGGTACTGATATGAAGGCTCGATGAATACATTACGAAAATGACATTTTTTATTTTATGTGGGGGTGGGGTCACGACCAGAGACGAAAAACGTCTTCCTTTTTACAAATCCAAGCATGTGAGGTACTGATATGAAGGGCTTGATGAATACATTACAGAAATGACATTTTCCACCATCGCCGTGGGGATGGGGTTAACACCGATCAGAAAATCAAAAGTTTCGAGAAGATAGTCGTGTGACCTATCAAATTAAAGCTATCAACAAGGATATTATGAAAATCATAATCTTTCCCTTCTTGTAACGATGGAGTTGGGACCATCTTGAAATCGAAAGTATTAAGAAAAGGTAGTTATGGAACATATTAAATTGAAAAAAACAACAAGTTGAATCTGATGCATCATTCATTTTTTATATCTGTGTTAAAAACGTGAAGTATGTTTTCAAAAAATATATGATTGTTATGCAAATTAGAGATGCACTCGCTTATTAACAAGTCATGCCTTAAGACGTTTCCTTAAATAATAACTCTGTTTACTGAACAATAGATTTGTCAATACAAAATTATAAGTTGATCTTCTAACGTTTCTACATATTGAGTGTTACGGTATGGAAATATTATTGATATTAGTAACAGAAAGAAATCTGAGAATCAGCAACAATAACTATGAATTTATCTATTCTGAAATTTAATTAAAAAAAATTAATATAAAAAAAAATGATACAGAGATCTTTTACACTAATTGGTTTACAGAAAATAAAAACAGTGGTACTTATCAATTATTGAATTAGTCCAAAGTTCAGTTTGACAGAATCCAGTAATCCAGTGGCAGTGGTGAAGAATCTTGTGAAGAAAGTTACCAGCTGGTACATGTAGTATTAAATCCAAGAATGTCTCTCAGAAACAGTATCCCGTAGATTTGTAATAAAATTTTCACTTTGAAATTTCAGCAGTCTCCAATAAAATATAATAAAATGCTCTGCAAAATTCAAATGGAATAAAAATCCAAGAAGTGTTGGTGCCACAGGTAATTTCCAAACAATCCAGTAGAATCCTGGCTTTTCACAAAATATTATTATTCTGTTTCACAGAAAGTATAAATTCTCTTTTCCAAGACGAACAAATTCTCTTCAAAAATTCTCTTTTGGAATCAATCTTCCAAAATCACAAAGAAGCACTGCTTCTATAATAAATGTACTGTCCTAGAACAATAATAATCTCCAATGGAAATAACTGCTGTGTTTTAACTGAAGCGAGTCTTTCTGAAATGGCTTTCTAAAAAAATGAGTTTTTGAACCCTGTTGACAAACCTTTATATAGTAACCAGATAGAATGTCCTAGAAGATGAAATGTCTACAATGTTCTGTCAGTTTCTATCAGTCTCCAGGTGATTCTGTCACAATCCAAGTAAACAAGGTCCCTGACCTACTTGAACAATCAAGAGCTATATGTACAATAATTGTAGATCAGTGTAACAAAGATGTAAACAAGGTCACTGAGCGCAAATGAGTCAGACCAGTCAGAAAATGCAGCAATAATAAAAAAAATATCTATCTCATATAATTATTCACTAAGGATATATCAATCTCGATATAATATGGGACTATATAACACACCCCACCTTAAAAGAAAAGTTTGAAGGTACTGAAAACTTTTTATATAACTTTAGCAGTCTCTGACTGGTTTACAATACACACGATAATCTTCACAATTTTTTTTGAATAAACATATATATACACTTAAAGTGAATGGGGACCAATCAGATCATTTTAAATTAGGATATTCTGGAAAGAGCATCAGCGACAACATTATCTCTTCCCGAAATATGCCTAATCTCTAAATTACATTCTTGAAGGGCTAAACTCCACCGCAATAATCTTTGATTCTTGTTTTTCATTTTATTGATAAAAGTTAAGGGGTTATGATCGGTGTGAACTGTAATTGGGCATTGGGTAGTTCCTAGATACACATCAAAATGGGTTAATGCCAAAATTAGAGCCAAAGTTTCTTTTTCTACTGTAGAGTAATTCTTTTGACGTTTGAGAAATTTTCTGGAGAAATAACATACAGGATGATCAATACCTTGGGAATCTTCCTGGGCAATATACCCACCTGCTCCATTGTCACTTGCATCTATAAATAATTTGAAGGGCTTTTCATAATTGGGAGTGGCCAGGATAGGGGAATTATTTAATAAAGTTTTTATTCTGTTAAAGGTTTCTGGCATTCCTCAGTCCAAACAAAAACTTAACCCTTTTGCTCAATAAACTGGTCAAAGGGGAGACAACATCTGAGAAATTTAAACAAAATTTTCTATAATATCCAGCCACGCCTAAGAATCTCATGAGCTCTTTTTTAGAGCTTGGTATTGGAAAATTTACAATGGCATCAACTTTTGCCGCAATCAGCCTCACCTGCCCCTGACCCAGAACATGACCTAAATAATTTACAGTTGCTTTGCCAAATTCTGATTTTACCAAGTTAATAGTTAGGTTGGCTTGGGTCACTTTGTCAAAAAATTCTTGAATATGCTTCAGATGGTCAGCCCAATTTGTATCTGTGTGTATAATAACATCATCAATATAAGCTTCACTGTGATCTAGGTCTGCAATTAAGTGGTTAACCATGCGCTGGAACGTTGCCGGAGAATTTTTCATACCAAAAGGGGTAACTTTATATTGATACAACCCATATGGGTAACAAAAGCAGATATTTATTTTGCTCTTTCTGTTAAAGGGACTTGCCAATAACCCTTTAACAAGTCAAATTTTGTCACAAATTTAGCATGGCCAAGTTTGTCAATGCAGTCCTCAATTCTTGAAATTGGATAATTGTCTGTTTTGGTGAGGCTGTTCACTTTTCGGTAATCCGTACAAAATCGGTAACTGCCATCAGGTTTTGGGACGAGTATACAGGGCGAACTCCAGTTGCTATGACTAGGTTCTATGATATCATTGTCCAGGATGTACTGTATTTCCTTTCTCATGATCTGAGCTTTGAAAGGGTTCAGTCTATATGGATGCTGTTTGATGGGATTTGCCTCTCCTACATCAACATCATGAAAAATAATAGATGTCCTACTAGGCACATCGGGAAATAAGTGTTGATATTTGAAAATTAAATCAACTAAATCTTTTCTTTGGTCAGGCAGTAAATAATCTGTTTCATTTTGTAGATCTCTCAGGACATCTGGGTTCTGTAACTTCAGAGGTACATTTTCGCCGCCTTCATGAATATCCTCTACAGGATTTTCCAGCTCATCCATGTGGGTGACTGTTGAGACTGGTAGAGAGTTTGGTTCTCTCTCATAATATGCTTTCAACATATTTATATGGCACAGCTGAGTATTTTTGAGTCTATCGGGGGTCTCAACAACATAATCAGTATCACTGATCTTGTGCTTAACAATATAAGGGCCTGAATATATTGCTTGTAAAGCATTGCCCTTTAAAGGGAATAATACTAGCACCTTGTCCCCAGGTTTAAAGGTGCCAAATTTCGCCTTTTTGTCATACCAGGTCTTCATATGACCCTGGGCTTTCTGTAAATGTTCATTTGCCATTTCTCTGGCCTGGTGCAATTTTTTCTTAAAAGTGGACACATAGTCCAGAAGAGATATTTCAGGTGGCTCTTCCTCGAGCCATTTCTCCTTCAAAGCAGTGAGTGGACCCCTCACTGAGTGTCCAAACACTAATTCAAAAGGGCTGAACCCCAGAGATTCCTGTACAGTCTCACGGACTGCAAATAAGAGGAGATGTACTCCTTCATCCCAATCCTTCTCATTATCCTCCCCATAGGCCTTTATCATGGTTTTCAGTGTTTGATGGAAGCGTTCAAGAGCACCTTGACTTTCGGGATGATAGGCACTTGATGTGTACTGCTTAATTTTGAGCTCATACATCACCTGCTGAAAAATGTTTGACATAAAATTTGAGCCTTGGTCTCATTGCACTGACCTGGGTAGACCGAAAGTCGTGAAAAATTTTATCAAGGCCTTAACTATAGTCTTAGTTTTAATATTTATTAGAGGAATAGCCTCAGGAAATCGTGTAGAAGCACACATGATGGTAAGAAGATATTCATTTCCAGATCTTGTTCTAGGCAATGGGCCAACACAATCAATAATAATTCTACTAAATGGCTCCTCAAAAGCAGGGATTGGTTGAAGGGGAGCAGAAGGAATCTTCTGGTTGGGTTTTCCTACAATTTGACAGGTGTGGCAGGTTTTACAAAATTCAACAACATCCTGTCGAAGCTTGGGCCAGTAAAAACACTGTTGTATACGAGAGTAGGTTTTCCTAACTCCCAAATGTCCAGCCATTGGATTTTCATGAGCCAGGCTTATTATTTCATTCCGGTATTTAGTGGGGACACCTATTTGATAAATAACCTCCCAATCACTATTGGAGGGTACTTCTGGTGGTCGCCATTTCCTCATGAGTACATCAGATTTTTTAAAATAACAGACAGGGGAGTTTTGGGCTTCTGCCTCTGTGAGAGCCCTTTCACGTGGCTCTGAAAGGTCAGGATCACTTTCCTGTTCCTGAATTAAAGATGTCCGGGAAATGACATTCAAGGAGGTCCCCCTATCACTCTCAGGTGTAGTGGCCTCTTTACAATTTCTGGAGGTGTCATCACACTGACTCAAAAATGTCTGAGACAAATCAATATCTTCAGAATCCGTAATTCTGTGACTGTTCTTATCCTCAGCTTTGCTGTTTAAATCAACACAATTGTGGTTGTTATCAACCTCAGCTTTCTTTGCCATGGTCCGAGTCACAGCACATGCTGGAAAGGCAAAAGGAAAACATTCCTTCAAATTAATAATACTTTCATCTGTGCTCGGCTTATCCACCACTTGAGGTTCTACAGTGACTTTGTCACCAGCTAAGTCATTTCCCAATAATAAAGAAATACCTTTTACAGGTAGAGTAGGTCTGATTCCTACTGTCACAGTCCCATTTACTAAACTACTTTTATTTTATGAAGTGCGACATTTAAGGAGTTTGCCTCAATACCTGATATTAGAACTTGTGCCCCTGTGGCACTTTCTTCAGAAAATGTCAAAATGCCTTCTAACATTAAAGACTGAGTAGCCCCTGTGTCTCTCAGTATTTTAATTGGTAAGGAACAGTGCTTATCCCCATCAAGGGAAACAAAGCCTTCAGAAATAAATGGCTTATAATTTTCTAAAGCGTCTTGCTTTATGACATAACTTTCAGGGCATGAAGCACATGCTAGTGCATTCTGTGAGGTTGTGGACTCATTTTTCCTTTTTAACAGCCAGCAATCAGATAATAAATGACCTGCTTTCTTACAATAATTACAAGTTTTAGTTGAACTGTTGGGTCGTAATGGTGTAGGGCTGGCATTGGATGACTTATTCTCATTAGGCTTCCGATTAAATTTAGGTGGTGAAAAGTTTGTAGGATTGGAAGAATGATTGGAAGGATGTGTTTTATCTGACGCTGGTCTTGGTCCACTTTGGAAAGAATTCTTATGAAGCCAAACTTTTGTGGAGTTACGACTCATTTTATGAGTTAAGGCATAGTCATCTGCTAGTACTGCTGCTCTGTTTAAAGTGTCAACTTTTTGTTCATCCAGGTGGGCCTTTATATCTGAATGTATCTTTCCTTTAAACTCCTCAATCAGCATCATTTCCTTTAATTTTGTAAAATCTTTCCCTATTTCTTTTGAGTGGCACCACCTGTCAAATAAATTTTGCTTTTCTCTGGCAAATTCCACATGAGTTTGATTTTCATTTTTATAATAATTTCTGAATTTCTGCCTATAGGCCTCTGGAACAAGTTCATATGCCTTAAGTATTCCCTCTTTAACAGTGTCATAATTATTACTTTGCTCAGAAGATAGAGCAGAATAGATTTCTTTGGCCTTCCCTTTTAAAACACTTTGCAATAGCAAAGTCCAGACATCCCTTGGCCATTCTAAACTTGTTGCCACTTTTTCAAAATGTAAAAAATATTTATCCACTTCTTTTTCTTGAAAGGGGGGAACTAGCCTAACATGTTTAGTTGCATCAAATCTACTTGGGGAAATTACATTTGAGCCTTGACGCTGTGATTCTAATTCTTTTATTTTTATTTCCTTTTGAATTTCTAATTCTTTTAAGTGCATTTCTTTTTGAGCTTCTATTTCCCGTAATTTTAATTCTCTATCCTCTTTTTGAGCCTGAATTTGTTCCATTTCTTTTTGAGCCTGAATTTCTTTTAATTTAATTTCATTTTCTCTTTCTTCTTTTTCCTTTTGGGCCTCTAATTCTTTTAATTTCATTTCATTTTCCTGCCTTTTCTTTTCTTGTTGCATTTCTAATCTCTTTAGTTCCAATTCTAACTTTCTGAGATCAAGAGCATCAGTAGGTTGTGGTTCAGAGACAGGTGACCCAGACTGAGGCAAAAGACCCTCCTCAATGTAATGATTAACAATGAGCTGTTTAAGTTTATGTTTGTTCAGACCAGGGGTGGCAGGTAATTTTAGATAATGAGCAAGTTGGAATAAATCCTCCTTCTTAAGAGATTCTAAAAGGGCCAAACTAGGAGAGCCTTCAAATTCAGAAATAAATTCTGTCACAATAAATACCATGATGAAAAGGCTTGCTGGTTCTCAGAATATAAATAATAATACTGAAATTTTCTAAGAAAATTTAAATGTTTTAAAAGTGAGCCAAATAATAATTGCAATATGCAAATAAAGTTTTCTCGTTATCTTATATTCAATCCCGGACGAGCCCCCAATTTCTGTTACGGTATGGAAATATTATTGATATTGGTAACAGAAAGAAATCTGAGAATCAGCAACAATAACTATGAATTTAACTATTCTGAAATTTAATTAAAAAAAATTAATATAAAAAAAAATGATACAAAGATCTTTTACACTAATTGGTTTACAGAAAATAAAAACAGTGGTACTTATCAATTATTGAATTAGTCCAAAGTTCAGTTTGACAGAATCCAGTAATTCAGTGGTGAAGAATCTTGTGAAGAAAGTTACCAGCTGGTACATGTAGTATTAAATCCAAGAATGTCTCTCAGAAACAGTATCCCGTAGATTTGTAATAAAATTTCCACTTTGAAATTTCAGCAGTCTCCAATAAAATATAATAAAATGCTCCGCAAAATTCAAATGGAGTAAAAATCCAAGAAGTGTTGGTGCCACAGGTAATTTCCAAACAATCCAGTAGAATCCTGGCTTTTCACAAAATATTATTATTCTGTTTCACAGAAAGTATAAATTCTCTTTTCCAAGACGAACAAATTCTCTTCAAAAATTCTCTTTTGGAATCAATCTTCCAAAATCACAAAGAAGCACTGCTTCTATAATAAATGTACTGTCCTAGAACAATAATAATCTCCAATGGAAATAACTGCTGTGTTTTAACTGAAGCGAGTCTTTCTGAAATGGCTTTCTAAAAAAATGAGTTTTTGAACCCTGTTGACAAACCTTTATATAGTAACCAGATAGAACGTCCTAGAAGATGAAACGTCTACAATGTTCTGTCAGTTTCTATCAGTCTCCAGGTGATTCTGTCACAATCCAAGTAAACAAGGTCCCTGACCGACTTAAACAATCAACAGCTATATGTACAATAATTGTAGATCAGTGTAACAAAGATATAAACAAGGTCACTGAGTGCAAATGAGTCAGACCAGTCAGAAAATGCAGCAATAATAAAAAAAAATATCTATCTCATATAATTATTCACTAAGGATATATCAATCTCGATATAATATGGGACTATATAACATTGAGGATAGCCTATTTCACCATTTCCGAAAAAAGTGTCAATCCAAACTATTTTTTTTTTAGGAAACAATGCCCACATCGAGAAGACATTACAAACTAAACCAGTATAATCTTGACTAAATTCAAATAAAAACCATTTGTCACGTGTTAGGAAAGATTTGTAAACAGTCTAAACGCACGTGTGGAAAAGTTGTTTTGTTTTGTTTTTTACAACAGGAGTTAAAATATTTTAAGATAGGTGGTGTTATATAAATACAGCAACAACAAAAAAAACAGTGTTTACAATGTGTCAGCGTATGACTGAATGAAAATGAGAAAAAGCTCGAAACTTCGATTTTTCTGATGGGCGTGACCCCCACCCCCACATAAAATGAAAAAACGTCATTTTCGTAATGTATTCATCGAGCCCTTCATATTAATACCTCACATGCCTGGATATGTAAAAAGGAAGTCGTTTTTCGGCTCTGGTCGTGACCCCACCCCACGACGAGGGTTAAAATTACGATCTTCTTAATCCACTCGTTGAGACCTTCAATTTGATAGGTCATGTGACCACCTTCTCGAAACTTCGATTTTTCTGATGGGTGTGACCCCCCACTCCCAGGACGAGGGTAGATAACTTTGTATGATTAAGTTTATGAGAATCAAGCAATCTGATTGGTTAATTAGCGTTAGGAACGTGAAGTGATTGGGTGATTACTTATTTCAAGCTCTTCGAGCTTTTGGTTTTTGGTATACATTGCTCTAGCCATTATATCCACGTTATTAAACGCGATTCACCTTTTTATGACGGGCGTGACCCCCACCCCCACTACGAGGGGAGATAACTTTGTATGATTAAGTTTATGAGAATCAAGCAATCTGATTGGTTAATTAGCGTTAGGAACGTGAAATGATTGGGTGATTACTTATTTCAAGCTCTTCAAGCTTTTGGGCATCAAAAAGTGGTTTGCGGGTTCAGTATCACCTCTTTTCCATGTGCTGTACATGAGTCGATTTTCTGATGTAGAATCCGCAAATGGTTTCCGTGTACGCCTCCATAGGATTCAGTGTTAAAATCGTGTACAGATACGGATGATACAGAATCCGCAAACCACTTTTTGATGCCGATACAGAATCCGCAACACGTTTTTGCTCGCGATTTTAACACTGAATCCTATGGGGGAAACCCATTTGCGGATTCTGTATCAGACAGTACACCTTATTTTTCTTAAAATTTCATACATTTTTTCACTCTTGAGCGATGTGTATATAGAATCCAGTGATATAGAATCCGCTTTGCGGATTCTGTATCACCACCAAAAACGACATTTCGTGTACTTGTACACGATTTTAACACTAAATCCTATGGAGGTGTACATCGATGTACGTGTACATGTACGAAATCGTGTACAAGTGATACAGATTCCGCCTTTATTACCTACTGACCCCTCTTTGAGCTTGTTCCAAAGAGGGGTCATAACCTATGTTTTTGAGACAAGAAATGAAAAAAATAATGAAAATTAATTGGCTATTTTTAGCGCTGGCCTGTTTTGGCCGCAACGTTGGGTAAAATGTTAAGACATTCTTGAATACATAAAACCTTTCACTCACCCACATATTCCTCACCACCACCCCGCCTTGCTCGCCCCACTCAGGCCTTAATATGCCGGCGATTTATCAAGCTGAGACCCCCCCCCCCCCCCCGAAAAGTTGTGTCCTACACCCACCCACCCCACAGTATAGACTCCTGGAAACGCGCCTGCTGATGTTGCACAATGAGTTCGCCAGTTTTACTGCATAGTCCGGTGTATTTTTATTGATTTTGCATAATGCGTTATTTGTTTTTGGCAAAGAGATTTGCACGACATCTAGTTCCCATTACAAACGTGGTTGGATGTTTCCTTTCGGGGCTTCTCTCAACACAACCTGAACAAGAAAAATTAATGCTGTATGGCTCAACCCACCAAAATAATCTCAAATTTGATCAGTATGGTGAATTCCCAGATGTGACAATATGTTTTATGTGAATATGTCACTGTATCTATACCTCTACTACACTGGCAAAAGGCACAGCCATTGTTGTTTGTTTCGTTATTCTGAAAATCGACAACATAACAGACTTCTGAGGATAAAAAAGTAGCCTGTAGGTGAAAAATCCATTTAAGTGTAAGCAGTACGAATTTAAGGCAACAATAGTTGTCTCATCTCAAGACTTGACATAGGAATGTAGCGGATAATGAATCTGGTAGACGAACAGCCTCAGGATGTTACTTTTGATAAACCGAATAACTGCCATCAAAGAGCTGCCCAGAAAACGAACTATGCACTTAAAGTAAAGTTTCGTGAATTTCCCATTTCTGAATCTCTCATCTGTTCGTTTCTGAAGTCGACGTATCACTATCAGACCAGACCAGCCTGTTATTTCACGTGAAAGTTACGTCACACATTCGTTAATCGACGAAGTGATCATCTGTGTTTAAATGGCGTATTGAAGAACTTTTTCCAATCGCAAAAAACGTTATTTAATACCGTGGATGTGTTAGAATTGAAAAAACACGAAAAATCAGAGCAATGTTCATTCTACAGTTTCTTCATTCTAATTTGAACAAAATAAGGAAAGAAAAGGCAAGAGTGTAGACCTATATATATTGAATATTTTAACCTTTACATAGGCGAACAGCAGACGATACTACAACATTATTATCGAATGACTAAAAATGTTCATTTTTTTCTAAAAAACATAGAATATGACTCCTCATTGGAACAAGCTCGGTCCACCGAGTGGTAATAAACTATGTTTTGATACAAAAAAAAAATAATAATAATAATTAAATTTGAATGGCTGGCGATTTTTGTGAATAGCGTTGGTAGTTCTCCGCAGTTACTTTAGGCAAAAGGTTAAACGTCAAGCAAAGTGTTTGATTACACTTTCAGCAGTAAAGCCTGTTGCAGTAAAATTTACCATAACAGGAGCAGACAGGAGGAGCCACTTTTTACAGTCATTTGGACGTTTTTATGGTATTTTTATACTGCACATTAAAACCATGAAACAGTCGAGATTGAATTTCAAAAAGATATTTAAGAAACCCTGATCACCGTTTCAGAGTGTAGAGAGTCAGTAGACAACGTCACTTTACATTTAATCCTTTACCCAAAGCAAATATTATCTTTTTGCAAATTTTTCAAAAATGTCAACAAAATCATATCATGTGACCAATGAGGGGGTCACATGATATAGTATTTTGAAAACAAAATTCACAATTGTTTTTTTTTTCAGCTGCTCAGTTTCCATATTATACGCGGGCGGATACCACCGATGAGCAAAGGGTTAACGTGGTGCGTGCTTATACTCTTCAACTTGATTCCCCACCTCGGATTGAAAATATGTTTGTACGGACCAACTCCCTATTTGATATTATAAATACGTTTGTTCCAGTGCCATTTCGTGGGATCGAATGTAATTTTGAGAAGTTCAGTTACGAAATCCTCTGCAGATTCGTTCTCTAATTCTTCAAGCAAACTGTTCAAATAAGTGATTCGCCATTGTAACACGGTGGATCGTTTTGTTTTGCCAATGCGCCCAACGTTGTCTGGGGATTTCTGTCCTGGTGAACCCGACCGCCTACCTCCATAGGCAGGATCTGAAAACTCTATATATGTTTCAGGGATAACCTGGAGAAGTAACGGATAGTGTGTATTATAGAATCTTAGAGCTTTGGCATTGGTGTCAAATATAGGAGGCTTCAGTATCAGGGGAGCACAAAATTCCTCAAATAAAACATCGTATGTATGGAGATGGAACGGCAATTCAGCTGTTGGTCTTCTGAGACTGCACCGCTGTTCTATTGGTGCTGGTGAATCGCAGATTGGCGATGCCGGCGTTAAAGATAACGGCCTTGTCACGTCACTTTCCTCGATGTCAGTTAGGAATGTTTTCGTACTTTCTTTTGGTGATGATATCGGTGGCAAGGGTTTTGGATAAACCTTGTCTACGTAATTTCTGATATGGTTTTCAGAGAAAAAGGAATGGCATTTGAAATTATTGTTGCCACTGCCTCTTTTACGTCGAACTGGAGATAAGATTAGCAATGTTTCTTTAGGTACATAATCTTCATACTTTGGAACTGAAAGTAAAAAAAAACGGATTCATGTTGCAATCCAATAACATTGATGATACCTTATATTATTATCAATTCATTGTGCGCTACCTTCATGTTAATACTATTTTCCACAGCCTGTTAGGGAGCATATTAAACATTATTACCACTTTATAGGGTGCTCCTTGGGTTATTAAAATGATCTGAGGTGGACGATAAGACTCAATAACAGCCCGCAAAAATAGCGTTAATAATGAAAACGGCCCGCTAGCCCAGAATTGTGGGTAATTTATGTTCAGGAAAAATGACACTGATGTGCTCGAAATTTTGTTGTCCATTTATTCCAACAAAACGGATTAAACCATGATTGATTTCGGATTATTGACTTCATTTAGGATTTAAAAGTGGTTGTGGGTATTGATACGATAAATAATCTCATTTTGTAAATAACGGCGTGAGTTTGTAGTTAAAGCGCTTCAGCCAAATTCCAGCAATCTTATTTTCGAGTCATCCAAATAAATTGTACTCAACTTTGAACTTTGACCTTTGCTTATAAATAAACAGACGATAATCCGATTCTTCTATTTCTAAATCAAAAATGCCCCAGTGGCTTGAAATGGCGTTCTTCTATTTCTACATCAGACCTACACATGGGGCAACTTTTTCAGCACAATATAAAAGGGGCAGCATGTGACTTAACCCATTACCAAACACCCGAAACCATATCATGTGACCCCCAATGGAGCGAGCTCGTTCCAATGAGGTTCCGCTCTACAGTTTCGCTCTATTATGTAAGGTAAAATTCTAAACATAGCGCATATGTTGAAACTAATGCCATTTAAATTGGAGATATATTTTTAGTACCAGATATATGATTGCATTAGGCTATTTGTTGGACAAGAGAATTTGAAGTTTGTGGGGGGGGGGGGAGTCGCATAAATATAGCCTATGCCCCACATTGGAACGAGCTGGTTGATTGAGTTCGTTCTAATGAGGGAGTCATAGGGTTTTGAGGCAAAAAATGAATTGTTCAGTTATTCCAGAATTTGTTTTGCAAGTGTCGTGTTCTATTCGGGTTAGATATATAGTTACCCCTTTACCTAACGTAATGGATATATCTCGGCGCCGTTATTCACAAAACTCACAGGGCTTAAAATTCATGCGAGATTCAAAATCGATTCTCGAAAAGAAAACAATGTGAATCTACTTTGATTTTCCCACTTGTTTAATTGATTTTTGCTATAGATTCTGAAAATGTCCCTAAAGGCCTGGAGGTTCTATTTATTGTTTGCTCCCTAATAATAAGGAAACACACCCTGACTTAACAGTGGTGTGTAGTGAAGACTTGGCTGCCTATACTAGCAGTCAAAACTTCACTAGAAACCACAGTCAAAGTATTGTTACTTCCATCTAAATTATTTATGAACTAAAAATTAATACACACAGCAAGGAGTTCTCGAGAATCAAAACCGATTCTCGCGACTGAAGACAAGTCCTTAAGCCCTGAATCGCCATAATTATTTCATTATTTTCGATTTTGCCTCCGAAACGTCGTTAATAACCCACCATTGGGTCGAGTTCGTCGAACTCATTCTAAGTAGTTATCATAATCTATGTTTTGGAGTCGAAATAAACATTTTCTATGTTTTAATTATTTTAAGGAATGGGATTTAACCAACATCTGTGCGCTTTTTCTGATTTCCTGGAGAAAAAAATTAATCAGAAGATGACGAATCCGACCCCCCCCCCCCCCTCCCTTTTCTCCAATTGCCGAAACAGTAAATGACGCCATTTTGTGCAAAACGGAAAACATATCATTTGGAGAATGAATCTATAATTGTTTCTGAAATATGCTACAGGGCAGGCCTTCCTCGTTTCTATAATTTCAAATTCATCTTTGAATCAAAAAAAAAAAAATTAACATTAAACACCAAATCACATGCTTTTCAAACCATCGGCTCAAGTTAGCCTAAAATACTCCCCTGGATCAAGTTTTCTAGAAGGAAATTAAATTTGGTTAGAGGGAGGAAGCAAGAGAGACAAAAGGATGTTAATATTAAAGGGTCAGAAAGAGGAGTCAAAAAGGAAATGTCATCTTGTGCACAAGCCTGAAAATAAGCAGTCTGCCAATTTGCAGAATGGGATCCACAAAGGGCGAACCTGCGGATGCTAGCCTTTTCGGTGGGCCAAATTATCCTCTTTCTGTTGAGACCTTGAATCAGACTGAGGCTCACAGAGCGTAAATTTAGTGATGCTATCCTGCTGTGCAGCAGGGTAGCATCACCAAACCACCGCCTGGGGACCTCATTTTTCAGATGATAGTCTGCTTATTTCCAAGTTTGCTTGTACTCCATGGGTGCATATTGTAATGTCTTTCAACAAAACCCCTCTAAACAAGGATGTCTGTTTCTCGACCCCATTCCCTCCCTGCACACATTCTTCGTTGGCTTATAATTATGTTGAAAAACGACTAAAGGGGTTTCCTCTCAAAAGACCTGTTTGTTTGGTAAGAATTTCGGGTTGAAATTGGGTAAAATATTCAGTGCCCTTGGAAGCCACCAATTGTGTGAAGAAATGAAGTAAAATAGCAGTCCATAAGGACATGAATGGGATAGTGTTTTTACAAATTAGGGCTTTCCGGTGGTGTGTTCTTAAACACTTACGACCAGATGGAATCATTAATGAAAACAAAACATTTCTTTGAAACGAAATTTGTTTTATTACCAAATATTAAAAGATTCTGTCTGATCGACCTGAAGAATAGAAGAAGAGCTTTGAAGAATATTTCTTATTTTGCACCACGTCAAAATTTGAGCTTCCATATGAACCCCAAATACAGCGGCTTGATTTGAACAAACCTGATCCGACTCAAATAAGGATGCTGCATACCACATATCAAAAACTTTTGAACGGTGCATCTGAAGAAGATTTTAAAGAAATTTCCCTCATATTGCACTAAGTTACAATTCTGGTTCTCACAAGAAGTCCAAATATGAACCCCGGGACTTGCTCTGAACAAACTTCAGTATGCTGCACATCAAATGCCGATAGATTCTGACTGTTGGATCCGAAGAAAAGGGATTTTAATAGTCCTCATATTGCACTAAGTTAAAATTCTGGCTTTCATAGGGAGCCCAAGTCTAAACCCAGAGACCTGATTTGAACAAAATTGAATCTCACCCCCTGGGGTGTTGCATATGAAATATCAAAGGAATTTGAATAGTGGACTATTTTTGGAAGACTTTTCCTCAAATTGCACTAAGTTAAAATACTGGCTACCAGTGGGAGCCCAAATTAGAACATGTGATCATGATCTGAATAAACTTGAAGCTGGTTCCGTTAAGGGTGAGGTATACCAAATATTACACGATTATGCTTGATGGTTCTGGAGAAGAAAAGTTTTTAATTTTTGAAAAGTGCTGACGCAGCATTTTTCCATTACCCACCTAAGGATGTTCTATGCCATATAACAATTCTCCGTTCCTTGTACAATTTTGGAAATATGGATATTTGAATATTTTTAATTTTTATTTCTTGTGGTTCCTATAGGGCGCGTAAATACTTCTTTGGCATGAATCAAGTGCAAGTGTCCTAATACTACTGCATACCAAATTTACTTCAAATTGGCCAACCGATTCGAAAAATAAAAATTTTGGGTGAGACAAATATTGCAGGAGAAACTTTCTTTCAACAAACTTAAACCTTCAACACAAAAGGAAGTTGCATACTAAAATCCAAAGCATTATGATCTTGTGGTTTATGGGAAGAAGATTTTCGAAGAAGCTCGAGCTTTTTGGGCGCTGCCCTCTGCCCATCTGGCATAGAATCTTTTGTCGGACAAACTTAGAGGGTCATCATCCATAGATAATTTGTGCCAATTCTGGATGGGTTTGGTCTAATGGTTCTGAAGAAGACTGATATGTTGAGCACGGACGCCAAGTGTTGGCAATAGCCCACACTGACTTTCAGTCAGGTGAGATAAAAAAGAAAAAGGCTTACACCCATCTTGAATGATTTCAAGTATATGCTTCAGGACTGAACTACGTGTTTACAGAAACTCTTTCAAAAGATGCAATTCAACTTCAGTAAACGGACCAGGTCCAGATCTGAAGCTTCAAAATTCCGAAAAGAAAATCTTAAATTCAAAATACCAAAGCACAACTAGACATGAAGAGAAAGAAGTATATCAATTTTGGAACACATATCTGCAATAGTTTCAACATATGTTCCGAAAAAGGAAGTCCTTTATATATGAAAAGGTTCAAACCTTATTATATATGAAAAGGTTCAAACCTTATTATAAATTCCCACAGTCAGGGTTGGGGGAACATGCTTCAAATACCGAAAGGTACAACTCCATATCATAAGCAAGAAGCAAAACAAGTTGTAAATCCATATCTATACAGGATTTCAAGGTTTTTTCCGGAAGTGAGCCCCTATTTACATCTGCCTGAAAACGTTGATGAATTCAGCCTGTTGAACACCGATGGTATCTTCTATATCAAACCAATAGCTGCAGTTGGAAGAGTCCTTATTCATGATTTGGGGTAGACCAATTAATATTTTCAACGTGCAGCCTTGGGGCTGCACGTTGAGAATATTGATTTGTCTACACTACACATGCACTTTGCACCCATCCAACTTAATGGAATTATGGCGTAATATGTTGCTGGACCGGAAAAGCGGCATCTCGGGTTCAAAGGGTTAAGACCTTAAATTCGTTAGACAAAAAGGGAGTCTGCAAAATACCAAAGGACAAAATAAGCCATAATGAAACAAGAAACGCGCCAAACGATTAATCTACATTTGTAACGGCTTCCCAACATCTGAATCTTCGAATTTCAACTCCAAGAATTCAAGACAAACAATAGAAATGAAAGGAAAAAATCCTAAACAAAACTGCCATAATTATGGCACAATTAGATATTATAAAATGTAATATGCCGAGTTTGAAGTCTATATCTATAAGGGTTTGCGAGATATACCACCAAAACGAACCCCGGTATAATAAATGTGTACGTAAACGTTGAGGAGAAGAAGGATGTAAGGGTTTTTGTTTGAGTGATGCATAGAAAGAAATCAGTGCAGGAATTCAGTTAGCGGATTACATGTAGTTTATAATGCAAAAATTCAAGTATAGATAATTACTTCTACAATTGTGTTTGATTGACTTGCATACAGCATCCTGGCTGTACCATAACCAGGTGGTCATCTTCTTGGTACCGCCCATGCATCTAGCAGAGCTAAAATCACTACTGGACCTGACATCGCTGACCAGTACATTGTCGTAATGTCATGCACTCTAAAATCAGTTGGGTTAAAAAATCAACCCAAACCAATTGGATTGAGTGAATATGAACACATTTTCATGACTATACCCCCACCCCCACCACCACCACCACCACCACCCGCTATAAATCCGTAGTGTAATAAAGTTGAGCAGGACAATAAAATCTTTGTGACATCGGCTTCAGCATTTCATGTTCTTTTCCACATCCACGTTATGTTATCAAAATAAAAATTCCTATATTCCATAAAATATATCGTAGTGACATTATCTGAAGATAAACTTATTCCATCTTTTCTTTACCAACAGCATTTCACTTATTTTCTGACCACGGGGAGTAAGAGTATCGAACGGTGCAATAATTTTTTCGACGTGCCCGTCCCAGTGTGGGCTAACTTGACATTGTTTTTTAAGCCTGAATGCCCACATGGGGGCATGGTGGCGTTGTGTACAAAGGTGTGCTACACGTCGATTGTGCACTTGTCTTCAACCAATGTTAACCCTGCTTGTGTGGAGTTAGTACGTTGGGGAGTCTGACAGTTGATCGCCGCTGCTTGGTTGTTATCTCCGGGTACTCCGGCTTCTTCCACCCGTAAAACAGTCCGACACGAGGTGACCCTGACTGTCGAAAGTGTCGTTAAAACTCCAATAAAGAAATAAAATAATGACATTGTTTTGTTGATTTTTTTTTAAATAATATCTTTTCAACTGCTAAATTTGGATGTTACGAGGGCGAATGCTAAATTTGGATGTTACGAGGGTGGATGCGAGCGATTGTTTAGGTAAAAGGGTTAATGATCCTTTCATCGTCTCCATATGCCAGCTTGATGTTTCCTGCTCGCGCAGAATGTCCATTCTGTAACGTTAAAGTTTATAGAATGGCTTTACTGTTCCTATCGACCAAATAAAACAATTATATATACATATCAACCCTTTATCTAACGAATCGGCCGCATCCACCTGCATATTATTTCAAATTTAGAAACTGAAAAAAAAAAAATTTCAAAATGTTTTAACAAAACCATATCATGTAACCCCTCATTGGAACGAGCTCATCGAGCTCGTTCCAATGAGAGGTCACATGATATGGTTTCGCTGAAATTTTTTGAAAAATTATAAAAAAAAAAAAAAAAAAAAAACGTTAGGTGAAGGATTAATCGTTTGACCCTTATTTAAAATCTGAACACATTTTTATGGATAAACCTTATTTTTCTTGACGGGACATCGCAGTCACACTTAAATTTGTCCCAGAAGGGAATATTTCACCAGTAAGATAATGACCAGCTCGATAAGATGGTCTGATTACGTTGCGTTGAACTATGGGTAAAATAAGACGTCTATAACGCGAAAAATATCGCGCAAAAATGTTTAGGTATATTCATTCACGAACTATTCCTAAAACCGGAACACCTTGTGTTACAGTAAGGAAATTTCTGTTACATGGTGCACACCATTTGGTTACGGGTTGGAAATTTTCAGCAACTCGACAAACTAATAGTGAGATACTAATGCAGAACGCCTCATTTACGCAAAGTATTCCTTATGCATGAGCGCAGTGACTCAGCGGTTATAGCATTAGACATTAAACCGAAAGGTCGACGGTTTGATCCTGACCAGTGGTAACTGAGTTGTATTCTTAGGTAAGACACTTTATCCCGATTGCCATTGTGGGTGCACAGTGGCGTTGTGGAGTGAGGTGTACTGCACGTTAATGGTGCACTTGCCTTCTGCGGTAACAAATCCTGCTTGTATGGAGTTAGTACGCTGAGCATCTCTCCCATAACATATCTGTATCTCCTGAGACAAAAACTCCTTTCCATGTGGTATCTAAACGAAGCAAGCAGAAATATTATTGTTTATGACCATTTATTATTAAAAGAGAGATTAAACGTTTGTACATTTTTGGAGCAGCGACCTGAATGTGCACAAATTTGACAACTACATATCGATATCGGAGACGCCCTTTTGTGCATCTGCGATCCATATACAGAAGACGCACACCAATTCGTTATGGTGTACCCTTTCTCGAGTTTTATTGAAGTAGAGCATTTTAATTCACTACAACAGTTCGGCCACCTCTTATAATGCTTATATTGCTCCGCCATTGTATTTGAAGTTTGTTATTATTGGATACCGTCCATAAAATGTGCTGACAATAGGAGAAATGGAGAGAGTGTAGACACAAATATTTAACATAGGATTTCCCCAAATATTTAACATAGGATTTCTAATCTCAAAGGGTGGGAGTATAGACGCAAACTTACTATAGACATTCCCATAGACATCTTGCCACTTATAAGTCCAAAAACTGATTAACTTGTGGTTACAACAATTTAACGTAGGAATGTCCATACCCATCTGACGCGTCTCTCTCTCTCTTATAGACACTAAAATGTAACGCAGTATTACCCATTGGTGGCCATCAGTGGGCTAGCCTATGTTAAATGTTTGTGTCTATAATTTACTCAGCTTTTGGACCAATGAGTTATAAGAATGTCTGTTGGAAATCCTACAGTAACTTTGCGTCCACACTCCCGCCCTGGGAGATGGGAAGTCCTATGTTAAATTTTGGTCCTATACTCCTGCCATTGGTATTGGTAATGTGACCATCTACAGCGCTACTCAAAAATTTATCGGAGATTCGGGTCGCTTTAATAGTATTCTCCAGGCCTTCAAATATCTTTTGCGCCACATGGAAGTCGGATGTGCGTTTGGGTTCTGCCTTTCGAGCATTCCATTAACATAATGTATGATGTCAGTTCCTCAGGAATGACCCTTTTCTCAATTTTCTTTACTTGGTTAATTGTTCATAATAATTATAATGTTTCATTAGTGTCCGCCATTGTATTCGAAGTTTGTTATTTTTGTTCCTGGAGAGGGAGGGGGCGCTAAATGTTACACACTTGACCTCCAATCCACTTTGCAAAAATCCAAATAAAATCAGTTTAAACTAAACTAATTTACTTTAAGTATAAATCGAACCGCGACCTCTGTGTACACTGATCTGTAAGGGAAGAAAAAACGACTGGAGTTGGAGCCAAAGGGGTAAGAGTCCCCCCCCCCCCCTCTCCACCCCCCCCCCCCCCCCCCCCCCTCTAAAAAAATCCCGCACCGTCCCTTTCCTTCTACGCCACTGAAAAAAAATCTTTGAGATTTCCATTTCCGAATTTTCGGCTGTCTCCGTAAAATGCACCTGTGGTTCGAAAGGAAATTGATAAAGTGCCACGAAAATATTAACATCACAATGGAGAGATTCGCTAACAACAAGATTTATGTTGAGGAAATGGCATCGTTCATGCGAGCAACGGGGGTGGCGAAATCGTAATCATTTCATATACCCGGAAACTTATCCACCTCACAGCGCACTCCCAAGTGTAGGGGTACATTTATTTATTTATTTATTTATTTATTTATTTATTTATTTATTTATTTATTTATAGGTGTTAAGGTCACATAATTTTTGCACAATGGCTAATCATGACCACAACATGAGTATCAACTCAAGACCAGGGGTGAGCGTTAATAATCCATATTGCCCGTTTTAGAGAGGGTTTGCACCTCCCAAGCATTGGTGACTGGGTCCTATTTTACCAGTAAAACAGAGCCTGTTTACCGCAGTGAACAGGCACTGCTTCACTTCCTGGGGGTCCCGTGGGGAGTAGGGGTACATAACTGTCCAGAAGAGTGGTGACTTTGGTACGTGGATGTTCAGAGATATATTATCAACTTCCTCTATTGTTTTATGTTCTGAATTCATCATTTCGCTGAGGAATGAAATTATGAAATTTAAGGTTTAATATATTCCCGGTTTTCTATAGTAACGGGAAAGGGAATGAAAAGAACCGGACACTGGGAAATGTCCCGGATAATATTAAGTAAATTTACGAGAGTTACAAGACGCATTTACTTTCGTGAAAATGAACACATTTTATTGGCAGTCTGCCATCCCCATACGGAAAAGGACTTGTCGTAAGAGAATAGTGAAAACTCAAACCGACTTCCAACTCGTTTTCATTTTCTGAATCGCTAGTTTTATCGCCATACCTCCTGGCTTCGGCTCTCTCTTCACTGTCTTCAGTGGTCTCCTCTGCTTGAAGTTAATGTTGAAGGGGAAGTGAATAGTGATACAAGCGATTCTCAAAATGAAGACGAGACTGAAGATCTTGCTGTTGGAGAAGGGTGTCCTCCGGAACTGATTGAGAGTTGCAGTGATTAGGCGAAAGGGGTTCTTTAAGAAGCAGGATTGTAAAAAGTTGAGGTGTGGGAGGGCCGACGATATCTTACAAAGTTACGTTGGGGCAATTTTTCAGTTTAGAAAACTTTAGTTCCTCACATAAACAGTGCCCTGCGTGATTCTCGGTTCCGTGCTATAGATTTCCCGGGTATCGTGACCGGCTTTCGGAACAGGAAATCCGGGAACGATTAAACCCTACTGAAAATTTAAAAACTTTAGAAAATATCTATATAATTATATCTAGATTATTGCTTGATGCGTCTTGTTTCTAAATGTAAAATACCTCGTTCTTAATTACAATAGAACTCCGTTAGTTGAATGATCACTTTTCCAGTGAAACTATTCAGTTAAAAGGAATATTTAATAAACAGGAATCTGGTAATTTCCCTGCATTCTAGTGACAAACTGAGCATTAATTCTATGATATCCTGTTTGACAAAGCTCATGGAGCTCTGTCAAATAAGGCAAAATAGACTAAATGCGTATATTGGTTTACTGAAGTCAATTTAGCTCTGCAAACATAAGAATACTGCGGTTGCTAGAGAAAATCTTCGACAGATAACAAAATAGCTTAATCAATTGTCAGGTTATTGTCATACCCTAAATGCATTTAACGGGTCAAATTTGCCCTGGAAGAATGGTAAATAGTTTGGTGTTTGGAAGTTATATTTAGTAAACAGGGTTATTCAATTTAGAGATATCCATGTGAGTGGGCACCACTGCAGGCCCTATATGCGATGTTATTATTTTTATTTAGTGAGGTTTAACGACACTTTGGACAGCCAGGCTCACCTTGTGACGGACAGATGTACGGGTGGAGGAAGCAGGAGAACCCGGAGGGAACCACCGAGCAACTGTCAGTCCCCCCCCCCCAACAGACTAACTCCGCACAAGAAGGGTTAGCATTCGTTGAAGACAAGTGCACCATCGACGTGCAGTACGCCTTAGTGCACAGCGCTTCTGAGCCCCCTCGTGGGCAACCGGGATGAAGAGCCTAGACAAAGACACGACGCAGTTACCTCTGGCGGGGATCGAACCGTGGACCTTTCGGTTTGAAGTTCAACGCCGGTGTTAATGTCAATGTTATTTGCAATTGTATACGCAAAGTTTTCATTCGTAGTATGGCGTTATTGTATAATACTTTTATTACATCATAAAATAACATTTACCTAACATACTGACATTATCCGACCAGCGTTATTCATACAACTGGCCATTTAAATTTTACTATTTTTTCATTTTGTTTCCAAGGCAAAACCTATCACCCCTCATTGGGACGACTCGTTGAGGTGTCATAGGCAAATAAAAAAAAATGTTTAGCTTTGGCTTATACAAAACAATGTTGTTTCCCATCAATTTTTCATCAATTTTATGATGGGGTGGGAGTTGTTTTATAACCCCCAGCACACTGAATCAAAATATCAAAATTATAGGCTGAAAATATTCCCATCATGCAACTTGGAAATTAACAAATTCAGTTTTGTTCAACTGGGCTCATTGACCTCTATCACACAAGGCTGAATTGGTTAACCCTTTACCGAACATGAAAAGCAGACGACACTTGAAAAAAAACTATTTTTGAATAACTAATTTTTTTTTTATTTTTTGTCTCAAAAACATTTGTTATGACCCCTCATTGGAACGAGCTCGTTCTAATGAGGAGTAATAACCTATGTTTTTGAGACAAAAAATGAAAAAAATAATAAATTAATTGGCGGTTTTTGAGAATAGCGCTGGCCGGTTTTCGCCGTTACGTTGGGTAAAGGGTTCAATTCGGAGTTGAATTATAGAAAAAAATATTATTGAATGAAATTTTGTTATTTGATATCAGTGCTCAGGAGGTTAATGAACGAAAAAGTTGGAAATTTGAAATGTTTACAAATTAAACTGTTATCTGAATTTCCTATAATAATGCAAATGGAAATGTAACCAGTTACATCTGGTTTGACAGAGCTGAGCGAGGTCTGTAAAACAAGATGTAGTTGGTTATTTTTTTAGTCCTACACGGATAATAGAGTCACTGAAGATATTTGCAGCAAAAAAGTTATGAGGCAAATTTTCAGTAACGAGGGGAAACGGAGGAGGGGGGAGGGGGGAACAAGAATTCTATTCATAATATCCTATTCAATTTTTTTTTTTGTAGTCGTCTCCTAGCCGTGTTATATAGCCCAGGGAAGTTGTTAAGCAAAAGCAAATGAATAAAAACTGGAGGGTGGTATTTTCTGAAAAATTCGTTGAATTTTGAGAACTAAAAAGGGAAGAATACTAACGTTTTGTGTGATGAATGTACGCTGGGTGCTCGTATATAGCTTTCCATGAATATAGGATATTTCTGTCTTGTTTACATTTCCTTTCGCACATTCTGTGTGTTACCGTGGTCAAAACAATACAATGACGTCGTGTTTCTGCGTGAGACAGACAGGCCGACATTGGGGTTCTGCGCAACAGATTCTAGTATGTAAAGGTAAAGTTGTAGAGAGGGGAATACCTGTTATTAACCAGGATTTCTCCACAATCACGTCGCAATGGCGTAGTTTCCTCCCGCCTCGTGGCAAGTTTAAGTTTTTAGCGGCAACTAATAATTCTGAAGTCTGACGCACCCAATCCTCGTAGTTTAATCATACACTTTGGACAAAATTCGGCTCGTTTTGTCAACGATTTTTTATAAACAATAATTTCTTTTACTTAAATGAAATAGGCTTCGGCCAACAGACAAGGCCTACATTAACGCCTCTGCCATACAGATAGTGTACATCAGTCAAGTGCGAGTGAACAAAGGAAATTATACAACTTATGACACAAGACACGTTTATAAATTTGTTAATAGAGTAAGGGATTATAAGATCCTAGTCAACGTTAAAACGGGACGAGCGTTTTGAAAGTATTTCAAACGTTTTATCGGAGTGTTCACATTTGTTTATGTTCCAGAAAATAAGTAGACTGTCATTCGCAAAATGAGGTCCACAGAGGGTGAATTTAATAAATTTACCATCTGTGAACCTCATTCTGAATCGGGGTCTCAAAACTAAACAGAAAGAGGAACCCAGATGATAAACTGGCCCATTGATTGGGATAGTATCATCAAATTCACCCTCTGGGGACCTCATTCTGCAAATGTCAGACTGCTTATTTTCAGGCCTGTTTATGTTTATTGTGATTTAATCACACTTTCGACAGCCATGGGCAATTCGTATTTGACCGATTTATGGGTGGAGGAAGCTGGAATACTCAGAAACACCGAGCAACTATATATATGTGTTGCGTGAGATTGTCGGACTTTCCAACTTACTAACCCGGCACCAGCAAGGTTAGCAGCGACTGAGGGCAAATATACCGCCATCATGTTCTACGCCTCAGTACACTGTGCAGTCGTGCCCACCTGGAACACAACGCAGATGACGCAGTTCGGGATAGCACCGTCGACCTTTCGATTTCAAGTCTAGTGTTCTAACCAAGGAGCCACCGTACTCCCCCAAAGTACGACGATTCATGGCTTCATAGAAGTCGGTGGGTTTTATCGGTAATTGTGAACATGTTTTAAATTGGCAACAATAAACGCAAACGTTTCACGAGGCGATTGGAAACATGACCGTACAGACTGTACAAATCCCAGATTATGACTGCATTCCCGCCAAATGTGAGTTTAATATGTGTTGGGTTTTTTGTTTTTGTTTTGGGATGTTGTGTTTTTGTTGTTTTTGTTGGTTTTTTTTGGAGGGGGGGGGGGGGGGGTACGCCGGTGTGTATATAATTAACCCTTTCAGTCCGGTCGGCGTAGATTTTTGCCTAAAGGAATATTTGATCTTGCCTCGAGTTCAATACTTTTCATATTCAAACAGACAGATACGGGCTAAATCATTAACAACTGTCTAGTCACCAATATAGTGTTACCTTCAGTGAGGAACAATAGTAGATCCTTACCAGTTCCAGCCTATAAAACAGACCAATACAAGCATTCGCTGTTGCGTAACAGCTTTCACTCATCAAACGCTAAAGCGTTTACTTTACATAAAAAATACAAATAACAGTACATCAACTTTCCAATCTGGGCACATGTTTTTTGTAAATAATAATCAAAATAGGTTTGTAAATATTGAATTTGGATTGACTCGAAAAATGGGTAAACCATCAACATATTTACTTTCCGCATACATCAAAGTAGGGCCTATTTTCTTTAAAAAGCGATCGGAAATTGCGAGGCGTCAGAATACTAACAAATTGCGTGATTTTGTTGTTGTTGAGCATTGTTCATTTACAGACCCCCCCCCCCCCCCCCCCCCCCCAACATGGCGGCGGTGGAGACACTTTTCAGTATGTGACCAATGAGCGCTCTAGCAAGGTCAGTGTTCACTCCGATAAACAAAGTTGGAGTATTGATATGATGCAAAGTAACACATGTGATTGTGTATGAGCATTTCTTCACTAAAGACTACAGGCGCACTCACAATTTGCCATCTTAATGGTTAATCGCGCATATTGCTGAACTTGACATTTTCCATCACGATGGTAAATAGCTGCTGTATGTTGCAACTGCTGCGACAACTATCATCGTTACTGCTTTTTATTATTTGATTTCCGCTATCAACCATATCTTCACCAACTTGGCTCAGTCAGGGGTGGTATCAGATTTCTGTTTGAGTGAAGATGAGGGCAGGGCAGGGCAGGGCAGGGCAAGAAGGAAGAATTTTGTGTGAAGGTCTGGAGGGGCAAAACTGTGGGAGCAACAGTGGCGTAACAGTAATATAGGGGGCCCTTAGGCCAGACACTTCAATTATTCAGTACATTATAATGTTATATTCTAGCACACGGACTGGGTACAAACATTCTATTCTGTATAAAATCCACCGGCCTTGACTAGCTTAAGAAGTTCTGGTGATGGTTAGTGGGTACAGTATGGCCGTCGTGGACTGGTCACTTTCAACGGGTGGACAATATTTTTTGCGGACGCAATAATATTAGACTCCAAACACTAATTATAGGAGTAATGGTCAAAAATTTAATTAATGAAGCACCGGGTACAACCCAGTGCTTCATTAATAAAAATTTTCCAGACAGTACTGGTCACTTTCAACGGGTGGACAATATTTTTTGCGGACGCAATAACATTAGACTCCAAACACTAATTATAGGAGTAATGGTCAAAAATTTAATTAATGAAGCACCGGGTACAACCCAGTGCTTCATTAATAAAAATTTTCCAGACAGTGATTTTCGTTCGTCCTTTCGTTCGTTTCTGTGTTCGTTCCTTCTCTAGTTGGTCAGCACCTTAACCGAGGAGGCCTGTTGGCATTGGTTGGTTTTGGATACTACTTCGACGGTTGATGTAACAACTTGTACAGAATGCATCCACATTTGTAAATGAATTAAAATTAAAATTGTTTCGTCATTTCAACTACTGCCGCATGTTATGTGCCATGAACACAACCCCGAAATTGGTTTCAGAGAACATCGTCCCAACTCTTCATGCATGCCGGTACTGAAGCATCCGACCTCAATGCTTCAACTACAACACTGTTTAGAGACCCTTAACCCTTTACCCAACCTAATGGCAAAAACCGGCCAGTGCTATTCTCAAACATCGCCAACTAATTTTCATTATTTTTTCATTTTTTTTGTCTCAAAAACATAGGTTATGGCTGCACTTTGAAACGAGCTCGTCGAGCTTGTTCCAATGAGGGTTCATAACCTATGTTTTTGAGAAAAAAAATAGTTATTCAAGAATTTTGTTTGCAAGTGCCATCTGCTTTTCATGTTAGGAAAAGGGTTAATAATGATTTTTTTTTTTTTGGAATTGTTGGGGGGCCCCTAAAAAACGTGCAATTGTTGGGGGCTCTTAGGAGACTCCCTAACCTCATTGTATGGGCGTTACCCCACTGGAGAGCACCTGCCCACCACCCAATAGTGCAAACACTGCCTGAGAGGGCACTACAGCAATCACTACTATGCTTTCCCATCTGACTTAATTTAATCTTTCTGCACAGAGCTGTCTACCTCAATTGATGCCTAGAATGAAAAAAAAACAAGACTAATGAAATTATTTAAAAAAAAGTTTAATTTACAGACAACCACGGTCTTTGACCTAAATTCAGTAAAACTTATTACCATGCAAGTGAAATTGATTTATTAATGGTGAAAATAACCGTAAAACACATTTTAATGAAAGTGTATGTAATGGTAGAACCCGAATTTGAGATTCTACCAACAGCAACTGATATTCCAGATTCTACAGGTAGAAAGTGGAATACCACTCTCCATCAGTAGAATTTCAGATCCATTCGGTTGAAAATGTAATTTTAATTTCTTCTGACAGAAGAGAAACTGAATTTTTTTTCAGTAAAGTCATTAAACGATGGGCTTTAATTGGTTGAGTGCCAGAAGCCACTGTCATGTCTCTATTAAAAGTGATGAGGAGCCACTTTAGTCGCCTTGGACTGTCTGCAACATGGCTTGTTCTCTTCTCAGCAATAGGAAAACATCTTTATATGAAATTATTTCATTGCAATTGATTGGAGAGTGACAATGTGCACTCTCCAGTTAATTGCAACAAAACAATTAGTTATGATCAGCATCTATTTATTTATTTATTGGTGTTTAAGGTCACATATTTTTGCACAATGGCTAATCATGACCACAGCATGAGCATCAACTCAAGACCAGGGGTGAGCGTTAATAAGCCAGTTGCCCATTTTAGAGAGGGTTTGCACCTCCCAAGCATTGGAGGCTGGGTCCTATTTTACCAGTAAAACAGAGCCTATTTACCGCAATCAGCATCAAGTAAGGTTTCTCTTACTAATAGCATGAAATCTTTTGAAAAAAAACACTTGTGTTACAAATCACCTTTGAGCAATACTTGAGCACTCAGCCAGTTAACCCTTTACCCAGGATATCAAAATTTATTAGTTTAAATATTATTTTGTTTTAAATTTTTTGGACAAATTTCAACAAACCATATCATGTAATCCCCTATTGGAACAAGCTTTTCTTTTTTTTGACAACCCAATTTGTAAATTACATGGCAGTTGCAACGATTTGTTAGGTAAAGGGTGTCAACTCTTGAAGGTCTGGAGATAGCTATACATTTGTGTTAAACATTAACACATTCATCAAACATGGAGATAAAATTACTATGTTGTCCATTTCCAGCTTTTAACAGAAAACTGCAACTCCAGTTTCTGCATGCAAAAACTGACCACAAATTACATAAAGGTCTTATTCCAGTATAATACAGTACAAGTCAAAATCAGTTGTAGGATAACCGCTATAAAATATGTATCTTTCTCTTCCTACACTGAAAAGCGCAGAAGCTGACATTTTCTGGAAAGCTCTCACCGAGAGCTTTCTAGAAAATGATATCAGATTCTGATCTTATCAGTGCAGAAGCAGCAGTACACTTAGTTTATTGCAGTTATGCTACAACTTATTTTGACTTGTACTGTACATGTACTAATAATAACACTTTGGCCGGCCGCTGATTTGTCGTGGTTCTCAGATGGGAAGGCCTTGGTTACCCCTGTACTCACAACTGCCTCCCTATTCCCATGCTTCTTCTCTCCTCCCAACACTCGGAGACGAACTGCTTGATGACATCACTTGCCCCATTCTTCCCAATCTCTCCGATTAGCATATTAACCCTCTCCTTTGATTCTCCCACTAACCACATGTCCTTCATTCTCCCATCCCACTTCCCCATTATACTCCCAGTGAATCTTGTTCTGTAAGACTGGTATTTTGGGCATTCTGGAAGAAAGTGTTCCAGGTTATCCACCACGCCAAAATTACACATCTGGCACTCCTTTTCACTGTTTTTCCCCTCTGCTCCAGGGACTGTGACCTCAGCTTAAATAAAAGTGACCCCCCAAAGGTGCCATCAAGGTACTCTTCAAAACCAGGCTTCTCTTTATCACTCAGGCCACCCAAAGACCTCTTTGATTTGACTCAAATTATAGTTTTGATCATGATGTGTATGTCCACAACAGAGCTGGGTGCATTATTCTAACTTCAAGTATGGTTTCTGTATATTAAGATTGATTTGCCTCGATATCAGAAGGGTATTGAGTGTCAACAACATAGTGACTCCAATTCCAATATGAAAAGCTATTTTTGGTATCCTGCTTAGCTGTAGGTCAGCAAGTACATAAGTCAGAGACTTGCATGTGGAATTACTCTTTGCCCAATGTAAGAACCCAAACCGGCCAGTGCTATTCACAAAAATCATCATTCAATATTTTCATTTTTGTCTCAAAAACATAGCGTATGATCCCCTCACTGGAACGAGCTTGTCACGCACTTCCACCAAGGTGTCATAAGGTATGTTTTTGATGCAAGAAATGAAAAAATTAGTTATTCAAGAATTTTGTGTGCAAGTGTTGTCTGGCTTTCATGTTAGGTAAAGAGATAACAAACCATTAATTGAAAATACAAGATGTTTTTATTTTTAGAATTCACTTAATAAAATGTTTCCACGATCCATTCCAATAAGGGTTAAAAGCTTGAGTTTGAAGAGGCTTTTTGATAATATAACTGGTTGGTTTTGGCAATTATGTCAGGTAGAGAGTTGATGTAGATGAGATTTACATTCAGACTGTATAGCGCACAGGATTAGTTACTCAGTTAGGCCTCACAAATTAGATGTTCTGTTTCTTGGTCCATTTTTTGTAAAACTGCATGCAGGCGAGCCTTTTTTATTTTATTTTTGTAATTATTTCTTTGCCATCAAAAGATTATGTTCTGGGTTTGTTTTCTGTTTTAGACCTCATAATCTACAGAATATTATAGCATATGTGCTGGTGTATTTCATCCCTTGAGTGCAAGAAGGTTTTGCAATGCTAAAGCATAGCAAAGCCTTGTTGCATTCAAGGGACAAATTTATCAATTTTATTAACTTGGGTAAAATTTTCAGACTTAAACCATTTAATTTTTATTTTTTTAAGTTAGCATTGGTTGTAAAAAGAGAGCATGTGATAGCCAAAAGGACCGTTTGGGAGGACCTGAGAAACAGATTTTTTTACTTTTTTAGGCCTTAATAATGAAAATTTTTTTGTGACCAGAAGGTGTGACTAAGCCTGTGCAATGCACAGGGTTTGTCAGATTTTCTGGTTATAAAAAATTGGAAAATGCCACATCACACACTGTCGCTGTGCAATGTACAGAGTTAGTTGCATGATAGAGATGATCTTATTAAAAACCAGAAAGAAATGAGTGACTAACCCTAGGCTGTGCATTACACAGGCCCATTTAATGAATAATGACTGTAGTATTTTGTTAAAATGTTGAAAGTAACACAGGCACTTACCACCAGTCATTTGATGTAAAAAAAAAAAAGCCGAGAGAAAATACCCCATCTCAGTCTTTCTGTCACATCAAATGACCTGTTGGAATGCCTGTGGAAATAAATAGTCCATATGCTTTTCTTGTCGAAAATTTTGGGTTATGTTCCATAGTCTGATATTTAACTTTTTAGCTGATGTCAAGAATATTTTTCAATACCAAAATTTCAGTATTTTGAGATTACCATGGAATGTTAAATCGGTATTGGAACAATACGGATAACAAACAGTATTTACAGTATACAACCCACCTCTATTCCACAAATGAAAAATTCATAACTAATGGAAACAACTTTGAAATTAGAAAAATAACGCATAAATATGGAATTATCACAGATTTATTAGAAATAACAAAATAATTATGGACCCACCAGTGGCCAACGAAATGCAGAAGATTTCCTTGTTCAGTCCACAAGTATCTACTGAATTTAGGGTGTGTTGTGTATACATTTGTCATTGACAAGCCAACAAATTAATCAATTTATTTATTTATTTTATATATTTATTTATATATTTAATTTATTTATTTATTGGTTTTAAGGTACAGTTCTTCTGCACAATGGCAATCGTGACCACAACATGGAAATCAAGTCAATTCCATCCAATCGTTTATACCCATCTTGCCCATTTTAGTGGACTTCCACTCCATTGGTGACCTAATCCTGTGTTACCAATAAAACATAGCTTGTGTACCACAGTAAACAAGCACTGCTTCACTTCCTGGGGCAGCTACAGGGAGTCCAACCAACACATGGTCAGGCTTGAAAACAATTTGTGCCCGGTTGTTATGCAGGTGTTATTTCACTTGTAAAATGGCAAACAAACTACAGGATACGATAAAAGACAACATAGAATAATTCCAAATCCTGCATGTTTTGCCCAAATAGAATGGCATGCCATTTACATCTTAGAATTTCCACCATAATAAATAGCAACAACTGATGTGTGATCTCGCCAAAGTGAGATCGTACAGAAGTTGTTGCTATTTATTTTGGCGGAAATTTTGTTATGATATAAACGCCTAGTTACATAACATCAGCTGCGATTGGATTATGATGTAAGCTCTTTGTTCAAGGCTTAATGGTATGGCACAGGATCACCAACTCAGTCTGACCAGTATGCAATGAACAATCAAGTGTAACTGAGTGACAGTATTATGATCATCAAAGTGGTCTCTTTCATGACCAAATCGTGATCCGATCATGAAACATTGGCACATTGAGTCAAGATTTTATTGAATCAAGATCGCATCAAGAAAAACATCATCTAAGATTCAATATTCTCATATTTCTGAATCAACAGGGGGGGGGGGGGGGGGGGGGGGGGGGGGGGGGATTCTACAGCATGGTGGCTCATTGGTTAGAGCAGTGGACAGTAAACCAAAAGGTTGACAATTCAATCCTGAACCACGCCATCTGCAATGTGTACTAGTGCAAGACATTTCATCCTGATTGCCCACATGGGGCACTGTGTCTAAGGCATACTGCACGTGAACTGCTGATAACTGCATTTGCCGAGTTTGTAAGTTGGAGAGTCTGAGAGTTATGCGTTGCTGCTTGGGTGGTTCTCTCTGGATACTTCATCTTCCTCCACTTGTAAAACTGTCTGACACGATAGGAACCTGCCTGCTGAAAGTGTCATTAATTCCAAATCAACAGTATTGCAGTAAAGATTACAGCCACAATCTGGTCGAAATTTAAATCCCGCTTTTGTGACCACTGCACTGTAATTGATAATAAAAGAAAAGTTAACAACTTGTCACAAAAACTTATTTCCTTTTAGAGTTTCATTATCAAAGAATTTAAGGAAGAATTTTTAGCTCAAGAAGGCTGTCAAGGAAGGGAATGGTCCATTTTAATAACAATGCATCAGAAAGTATTAAGATGAGTTTGTAGATGACAAAAATGTATTTAAAATTATAAAATTACCATGAAGCTTAACTCATAGAATGCTAGAAGCCACTGTCAGTGCTCTACTGGAAGGTGCTGAAAGCCACTTTAGTGGCTTTAAACTGCACATAAGCTTATCGTTTGTGCAGCACTAGATAGAAATTTTCATATAAAACTGTATTGTTATAATTTATTGGAGAGTGCTAAAACGCACTCTCCAATAACTAGTAACAAAACAATTATTGATGAACAAAATCTTGCTAAACTTAGGCTCCTGTTGGTGGAGCATTGTATCTTATAAATCACCTTTGATAAATAATTTAGAACTCTACCAGTTAACAGATGTATATGTAATTGTAGAAACTGTTATCTGGTATAATCTAAGATTAGGTTATTGGAACTTGGAACTGCAATTTCTGGGGGTAGAATTTCTGATTTCTTCTGGTAGAACATGGAATTCCGACTTCTAACTGGCAGAATAAAAGCAGTTAGAATTCCTGTTTCTAATGGTGAAAGTTGGAATTTCAAGTGGTAACCAGTATTTATGTATTCATACTGTAAAAAAATATATGAAAATGCTTTCATCTACTGACAGTGTGAAATTAGGATTCACACTGTCAGTAGATGAAAGCATTTTCATATATTTTTTTACAGTATGAATACATAAATACTGGTTACCAATTTATCTTCAGTTTATCTCGAAGCAGTATCAATATATTACTTCAATGAATTCAAGCCCCACGACTGAACTCATTATCTCAAGGATGATGTTAATTCAAGGACCTACTCAAGCCATTTTTAAGGACATTTCAAACATTTTTTATGCCCATTCCATGCGTTTTTCAGCATAAAAGTCTGCTTTTATTTATAAAATATTTAACAGTCGTGTAAAATGGATGATAAAACAGTCAGGAAGTCCTCAATTTTCAAGAATGCTTCCAGGTTTTGATTTCTGTTGCACAATTCAGTTCAAGGACTCTCATGGTTTTCAGGGACCACAATAAACCCTGCAAAAGTTGAAATTTCATTTTTGTTTTTAGTGAATATTGGAATTCCAAATTGGCCAGTGGGGCAAAAAAAAAATTAGGACTGAAGCTGCCATGGAGATGAAAACATTTTCATAGTATTGTTATATGAATTTTTAATTTAACAGTTTATCTGTAAGCAGTAGTTGTGGATTATTTGACTGAATTCCTGTCCTGGTTACGCAAATTAAATTCAGGATAAAACAAATAAAAAAAAAAATATCAGAAAGATATTTCTGTGCAATACATGTTTTCTTTACCGGTACATACAGAACTTGTATTTTGTCAGGGCCTCGGCTAACAGGCCACAAGATCAGCACCAAAAATGTTTTTCGAGGCTTATCAATAGGCCCAAAGAAAATAACATTTTACCACTAAGTTTAATGAAAACAGACCCTGATGACACATAAATAGACCCCGAAAGTCCATTCTAGTGGACTTAATGGTGGGCCCTGACATTGTTTCAAAACTGCTAGTCCTACTCATAAGCACAATAAGCTAACTAACATAAAAGAGAAGTGTTTTCACATAACATGTGTCCTTCATTGTTTCTTATTTCTGTAAGAAATATATACATTGTTAAAGCATTGCAGATGGTGCCTTGTTCCACTCAAGAGATGATATGTTCCCACTATTTTACCAACAGAGACTAGAATTCCAATTTCTACCAGTATAAGTTGGAATTCCAATTTCTACTGGTAGAAACTGAAATTCAGCAATTTAAATAGTGGATCACTATTTCTACCACTGTGAAAGTTGGAATTCCAATTTCTATTTGTAGAAACTGAGACTCTACCAGCAGCAGTAGGAATCTCTGATTCTAACAGATTCCAGTTCTACGATGACACTTTTGTGCACATGTATATATATTTAAAAAAAAAAAATTTCTCTGGTCCCATTTAGAAATGTTGCAGTTGATCATCTTCAGATTTACATTCTTGATAACTATGTAACTGTAGCTTGTCATGAGATGGAGGTAATGGTCTAAAAATTCTCAGGTGTACAAATTTAGCAGGTGCAACTCTGACCTGAAAAATTCAAATAAAAAGAATCGTGTTATATATTTATATATAGATGTGTAAGGTCACTTCCAGCATTTAAGACTGTATCATGACTGCAAGAAATGTGTTAACCTTTTACCCAGCAAGACTATCAGTAGTGTTATGAATTTAAGGGGAGAGGAGGGAGGGGAGGGGGACGAGTCGAGAGTGGAAGATATCAGAATTATCTGAAATAACCAGAAATACTCCTAATTTAACCTAAAAATTTGAGAAACTGATGTTTCTTCAGAAAAAAAGTGCATATATAGTTAACCCTTTACCCAACATAATGGCAAAAACCGGCCAGTGTGATTCTCAAAAATCGCCAATTAATTTCCATTATTTTTTCATTTTTTATCTCAAAAACATAGGTTATGACCCCTCATTGGAACGAGCTCGTTCCAATGAGGGGTCATAAGCTATATTTTTGAGACAAAAAATGAAAAAAAAAATTATTTAAGAATTATTTTTGCAAGTGTCTGCTTTTCATGTTAGGTAAAGGGTTAAGGTATTACCATTTTCATGTAGATTTACAGATAATAAAATTTTAGCAATTTGATAATAAATTATCTGAAATCGGCTAATTAACTGAACACATTCATCCCAAAATAATAATCATTCCTTGTGAAACTGACTCAACTTTCAGAGGACATTTGGCCTCCTCATCTTGTAAATATGGCAATATTACCAGGCCAGGCGATTTACCAGACCGAATAAAATAAAAAAAGCAGTAGAATTTTAAATTTGGTAAATTTTAATGTTTGTTCAAACCCTGTTTCCACACATCGACACAAAAATATTTGGAAATGCTAATTTTGCAATTAAAAAACTGAAATTTATACTAAGTGAATGCATGTTCTTCCAATGACATGAGAGTTTGATTCTTCTGATGACACTTTTGGCAATAAGGGCCTATATTCTTGTATGACCAGTTTAAAAATTACCAGCTTTGTCATGAGCGTAAGGCGGTCTGGTGAATTTCACATGCCTATGTAATTGGAAGGCCACAGGCCAAATAAGTCTCTGAATACGGGGAATTCAATGATTGTCAGGGTCATTTCTGGATATGCTACAAAATGTTTTATTCAATCAACAGTATGTATAACAGGTTAAAAGGGCAAAAAAAACTTCAAGCATGAACTTTTGGAAATGACCAATGTTCAATCATGACTTGTATTTTCACAACTTGCAGGTACAAATATCAGTTTTTGTAGTCTGACAATGTTAAAGGCACAGAGATCTTAATTTTCTGTTTGTGAATGGAAAAATGGATGGCTGGACAGATAGATGCTCTACACATCGCTGAATTACGTAAACTTTTCGGCCAAGGGATCAATATGGTCATGGACAATTTTGTAATTTCATTGTTGTGTAGTGTTAAAACGATTAGCCAACTAGTCGTTGTCGATGTTTATGTAACCCAATGTAACCAAATTCTGATGCAAGATCTACTAAGGAAGAGTTAAAACGATTGTCAGTTGATCTGTTCCAACAGTGAGATCAAAGCAGACATGAAAGTTAACTGTGTTGCATCAGCTCCTTGGAACTTGCTGACAGTGGTCGCATTGCACATGCCTTAATACTCAGACATGTTAACCTCCAGAAAGAATTTTCAGGGAACCTGAGGGTGATTTTCAGGGAAATGGGATGGATTTCAGTGTAAAGTTCTCGTAGGGACAAAACAAAAGAAAAAAATTGCGAATTTTCAGCTCTTGAACCACCATTAACACCAGCTTATATCCAGATCAAGTTGTCAATTATGCTGAAGCAGAAATACGCTGTTTTAAAAAATCATAAAATAATTGTTGATTTGGAAACCCCCACCATCCTCTTCTTCATGACCCTCCAACCACAGAGCACCACCACCTGTGGTTTGCTTTTATCGAAGTCCACTAAGCTAATAATTTCCCAAGTCTGGTAATGTTAACAGGAAAAGATGTCCTAATGTTCAGTTACTTCAAGAAGATTAGTACTTGGAAAGTATCTTTATCAAAATCCTTCATGCATGTGTGGGCGTTTGTGCCCTGCACAAAACTTTTCTTTTCATCATTGAAGCATTTTTAGGCTTTTCCCTCTGGAAAAGACTATTGTTTTTCTACGGAATATTATTTATTTTTTTTTTGGCTTTTTTAATTTTTTTTTAATTTTTTCCACACATTTTGTACGAACAATTCAGAAGCCATTTTCGAACCGATTTTCACACAATTTTGCACACGCATAGAGGGGCACAAAATCTAAAAATGTACCAAAGCAGAATTTTCAATTTAACCCTTATTTTGTCATAATTGGCAAAAAACGGTCAAAATTGAGGTTTATAGGCACTTTCTGGAAATGGGTCTTTCAGATTTTTTTTTTGTTAGACCTGTCTGTGACACAACCATTCATATACAAGAGATATTAGGCGATGCACAGGCTGTCAAACATCGAAATTTTGATGAAATGGGCTGTTTTCAGGCTCCTAAAGCATCCAAACGATACTCGAGAGATAAACATAACTTCCTAAATTGGAAGTGGGATTCACCATGGATCATTTTTGCAAGTAATTAGGGTATTCAAAAAAAAACAAGCGTTAACCCGTTTTCGGCTGATTAAACCTCAATACCCCTCGAAAACTCAAAAATTCATGTTTTCTATGGATTTCTCTAAACGAGTCCTGTAGATTTTCAAGAAAAATTGGCCATGCTGCAGGCCTTCGTGTGACAACAGAAGTTGCTTGGACAAAATACTCTGGTGAGCATTTTTAACCCTACACAGGCTGCTAAAAGTCAAAATCGTGATAAAGTTAAAAAATTTATAGTAATTTATATATTTTTTATACTTACCAATGACCCAGACATAGCTGGTGCTAACTCTTAAAATATAGGGCCAAACACAAATTTTGCCCCCCAATCCCCAAAATTTGCATCTAAAACCAAAGAAAACATGTCCTGAATGGCCCTCCACACTTCACCTCTACTGCGCATGCGCAGTGTCAAGGACGTTCCGAAATTGGCGCCATTAATCATTCTTATAACCAGTGCCTGGTAAGCGCTATGTACTCAGCGGGGAGGTATGAGTTCCCAACTCCTGGGAGGGCCATCCCCGTCTGGGTCATTGGTAAGTATAAAAAATATATAAATTACTATAAATTTTTTAACATTTTTATACTGTACCAATGGCCCAGACATAGCTGAATAGTAAAAAGGCTGGAGGGCCCAGGACATAGAGCAAGTTGGAATACGCTCAATTATATAAAATAGAGTCATGCCCTCTTATATAAAATAGAGTCATGCCCTCTAGGGAAAAAGAAGTATTAGGCCTTACATGTATCTTTTTTATTTATGATAAATTAGAAAGATACAACACCTTCCAAAATTGAGCATCATACATCCATGTACTCTATTAATATCTAGTATAATCCTTATACTAATAATTTTTAAAGTAAGCCAATAAATAAAGTAAGTCTAGAGAATAGAGACTCTTTATACTCCTTAAAAGTGTCTGAGGATTGTATAATAACGTCCGTTTGACACGTGCTATATTCAAAAGCTATACTTTAAAAACTAAGACCTGAATGAATTTTTAAAACATAAACTTCTCACTAAAAAACCATCCCAATAACAGCTCAGAATTACTAACTCCGGAGGAGGTATCCCCTTGTTTTCATAGTAAAACAGGTGACCCAAGGGAACACCCTCCCCCCCCCCCTCTTTTCTTGCCCTGGGTCAAATAGCCCAGAGCGAAGAGGGCAGCAGAACGGAGTCACTGCCGAAACAGACAGCCTACCTAGCTATAGTAGCAACTGTTAAATGAATGACATTCTGAGCAGTAGATAATAGACCTAACAATAGAGGCCTCCAGAAATGGACTCGATATTTCTGAGATAAAAATTCATGAATGTGGATGGCTGAGCACAATGAGCAGCCTTCAAAAATCTATAATAGCGACACTATTAATGTAAGCCCAAGATGTAGAAGAACTCTTACTTCATGAGCCGAAATCTCAAGCACAACTGCTGAGTCAATGATATACCATAAGCAGTATCGATAGTTAATTGAATCCATTAGCAATAGAATGGAGCGTAACGTCCTTCTATTAGGCATCAAAGACAGAAGAAGCTAACGCCCGTAGTAATAAACAGATATCTGTTTATAAATACGTAAACTCTAACCAGACAGTGTAAAGGCCTATGCCCGTACAAAGACGGAAGGACCTTAATAACAATAGGTTCCGGATATTTATTAGGAGCCTGACTCTTATGCAAAAATCCAACCTAAATATTAAAGGAAGTAGTGATTCCGAAACTACGAAAGTGAGAATCATCCACCGATAGTGCATGAAGCTCACTGACTCTACAGTAAAAGAGAAGCCAACAGAATTACTGTCTAAAAGGTCAGAATTTGAAAACTACTGTTTCCAGAGGCTCAAATGATTACTTAGTTAAATAAGAACCGAAGTTAAATTCTGTATAGAAATTTAATCTAATGATTCTAAGTCTATTTATCGAAAAGTTACTAACTGACTTAGATAAAGAGACATAATTCTCAATTGTAAACTATCATAGAGTGCATAGGTATGAGATAACATAAACCTATAACCTTAATAGTAACAGGCTGCAGTAGATCTTGTCAAACAAGTATACTAGAAAGTTGCAATGACTAGTATGGAGGGATCGACAATATCAACATAGTGATCCCTACACCAACGACGGAAGAGCCTCCACTTTAGCCGCATAGTATAGCGAAGAAGAGGTTTTCCTACAGTAAGAAATCGCGTCCAAAGCTCGTCCAGTACAATGCTTACAATGCAATAAGGACCACACAACGGAATACGTGAAGGTTGAGACCTTGCAGGTTGTGATAAAGATGACACGATTTTTACCAGCGAAAAAAGATCCTCTCATGGAGGAAGTTTTCGCGTTAAGTCCCACAGTAGACATCTGAGTAAATTTACCCACGGTCTCTGTGAAGACAGAGATGCTATCAACAGAAATGTATTGTGATTGTTTATCTTAGCAATACTTGCTGAAACAACAGCGCAGGAGGATACGCATATCCTATCATTCCGTCCTATTAGATCAATAGAGCGTTAACAACATAAGCTCAGAGATCCGGACATGTAAACACATACGTCTGCAATTGATTAGCAAGTTGTGTCGTAAATAAATTATCATTGGGCGCTCCCATTGATAGCAAATCTAATTGAATACTTGTTTGTTGAGAGTCCATTCTGACGGCAACAAGCGACCCATAAGTGAAAGGGAGTCCGGTAATACAATCAGACGATCCGGAATATGACGGACCGAAGCAGAACTTGGTGTACTATAACAAACAGAAGGATTCTTTCCATTAAATTGAATAACGGAAACGAATGAGTGCCTCCCTGGTTCCGGAGATACGCCACTACTGTCGTATTATCAGACAGGATTTGGACATGCATTTCTGAATAATGTTCATCCAATGACATAAAGCAAGCCTAAAAAACATTATTCCGTGGAAGATAAGTGCTTGCCTAGAGACTGCGGAACCCAAAGACCCTGGCACTTCGAATCCGTTGGGATCAATATTGTATCCCAACCTGTTTGACTGGCAACCGTCATAATTATAAAACTCGGATCCGGCAACTGCAGTGGCACGCTCTGAGTCAACCACCGAATGTTTGCCCCAGTCTGAATCTCTTGCTACACTAGATAGACAAGAGAACGTGTAAATCGAGCAATTCATGGATTGCTGAAAAGTTGCCGTCGAAGAGAAGCTTCTCCGAGACCGAAGCGACTCTGAGAGAGTTCTTCACCTTACTATCCACGCGCGTGGATGTAGCTAGGGCTGCGTCACGTCTAACCAACTCCAGGTAGCCACTGAAGGGCGGAGTTATACGTGAACAAACTACTGCCCTCAAAAGAAATCACATTGAGGATCATATCCCGGAATTCTTTCTCTTGAAGACGTAATGATAACGCCTCAGTAAGGTGGATTACGTATGATAAAGCGTCTAAGTTAAGTCTATTAGACATCATTGTTGTTTCCAACATTGTGGTTGGAAAAGACATAGACGGCGAAAAGGATAATTTCCAGTCTTTAACCACGCCGTCTAGATGCATATGAACTCTCGGTATGCCCTCTTCTGCCAAAATAAATTATTCCTATAAATGATAAAAGGCAGAATTGAGCATTGCGGACCAGAAACTAAACTATCATGCTTGGTAGCAGGCTTATATATATATATAGCGTCGATAAATAATACACATGTTCTAATGACATTATTGGACTGTGTCGGTAAGTCAGGGACAATGTCCCTGAACCGATCCAAAATTCCGTGTCCAATGACGCTATAAGTCTCTTATCCAACATCGCAGCAATGTAGTCCGAAGGAACAACCACTGGAAGATAATTCCGGAAGAAATGTATGGCAGCTTCCGATGTTCCGAAAGGGAAAACTCGAAATCGTCCGAATCCCTTTCGCCATCCTGTCGGACCCTATAAAGCGTTCGGTCGTCCGAACCTGATGCAACCGCGGACCGCACCGACCCAGCGCCGTCGGATAATTCCTGATCTGACCGAGAAACTGTCGATTGCTGGGATGCTGCGAAAAACTGTGCTAACTTGGATAGCATGTCCGTCACTGAGGCCTGTGGAGAAGCGGTCTTATGATGCATTGCCGCTGGAAGCTCCGTGATCATTACCCCGTGCATACTTCTATTATGCGAGCGAACGGAGTGTATAGGCCTCGTGTCCCTCGGCTACCGGATGGCGTAACCTGTTCGCCGTGGAATCACTGAATGACGAAACTGGTCGGATACTTGAGGTCACGTAGCCAATGTGCGGTCGTGTTTCTGATGTGAGGATGAGGAAGCATTATCGACAGTCTCTCGGACTGTCAATATAACGGAGCGTCCCGAGCGGCGGACATATGCTCCGAATGCAAAATATCTGAACCATAACATGCGGTCCCCTATGTTGTTGGACGAGAGAGGGACCTCTCTCGCTCACAGCCCGGACGGACCTGGACGAGCCAGGAACCGGACTAACAGGCTTCCTCCGATCTGTCCTCAATCAGTCGTCACTGGGTGAGTACTAAAGTTATTATAGTGCTCGCATCACCCAAATCTCCTTCCTAGACCGCAACGGACGAACCCGGCAGCCGAACCATTCGATGAATGTACGCTACACCGGGTGAGCTAGCGAATGTCACTCCGTTGATCCTACAAGGGACCTCTTAGGCGATAGACATATTCCATGAGCACTTATTGCCGCTAGCTCTTCATTAACTATGACGACAGAGGCACACTTAGAAAGACATCTCCGTAACTTTGCGAACAAGAAACCAGAAGTCCACCGACGCTATCAGTTTCTTATCCGGCATCGCAGCATTCTGGTCCGACGAAAGAACCTGTAGAAGATCAAGTCAGATGACATACACAACAGAATATGTTGTTCCGAAAGGGAAAGCTCGAAATCCTCCGAATCCCTTTCGGTATCCCGTCGGACCGGATGAAATTTTCGGACGTCCGTACCTGCTTCCGCGGAGCGTCCCGACCCAGCATCGTCGGATAATACATTATGCGACAGATTCAGTCGTTGCTGGGATGCTGTGATAAGCTGTGCTATTTGGGATAGCACGTCCGTCCCCGAGGCCTGTGCAGTAGCGGTCTTACGATGCATTGCCGCCGGAAGCTCCGTGTACGTTGACTCCCGCACACTTTCTTATGTGAACGTCCGGAGTCTGCAGGCCTCGTGTCCCTGGCTACCGGATGGTGTGACCTGGTCGCTGATGATTCTCTGATTGGCGAAGCTGACTGGATATCCGAGGTCACGTAGCCAAGAGCGGTCGTGTGCGCTACCATGAGAATGAGGAAGCCTTATTGACAGTCTCTCCGGACTGACTATATGTCGGAGCGTCCCGAGCGGCGGACGTATGCTCCGAATGCGAAACATTTTGTACCACAACATCTGGGGCCAGATGTTGTTGTACGAGAGAGGGGCCTCTCTCGCTCGACGTCCGGATGGACCTGGACGAGCTAGGAACCGGACTAAAAGGCTTCCTCCGTTCTCCCTCTAATCCGCCGTCACTGGGTGTGCATTTGGTTGATTTATAGTGCTCGCATCACCCCAAAACTCCTTCTAGATCGCAACGGACGAACCCGGCTGCCGAACCATTCGATGAATGGACGCTACACCGGGCGAGCTAGCGGACGTCAAAGGCCGTCGAACCTACTAGGGTCCTCTTAGGCAATTGGCGTATTTACATGAGCACTTTTCCGCTAGCCCTTCATTAATTGTGACGACGGAGGCACACTTTTGGAAGACATCATGGATACATCACCCTAATCTTGATCGTCTGAAATAGAAATTGATAAAGTAGAGTGACCCTGCGGGGAAAGGACCGGAATGTCCAATTCCCCACTAACATACCGTGACACACGCTTCCCATGTTGTCATCGAAATCATCACATACAGAACAGGAGTTAGTGCGAGTACACTGACTACATATAGAATGATTATAAAAGTCAGAGGAAGATTTCCTCTTATTACAATTGACCAAAATCCTTTCAATGTGAAAAGAAAACAAAGTCCTAGTACTCGCACCAACCCCTGACAATCAAAATACATAATAATATGATCCATTAACATAGAAAAAATAATTGAAATCAAAATATTTTGAAAAAATATTTTTTCAGAACAGCCCAAGTTTCTGAAAAGTAACATTGAGCCCCAATGGATCCCAAGCCTAAGTGTGGACAAAAATTTTAAAAATATTTTAAACAATTTATGCAACACTTACGAACAATAATAATGTATCTAGTTATGATTAAATTAACATCAAGATATTATTTTCAAGAAATCCCCCCTCACACAGAGGTCTGTTGTAAATGTGAACAATAAGTGTAAAAACACTAAAATAAGACTCCAGGCACCCAGGCCCGAAATCAGTTACCAATAATACACTATCTGATGCAAAACAGAGACTTCCAGGGAAGAAACTGCAGAACATCAGATGGTAGATGCAGAACACAACGCCTAACCACCCATTGGTGAAGACGTAAACATGGGGAAAAGAACAGAATTCATTCTGTTATTCAGCTAAAACTCCCAAGAAATTTTAGTAATAAAATTACAGAAAATATGCCAAAAGCATGGGAGAATAGCAAGAGGGGACTTAAAGGAAAGGGAGAGAGGAAAACACTAAACAATCAGTGTAACTTGATAACAAGAATGACAACAAAATGGCTGCTGCCTCGAAAATAGGTAACTTAACATAATTTCATTAAAAAATTTTAAGTTACAGCCCTGATAATTTTCTGTCACACATTTTTCCTCTCCTCCTTCTATATCCTCCTTAGAATCACCATTTCACTAATATTTATGTGTCTGGCATCATTTAAACTGAGATTTACAAGCACAAAGATCAGTCAGATGTTAACTGATGAAAGGCCAAACTAAGAATGATTAATGGCGCCAATTTCGGAACGTCCTTGACACTGCGCATGTGCAGTAGAGGTGAAGTGTGGAGGGCCATTCAGGACATGTTTTCTTTGGTTTTAGATGCAAATTTTGGGGATTGGGGGGCAAAATGTGTGTTTGGCCCTATATTTTAAGAGTTAGCACCAGCTATGTCTGGGTCATTGGTACAAAATAAAAATATGGGCAGTTTTTGGACACCAACAGCACCCAATGGGTACGCCACAAAGAAAAATGCTTTCTTTTATCGAGCGCACAATTTATACGGAAACATTTTTGTAAGTAGTAAGGGTATTCCAAAGTCAAAGTCTTAACCCATTTTGGGAAGGCTAAAGAGAGATACCCCTTAAAAACTTAAAATTGCCATTTTCTGTGGATTTCTCTAAAAACATCTTGTAGGTTTTCAAGAAAAATTGATTATTCGCAGGTCTTTGTGTGATATTACAAGTCGCCTGGACAAAATATTCCGGTGAGCATTTATTAACCCTCTACAGGTGGCCAAGCATCGTAATTTTGTTGAAATGGGCTGTTTTCGGACACGCACAGCACCCAATGCATACCCGAGAAATAAACATAATCTCCATTGTTGGAAGTGGAATTCACCGAGGACCATTTTTGTAAGTAATAAGGGTATTAAAAAAAATAAGCGTTAACCACTTTTTTGGTCATTAATAGCGACACCCATCAAAAGCTTAAAAAATTCATGTTCTCCCTGGATTTCTTTACAAACATCATGTAGGGTTTTCAAGAGAAAATGGCCATTGATAGGTCTTGGTGTCACATTATTACCAGTTGCATTGATAAATTATCCTGGTAAGCATTTGTTAACCCTCCATGAACTGCTAAATGTCAAAATTTTGAAAAAATAGTCATCAAATGGGAATGGCACAGAGAAACGTAACTTCTTTTACCGGACACAAAACTGATAGGGAAACATTTTTGTAAGTAGTAAGGGTATTCAAAAATCGAGGTCTTAACCCATTTTTGACTGGTTAAGGAGGTATACCCCTTAAAAGCTTAAAATTCCAATTTCCTGTGGATTTCTTCAAAAAATGTTTTGAAAAAAATTGACTATTCGCAGGTCTTGGAGTGACATTACAAGTTGCATGGACAAAATATTCCGGTAAGCATTTGTTAACCCTCCAGAAACTGCCAAGCACAGACATTTTGATAAAATGGGCTGCGTTTGGGCACCCATAACACCCAATGTGTACCTGCGAGATAAACATAACCTCCTTTATTGGAAGTGGAATTCACCAAGGATCATTTTTGTAAGAAATGAAGGTATTCACAAAACCAAGCATTAACCCGTTAAGGGCTGGTTACAGTGCGATACCCCTCAAAAGGTTAAAATTCATGTTATCCGAGGATTTCTCTAAAAACATCTCGTAGATTTTCAAGAAAAATTGGCCATTCTCAGATCTTAATGTGACATTACAAGTTGCATGTACAAAAAATTCCAGTAAGCAATTGTTAACCCTATGCAGGATCTTAAACATCAAAATTTTGATAAATTGGGCTGTATTTGCGTATCCACAGCACCCAAATTTAAGAGGAGAGATCAACATTAGTGGAAGAAGAATTCACTGAGAATTATTTTTGGAAGTAATAAGGGTATTCAAAAAACAACCCTTAAACCGTTTTGGGCAGGGTAAACAATCATACCCATCAAAAGGTTAAAATTCATGTTCTCCCTGGATTTCTCTGAAAACATTTTGTAGATTTTAAAGAAAAAATGGCCATTCGCAGTTCTTGGTGTAACATTACAAGTTGCATGGAAAAATATTCCTGTTAGCACTTGTTAACACTCTACAAGCTGCCAGACATCAATATTTTGGATACATGTGAGATAAAATGGACCATTTTCAAATAGCCACAGCACTTAGTGGGTATGTGTCAAACAGACATAACACATTTTGTCGATCATGAACTTGTCAGATGACGATATTGATATTAACCCTCTCCACCATTAATGATGGTTTTGACCTAAACATTTTATCAAACTGAGTCATTTGAGACTGCTATACCCACCTTTCTCATAACATCAATAAAGGAACTTCATTGAGACAGTTAAAAACAATTCATCAGACACTCTGGGGTCATTAAAAATCATGGACTCTCATCTGGCAAAGCCATGATTCTCCAGAATCATAAAGTCTAGTTTTTTCTTGTTTTTTTAATTCTATTTGATATTTTCTGGGTACAGACGGTCAGCAGTTAACAGTTCTGTAGTTATTAAATACTGTAAACGATGTTGTTATTTGAACTTGTCTCCATACAATAAAATTTCAGTCAGAATATCGAAAGCATGTGGTTATTCTTTCATCAGGATTGCTCTCCACATCTGCAATTGATTGTACCTTGAATTGAACTCAAATGTCTTATGAAATGGACGCTTTGTTAACAACTTACCACGAAAATATAATCTAAATATAGCCCATAATGCCTATTTATGTCACCCATGAACCAGCATCAGTAAAACGTGCAAGTGGAAAAAAATATTCAACTGCAGATGTATGGCCATGAAATCTTGATGTCAGAAAGTGGGGTGCTGATTAGTCGATTTCAACTCGACTTTTGGATGTTGACTACTAGTAATCAAGTCCAGATTCCCAGAGTCTGGTGGAAGTGGAGAGAAATATTCAACTGCAGATGTACTGCCATGTAAATCTTGAAGTCAGAAAGTGGGGTGCCGATCAGTCAACTTCATCTTCAATGGAGTGCAACCTTCACTTTTCTGGTACATGTCATTCAACTTGAATATCCCATAAAGGGGCATCTAGAGAGATTAAGAATACACATTGTGGTTGTTTCGCGACTTTATTGAATGGTATCATTGACATCATTTTACATTAACAATTGAACAATTACAGAAGATAATAAAATGCAGGTAATGAATCATCAACAAAATGCTTGGCATCAATCGGTTGAATCGATGTTTCAGGAGTCGTTACCATTGTCATCTGATTGCCCACCATCGGCAGATTGTGGTGGCCAGTTCCATTCATCGGTAGTACACTAAGAGAGAGTCTGATGAAGGGGTCATGTTTGTTTGTTGGTGGTTAACGTCACATATTTATGCACCATGGCTAATCGTGACACAACATGGAGATGAAGTCAAGTTTAGTCAATCGTTGATCAACATGTTGCCCATTTTAGAGGACTTTCACCCCAAGCATTGGTGACAGGGTCCTATTTTACTAGTAAAGCGGAACTGGTTTACCACAGTAAACAAGTGCTGCTTACTTCCCGGGGTTCCCACGGGGAGATGAAGGGGTCATAACCTAACATTACTTCACATAACGGCTATAATCAGCAAGTGATAACACAAAAATCGCAATTCAAATTTTATTATTTGTTTGCGATTTTGACTAAAAAAACATAGATTATGATCACTCAAGTATGGGTAAAAAGCTGTGTTTTTGAGGTAAAAAAATTTAAAATTTTTAGTTGTCAGGTATTCATGTTACAGTAAAGCCACTGTGGACTGGTCATAACCCACACATGGGCAGTGATGCCTATGCATGTGTTTAACCCTTTACCCAACGTAATGGCCAAAACCGGTCAGCGCTATTCTCAAAAATCGTCAGTTATTTTCATGATTTTTTTCATTTTTTGTCTCAAAAACATTGGTTATGACCCCTCGTTGGAACGAGCTCGTCGAGCTCGTTCCAACGAGGGGTCATAACCTATGTTTTTGAGACAACAAAATGAAAAAAATTGGTTATTCAAGAATTATTTTTGCATGTGTCGTCTGCTTTTCAGGTTAGGTAAAGGGTTAACAGGTAATAAGAATCATCAGCAAAATTTTTAATGAACCACTGGATTTTAATGGTGCATCATTATTTAATTTTTTGATGGTTATTGCTAAACTTAGTGTTTAGAATATAACAAAGTCACCGGACCACTGCAGCCATACTGTAGGTTCAAGGGTTAACCTTTTACCCAACGTAACGGCCAAAACTGGCCAGCGCAATTCACAAAATTCACCATTCAATTTTTAGTATTTTTTCATTTTTTTGTCACAAAAACAGCTTATGACCCCTCAATGGAACAAGCCCAACAAGCTCATTCCAAAGAGGGGTCATAAGCTATGTTTTTGAGGCAAAAAATCAAACAAAAAAATTAGTGCTTCAAGAATTTTATTTGCAAGTGTCGTCTGTTCTTCGTGTTAGGAAAAGGGTTAAGGAAAAGTATACATGTACAGGTATAATAATATTGCAAATTTCTTCCACAATTTAATTTAGATAAAGAGGATCTCTAATGAGTCCTGATATCATACGAAATTTCTGTACCAAGTTCACTAAAATTGACCTGCGCTGAGGTTTACCAAGGCTCAGATCAATTTTAGTGAATGAGGTTACAAAAAATTAATGTCAAATCGTAACGGGTTTGATATTCTTTTTATCACATAACTGTAATTTATCCTTTTATCTGATGCAATGACTAAACTGGCAAGCACTATTCATTGAAACAAACTCATTCCAATGAGGGGTCATATGCTATGTTTCCAAGAAATGTTTAGTTTCTCAGGAAATGTTTTATTAATTTATTATTTTCTCACTTTTGCCTTGAAAACAAAGCTTATGGCCCTCATTGGAATGAGCTTGTTGAGCTTGATCCAATGAGGGTCATAAGTTATGTGTTTTGCGCAAAACATGAAAATGTTCAGTTATTCAGGAAATGTTTTTTTTTTGGCAATTCTCATCTATTTGTATTAGGTAAACAGTTAAGGAAATACAAGAGAAGATTAAATCAATTTGTGTTCAACCGATGATCGGAATTGGCCACCCCAATCGGCCGATTGCGTGCAATTGGATGATAACAGCAATGGCTCCTGGAACATCGGTTCAACCGATTGTTGCCAAGAATTTTTTTGTGATGATTCATTAACCACATTCTATTATCTTCTGCAATTGTTCAATTGTTAATGTAAAATGATGCCAATGATATCATTCAATAAAATTGAGAAACAATCACAATGTATATTCTTAATTTCTCTAGACGCCCCCCCCCCTTACAGGATACAAAAGTTAAACAACACATAAAGCTTACAACTGAGCGTACATGTGGCAATTGCCAGTTCATACCAGAAGAAGTGAAAGTTGCACTCCATTGACTCAGGTCACAGTAAAATGACCAGTCGCACACACTTGGGCGGTACACGTGGCTATGAGAGCCCAAGTGTGCACATCTGGTCATTTTACTGCAACCTGAGTCAACGTTTATCACTGTGAAATATGTTCAATTTAATGTAGTTCTTTCAAGACTCGACTCGTCTAGTAGTGCACAGAATTACAATCGAAATCAGACGAGTGTGAGCACAAACAACTGGTAATCGGTCAGCGGCCATTCTTGGTAAGCGGTTGAACACTAAAATTAATTCTACTTCCGAAAAACCAACTCACCTACAATGCTATGACACTGACTACTGACATCATTCCTATATTAGATGTGATGTTAACCCTTTACCCAACATAACGGCCAAAACCGGCCAGCGCTATTCTCAAAAATCTCCAATTAATTTTCATTATTTTTACATTTTCTGTCTCTAAAACATACGTTATGACCCCTCATTGGAACGAGCTCGTCAAGCTCGTTCCAATGAGGGGTCATAACCTATGTTTTTGAGACACAAAATGAAAAAAATAGTTATTCAAGAATTTTTTTTGCAAGTGTCGTCTGCTTTTCATGTTAGGTAAAGGGTTAACAATATTTTCCATAATGAGCTATTTGGTGGAGATTAAGTAATTAAACGACTGATGGAAAAAGCAGACACTGGTATTTTATACCCATCACAACTAACTTGACACATTATCTTTCACATTTTTATTTTAAGATAGGTTTCCATCAAGGATTAATGCACCCAGATGTAAAACTCTGCCCAAAAATGTCTCCATCATTTTGTCATTTTGTTGAGTCACCACAAGGGAGACAATTTATCAAAATGCTGTACCTAATAATTCCAAATCAACAAAAATAGCCCAAAGTACAGGAACACTGGGTCAATCAAACCCTCAGGAAATCCCAATGTCTCCTGAAGTGGAAGTCCACTTGATGCCTCTTAGCATGGAAGTCCACTTCTGGAGACAACATCCAACATCCTTCACTGTTAATCCTTTACCCAATGCAGACGATATCAAAATAAACTATTTTAAATATTTATTTTTCAATTAATTTCAACAAAACCATATCATATGATGACCCCTCACTGAAATGAGCTCAACAACGTCATATCAATGAGTTGGTCAAACGATATATTTTCACTGAAATTTTTGGATTTTTTTTTTCAGCTGCAACTGCAACCGCGGGAGGATGCAGCTGATATGTTGGGTGAAGTGTGAAAGATTAAAGTTTGTGTACATGTACATACCTTCACAAAAAAATTGGTACCAGCAACAACTTGACTTGTGTATTGTGTAGCTGTGAATTCATCATACTTCTGTGTTTTACTTTCCAGTTCTGCTCTGACCTATGTATACATGAAATAGAAGAAAATAAATGTAGAGAGGTTCACATCAACCTTTATATGTACATGTACAGGTACATCACCATGATCAGAAAAGTAGTTCTTCTGCCGATTGAATCAAAACCGAATTTCAACAAAATTGCAACAGAGAAATGTGATTGTGTTCAAAGAACTGAACACAATGTGACTAAATCAAGAGAAAATTGAGATTCAAATTCAATCACCAATGAATGATTTATTCATACAATACAGCAGTCATGGACAGGTCGCAATCCACCTGTGGGCAGTGATGTCCACCATGCATTTACCAGGTAAAAAAATCATCATCAGCAAAATTTTAATAAACTGGTTGAGTGCCAGGAGCCACCATCATGGCTCTATTGAAAAGTGCCGGAAGCCACTTTAGTGGCTTTACACTGTGTGCATTAGCTTAGGCCTGGCATTCTGAAAAATGCAGGAGGGCAAAAAATCGCTCTCCTCAATTAGCTTAGGAGAGCAATTAGCTTTACACAGCATTTTAAGTATCCAATTGAACGAACTCATTGAAACTGAAACCAACAGACTACATCAGTGATTTTATTAACTTTACTAAGGTAAAGCGAAATCTCTTAGACATCTAGATGTCTCACTCAACAACCGGACACACACTTGACAAGACCTGTGTGTGTACCCAGACCAGTTGTCCAAGAAAGTCATACGCCTACCACTACCACCTTCAACAAAGGGGGTTGAAGGTGGTAGTGGTAGGCGTATGACTTTCTTGGACAACAGGTCTGCTTGAATCTACAGTCACATCCTGGTGCAAGTGCTTCAAGTGACAGGATAGTAGTAATGGTAGTATATTATAGTGTCAATATTCCTTGAATAATTACCCCTCAAACTGTGTGTCAGTTGTTGAACTTGAAACTGACAGAAAAAAAATATTGCTGTCACCCATTTTGCTTCAAATGATTGCAACTGTGTTTGGGTATGGTTGCAGCCATTACCTTTTACCACTAAACCACTTTCAAAATGAAATTACGTGATGTTATGTGACTTCGAAGTTAAATTATAGTTTTGCTTTACAACAAAAATTTAATGTGAGCATAATACACGTAATCTCAATCATCCCAGACCAAAATATTTAGGAGGGCAATTTTTCACTCTACTTAATTCTTTCAGGAGGGCAGTAAGGAGAGCTAAAAAATCGCTCTCCTGAAATTGCCAAGCCTGTTAGCTTGGGGCTTGATCAGTAGAAGAAAATTTATATAAAATTGTTTGGTTGCAATTTACTGGAGAGTGCCTATTGGCACTCTCCAATAAATGATAACAAAACAATTATTTATGAACAAAATCGTGCTAAATTAAGGTGACTTGTGCTGGTAGAAGGATAAAATACAGGCCTTTAGATTACCCCAATTTCACACTGTTTACAGGTGTGCCCAAATTAGAGAAGGTGTGAAGACATCAAGAAAAATATATAGATTCTCTGCCTCTTCTCCATTTGAGAATAACTTCCATCATAAGATGGCCATAGAAACACAAAGAAAAGCATGACAATAAAACATAACAGGATAAGGCTGTTATTTCTGGTTTTAATGTGCCCAAATTAGGGCAAAAGGGTGTGCCCACAATAAATGAATTTAAAGACCTGAAATACCCATGTTTCAAATCACCTTTGAAAAATAATTTACCACTCAACCAGTTAATGAAGCGCTGGGTTGTACCTGGTGCTTCATTAACTCCTTGCATGCTGCTGGCGGATATTCCTGCCCAGGATACAATATCTCTTGTCACTAAAATAAGTATAGTTTTGACACATTTAACCAAATTTTCCTCTGTAAATTGAATGAACTTTCTGACAAATGATTTCTGGAGTTAAATTTAGATGCTTTTTCATCAAATCCAGTCATGGCTGCTTTACAGCAGCCATGACTGGATTCGATGAAAAATATTTTGAAAATACACGGCGGGTTAAGAGTTAATTAAATTTTTGATGATTATACTATAATTAGTGTTTGGAATCTAATATTATTGTGTCTGTGGAAATATTGCCCACCTATGGAATATAGTGACCAGTCCACAGTGGCCGTACTGTAGTTTGGTTAAAGCTGGTCTCCTCAACTATTCATCATTTTTCAGTATTCTCTATCATATTTAAAATAAATATAGTGGAAAACTATGGCTTCAAGCCTTTTGTGACACTTTTATGTGCTGATTTTAAGGCTGTACATGTGGTGTGGCAATGGTAAACACTTTCCTTCTTGTTAAGTTTACAGAAAGAAAAGAGTTAATATAAGTAATGAATAAGGCATTTTTGGGCCTAAAATAGTTATTATTTGTTGGGAATATGATATGGAATTAAAATAAATGTGCAGGTTTCCATTTTATTGTACGCCGTGCTGTATATCTAATGCAACTATACACTTGAACAACTTTCTTACAGGTCTTGTTTTCTGAAGTACGTCATGTACGGTACATGTATGGAATCCTCCACCCCACCATACATACAAATGTACATCAAAGTCCCAGCATCCATTTGCATGTCAACACAACCAAGGTCAGGGCCTTTCTGATGGTGGAACAGGACCACAAACCTGTCCACAGAATTTAGATATGCTCAGCATTAGAGATGGATCGGTTTTTTCCGACAGTGTTGATGCTCAATGTTTTTGAAACCAAAATCAATGTTGATCATGATGTCGATGTTAAAATACCCTTTACTTCCAATTTCGGTAGATATGAACCAAAGAAGTCTCAAACTTCTGAATAAGATCCGTTCAACAGGTAAGTAATTGTAAAGAATGTTTTTTCAACTTGTTTGTGAAATAAAAAGATAAAAACTTGTTACTCTGTGTTTCTTTTGTCATATTATGGGCTAAAAATTCTACTGCTGTGCAATTTATCAACAAACGTTTCTCGTTTGATTATTAGCTGGGAGACTTGTCTTGATTTCATATCTTACATACGCGAAAATAGCTGACATCGATTCAGTGCAAGCCAAGGTCAACATATGGAGTTATTCGTCTTGCTTTGTGGAGTCAACTCAGTCAAGGGATGGGGTATACTTGAATGCCAGTGACCTCGTTCCATGTCGATCTTGTCCCAATTTAATGAACTCGTCCCACTATTGACAATCTCGTTCCAATCGAGACAAAGTCACTTTGGGTTTGGGATGAGATTGACATGAGACGAGGTCACTGGATACCATATACTTGACTGTAAGTGTGAGTCTAAATTCAGTGAATTACAATTGGGAAGGGTACCAACAAAAGGACAAAACAGATAAGACTTTATTCACATCGAATTCCGCGACAGATACAATAGGAAATCAATAAACTGAAACAGGTAAGTTATAAACACACTTCACAGAGTTTGCAATCACAAACGTCAAATAAGTCTATCAAAGCTTAACAAGAACGTCAACCATTATCCATGACAGCTGCGATGAGACAAAAATATCAATTAGTGTTCACTCATGATTCCCGGGATTGAGTGCCTTCAAGTTATGGTTAAAAAAAAAGACATTCAGGCTTCAAAATGGCTCTTCTGTTTGATATGATAAGGCCCGATTTGCTAAAAATATGCTCACTCGCCACACTGGTGCCTGGGATAAAAAGACATTGCTTGGCCACCGAACTGACATGAGGGTAGTCTTTCGCATTCTGTTTCCACAAACAGAATGGCGACTTGCCAGGATCTAACGGGTAAGCTCCAAAAAAATGTTCAATTTCAGTGAGAATAGCTTTTTTGATATCGGAAACATTTTTTCCAAGTTTCAGGAGGCAGAATATCGAAAATGCAATTTTTTATAAATGGTTGCGATACGATTTTTCAATGTTGGTGTACACCGAAAATCACACCGAGAAAGCCGACATCAATCCATCTCTACTCAGAATCGCACTCAGTAATGCATCGCATCATTAATATCTACCCAAATCCAAGGTTTTGAGTTCTGTTGTTTGCGAAGGTGTGTTGTCAGGTATCAAGGAAATTTCTTTTTTAGTTTCAAAGATGTAACCTGTTCAACTTTAACAAGTGGCATTTATGAAACAATTTGGGGGAGGGGTGAATGGCTTGGGAGGGGGCAGTAATGTCAAAAATGAAAGTGTCAATGACACTGTAGCTCAACTTGTTTAAGACATGTACATGTATAGTATGTGACACAGCAATGACAAACATCTAGGTAATGACATATAACAAAGGTACATGTACATGTAAAGTATTGTAGCGGTCTGTACATAAATGCTGACCGTAGCCTGTAACAAATATATAGGTAAAGTATTGTAAAAGTGGGGTGACAGTCAGATGCTAAACTAGAAAAAAATCTTTGAGTCCCAGAGTGGGTCTGACTGAACCCAAAAATATTTGCTCTCATAGCACAGTGAAAACAAAGGCACCCCAAAACACTCGTTCCTGTCACAAGTTGATAACAAAGGTACCCCAAGAAGTTTTGTGAAGATCAGTTCATAAATACAGACTCTAGCCCGAGCCGTATTGACATATGCACTTACAGTGTATAAGTAGCACTGAACAAATCAAAGTTCATCTAATTTGCATAATTTCTGCACGAGAAAAAAACCTGTATTATATGTGATGTATTCCATGTTACTAAACATTCCTACAAAAATTTATTAAAATCAGAACTTTCATACAGAAGTTCTGTACAAAAAACTGACTGCACTAATTTTGGTACAAAAAGGCTGCTGGGGGCCATCTTGAATTTTGGACCGCACCCAAAAACACTCGTTCTCGTCCCATGGTGATAACAAAGGTACCCAAGAAGTTTTGTAAAGATCGGTTCATAAATACAGCCTCTAGTCTGAGCCGTATAGAAGTTGTGTACAAATGAAAGTGTCAATGACACTGAAGCTTAACTTGTGTGTTGTGTTTGATGAAAAGGATAATGTTCAATGTTTATGAAAGGATTATAAATGAAATAAGTCAAGAATTGTGATAACTGGGAATATGTTCATTTCTGTTCCCTGTATGCTATGTTTTTGATAAAAATAATATGAGGTGTACTCTGTACTAAAGAGCTGAGGGATGGGTTAATATGACCTCACAGTTAATGTAAGTGGCCCTCACAGTTAACGTATATCAACGAAAGTTACCAAGTTACAGTGAAATTATTCCAAAACGAGTCATCCTATCAAGTTACATTGAAATCCCTTCATAAATATGGCCTGTAGACTGTGCTAAAGGTTATCGGGCTTCGGGCCACTGTAGCCGTCAGTTTCCCAATTGCGTCCAAAGGGGACATTCTCATCTAGACAATATATGAAGTCAAACTACCAAGTTACAATGAAATCCCTTCATAAATATTACCTGTTGACTGTGCTAAAGGTTTTTGGGCTTTGGGCTCGGGCAGCCATCATGGATGAATGATCGCAACCAAAAGGGGACATTCTCATCTGGGCATCATGTGGAGTGATCCTACGAAGTTACAATGAAATCCCTTCATAACTATGACCTGTAGACCGTGCTCAAGGTTTTCGGGCCCCTGAAGCTGTCACAGTTGACCAATCACGACCAAAAAGGAGACGTCATCATCTAGGCATTATATGGAGTCAAACTAACAGGTTGCAATGAAATCCTTCCATAAATATGACCTATAGACTATGCTAAAGGTTTTGGTGTTTTGGGCTCGGGCAGCCATCAAGGCTGAATGATCGCAATCAAAAGGGGATGTTCTCATCTAGACATTATTTGGAGTCATCCTACCAAGGTACAATGAAATCCCTTCATAAATATCACCTGTAGACTGTGCTAAAAGTTTTCGGGCTTCAGGCCCCTGTAGCCGTCACAGTTGCCTAATGGTGTCCAAAAGGGGCTGTTCTCATCTAGACATTATATGAAGTCAACCTACCAAGCTACAATGAAAATCCCTTCATAAATATGAACTGAAGCCCGTGATAAAGGTTTTCGGGCTTTGGGCTCGGGCAGCCATCATGGTTGAATGGTCGCAACCAAAAGGGGATATTCTCATCTGGGCATGATCTGGAATGATCCTACGAAGTTACAATGAAATCCCTTCATAAATATGACCTGTAGACTGTGCTCAAGATTTTCGGGTTTCGGGCACCTGTAGCCATCACAGTTGACCAATCACGACCAAAAGGGGAAGTCATCATCTAGGCATTATATGGAGTCAACCTAACAAGTTACAATGAAATCCTTCCATAAATAGTACGACCTATAGACTATGCTAAAGGTTTTTGGGCTCGGGCAGCCATCAAGGCTGAATGATCGCAACCAAAAGGGGATGTTCTCATCAGGACATTATTTGGAGTCATCCTACCAAGCTACAATGAAATCCCTTCATAATTATGACCTGCAGACTGTTCTAAATGTTTTCGGGCTTCGGGCCCCTGTAGCCGTCACAGTTTCCAAAACGTGTCCAAAAGGGGACGTTCTCATCTAGACATTATATGAAGTCAACCCACCAAGTTACAATGAAATCCCTTCATAAATATCACATGTAGACTGTGCTAAAGGTTTTGGAGCTTCAGGCTCGGGCAGCCATCATGGTTGAATGATCGCAACCAAAGGGGACAATCTCATCTGGGTATCATCTGGAGTGATCCTATGAAGTTACAATGAAATCCCTTCATAAATATGACCTATAGACTGTGCTCAAGGTTTTCGGGCTTCGGGCACTTGTAGCCATCACAGTTGACCAATCACGACCAAAAGGGGATGTCATCAACTAGGCATTATATGGAGTCAACCTAACAGGTTACAATGAAATCCTTCCATAAATATGACCTTTTGCCTATGCTAAAGGTTTTTTAACTCGGGCACCCATCAAGGCTGAATGATCGCGATCAAAATGGGACGTTCTCATCTAGTCATTATTTGGAGTCATCCAACCAAGTTACAATGAAATCCCTTCATAAATATGACCTGTAGACTATGCTCAAGGTTTTTGGGCTTTGGGCCCCTGTAGCCGTCACAGTTGCCCAATCACGTCCAAAAGAGGACTTTCTTTCTCATCTAGACATTATATGGAGTCAACCCACCAAGTTACAATGAATTTCCTCAATAAATATGACCTGTAGACTGTGCTAAAGGTTTTCGGGTTTTGGGCTTGGGCAGTCGTCACGGTTGGCAGATCACGCCCAATTGGGGAAATTCTCATCTAGACACCATAAGGAGTCATCCTACCAAGTTACAATGAAATCCCTCCATATTAAACATGACCTGCACACTGTGCTAAAAGTTTGGGGATTTCGGGCTTGGGCAGCCATCACGGTTGACAGATCATGCCCAAAAGGGGACGTTCTCATCGAGGCATTACAATGAAATCCCTTCATAAATACAACCTGTAGACTGTGCTAATGGTTTTCGGGTTTTGGGCTCGGGCAGCTATACCGGTTGACCGATCGCAAAAAGGAGACGTTCTCATCTAGACATGACCTCAAACCTGCATAGGAAATTTCGTGATGATCAGACAATAACTGCGGGGTGTGGCCCGTGCTAAAGGAAAATGTGAACAGACTAACAGACTCACAGACTAACAGACTTCCGCACGTGTGATGGCAATAGCTTATCCTGACTTTGTCAAGTTAAGCTAAAAACTGATTGGACCTAATTTCGGTACAAAATGGCCACTAGCAGCCATCTCGAATTTTGAACCGCACCCAGAAACACTCGTTCTTGTCCCAAGGTGATAACAAAGGTACCCAAGAAGTTTTGTGAAGATCGGTTCATAAATACAGACTCTGGCCCGAGCCATATTGACATGTGCACTTACAGTGTGTACAAGTAGCACTGAATGAATCAAAGTTCATCTAATTTGCATAATTTTTGCACGAGAAAAAAACCTGTATTATATGTCATGTATTCCATGTTACTAAACATTCAGACAAATATGTATTCAAATCAGAACTTTCATACAGAAGTTCTGTACAAAAAACTGATTGCACTAACTAAAGTACAAAATGGCAGCCAGAGGCCATCTTGAATTTCAGACCGGACCCAAAAACACTTGTTCTCGTCCCACGGTGATAATTAAGGTACCCAAGAAGTTTTGTAAAGATCGGTTCATAAATACGGCCTCTAGCCCGAGCCGTATTGGCATTTCCACTTACAGTGCTGAAAGTAACACTAAATAAATCAAAGTTAGTCTACTTTGCATAATTTACGCACGAAAAAGGACAATGTTGAGAATGCTGTCATCATGTTTCATCAGTTTCCAGCATTATGGTCTCTGTTGGACACACAGCACAGGAAGAAAATATATAAATTGGGCTGTGGGGACAGGTTTGCACTACAAAGAACCATGACAAATCAGCAGCTGGCTGAAGTGTTATTATTTTTGTTATTAAAATTTGAACACCCACCAATTCCCAAATAGTTCGCCCCAGCCCCCAAACACACATTCATGCAAACTCTTAGTTAAGGTCTTATATACGTGAGGGAAATTTATTTACATTGAAATTCCACCATTTGGCCACAAGTTTTTCTCCTCAAATATTATTTTATTATCAGTAGACCCATGTAAGGCTTAGAGATTCAATTTGAATCTTCCATGAGATTAGATTTGAATCCATCGACGGGTACTCGAAATTTCGAATCCATGGCGCAGTTTTGTTATAGTTATTACTACGATGTTTTATTGATGAATTCCCTCCAATACAGTTGTAAAAACTAATATACGATCGTAATATAATAACCAGAAACAAGAACATTTTTGTTCGTCTCAATAGAATTTTAATCTGTGTTTGTCGAGTCAGCGACTGTTATCTTTAAATCGACACAGAATTACAATATAATAATAAAAGCAAATGTGACTCTCAATTCCTTCTGTTTGAACTCACATGCCTTTACGTGTTACTCAATTTTTTTACATTAATATTACATCATGGCATGAACAAGCGCTCACACGCCTATTAATTGAAAGCCCATAAAATGTGGCTAATACAAAAGTTAAAATGGCAGAAATTCATTCTCTTTTAGATACACGAAAGGTTGACAAAAAATATGTATGTAAAGAATGTTCAGTGCGATCGTGTTCTGTTTGCTGCATCAATATAATGGAAGCGAGAATGTGTAGTTAAACTACTTATCATTTTGTTGCGATGTGTTCCAGTTGGATTGATAATAATCATTGACTGCATAATACTCACATGCTTGTAAATGTATCAACCATCTTATGATATATTTATCCTGGCACTCCCAATATTACATTCATTTTTCGCTGCCGTCACAAAAAAATCCTGCAGTTCGCTGACTTTACTAGGTATTTAACACAATGTTCGGATTCGATTTGGATTAGAATCTTCCTTAACATTTGATTTGGTATTCGATTCGAGCCGAAAATTAGGATTCGCAAGGGACTAATTATCAGCTCTGGTACGAATATGGTAGCACACTTCCAGGAACCACTGGTGCCTGCTGACGACTCTGTGAGTTAACAACACTTTCGACAGCCAGGGTCACCTCGATAGAACCACCGAGCAATGGCAGGGTTTGCATTTTGAAAAATGGTTGGAGCCTGAAATAAGTCCACGAGATTTGAGGGTCGGGTCTACTCGAGGCCTGATTTTTAAACATGCATTAATAGTTTAGTTTTGTTTTAAATTTTTGTCAGGGCTGGAGAAACAGCCAGACAGAAGTACTCTCAGGGCTAATCTCGAGGCCTGGGCTGATTAGCCCTGATACAATGCAAAGTTGCAAACTCCGAATGGCGAGCAACTGTCACACTCTCCAACGTACTAACTCCGCACAAACAGGGTTACATATAGCATTGGTTGAAGACAAGATCACCATCAACGAGCAGTACGGCTTGGTGTAGTTCAGCGATCTGAATGTAGTGTCTACCCCTCTATATTCAGTTTCTTCCCATTCAAATCTGTGGTAAAATTCCCCATCAAGTTTTAATGGGAACACAAAACTTGAAAATAGGAATATATATCAAGCTTTCACGCTTATCACTGGCTACATTCAATAGAACACGTATTTCCTTGCATTTGTGCAGAGTAAATTGATCCTAACTACATGTATCTATTACCCTTTATTTATCGTGTTTTGAACATTGTGAAGCTTCAACCATCGCTTCAATATCATCCATGGTTTTGAGCAATCTGGAATTGCTGCCGAAACGAATATTGATGCAGAAATGATAATCCTAATAAAATGCCCGTGCAATGATCATAATTGACCTCCTCGGCACGAATGCAACCGCATTTCCATTTCCGCATTGATATTTGTTTAGGCGCAACTCCGGGTTTTTATTTTAGAGCCGATTCAGGCAAAAATTAACATGGACGGCAATGAAGTGATTGTTGACGCCTCTCCCATGTTCATATCTTGATAAATAAAGGATAACATATAGTTTAGATCAATTTACTCTGCACAAATGTAAGGAAATATGTGTACTATCGAATGCAGCCAGTGATAAGGACGAAAGCTTGATATATATTTGTATTTTCAGGCCTTTAGATTCCCCCAAATTCATGCCGGTAAACGGTGTGCCCAAATTCCCCAAATAATGATTTTTATTTGAATAATGACTGAAATTTCATCTCAGGAAGTTGAATCGACAAAAAATAGGCTGGAAATCAGTGGAAACTGTCATTTTTTAAATCGGTGTCTGGTCTATTTTAAAGAACTCTGGCGTTTATACTCTATCGCGTGTGACCAATTAGCAACTGCGAATTGAAAGTTTCTCTTAACCATTGTTTAAATTTGTTGTTTTTTAAAATAAAAATATCTTTTGAGCGAGGTAAAATGAGCTTACGGGGTAGATCACGATAATTCTATAATCCACCATGTAAGATGACTTCTGATTGGTCTGCCTGACGATCTAATTTTCGTGAATCACTAATCAGAGAACCTGTTTTTATTTTTTGAGCGAGTTGACAACTATCACTAGTATCATAATATGCAGTCCACATGGCAGAATAAAGATTGAATGTACTGGTATATATACAAGGGAAATTTATGAACGTAACTATGAAGTAAAGGTAGCGAATTTAGAATTTTATTAAATAAAAGGAAGAAAATGGTGTTTTTTTCATAGTTTGATGAAGCCTGAGTCCAATCCTCAGATGCCAGGAAATCGCTTCTTTTATTGCCAAAAATCAAATTTTTTTCCCACCAGGCTGAACCATGCTCGGCCCGGTAGATCTGTGGACTCACAGGTGTGCCCAAATTAAGGGAAACTAAAGGCCTGATTTTTTAGTTTTGAGTTCCCATTAAAACTTGATGTGGATTTTTACCACAGATTTGAATGGGAGGAATCTGAACGATGAGGGGTAGCCACTACATTCAGATCGCTGAACTAGGCTTCGTACACAGTGTGCCATGCCCCCAAGTGGCAATCGGGATAAAGTACCTTGCCCAAGGACACAATGCAGCTACCCCTAGTGGGGATCGAATCGTGGAACTTTCGGTTTGAAGTCCAATCTGTTCCACTGAGCCACTGCGCACCTAGTTCAGCGATCCAAACATAGTGGCTACCCCTCTACGTTCAGATTCTTACCATTCAATCCTATAGAAAAAGTTCCCATCAAGTTTTTATGGGAACTCAAAACTCGAAATTAGGAATATATATCAAGCTTTCGCTCTTATTACCGGCTGCAATTGATAGTACACGTATTTCCTTACATTTGTGCAGAGTTTCTTGATCCAAACTATGTTTTATCCTTTAATTATCGTTATTTTAATACTCTCGAAGCGGAAACGAATGTTTCGAAATCATCCATGTTTTTGTATAAATATAAAACAGTAAAAACAATAACCCGGTAATGGCGCTGAAACGAATAGACCTTTTCATCGATGCGGAATCGGAAATTTGATCGCATTTGCACACAGGGGGTTGATGACCTCTGTACGAATGCGATCGAGTTTGATAATCTCCTCTGCGTGAATGAGATCGAGATTCCGATTTCATATCGATGAAAAGGTCTATTCGTTTTGGCGCCATTACCAGGTTATACCTTAGGATCCTTAGGATCTTCGAAGGACTCAGGCCTATTGGCCCCTATATCCTTATCATTGCCTCTATCCAGTGCAAGTTGGTTCTGTATGTGACTTCCGGGTTTGTCATAGTTTGCATTAAAGTTGTACTTGATATCTATGTTTGCCCACTATCGGTCAAGTCTGACTTCAAATCCAAAAACTGATTTAGCATTGATAACTTTCTGGGGCATGCCGTTCCATATATCTGTAGATCTTCTGATAAATGAGTTCTTTCTGAGCTCGAGTCAACTTTGCTTTTTGACCAGTTTTAGGTTGTGTCCCCTTGTTTGACTCTCACTAAAGTTGGTAAGACCGGTTGTTGTGTCCGAGTCATAAATATTCTTGCAAATTTTATACATTTCTATCATATGCCCTCTCAATCTTCTATATCTAAGAGTTGGTATTTTTAGTTTTCGAAGCCTTTCCTCATAACTCAGGTTTTTTAAACTAGTCAGCTGTTTCGTTGCCCTTCTTTGAACATTTTCAATAATATTGATATCTTTAATCATGTATGGTGACCATACTGCTGCTGCATACTCAAGAAGGGGCCTAACTAATGCTCGATAGAGGTTTTGAATGTTCTTTTCTCGAGCTGTTGAAAAGTTCTTCGAATTAGGCCTGCTGTTTGGTTATTTTTATTTACTTGGGATTGGATATGTTTCTCGAAGTTCAAATGTTTATCTATGATAACTCCTATGTCCTTTTCCTCTGTTGATCTAGATAGAATAATTTTGTTTCCTTTACTATCGTTAAGATAATATTCAGGAGATATTTTTTCTTCCACTTTTTTAGATGAGGCTGATACTGTTAGAACTTTGCATTTCTTTGGGTGAAATCTTAATAACCTTTTGTCCAACCACGATTGTAGTAGACTAAAGTCTTCTTGCAGTTTACTACTGTCTGCTGCTTCTTTAATTTTCAGATAGATTTTTGTGTCATCTGCAAAAAGGTAGGTTGGAGATTCCACGTTGTCTGGGAAATCATTGATATATATGACAAATAAAATCGGTCCCAGGCACAACCATGTGGTATTCCACTGGTAACTGATTGCCAGTTTGATTGACTGCCATTTACAATGACTCTCTGTTTACGATCTGTTAAAAAGTCCAATTTAAATAATCTTCACTAATACCATAGCTGCCCATTTTCTTCAGAAGCCTTTTGTGGGGGACAGTATCGAATGCTTTCATGAAGTCCATATAAATAATATCTATATTCTCTCCCCCATCCAATATTTCTGTTAATTATTCTAAAACTTTTATTAATTGTTGTGTAGTTGATCTTCCAGATATAAAACCGAACTGTTTATTGGTGAAGAAATTGTTAATCTCCATATGCTCTACTATTCTATCTCTGATAACCTTTTCCATAAGTTTACATAGTATGCTAGTCAGGCTAACAGGTCTGTAATTTCCAGGATCTGATTTATCTCCTTTTTTGTGAAGTGCTGTAATATTTCCTACCTTCCATTGTTCTGGGACTATTTCCATTTCTAGTGAGGTGTTGAAATTTTTCAGATTGGTTTATCCAGGACTTCAGAGCATTCTTTCAAAACCTTCGGATGCACGTCATCTGGCACTCTACAGGCTATAGTTTTACTGGTGTTTATTGATCTTAATAGCTTCTTTACTTCTTCCTCTGAAATTGGTTTATCTATCCAGTTTTGAATAATCTCCCTATTGGTAACTTGTGGAATCTCTGTTGTTGGTTCTTTGGTGAATACACTAGTAAAAAATCTGTTTAGAGTATTTGCCTTTTCTTGGTCTGTTTTGGCTATTATTGTTGAGCCATCTTCGTTTACCTGTTTCAGTTCGCTGATTCCAGATTTAAGTTTTCCTTTTTGTATTTACATACTGCCAGAATAGTTTGGGATTTATCTTGATATTGTCTGCGATTTGTTTTTCTCGATTTTTTCATGCTCTATGTACCAATCCTTTCACTTGATCTCTTAATCTTGTGTATTCTTCATGATTTTCAGTGTCTCTTGTTTCCATAAATCTTTGCCAGCATCTGTGTTTCTTGTGTATTTTCTCAATGATCTCTTTGTTGAGTGAATGCCTTTATGATCCTGTATTTTCATTGCCTTTAATGCTTTTATTTTTGGAATATGTTTATCTATTGCAGCATCATATTTTTCAAAAATATTTCTATTTGCCTGTTTGGGTCGTTTCATTCGAGAATATCTTCCCAGTAACAGAGTTTATATCTAGATCTTCTCTTATCCCCATATAATTTCCTTTCGAGTAATTAAGTCTATGTACATTGTTTCCACTGTAGTTGATGTAACAGTTGAAGTTAGAGTTTAGCAAATTATGATCACTATGGCCGAGTGGGCTTTCATAAGCTATTGTGTTTATCATCTCTTCTTCGTTCAAGAAAATAAGATCAAGAACATGTGTTATTGTTTATACTGTTTTATATTTATACAAAAACATGGATGATTTCGAAACATTCGTTGCCGCTTTGTGAGTATTAAAATAACGATAATTAAAGGATAAAACATAGTTTGGATCAATAAACTATGCACAAATGTAAGGAAATACGTGTACTATCGATTGCAGCTGGTAAAAAGAGCAAAAGCTTGATATATATTCCTAATTTCGAGTTTTGAGTTCCCACATCATAACATTTATTTTGGGTATCAGGCTGATTCGGACCTTGGCTGATTCGGACCCTGGCTGATTCAGACCTTGGCTGATTCGGACCTTATTTTCTGGCTGATTTGGGCTCATTCGAACCTCGAGTCTGGCTCATTCGGACCCCCACTTGGCTGATTCGGACCTCTGGTCTGGTTATTGCAGAACATTAGTCTAACTGTTTGTAAGTCTCACTGAAGCCTGCAAACTCGATTTCAGCTCAGTTTGTGATCTTTTTCATTTTCGGCTGACATTATACCACTAACAACAATGCCATTATTCTTGCTGATTACATATTACCTTATTTGTTTATAATGTACAAACATAATCATATTCGAAATCATTTTGCACATCATGAGGGTTTTTAAAAGAGCAATGCCCAACTAACTTGATTACTGATTACCATTTAGTTGCATTCCAATCACTGTAATCACACTCGGCGCTAATGATCTTAAGATTTTTTTTAATTCTCCACTTTTGTTAATAGGTTGTTTTCGCTATTCAAATTATCGAAATGGGCGTATATAAACTGGAGCAATGTGTAGTTGCTTACTGTTGATATCAGTCCATTACTCCATTGTCAACCTTATAAATGGCATCAGCGGATAATAAATGGACGACGTGCAACAAAATTGTACGTCCAAGACAGGAGGCAATACAGTGCGACAGAAAAGACTGCTCTAGATGGACCCATCGCACAGGTGACACAGGTATCAGCAGAGATGATTATCGTAGGGCAGTGCGAGAACGAGAAGAGATATCATTTGTTTGCTATCTATGTTCTACTGCTGATAAAACAAATTCAACAGACCGTCACTTGAGACCCAGCTTCAGTTCCCAGCCCATGAAAGCACACAGACGTCTCTTGCAAACAGCATCCTTGAAGAAGAAAGTCACAGAAAAGGTGATGCTGAAATAGGCCATTTCTACATAGATTATAATGCTTCAGCCAATTCTACATTTGACATTTCTCGAGAGCAGAGAGAAATAAATACTCAATAAAATGAAGTGTACATGTAAGTATTTTTTTCTAAGCGCTAGTTTTTTATATGCTAAAGGTAAAATTCTGGGCGTTTGTGTGAAATTTGGTGGTTAAATGGTTAACTCTTGTAGCTAATGATTAATAATTAGAAGGGTAAAAGATAATCTTAAGATATTCTTATACAAATGTATATTTGTATATTTTAATATATCGCCTCTATTTCCTTTTCAGCTCAATTGATGATGAAATTGTTCCCAGAGAAAGCTATAGTACTTCGGAAGTCGAAGTAACTTATCACGTTGTGGAAAATGGTACTGAATGAGGAAAGAGGAAATTAGTATCCAGTGACGGCTATACATTTGTCCACAAAGGGGTGCAGAAAAACGGATGTATTGTGTCGCGCTGTAGTGTTAGAGGGAAATCTACGGCATGTAGTGGTAAACCAGCTCGACGGCAACTTTAGTAAAAACAGCAGTTCTCACATCCATGCAGCAAAACCTGGCATTTTGAAAGCTGTACAGATCAAAGCTGAAGTAAAAAATATTGCCAGAGACGACGTGTTTGAACCAGCTAGTACAACTGTCAAAAAAAGTCAGTGACAATCACAATGATCTTCAGTTACCTGAAGCTTCATGACCAGTCGAAGGGACAGTAATTAGAATTTGCAATAGGGCACGCTCAGATATGAGACCAAAAGATCCAGTCGACTTGTCATTCGAGGTGAGTACTCGCTTCAGTATTAATCCTTTTGTTGTAAGTTCATTGTTACAAGTACACATGAAAATCTATTATCGGGTTAATAAATGAATCAGCTGTTAATTTATCAAAATCGAAGTTGAAATGACATTGATTGTGCTTAAGTAGAAATTTACATTTTTCTTTCATCATTTTTTAAAAACTTTTGAAAAACAGCCTTTCAAACTTTTCATACATATTTATAGCCAAAGTTTATTAAAGAAACGTCTAAATATATTTTCAGTTGGACACGGAATACATCAATACAGCCATAGCAGAACAATTCTACAGATCAGACGTGACTGTCAGAAGTCGTCGACATTTAATATTTGCAACTACCACACAATTTAGTCTCCTTGGAAAAGCCAAGACATGGTATGTTGATGGGACATTTAAAGTGGTCAAACAGCCTTTTCAACAGTTGCTGTCTATACATGCCTTCATCAAATCTGGAGATGACATGAAACAGGTTCCCATATTTATTTATTCATTCAGTTGTTCATTTTTCATGTCACCTTTTGTTTGCTAAACATCGGAATCACTTTGAAATTATTCACTCAAAAAGCATAACTCTGTAGTTGCGTTTTTTCAGTGAATAATTTCAAAGTAATTTCGATATGTTGTGATTAATAAGTTAACGAAATTAAGTTGCCGATGTGTTTATATTTCATTCATTCATTCATTCATTCATTCATATTCATTCAATTGTTCATTTTTCATGTCACCTTTTGTTATAAATAATAAATGATAGAACCTGTTTCGTTGTCGTTATATGTCATAACTCACTACTGTGAAGGCGCATTGGTTGTGTATTGAAGACAGAGATTAAAACGTTTTTTCAACTTTTTTGGTTATTTAATTTGAAGTCCGAAAATCTCGCTCTGTATTAGATAGATGGATAGTTTAACACTTTGCCGAGCTGGGAGCGAGTGATAACGTAAAAAACAACGTAATTCTGGCAGGATAACTGGTTTGCTTTACGACCGCTTGAACCATGCGAGCGGCGCAATATTAATGACTCTTTTTTCATAAAGTTGTCCTTCCAGAGCATGGCCTATGGCCCCACAATGGAATGAGCTTCGGGCTCATTCCAATGTGGGGACATGGTCTGTGTATGGGAGACAGGATTTGAAGCAATCTCCTTTCCTTACTCTTAAATCGATATTGTGATTTTGAACTTACTGCATTAAATGTCACGATAGGGTAGGCGTCACTTCGTGTTAGGGACCAGGTGAAACTACCAACAGGTAAATTGATAATATACATAGCCATAAGCCAGTTGATAGTAGATTGGCATGGTGGCCATATTATGTTGTTGTTACAAACTCTAATATTCAACATGATTGCGACAATAGAGTGGCGTTGTGGCCATATCATGCTGCTTTTTGATGATGCAGGATTTCTACAGATAATATATTTTACAATTATGGAGGGGCGATATATTCTGGTGCTATTAGCACGCTCCTGTTGCCAGACGGTACACGTTATTGTAGGCTGTACTGTACCTATACGAACGTGTATATATATTATCTGGATTAGAGTATCCTAGATGTGATAATGTCCTCCTGGACCACCCGTGATTCTTCACCAACTGAGTGATATTATAAATATATTTCGCCAGGTCCAGTCCTGGCTGCTGCGAAGCTATTAGCACGCTCCTGTTGCCTGACGGTCCATTTTTTTGTAGGCTATACTGTACCTATACGAACGTGTATATACTTTTACATATATATTATCGTGACTAGAGTATCCTAGATGTGATAATGTCCTCCTGGACTACCCGGGATTCTTCACCTATTGAGAGATTTTATGATATATTTCGCCATATCCAGTCATGGCTGCTGCGAAGCAGCCATGGCTGATCTTGGTGAAACATACTTTACAGTTATGGTGGGCGATATATTCTAGACTACCCGGGATTCTTCACCTATTGAGAGATATTATGATATGTTTCGCCATATCCAGTCATGGCTGCTGCGAAGCAGCCATGGCTGGTCTTGGTGAAACATACTTTACAATTATGGTGGGCGATATATTCTGGCGCTATTAGCACGCTTCTGTTGCCTGGCGGTCCATTTCATTGTAGGCTCTACTGTACCTATACGAACGTGTATATATGTTTATATATATATATTATCGTGACTGGAGTATCCTAGATGTGATAATGTCCTCCTGGACTACCCGGGATTCTTCACCTTCTGAGTGATATTGTAATATATTTCGCCATGTCCAATCATGGCTGCTGCGAAGCAGCCATGGCTGGTCTTAGAGAAAAATACCTTACAGTTATGGTGGGGCGATATATTCTGGCGCTATTAGCACGCTCTTGTTGCCTGACGGTCCACTTTATTGTAGGCTGTACTGTACCTATACGGACGTGTATACATGTTTATATGTATATATTATCGTGACTAGAGTATCCTAGATGTGATAATGTCCTCCTGGACTACCCTGGATTCTTCACCTACTGAGTGATATCATAATATATTTCGCCAGGTCCAGTCGTGGCTGCTGTGAAGCAGCCATGGCTGGTCTTGGTGAAAAATACTTTACAGTTATGCATGGCTGGTCTTGGTGAAAAATACCTTACAGTTATGATGGGGCGATATATTCTGGCGCTATTAGAGCGCTCCTGTTGCCTGACGGTTCACGTTATTGTAGGCTATACTGCACCTACACGAACGTGTATATATGTATATATATATATTATCTGGATTGGAGTATTCTAGATGTGATAATGTCCTCCTGGACTACCCGGGATTCTTCACCTATTGAGAGATAGTATGATATATTTCGCCATGTCCGGTCATGGCTGCTCCGAAGCAGCCATGGCTGGTCTTGGTGAAAAATACTTTACAGTTATAGTGGAGTGATATATATATATGTATACTATCTGGATTAGAGTACCCTAGATGTGATAATGTCCTCCTGTACTACCCGGGATTCTTCACCTATTGAGTGATATTATAACATATTTCGCCATGTCTGGTCTTGGTGAAAAATACTTTACATTTATGGTGGGGTGATATATTCTGGCGCTATTGATATATTATTGGTCAACACACAATCCAGTCTTAATGGTGGGGTATCTGCAATGACATTGCTATAGATCACGTTACTTGTACAGCTGGATATTTCCCCCTCGCAAGCTTACTCACACCTATAAGCCACCCCCTCCCCATTCCACCAAACATATTTACGATGTTAAGGTGTCGTCATACAGAATGTTTCTGTGATCACACTTGCTTCATTTATCCGCTTCTCAAATATTTGAGCACGACTCGGCAAGCAAATCAACTGGGACATCCTTATTCCACCCGCCCCACCGTCTTGCAAGTGCCATTATTATTATTATTATTATTATTATTATTATTATTATTATTATTATTATTATTATTATAACCATTATTATTATTATTGATTGTTATAATTATTATTATTATTACTGACTAATCTTTTCCTAGAATACACACATTTGTTGCAAGATGGAATGTTTTTCATGGTATGGGGTGAATCCCACTTGCTTACCACTGCATTGTAACAGGCAGCCCTTCTTGACAACTTTCGACATTTCGTGTCGGAAGGGCCTTCCGTTCTCCTTCACTCTTCCAGGTGTCCTTATTTTTCTGGATTTGGAAGTAAAAGATTGCTTGCCAGACTACATAAATCTTGCCGACTCTTGCTCGAGATTAAATACTGTGCGTAACTATGCTTTAACATTTTCCTCCTGATGTATATAAGGATAGATAAATATACTGGCGGACTGTCGGAGGTGCACATGTAGCTCCATATGTATGTGCATGTGAAGATACATGTGAGTGTCTGGCGGTCTGTCAGTGTATCTATACAAAGGTATTTATGTCAGAGTATGCATGCACTGACTTGTCGGGTGTGGGGCTGTACAGAGGGAATGGACATCCGGACTGAGCGGCTGTTTTGGTTTAGTTAACAGTAGTAGTGTTGACGGATGTGTGTGTGTGGGTTTGTGGTCGTGCATGTGTGTGAGGGTGTGCGCAGGTGTATGGACGTGTCAAATAAGTTTACACGTATATATTTCCAAATGCTTCTCTCCATAATTTGCCCTTGGTTTACAATACAAAATCCAATCATTCTTCAATTTCTCCATATGTAACATCCACTTAATAACTAATGGTGCTTGACTTTGAGTTTAAGCATTTCATATCAGATTGCTTCATGGGATGCTTTTTCAATACGTTATTCGTATATTCTACCATTATTTTTTTATACCCCATTTCAAAGCTACTCTATCCACTCTTCTTCAAACCCAAACCTTCTCGTAACCAATCTGAGCTCAACTCTTACCAATGTAGAATAGTCGTGTTATTGAAAGTTACCAGTCTCCGGGCACCGTGCAGATTTTACCATCCACAAATTACATAGTGTGTAGTCTAGATTCCTACCGTGCCCGGATTGGTACATTCAGTACTGCAATATATGTCTGTGACCTCAAACGAAAACTAAGCAAGGAGCAGTCCCTGTGTCTTCTAACGTATTTGTATTTGCGCAGTGTAGGGATCAGTCTTCAGGTTAGCTTAACTGTGCTGTCAGCCTTGTTTCATCTTTCCGATTCACAAGATCAACCACTTGATAGGTGTGTGGAATTTACGAGACCCAACTTTCTTGGAGGAGGTGCTAGAACCCCACTGACACCAAACTCAATGGCTCCAAAACTAATCGAGTCCGATATGTGGCATCTTACAATTTTGGTAGCATTGTTCCTGGCCCCACTCTTGTTATTGTCCGGGGACATTGAATTAAACCCTGGGCCTGCCTCCGTAAACACTTCTTGTAGCCAAAATTCATTGAAAATCTTCCATATAAACATTCAAAGCCTCAAGCCAAAATTGAACATTATAGAGTATGAATCGTCATCATATGACATACTAGCCTTCACCGAGACTTGGCTTCAAAGCTGCGACCAAATATCTGATATAATGATTAGTGGCTTCCAGGAACCATTGCGGCGTGACCGCTTATCGAGGGGAGGGGGCGTTGCCATGTACATAAAGGATGGCTTGTGCTTTCGGCGTAGAACTGACCTCGAGGTAAATAACACTGAGTGCCTTTGGGCTGAGGTGTTTACAAATTACAGTAAATCAATACTAGTTGGAGTATTCTACCGACCACCCAATAGTACTTCAGATATCTGGGATAGCATTACAGCTTCTGTTGATAGAGCCAAAGATACTTCAATCTCTGACCTAATCATTACTGGGGATTTTAATGAAAACCAAAATGGTTCCTCCCGAGGACATTTCCGTGAATTAAGCAACTATTTTAATCTGAGGCAGCTTGTGGAAGAACCAACGAGCTTTACTGAGTCATCTGCTACACTGATTGATCTGTTTGCTGTAAGTGATACAGTTCCTGTACTAGAATGTGAAGTTCTAGAGCCCCTTATTCCTGACATGTCTCGATATCATTGCCCAATTTCAATTGAGGTTGAATTTAAAAAAACAACGTCCAAACACTTTAGGAGACGCATTTGGCTGTATCCGGAAGGGGATTACAATGCTTTGAACAACGCCTTCAACAGTGTAGACTGGAATAGCCTGTTCGATAATTCATGTCTAGACACTGTAATCTCTAACTTTACCGAGATCCTACTTAACACGGCATCTAAATTCATCCCCAACAGAGATATAACTTCCAGACCCAATCAACCCAAATGGATGCATAACCAGATTCGCTTACTGATTAGGCAAAGGACCCGATTATATCGCAGAGCAAAGCGCTCAGGTTTACCGTACGACTGGGATAAATATAAACGTAAACGTAATGAGGTCGTATCAGCAGTTAGGAAGGCCAAAGCCACGTATATTTCAAAAGTTCAATCAACATTGAGTTGCCCAAATACATCATCGTCGGAGTGGTGGAAAACCTTAAAAACATTTATCAGTAGAAATACCCCAGAAATCCCAACTTTAAATCACTTGAATAAACTCTATTCAACCAATCTTGAGAAGGCGGAAGTGTTCAACGGATACTTCTGTTCCATTTCAACATTGGATGACACAAATGCAACTTTACCCGACTCATCTGAACCAGTCCTGCATTCATTTGATAAAATAATTTTAGTAAGCACTGAAGTGTATGAAGCAATGAAGAGTATTAAGATATCGAAGGCGTCCGGCCCTGACCTCATAAGTCCACGGCTCCTGAAGGAATGCAGAAGTTCATTATGTGTACCACTTACGACATTATTTAATATCCTTTTAAAAAACTGTTATTTTCCACAATTATGGAAAAAAGCCAATGTGGTGCCGGTATTAAAAAAGAAACCTTCTAATGCTGTTACCAATTATCGCCCGATATCACTAATTAGCTGTACTGGCAAGTTACTTGAAAAGTGTGTGTTTAAAAGATTATGGCATTTCCTATGCGATAACAATATACTGAGCCAGTTCCAGTCAGGGTTTACCCCAGGTGATTCAACGGTATTACAACTGACAGATCTCTATGATGAATTTTGTCATGCCCTTGACGACGGTAAAGAAGTTAGAGTTGTTTTTTGTGATGTCAGTAAAGCGTTTGATAAGGTATGGCATGTTGGTCTTATACACAAGCTTGAGAAAATAGGGATATCTGGCGATCTACTTTGTTTTTTAAAATCTTACCTCTCTGACCGGTATCAGCGGGTTGTGGTAGCCTCTGAGGTGTCCTCCTGGAGACAAGTAACGTCTGGTGTTCCACAAGGTTCCATTCTGGGCCCACTCTTATTCCTGATATACATTAACGACATTACGGAAAATTTACTGAGCAGCATTCGTCTATTTGCAGACGATACATCCTTATATCTCATAGTAGAGAATCCTGATCAAGCTGCAGTCTTAATCAATCGTGATTTGGCAACAATCGAAGATTGGGCCAAAACATGGCTGGTTGAGTTCAATGCTCAAAAAACAGAAACTATGCTAATATCCCGTAAAATTAATGTTCCTGGACATCCACCCTTATATCTAAGTGGAACAGGAATTACTGAGGTTACCAGTCATAAGCACTTAGGTGTAATATTGAACAAAAATTGTACGTGGAATGACCATATTGACCACGTTTGCTCTAAAGCTTGGTCACGTATCGATATGCTTAGAGCCCACAAGTTTACTCTTGAACGAAAAGTCCTCGAACGAATATATTTTGCTTTCATTGGACCTCTATTAGAATATGCTGGCTGTGTCTGGGACAACTGCTCAGCAATGCAAGCAGCTGACTTGGAGAAAATACAGATAGCGGCAGCAAGAATAGTTACTGGTGCCACTGTGAGCGCCAGTAGAAGCCTCCTCTATACTGAAGTTCAATGGGATACACTACAAGAAAGACGCCGTAAGCACAAGCTTACTCAGTTCTTCAAGATGTATCATGAGCTAACACCTCCATATATCTCTATCAGAGTTCCCCCCATCAGTGCATCCATCAATCAAAGTCACAATCTCCGATCTGCAATTAACCACCGTATTCCCTTCTGCCACACTAACTTATACCAATCCTCATTTATCCCGGATGTTACCAATCAGTGGAACAGATTACCAACCTCGGTAAAAGAAAATTCTTCCCTCACAAATTTTAAAAGGTTCTTAAATAGTGCAAACCAACGACCACCGATATTTTACACTGGTGCTAAATCCCGTGCTGCACAAATCTATCATTGTAGGCTACGCTTGCATTGTAGCGGTATCAATGCCCACCTCTATGACAACCATCTATCGTCATCCCCACTGTGCCAGTGTGGTGACCCAGAGACAACTGAACATTTTCTCCTGTATTGTCCAATACATGATGCTGCACGCGACTCAACAATCAATACATTGCCTTTCACATTTGACCTCTCCACGCTTCTGTTTGGGTCTGAATGGTTGGACAACTCTAAAAATGCGCTTGTATTCGGAATTGTACAGGATTATATCACACTGAGTGGGCGCTTCCAGTGAGTCATTTCCATTTGTAGTTCTTTGGGGAATGATTTATCATCATTTCACATATTCGTTATTCAAACATTTGTGACTGATGTGATGACTTTCCAGCACGGAATATATGTCTTTGGTGTCGACGGTTTGGGAGTCGATTGTGGCCGCGGCCGTTGTCGGGGCTGGTTGGCTGCTCTCTTCTCGGTGGTGGGTGAGGGGGAGTGGCATTTGTGGTGTGACAGGTGTTGCTCCCCCGCATCCGTTGCTTGGGGGGGGGGGGGAGGGGGGGGGCTTGTCGGTCCTGCCGGTGGGCGCGGCTATGCACGTTTCTCAAATTGTGGATAGTACATGCATCTGAAGTGTGAATAATGCAGCCTTATTTGCATTCTGTGCGTTAGTGCCACAGGACGCCAGGCTACGACGGAGCCGTCGTGGGCAATTCGGGCTCCGCGCCTGGGCTGTGTTTCCTCGCGTGCATCGATCTAGGAAGTCTAGGATAAACAAGATGTAGATTTTTTGTGGCTTTTAATAGATTAAATTTGATTGATAGTTTGTAAATGCTAGATGCACGCGCGTTAATGGCGGCTCAGGTGTGGATCCCGGGTGAGTCCGCTTTAATGACACCGCTAGCAGCATATTCTCTGAGGTTGCGTATAATAACTCTCATTTGTCGGGTGTGCGTTGAGCTCAGTCTGGTTGAAACTATATCTCTCTCTCTCTCTCTCTCTCTCCCTCTCTCTTTCTCTCTTCTCTCTTTTTGTATACCCCCATTTCATGTTTAAACAATATTTTACATAGTGCAAGCAACTACCTGCAATTTTTTTCAGACTTTCTTGGGAGACAGCTTAACATAAGCTTATAGCTTACTGCTGAATCCCACCCATACATCTTGTATATCAACTATGTTGAAATACCTTTATGCATACACCTGTATTACAAGTCTCCATGAACATTATGTAATTATCATTTACCTGTATGTATAATATTATAATTCATGAATAAATATTGTTTAAACTAACTCACTACTCTGTCAATATTCAATCTATCAGTAAATCACTATTGTACCAGTTTATTGGTGAAAATAAACATTTTGTAGACACTATGAGTCGTTTTCTTTCTCCACCTATTGAGGGTCCGAACTCCGAATCAGTCAAGCGGGGGTCCGTATGAGCCGCACTCGAGGTCCGAATCAGCCAGAGTCGAGGTCCGAATCAACCAGAAAATAAGGTCCGAATCAGCCAAGATCTGATTCAGCCTGTATTCTTATTTTCTTGCCTAATCTGAGTATATTTAAGTTATGTTTATGAAATATCTGACTCAAAGTAAATAAATTTCTCTTACTTATATAGCACCTTACTGACTGTCAAAAACGGTGTAACTAATATGCCCGGCGCCTTCAGAATTTGCACGAAATTAGGAAACTTGGTGTTTTTTACCTCATCACAATAACCCTGTATTTCGGGGGTTGCTTGTTCGACCAGTTTTGTGCCGCCACACATCATCTTTCCTGATTCTGTATTGTTTCTCTCAATTGAAAATAAAAAGATGCTCTACCGGCTTTTTGACTGCATGCAGTGACAAAAATAGAGAAATCACATGAGAATGAAACACAGTCACGTGATCAATCGTACAGAAAGGCTGTGACAGGGAGGTTGATTCTATGCTCCGTGGCTGTGAACAAGAATAAAGGGGTACGGGGCCATTCACCACCGGGCCAACTCGCCACCAGTGGCGAGCTGGCCCGATTTCTGGTGGCGACTTGGTCCACTTGGATGAACACTATTATAGGTTTAGTACTCACGTTTTTTTTTATAAATAATCCGAAAAAAAACATTTAAAGAATGAAGAATCCGTTAAAAACCCTCAAATACGATTTCGAATAGCTTTACACAAAAACTCTATACGTCTCATCACTAAACAATGATATTATTCCATTTGTTGTTTCTAGAATTTTAGGGTGAATGTCTTTGAAATCGTTGAAGTGTTTGTTTTTACTGTTTGTTTGTACTTTATACTGTCTCCTGTATAAACAATAAGAGCACTAATAAAGGGAATCAGGACAACTTCCGGACCAAAGACAATCGGACCAAGACAAGTCGGACCACTTTTGAAGACAACTCGGACCAACTTTGAAAACAACTCGGACCAACTTCCAAGACAAGTTGTAACGACTATAAGACAGGTTGGACCAACTGTGAAGAGAAGAATGATGTCGAAAATAATTAAATGTGATCTCAAAGACTTCAATAGATGCGGCGCAACACTTTTCAGTGCAGCTTGTGTTGTCTTTGAAGTTATTCTGTAAAATGAAAATGCTTCTCACCACAAACTTTGATATGTGATGAATGTTTGCATTGCAACTAAACAAGTAATCACACGGAAATAATGTGTGAAAGTTTGTTGCTTGTACTAGCTCGTCTTTTCAAAAGGCGGCTCAAAAGATTACCGACATGTTGTTTTAGGCACTAGCTTTTCTATATATTATGTTCGTTTCGAGAATTTAGTCATCATTCATCCACCTCATCATTCATCACATTCACACTTCTGACATCAGAGCCTGAACAACTTGACTATGGAAATACCAACCAGATTGCAAAAAGCCATATCAGCTCTGGGCGTCTCTTGTCCCATCTCCTGGACTATCCAGGAAACGGACAAGAACGTCCATCTGATTTTGGACTTCACCATTGAAGAGAAAAATACACCACCCTCCTCGGGGAGAGGTAGTACCTTTTGTGAGAGGAACCCCTCTCACATTGGTCCTCACCTGAGGGGGTCTGGAGGTGGCCTTGAAAAGGAAGAGAGACCAAAGAAGAACAGGAAAAAGAGCCCATCAACCAAGCGTAGGGACGCCCGACGCTTGGGGGCTTTCCTGGAAAAGAAGAAGGAGAGGAGTGAGGTGATGGAGGTTCCGGAGGCAGCCGCCAGTTCCCCTCCCAGTCCCACAGGAGCACCCAAACAACTACCGGCACCCCAGCCGACTCAATTGGATGTGGAATGCCCTGTGGAGATTGAGGAGGAACTGGAAGTTGCTTTTTCGCCACCTCCCGCCCCTCACTCCCCTCTTCCTTCGCTTCCGGACAGCCCGGGCAAGGGAGATTCTGCCAACCAACCAACACTGGCCGCACTAATAACAGAAGCAAGGGAACTGAGGGCTCAGTGTAATCAGCTCCAGGCAAAATGCATAGGTGGTGACAAGCGCTCGGATGAAATCTCCAGAATGGCTAAAGAACTCATTAACAAAAGAAACCAGCAAGATCCGACAAACTCATCTCCACCACAAGATTCTACAAACTCATCTCCATCACAACCACCTCCAAAGAAGAAGTCCCGCAAAAAACATAGAAGAGGATAAGCTGCTTCCTTCTACATTCCTCCTTTGCCACGCCCAGACAATCAAAATCATCTATGTACAGTCACTGAGGGTCGAAAGGGGCTTGTTCCCCAAATCGTCCCCGCGCGCCTTTGGCGCGCAAAACCATTTGATTCGAATTTAGTCATCATTACATTCGTCTTCGTTCATCAAGCTGTTAACACCTCAAAATTTTCATCAGCCTTCCCGGAAAGTGATTACAATCATATTCTGGAAAAATTAAAAGAGTCATAACTTACTTATATACATAGATCCTAACACAGATAGATTTAAACCTAGGAAAACGACGCAGTTCACCAAATCATCATTAAACACTCAGGAAAAGAGAAGAGAAGAAAAGAAGGATGATAGGAAAAACAAGGACAGGGAGATAGCTGCAAGACGAGAGTCAGCAGGAAACAAGGTTAGTGCTAGTAATTTTAAAAATTCCGGGGGGCAAGCGAATAGGGAGTCGGAGGGGAGCAATGAGTTTCTGGGAAAGCAGTTAGAAGCTCTAACAAAGCAGATCGCTGAATTGAGGGAAGAACTCAAAGCAAAGGATGTCGAGATGAGGGAGGCGCTTAGGACCAAAGGCCGCCAAATTTCTGAGATGCTAAGAAATTCTTTTATAATGCCATCCCCACTATCACCTGGATCTCCAGCTAAAGAGATCCAAGTAGTGGCAGAGATCCATTCTGTTCCAGACAGTAATGAGTCCAGCCCGATAGAGGTCCTGGCTGCCTCTGAGGGCATTCCTTCTGAAAAAGAAAGCAGTAGCGTCAATAGCGCTAACAATAATGCCAATAGTCGTGGTGCCGGAAAGACAAGCAAAAGAGATTCCACGAGTTCAGCAGCCACAGCATCGGAGGAGGGTAGCAGCCCAAAATCCTATGCTGAGGCTGCACGTGCTCGTGGAGTCAACTCCAAAGCAAATACAAAAATCACAGTGGATCCTCTGGGAACCAAATCCTTTCACCCGGATAGATCTCTGTCGCAGTTACTTAAAACGCAGGCTAGTGGGATAGGTTCCAGTCACAATACTAAACACAGCGGGGAGTCTGTTCCCGCTAGTGGCCCCAGCTATATGAGCCAAAGGGGGGGGGGAGACCCCCCTAAAAAGAAAACAAAACAGTTGCGATTCTGAGTGCGAGTTGCAGGAGGTGACGAGTGCTGATGGTTTCTCCACTTTGACACCTAGAGTGGTAAAGACGTGCAGAAGCCTCCAGCATCCCCCCTCTTCCAATTCCGCTCAGGTCAACAGTACTAACAGGATTAATTCTCATAATGGCAATAAGAAAAACTTAACTGTTGACGATAATGATCTCACTGCCAACAAAAACATTACAGTCAGAGAGTCCGGCCTGGAGGAAGTCACTCAACTTATGAGTTTAGACTTCTCCGCGGCCATAAAAAGGACACCCACGAGGGCTGTACAGAAGATACCCACGAGGGTACCCATGGATAAAAAACAAGATAAGCAAGCTACACAACCTCTAGGGAGAAAAACAACAGTTAATATTGCCGTGGTTCCAAGGGTACACCCCGACACCCCAAAAGAAGCCATCAGCCCGGGTATACCAGACTGCAAGTGGGAAAGATTCACCTTCAGAGCCACGGGCAATCACACGTGGAAGCTGAAGGTGACCTGCCCTAACAGTATAACTAAACGGAAAATAATTTCGGAAGGGGTGACCATCAATGGTAGAAAGCACGTTACAGAGGAGTACCGATCAACCCCTCCCCCAATCCAATGTCATAAATGTCAAAAATTTGGGCACGTAGCCCACAGATGCAGGGGCACTCTGACCTGCATGGAATGTGGAGACAACCATCTCACCAAGGCATGCAAGTCAAAGTCCCCCCCCCCCCCTGCCCTAACTGCAAAGGACCCCACACCAGTAATTATCGGGGGTGCCCCCACTTCAAAAAAGTGAAAACCAACATAGAGTTGAAAAACCTTAACTTAAATAAACCCGACAACGCTTCCTCACCCCACACAATATGCTCCCTTGTCGCGGGAGCGCTCTACTCGGTTCTAAACAAACATGTCAGCACTAGTCTGTCTGACATTTGTCAAGATGTTAGCCGGTCAGCGTCCCGGCTCTTCAAAACCCAAATATCCGAATCTTTAATTAAAGCCGCAATCAACGTCCAATAAAGCCACTAATCACCTCCAACCAAACACCGCGACTAAATTACAACCCTATCATGAATAAGTTATAAATAGCCGTGTGGAGCGCTAGAAGCGTTAATAACAAAGCTTCAGATCAGCCGATACTTCAAAGATACAGACATTGTCTGTATCTATGAAAGTTGGCTTCAACCCAGTAAAAAATTTTCAGTTAGCGGGTTCAGCACTATTAGAAGAGACCGACAAATCACTAAAGGTGAATGAATGAAAGGTTTTAGCGCGCCGAAGGCGCGCAGGGACGATGTGGGATTTACAAATCCCTTGCGACCCGGTTAACCTTATTTTTTTCCCCTTGGATCACACAGGCCTAGCTTTCGTATTGCCCAAAATGGAGTCTGAGGGGGTTATGCACGCGGTTAGAATACCCGACAGTTTACGTTGGAGTGTTAGATGGTCAATACTCAATCCCTCAACGCATTTAAACCTATTAGAGAGCGAGCTCTATTCGGTTCCAGTTCGGCGATGGTAAAGGTTTGAGTCCCACCATGGTGGCGAGCCAGAATGTAATGTTGTGCGATGGCAAGTTTAAGGGAAGAAGAGAAAAGAAAACCAAACAGCAACGCCGGTTTGGTAGCGGCCCCGGTATATGACCATAGCGGTTACAAAAAAGAAGTGGAGAAAGCTCCAACAGTTTAGTTTTAAGAAACCGGGAGTCATCCATCAAGCCTTCTGGGAGATAGGATGCCGTATGTAATTTTGAGGTATCTGGTTATCCTTCGGGAATTCCAAATGACCTCCTCCACCCCCCCCCCCAAAAAAAAAACAAAAAAAACAAAAAAAAAACAAAAAAAAAAACACTCACTGACACACACCCTCAAGCCCTTAAAAGGGCTGTTAAATCTTTATTCAAATGTTTATTTTTTATCAAATGTACACTCGTTCCCAGCCAGACAAGCTTGTTTCAATCCTTGCCTAGCGTTTGGTGGTTTCTTGTATATGTTGCAGAAAGGTAGGTTGCACCAATTCCTCCTACGCTTTGTCTACCATTTCCATGCGTCTTCTTGATGAGAGTGTTGCAAGAAAATTTGAGAATGTTCAGTTAGAAAAGTAAAAGGTAGAGAGAAAGATAGGTATCCGCTATTGTATATTGTGCCTGCTGTGTGATTGTTGGATGGGGTAAGGGGTGTGTTTCTTCGGAGCACACTCCCCACACGCAGAGTTGCGAGGCAATCCTCACAGACTCAATCCTAAAGATCTCAATGAGTAGCGAGGCAATCCTCACTGACTCCACGCAGTTTAATTCTATTGAGTAATTTTAATTTACTGTGGATTATTTTGTTTTTCTGTTTAGGGTTCGGTGTTCGTTCAGCTTCACCATTGATTCACTATCCTGGAGTATGTGGAGGGTTTTGTTATATAGATCTTATTAAACGCGTTTCAATCGCGCTTCAGCAGAGTTGCGAGGCAGTCCTCACAGACTCTATCCTAAAGTTCCCAATGAGTAGCGAGGCAATCCTCACTGACTCCACGCGATTTAGTTATATTGTATAATTTTTATTTTATTTTATTTTATTTTATTATATATATTTTTTTTTTTTTTTTTTTTTTTTAATTTTTTTTTTTTTTTTATTTTCTAGAAACTTATTTTGTTTTTCTGTTAAGGGATCGGTGTTCGTTCAGCTCAACCATTAATTCACTATATTGGAGTCTGTTGAGGGTTTTGGTTTGTAGGTCTTTTAATCGCGTATCAATAGTTTCTATTTTTGCTAGCTCGTGAAGTTCCTTTATCGGGGTCCATTTCGGTTTGCATAGTGCCACTCGCAGGGCATAATTTTGAACCCTCTGTAGCTTCTGAATGTTGGTTTTGCTTAGGTCGCTTGTTATTATGGCACCGTATTCTAGTACCGGACGTATAAATGTTTTGTAGAGCTTGAGAAGCACATCTTTGTTTGCTCCCCAATTTCTACCTCTGATCATCTTCAGAAAATTGATACGTTTAGTAGCTCTAACCGTAATGGAGTTTACGTGACTGTTTAGACTGAGATTGCTATCTAGGATAAATCCCAAAAATTTGGCCTCTTTGTTTGCTTCTAGTTTGTGATCGTATAACTGGAGATCGATACTCGGGACTGGTTTTTTCCTTTGCTTTTTGAAGAACGTAACTTTTTGAGTAAAGGTCGCGGCGTCGCTCTTCTAATAAAGCAGAACATCAAAACTAAAACAATAAAAACCAATCACCTCGATGCAGAGGTGATTGCAACTGAAATCACAGTCGACAATAAAAACATCGCGATTGTTTGTTATTATAACGACCCAAGCAAAATTGTTTCTGACACTGTCTTTGAATTCTTCATGAGGAAATACAAACACTGCATTTTCCTCGGCGACTTCAATGCCAAACACCTGTACTTTGGCTGCAACAAAACCAGCCCCAACGGCGAAGCCCTCCTCGAAATAACAAAAAAACATAACCTACATGTGGTTATGAACGACAACTCAGCAACCTATATCAGTACAATCCACTATTTTCATCTGATATCCTCGATCTAATTATCGCCAGTGGTTCCCTGATAAACCACATCGATGACCACTGGGTCGGCGATGATGACTTAAGCAGCGATCACCTCCCGGTCCATGCTCACTGCAGCTAGGAAACGGCCCACTCAGGTACCCCCCCCCCCCCCCCACGCTCCGCAGAAATTTTAGAAAAATTAATTGGAATCTCTACCGCGAAATCATCGATGTCAAACTCACAAACACCCCCCCCCCCCCCCCCCCCCCCCCATCCAATGCAGCGGAACTCGAAACCCAATGCGAGGGCATAGAAAAAAGCATTAACTCAACCGTAAATGAAATATGCCCAAAAGAAGAAGTGCGCCCCTGGAGAAATACTATCTCGGGCGACACACTGTCACTAATCAAAACCAAACGTAGAGCTCTTCGCGCTCTTAAAACCGAAACTGACCCCGGCAAGAAAGCTGACCTCAAAAAAACATGTAACCGCCTTCATGGCGAAGTCAAGGAAGCCCTCAAAGCTGAAAAACAAGCCAACTGGGAAAAGGCAACAGACAATCTAAACGGGGTCCAAGATGCCAAAAAATTCTGGGACTCTTTCATAATCCTAACTGGGCAAAAAAACAAGGGCGGCAAAGCCGCTGCCAAACCTCTTAAAAGGGAAGACGGTTCCTTCACGCGCACCGACAAAGACAAGGCCGACACTTTTGCCGACCTCCTAAGAAAAACGCATCGCCCGTATCAAGGCACGGGCAATGATGACACCGCCACTAACGCGATCGATGACCTCATCAATGAACACCCTGAAACCTACCGTGACCCCAAATTCGATAACGAGCCAGAAGACGGGGATGACGATGATCTCGTCACCTCCATCACCAATGACGAAATCATCAACGTCATAAAAATGCAAAAATTCCTCCTCACTCGGCGAAGACGAAGTAAGCTACAAAATTCTAAAACAAAGCCCAAACTCCCTAATCGAAAAACTAAACAAACTGTTCAACGCATGCCTCACCCATGGCTACTTTCCCAAATGTTGGAAAAAAGCCATCGGTGTCATGATACCAAAACCTGACAAGGACCCCTCCGATCCAACCAGCTGCCGCCCAATCAGCCTCCCCAGCTGCATTGGTAAGACATTCGAACGAATCCTTACCAATCGGTTCAGGGGGCACCTTAAAGACATCGATTTTTTCAATAAATGGCAAAGAGCCTATAGAAACCGGAAAGAAGGCATCGAACATGTCTACCGACTAGTCACCCAAATGAAAACCGCTATCAACAATCAGCAAATAGGCGCGGCAGTCCTGTTAGACGTCGAAAAAGCATTTGACTCCATTTGGCACAATGGAATGCACTACAAATTATCAAAAATGAAACTCCCCAAGAAATTGCTCATATTACTATCCTCTTTCTTAAATGATCGCGAAATTAAAGTCAGAGTGAACAGTGAAATGTCTGACAGTGTCCCCCTTGAAGCAGGCACCCCCAAGGATCCGTCCTAAGCCCCCTCCTTTACATCTTCTATGTAAATGACCTTAACTTCTCTGAGGATCGTGTTCAAGTCTCCCAATTCGCGGATGATAAGGGCCAATCTGCTCCAAAAACACCTGCAACGCGCTGCGATGACCTAGAACAATGGTGTGTCAAATGGAGAATTAAGCTAAACGCCAATAAAACCCAACGAATCACCTGCAAGAAAAATAAACGTGATTTTGACCTAAAACTTATGGATAACACCCTCCCAGAATGCAAAGAAGCGAAATTCCTGGGCATCACCATTGATCAAAAATTGTCCTTTAACAAACACACCGCCGACATGGCGAAAAAAGCCACCAAACGCATTAACTTACTAAAATTGCTTAAGGGAACTTCATGGGGGGGGGGGGGGGGGGGGGGGGGGCAGCCAACCAGTCCACCCTACTCAAACTATACAAAGCCTTTGTGCGCCCAGTACTCGAATACGGTGCAATCATACTAACTGACCTCAACCAAACTAACATGGGAAAACTCCAGAAGGTCCAAAATCACGCGCTTAGAGTTGCCCTCTGCGCCCCATGGGACACACCCATCAAAACACTCCACGACAGGGCCGATATCCCCACCATTAAAGACCGCCTAGCCACCCTGGCTGCGAAAAATCATGACCGGTTAGCCGACAGCGAACTAATCTCCGAGCTTGGAGCCATTTGCGAAAGCCGACAAAAGCCAAAAAATTGCAATCAAAACTAAGACCGCTCGAATAAAACTAGGGAACGAGAAGGTGAACTAACAGGCAGAAAAACAGCTTTACTGTGGCCTTCTACCAGAAAGGACTGCCTTCACCGACTCAAGTAAAATTACATCAGGATTAAATATTGCTAAAAAACTAAATAAATAGGGAACGAGAAGGTGAATAAACAGGCAGAAAAACAGCTTAACTGTGGCCTTCTACCAGAAAGGGCTGCCTTCACCGACTCAACTAAAATTAAATCACGATTGGATACTGTAGATCTCATTTCCAGCCGGGGAGGGGCTCGACCCACACAGGTCGCTCGAGATACCAGGCGAGAGCGCTTTGTGTGGGCTGGGCCTCCCCGGCTGAGGGTGGAATTTGCAGTGTTTAATCTTGATGCAAAATCAACTCAAACTAATCTAAACATGGTCGAAACCAGCGAAGGGCATAACAGAAACACCTTCGGGTGTGGTTTAGTGTCTAAACCTGTTACCCTCCCGCTACAAACTCACTATCACCCTAAGAAGGGGATCTAACAGGCAGATTAACAGCTTAACTGTGATCACAATTAAAACATAATGTGCTAATGAAAACTAATTCTACCTTCTTCTTTTAAGCAGGTACACAGAAGATGCTTTTTGACCAGCACCCCAATAACCGCTATGGACAGTCTAACCGTTATGGAAACGGTAACCCCCATGGTTCCTGAACATTCTCCACTCCATCCCTAAAAGTGGTCGACCACTTTCAGAGAGGCGAGCGTTGGTTCTGCGTCCCGCCTCTGCCCCTTTTTGTAAGCGCATTGCGCATCTTTTTGCCCCAACCCATTAGGATTACAATGCAGGCCTGCCCCCGAACCAGGGAAGTTCGGGTCTTCTTCTTGGTGGTCCCCGAAAGGGGTCGTTGTTGTTTCCTTCAAAGTCATCCTATCAAACAGAGACAGCCTGGGGCAGATTATACTTGCCAGTGATGGCCATCACTGAATATCTTCTCCGAAGTGGCAGACTATACTTGCCCGAAAATCCAGATCGACTGCACCCTCGGGGAGAGGTAGTACCTTTGTGAGAGGACCCAACCTCTCACACTGGTCCTCACCCGAGGGTTCAACCGACATCAGTCAAAGAGAACATCACGCCGCAACCGGCGACACCTGCCGGGTACCTGAACCTGTTCCTCCTTCAACACGAGTAGACATGTGGAAATTAGTCATTTACAGTCAACGAGGGTCGAAAGGGGCTTGTTCCCCATACCATCCCTGCCCGCCTTCGGCGCGTTAAACCATTCCATTCGGAATTTAGTTATTCAATCATGGCTGATGACTGTATAGAGGGTAAGGCAACAGTCCATCCAGAATCATCCCCACTCGCCCCCCCCCCCCCCCCACCCACCAAGTGACTAAAGTTCACTAATTTGGATACATCTTGTCAAGCACATGTGTCCCGGGTCAACCATGGTTCCACCCGGCGTGTACAAATTTTAAAATTTGGCATTAAAAGGAGCAAGTTGTGTATAATCTGTGTGTTGAATAAACATCTCAAATATAACAATAGAGACTCAGTCATGAGATTATATTCAGTATAATTACAGGTGAAAATTGACAACTCTGAGTTAATTCACTGATCGGTTCAGCCATGCAGTTTTTTTCATTTTTCTGTTTCCAAAACATAGATTATGATCCTTCATTGGAACGAGCGAATCACGTCCTTGTCTTCAAAAGTGGTCCGAAATGTTCTGAAAATTGGGCCGACTTGTCTTCAAAGTTGGTCCGAGTTGTCTTTAAAGTTGGTGCGAGTTGTCTTCAAAGTTGGTCCGAGTTGTCTTCAAAAGTGGTCCGAGTTGTCTTGGTCCGTGTTGTCTTTGGCTCGTTGTCTGTAATTCCTAATAAAGGTGGTCAAAGCACTCCGTTGTTTGTGTAACACTGAGCACAATACATCCTACAAGGCATCGTCGTACTTACACTAAGGGTGAGGCGGAGGGGGGTGGGAGTGGGGGGCGGGAGCACACATCATATGTTTTGAAAACCATAAATACCAATATTACTACTATAAGGATTAACGAATCTACATTTTCAATCAAATATTTTTTATTTAAATTTAATTAGATCGCATTAACGGATTTACATTTTTGCCTAATGAAATTTTATGGGGTTTTTTCAGCATGGCACAGACGAATGAATACGATTGGGACAGGCATAAGCTTCTACAAATTGGTACCACTTTTGCAAAAGGAAGCCAAGAATGTTGAATTGAGGGTTAGATCCGTCGACCTGGGAAGTGATGTCAGATTAAAATACACGAAGATGGATGTATATGGATGACCCCCACGTCTCTCAACCGCTGCGTTTCTTAGAAAGTGTTCAGCTGTTTATGCTGAGAAGAAGAAGCCGACAGTACCAAGCCAGGTCCAACCGCAGAATTAACATGTGCTAGATATATTTTATTAAATATTTTATTAAACATGTTCATTGTCAAAACTTATTCATTTGTAATCATGACATTATTTCCATAAATATTTCCAATTTTATTTATTTTGTTATGTTATGTGCTATGCTATGTTGTTATATACCAATAAACATTGATATATTTGTACCGGTATCCTCTTTATTTTTTACCTCAATTTGCCACCGCCCCGCGTCCCATCACCCACTTATGTATCTCGCCCGCACGCTTCCATTTTAATTCAGTCGAATCAAAGAAACTCACACCACATCAGAGTAGAACTATTCTCCGTTTTGGTGCGGCTTTCTTTGTCAATAATATATCCCTTCCATTTCAATTCAGTCGAAACAAGGAAACTCACACCAAATCAGAGAGTAGAAATATTCTCCGTTTTGGTGCGGCTTTCTTTGTCAATGATATATCCAGTCCCTAATCCCGGCTAAATCAGTTAGTGAAGTAATTATCACCTTGATCACTGCATGTCATACTATTAACTTCTGGTGGCGACCTGGCCCGGCGGCGAGTTGAAGTACCAGTCTAAAAGAATAAGATTCACTGGGAGTATAATGGGGAAGTGGGATGGGAGAATTGTAAGAAAAAAGGAAAATATATATAAGAAATTACCATACATAGGATATGTGCACACAAGCCTATAAATATGTATATATATAAATATATATATATATGTGTGTAGGTGTGTGTGCATGAATCTGGTGTATGAAGGCGAATTGGTCGCTTCGATATTGGAAGTGTTAAATCATTTTGTGGTGGCCTTAAGTTTTCGCACACATTAGTGAGAGATAGAAAAATGAGTTAATTTCCACGTCGGCTGATTGTCTCTTGTTGATCGTCGAGGTGAAACAACTCATGCGGTAATCAATGTGAACACGCACGGATTATTGGTGATCTGGAAGTCGAAGTGATTGGGTTGACTCCCAATACTTTTGGAGAACACATTGGGACTTCATAAAGGTAGGTTGTACTTTTGTACTCTCCTCCAGATTAACTCCCCATCGGGGCCGGTCACTATATCATGGATTTCTGATCCTCGTCCTACGTCGAATTCCCAATGACGGCTCTATTAATTTAGTAAAAAGACAAGTTTATTCACGATTAGCCCGATGCATCTTATTTAGTTGTGAGATGCCTCGGTCTAATCGATGAAATTCGGCGTACGACGTGTTTCGGAGGGTCGATAGATTTGAAACCCCGTCCCTCCCATTTGGCAACTTTACGGAATTTTATGGTCGCATTCATTGGCACGATTCTACCCTTTGAATATGCGTATTTTTATTTAAGGGGGAAGAAGGTGAGATACGACGGGCAGGCTGTTTGGTGTAACGGCCTAAATTTTTGATGTGTAGACAAAATTTGTGAGCGCGAGGGATTCAGATTGAACAGCTCTTGATATGAAAATTCGTAGTTTTATACGATTGTTGGCGTAACCCTTCCGCCGGTAGAGAGTTTCGGGTGTTGGAACTTTTGATTCTGACCTGTGTAGAGCTCCCCTTCTTTAGTCAAGGGTGGTAGCAGTTGTGAATAATTGCAGACATTTTGATGTGCAACTCTTCTGATGAGGGAGAGTTTTGGACGTTGGAACCTGGATTCCGACTTATGAGCGCTCCCCTTCTTTAGCCAAGGGTGGTAGCAGCCGCAATATTTATAAAAATCATCGATGTTTGGTATGTAACTATTTTGCCGGGGAAGTGGGACTTGGTGATCGAAACAGTGGTTATGACCTGAAAAGTGAATACCTAATAGACTGTAGAATAAATTTGTCTCCACCTAGAGTGGAGATGTAGATGTACATGCCAATTGAAATATGAAAAATGAAAATCCAAAATTCCATGTGACTTCCTCCGAAGTTGAAATAGTAATAGGGTGAATTGTAATAAACGTTAAATTAATATATATATTTAAATCTTTCGCCATTTATTGTTGTTTGTTTTTTTTTTCAGCTTATAGCCCTTTCAATGAGCCCTTGACCGGATATTATTATTATTTTTTTTTATCATTAAACGCGGTTCAATAGTGGATTTGAAACATGCCCTTTAAATTCACCTATGTGTATGATTACCCTTGGTTGGCTTTTGCGACGGGGCTGTCGGCTAGAACTCATTTCTTATAAGTGGGTTCGAGCCGAGAGCAACGGCGCAAGAGGGGTGCCAAGGCAGCGTTAAACGTTTGTGACAGTCCTAGGTGACTGAGAAAGGAAACTAATCCCTATTTAGGAACGAACCTGCAGAAACCCCAGACAACAAATTTGTGTACGGCTAGATCTTGCTTGACTTCTGTGCGAGGCTGTCTGCTGGAACTCACTTCTTGTAAGTGAGTTTGGGCCGAGAGCGTCGGCGCAGAGGAAGGGTCTAGGCGGGGTTAGATCAGTGTCGTTACAGATTTTTGGCGTCGCCGACAGGATAAATTGTAAATTGACACTTTTGATAAAAGAATTTATTATTTTAGTTCGGTTCTTTGGTGTTCGAGGACAGGGTTGTTATAGGGCTGTAATTGAAGTCGTTGTGGTGAATTGATATATTTGTTGAGACATAATCCTTATAAAAAAAAAATGGCTAGTGGAATTAGTCAAGAGTTGGAAGACTATATGTATACCTCGGAGGCCCTGGCCGCTGATATAGCGGCCAGAGGTGCTAGACCTAAGGAATTTCGGAATGTTCCCCTTACTCCTGAACCTACCCCTGGGAGAAAGATTAGTAAGGTTGATGCGAATATTTTGAAGTGTCAACAGTTGAGTGACGAATTGCAGAATTCTATTGTTGATTTATGTAACCAAACGGAGGATTACTCTGGAGTGATTGACACGCCTGAGGCAATTTCGGCCAATTCAACTGTTCGTCGAGCTCTTGCTGGGCGCGCGGTTGATTCGGCGAAAGTGCCCAGGGTGGTCCAAAATAATAAGATTTTTGGGGAGAATCAGAAAGTATCGAGTTTGCCCAGACCTCAGCGTGGAGCAACAGTCTTGCAGCCGGATGGTAGATATAGTGATCAAGCTTATCCGCGTAAACCGATTGTTACGCCGGATACTTTTAATGGAACCACCAGTGTAGCTGATTGGTTATCCCATTTTGAGAAATGTGTTGGCATTAACCAGTGGTCTGAAGACCGGGCTCGTCAATTTCTAGTGGTGCCGCCTTGCAGTTTTATGAAGATTTGGACCCAGAAATTAAAGCTAATTCTTATAGAGTTATGCAGAGTTTGCGAGATCGTTTTGATCCATTTAAGGGTACTGCAATATATAGGGCCCAATTAAGATCCAGACGTAGGTCACAGCGGGAGACCTTGCCTGAGTTAGCGCAAAGTATTAGGCGCCTAGTAAGAAAGGCGTATCCAGGGGTTCCCCTAGATGTTAGGGATGATCTGGCCAAGGATAGCTTTATTTCCGCACTGACGGTTCATGAAGTCAGAATGCAAGTGTTGAGGGCTAAGCCCGAGACCCTTGATGTGGCAGTGCGAGCTGCTTTAGACGAGGAATCATATAGGAAGGTAGAGGTACCTTCTTCGGTTGGTGTAGTTGGGGAATCGGAGGTTTCGAGTGAAATCGGTGCATTAACCCAGGTGGTGAAAAACTTGCAGGAACAATTGAGAGAGATGCAGATAGAGCAAAATAATTTGCGGGAAGAAGTTTTCAGACAGGGCCGAGGTCGGAACAATAATAATTTTTATAGAGGTCGTCGTGGCCGAGGTGGTTATAGAAATAGAGGTAGAGGTAAAGGTGATTGGTCACACGAGCCTAATTTAAATAATAATCAGGATTTAAACGAGTAAAGACTGGGGTATGGGTCGCACCTCAGTCTAGGATGGAAAGGACCCTCCCACCTGAGAGTACCGGTCATAGTTATCTGACTCTTAAAGTCTTGAACGAAAATGTTAAGTTCCTATTGGATACTGGTTCGGCGGTGAGTTTAATCAGTACCAAAGTGTTACATGATATTTTGGGTATCGAGCAGTTTCGCGTAAGAGAGGCTCCTCGTAGTGTTGTGGGGGCTAATGGGCAGCCGCTTGCTTTAAAAGGGTTAATTGATTTACCTGTTACTGTTGGTAAGTATCAATGTGTACAAACATTTTTTGTGACTGACTTTGCATTTGATGCAATCCTGGGAATTGATTTTATGAATAGAACTAATTCAGTGATGCCAAACAAAACTATTACGATTTTAGGAGTTAAATTTTCCCTTGAGTTTTTGAAAGAAAATAATCAAATTCATGTATTGCTGATTAAGGGATTGACAGTACCTCCCTTTTCGGAAGTTGTCGTGAAGGGTCGTATTGACAGTCCACCAATTGGACAGAGTTTGTGTGAACCCGACCCAGGGTTTATGAAAAATCATCGTGGATTAATGCTGGGGCGAAGTATTGTTGATGTTAGTCAACCGGAAGTTCCTGTCAGATTAATAAATGTTTCTCAGACCCCACAAAAGTTAAAAGTTGGCGAGCCTGTGGCTGTTCTTGAGAATATTGAAATTTTAGATGAACAACCTAACGAGACCTCCTCTTCAGATGATGGGAAGTTCTCCTTGTCACAAACTTATGACAGAGAGGCATTGACTAGTGCTCAAGCGGAACGGGCCAATGAGTTTTTAGAAAACAACCGCGACGTATTTATTCAGTTCGAAGGTGATTTGGGCCGCACTGATCCGGTCCTCCTAAACACCGGAATGACACGGAATGACGCAGAATGACACTGAATGACGCGGAATGACACGGAATGACACACAAAATTAATAGTTTTAGCCCCCAGATGGTGTTTAAAACCTACCTAGAACGCGGATCGTCATGATGAATGACAATTTTGCATGTTTCGTCCCAACTAAACTGAAAAGTCGGCAGGTATTGAAACTCCCGAGGGAGTGTGTTTCGACAATGCAGTAGCCTACTTGTTTGGCCGAAGTTTTACTGATGCTCATCACTGAATGCTAACTAATCCCATTTTTTGTTGAATGAAAACAATCGGCTAAACATAGGTTTTTATGTTCATAAAACGGACAGTGTAATGCTGTTGTAGTAGTGATTAGTCCATATCCCCTCATTACGACTAATAAAGCTTGGCTAACACCCCCTTAAACTTTAAACCCTAAACTGGTTACTTCTGAGGGAGTGATATAACTGATGTTTTCACATAATTCTTCATTTAATTTCTTTTTTTTCTGGGGGGGGGGGGGGAGGGTGGGCGGGGTCTATTTGGAATTTCCGAAGGATTACCAGATACCTCATGTATTACATACGGCATCCCATTTCCCAGAAGGCTTGATGGATGACTCCCGGTTTTTCAAAACTAAATAGTTGGAGCTTTCTCCACTCCTTTTTTGGTAACCGCCATGGTCAATATACCGGGGCGCTACCGAATCAGACGTACAAGGAGCCGGACAATCGGGTGACGACATGTGAGCTCATCTAACCTGCTTGTGAAAACTGATAAACGAGCTTGGGAGACGACTAACATAAGCTTTCAGCCTTCTGTCGAATCCCTCCCTGACATAGCTACCTATATCTATTTGCATATCTTTGTTATTCTGTGATCTATTGTATTTTATGTTGCTTATTATTTCATCGTTTCTTGTGAAATGAATACAGTTAACAAATTCTTGAATAAATACTGTTTAAACTAAACCGGCGTTTCTGTTTGTGGTTTTCTTTTCTCTTCCCCCATTCAGTTTGCCTTGGCACAACATTTGGCTCGCCCTACCATGGTGGACTCAAACCTTTACCATCGCCATGCCGAAGCCGACTGGAGCCCCCCCCCCCCCCCCCCCCCCCCCTCTCTCTCTCTCTCTCTCTCTCTCTCTTTCCTTCCCTCGGGGTTTTGATGGCACTCCAAAGGTGAACTGCATGGAAACAATAACCGAGTGGATACCCCTTAAGATCTCATTTGAGGCAATAGGTAAGCTAGGTCTGTGTCATCCAAGTGAAACAAAATTAGGTTAACCTGGTCGCAAGGGATTTTTAAATCCCACATCGTCCCTGGGCGCCTTCGGCGCGCTAAAACCTTTCATTCATCGCCATCACTTGCCTCCTGTTACCGTGAGAGTTGCAAACAGCGAGGAAAGTCTTCACCTGCTGCCGGGTCTCCCGTCCCTTCCCGAGATTTAAATGTCTGGGAATATATGCTGGCTGGCCCCATCCACATGACTCCCGGTTCTTCAAAACTAAACTGTTAGAGCTTTCTCCACTCCTTTTTTGTAATGGTCAGATACCGGGGCCGCTACCGAACCGACGTTGCTGTTTGTTTGTTTTTCTTTTCTGTTCTCTTCTCTTCTCTTCTTCCCACAACGTCCCTGCGCGCCTTCGGCGCGCTAAAACCTTTCATTTATTCATCGCCATCACTTTTCGTTTAGTTTAAACAATATTTATTTCCAACTTTCAGAATATACATGAAACAATATATGACACCACAATAACCCCATTTTACGGAGACAAAACCCCGACTTATGAATAATGCCTCACCTTATCCCCTACGATACTCCCTTCCCTGGAAATTCCCTCGAGCTGGAGGCCGGCCGCTACTTCTATTTTCAATCACCCACAAATCACTGACTAAAACCTTCAAGATTCTAAAAAAAATCTTTTTTGGTCGGGACTCATTTATTTTTTTGGTCGATACTTACTGGCTTTTGGTCGGTAATAAGCACTTTTGGACTGCTTTGGTCGGTAATTAGTAGGACCGCCGTATTATCATTCTGTTTAGTTATAGATCTGTCATTCCGGTGTTTTCAAACTGTCCCTCGTTAAGTTGAAAAAATATATTTTGTTACCACATGTTATATTTTTTCAATGTTAGAATGTGCTGATGATTAATTTAATTAAATAAAATTTGCTGGTCAATAAGAAATAGATGTCATTCCGTGTCATTCCGCGTCATTCCGTGTCATTCCGCGTCATTCTGTGTCATTCCGGTGTTTAGGAGGACCCCACTGATCTCATCCAGCATGATATTTGTACGGGCGACCACCCTCCTATTAAACAGCGGGCGTATCGGCTCCCCTTCCATAAAAGACGCGAGGTAGAACAGCAGATAGATGCTATGCTAAAGCAGGGGGTAATTCAGCCCTCTTCTAGTCCGTGGGCGGCTCCCATAGTTTTAGTTAAAAAGAAAGACAATAGTTTTCGTTTTTGTGTGGACTACCGTACGTTAAATGCCATTACAAAAAAAGATGCCTATCCCCTGCCCCGTATAGATGAGAGTTTAGAGGGTATGGCGGGGGCACAGTGGTTTTCCACCCTAGATTTGGCTTTGGGGTACTGGCAAATGGAACTGACCCCTGACGCCCAAGAGAAAACGGCTTTTACTACCGGTGTTGGGCTTTATCGGTTCACGGTCCTCCCATTTGGGCTCTGTGGGGCACCTGGGTCCTTCGAGAGGCTCATGGAGCTCGTGCTAAAAGGGTTACACTGGAAGACATGCCTTATCTATCTTGATGACGTCATTATTCATGCCCGGACATTCCAGGAGCATATTAAACGATTGCAAGAGGTTTTTAGTAGAATAAGGTCCGCAGGGTTAAAATTTAAACCCTCCAAGTGTGCGTTGTTCAGACGTCAGGTTTCATATTTAGGTCACATTGTTTCCGCGTCGGGTGTGTCAGCTGACCCGGAGAAAATTGCGCGTGTAAAAGATTGGCCTGTTCCGACTTGTCTGAAAGATTTACGGAGTTTTGTCGGGTTATCTGCATATTATCGGAAATTTGTACCTCATTTTTCCACTTTGGCTAGTCCCTTAACCAAGTTAACACGTAAGAACGAGAAGTTTGTCTGGGGCGAGGCCCAGCAAGAAGCTTTTGATGTGTTAAAAGGCAAATTGTGTCAAAGCCCAATTTTGGCTTACCCGAATTTTGAGCATGAATTTATTCTCGACACAGATTCGAGTGATTTTGCCTCTGGCTCAGTTTTGTCTCAAATTATAGAGGGCAAGGAGCGAGTAATAACATATTTTAGTAAAACCCATTCCCAGCAGGAGAAAAACTATAGTGTTACTCGGAAAGAATCATTAGCCGTGATTAAAAGTGTCAAACATTTTAGACATTTTCTCATTGGTAAGCATTTTACGCTGTGAACCGACCATGGGTCCTTGCAGTGGTTGTTCAATTTTAAGGAACCTGTTGGGCAGGTGGCGCGCTGGCTGGAATACCTCAGTGGGTTCGTTTTTACGACGGTTCATCGTCGCGGTGAACAGCATAAAAATGCGGATGCGCTGAGTAGGATTCCTTCCTGTAATAAAAATGATATTAACACTGTAGAGTTTGAGTTTGGAATTAAATTGACTAAAGAAAATCAGCGGGCTGATCCCGTTATTAAAAGATTTATCGAAATTAAGCTAAAAAGAGAAAAACCTAGTCTTGAAAAGTTAAAAGGAGAGCCCTCTGAACTTCAAAGGTATGTGAGTCAGTGGGAACAATTTTCTATGGAAGATGGCATTCTTTTTCGAGAATGGACACAAATAGGGGCCCCCAGTAAAATTTTGTGGGTGGTCCCAAAAGACTTAAGAAGTCAGGTGTGTAAGGAGCATCATGACTCTTTAGTGGGTGCACATTTGGGCGTCCATAAAACATATTCAAAAATTCGAGAGCGTTTTTTTTTGGATAGGCATGCATCGTGACACAGAACTTTGGGTTCAGTCTTGTCCGAGTTGTCAGCGTCGTAAACCGCCTGGCAAGGCCAGTCGAGCTCCTTTGGTAACAGATAAAGTATCGGAGACTATGGAACGCATTGCTTTAGACATTTTGGGGCCATTACCCGAGTCCGTTCAGGGTAATATTTATATTTTGGTCATATCAGATTATTTCTCCAAATGGACGGAGGCTTTTGCTATCCCGAATCAAAGGGCAAGTACAGAGTAGCCGATATTGTGATTAGAGAGTGGATTAGTCGGTATGGTATGCCGAAATTTGTTCATTCAGATCAGGGATCGAATTTCGAGTCAGATCTATTTCAAGAAGTTTGTCGCTATTTTGAGATTAAGAAGACTCGTACCTCACCTTATATGCCTCAAGGTGACGGCCAAGTTGAGAGGTTTAACAGAACCTTAGCGGCTATGTTAGCCTGCTTTGTAGAAGACAATCACAGCGACTGGGAATATTATCTTCCATTCGCCATGATGGCCTATAGGAGCGCCAAACATGAAACTACGGGGTTCACTCCCTTTAGTGTCATGTTTGGTAGAGAAATTACTTTACCTACAGAGTTAATTGCTGGTAAGACTCCCGATAGGGATTGTGCTCCCTCTCAGTATGTCAGTGATTTAGAGGGTCGTCTAGCCCAAATTTTTCAGTTAGTTTCGGCGAAATGTGATTCTGAGATTAGAAGAAGAAAGAAAATTTACGACAAACGAGTTTTCGGCAAACCTTTGACTGTTGGGGATAAGGTTTGGCTTTATTTACCTAGAGTGAATAAAGGCCAAACCTCAAAATTTGCTAAATTTTGGGTCGGTCCCTATATCATAAAAAGCAAACTCTCGGACGCAAATTACCTTGTGGTTCGTGTCGGGGGAGGTAAACCACAAGTTGTACATTTCAACCGTTTGAAGAAATGTTACACACGTAAGTCAGAGGTGGTTAATTCGGATTTGGGTGCCCCCATGTGTCCCATACCTGATAGTTCTAACGAAACTAATATAGACCGGTCCTCGGTGGAGAGTCCTGGGGAGGAGGAGGCGTTCCTCGATGAAGGTCCGACTAGTAGGCGTGGTCGCACCCTCCGGCGACCGCGCCGACTAGGTTCTCAAGAATTTGTATTTTATTAATTATTTATTGTTTTTTTTATTCTTACTTGAATTTTTTTCTGGCAACCCACTTGACATTTGACGTTAGATTGGCAGTTCGCGTGGGTTTGGTGTGTAAATTTTGTGTTAAGCGCGATAGTTGTTATATAGATTTGAGTTTGGATTTTGCGCTTATAATCCGGCCTTCGACTTAGAACTACCTTCGATGGGTATCTATGGTGGTACCAAAAATTCATATTTTGTACATATTTGGCAGCATGAGCATTGAACCGTCATATGAGCTGTATTGGCTTGTATTGCAATAATTCTTTTTATAATTGCGTCATTTCCCTGACGTTGGGGAATTGCCGCTTAAGATATGGATCCGGGAAATTGAGTTTTGTGTGTTCATTCGTGGGGATCGTCATGGGGTTGATTTCCGGAAAGCCCCTGTGACGATAATTTCAGACTAGATCGGTTATAATTCAGTTCAAATACAAGTGTGGTTGCCTCTCTTTTTATACCCGTCTAGATTGTTCTTGAGCCCGCTGACCGGTTCATTTTTTGCGATTCGGTGCGCAAGAGGGTTGGATATCATTGATGGGGATCTTTTATTGTGCGCGTGATTCGTGAAGGGTGGTGCGAGTTATATGCTAGTGTATGTATTAATATGTTTAGGAATATTAGAGTTATGCAAGTTAAAGTCGGATCCGACTAAGTATAATTGAATTTCCGCGAGCGTTGTGTCCGAGATAGAAATCTGAATTAATGAACGGGTCAGCTTGGTCGAAAGAACTATCTGACGGGAATTTATGAATATGAGTTTTTTTGTGAGTTGGTTCCCCATTACATTTCCATGTAAGGAAAAGATTGTGTAATCTTTTGTGGAGAAAATGATATTTTTATATCCAGATACTGTTCTCTGTGTAACTTTTTCCTTATAGCATAATGGAGATGGTAATTGGACATTCGTTCGTGAGAAGAATTGGAACATGGACAGGGAAACTTCCTGATCGTCTGAAGTCGATTAAAATGTATGGAATCCCTGGAGCAAAACTTCAACATTTGGAACAGATTCATTGTGTTGGTGCAAAAACTGTACTGGTGCAGGCTGGTGAGAATGATTTGGACAGTGACAACTTCCATTTTGAACATTATAAACTATATGTTGAAAGACTCATTAAGCATTTATTACGCCAAGGCGTTAAAACGATTATTATATTGGGTCTGTTTCCTCGGATAAAGACCAGAGTATCTGGCACCCTATTCGAACTACGAAGGGCGGCTATTATCCAGTTCTATGGAACTCTTTCAGGCACAAATGTGGTATATAAGTCTTTGTTTAAAGTATCCCGTATGCATTTTTCCAGAGACGGGGCGCACTTGAATGACTTGGGCCAGTTTCTTTATGAAAGACATCTTGCTTTAGTCTTGGAGGAACAAAGCTCCTCTAATTGAATAATACTTCCAGTATAAGCACCTAAGTTTCTTGAGATTTGGAAAATATTTGTAAAAGCATAATGAATAGATTTATCGATATAAAGGGTGAATTGTATACCCAAGAATAGTCATTTCATTCGAGGAAGGTATAAGTTCCAAGAGAACTTTCATCTATGAAATCAAAGTGGTTTTTTTACTTAAATTATTGGAATAAATATCGTTTGATATATATGCTGGGTTTCTGGTTGGGACCATAAAATTAAAGGTTGTTGTTTTATGCTTGAATGGGTCCAGTCTGACGTTTTCTATCTCCTGCGCCATGTCAAAGACGGCTTCAGGCAGAGCTGCTTTCAGTACTGGTCGGGGACCTATTTCGGCCTAAAACGTAACAATTGGCCCTAAACGGAACCCTATTTAATATGTCATTTGAAAATAATTTATTATTTAGAAAATAAAAAAAAATAATTATTTAAAAAAAAAAAAAAAAAATTGTAGTTGTCCCATGGGGAACCAACCAACAATATCTAATACTCAGTATTAAAAGTTTTTTTTACTTTTATTTTTTACGGAGGGTTGTAAATATCTCCCCCTTTTATTTTTTCAACGGGGACGTTGAATCCTGGGGTGGGGGTAGTGTAAGAAAAAAGGAAAATATATATAAGAAATTACCATACATAGGATATGTGCACACAAGCCTATAAATATGTATATATATAAATATTTATATATATGTGTGTAGGTGTGTGTGCATGAATCTGGTGTATGAAGGCGAATTGGTCGCTTCGATATTGGAAGTGTTAAATCATTTTGTGGTGGCCTTAAGTTTTCGCACACATTAGTGAGAGATAGAAAAATGAGTTAATTTCCACGTCGGCTGATTGTCTCTTGTTGATCGTCGAGGTGAAACAACTCATGCGGTAATCAATGTGAACACGCACGGATTATTGGTGATCTGGAAGTCGAAGTGATTGGGTTGACTCCCAATACTTTTGGAGAACACATTGGGACTTCATAAAGGTAGGTTGTACTTTTGTACTCTCCTCCAGATTAACTCCCCATCGGGGCCGGTCACTATATCATGGATTTCTGATTCTCGTCCTACGCCGAATTCCCAATGACGGCTCTATTAATTTAGTAAAAAGACAAGTTTATTCACGATTAGCCCGATGCATCTTATTTAGTTGTGAGATGCCTCGGTCTAATCGATGAAATTCGGCGTACGACGTGTTTCGGAGGGTCGATAGATTTGAAACCCCGTCCCTCCCATTTGGCAACTTTACGGAATTTTATGGTCGCATTCATTGGCACGATTCTACCCATTGAATATGCGTATTTTTATTTAAGGGGGATCAAGGTGAGATACGACGGGCAGGCTGTTTGGTGTAACGGCCTAAATTTTTGATGTGTAGACAAAATTTGTGAGCGCGAGGGATTCAGATTGAACAGCTCTTGATATGAAAATTCGTAGTTTTATACGATTGTTGGCGTAACCCTTCCGCCGGTAGAGTTTCGGGTGTTGGAACTTTTGGTTCTGACCTGTGTAGAGCTCCCCTTCTTTAGTCAAGGGTGGTAGCAGTTGTGAATAATTGTAGACATTTTGATGTGCAACTCTTCTGGTGAGGGAGAGTTTTGGACGTTGGAACCTGGATTCCGACTTATGAGCGCTCCCCTTCTTTAGCCAAGGGTGGTAGCAGCCGTAATATTTATAAAAATCATCTATGTTTGGTATGTAACTCTTTTGCCGGGGAAGTGGGACTTGGTGATCGAAACAGTGGTTATGGCCTGAAAAGTGAATACCTAATAGACGGTAGAATAAATTTGTCTCCACCTAGAGTGGAGATGTAGATGTACATGCCAATTGAAATATGAAAAATGAAAATCCAAAATTCCATGTGACTTCCTCCGAAGTTGAAATAGTAATAGGGTGAATTGTAATAAACGTTAAATTAATATATATATTTAAATTTTTCGCCATTTGTTGTTGTTTGTTTTTTTTCAGCTTATAGCCCTTTCAATGAGCCCTTGACCGGATATTATTATTTTTTTTATTATTATTAAACGCGGTTCAATAGTGGATTTGAAACATGCCCTTTAAATTCACCTATGTGTATGATTACCCTTGGTTGGCTTTCGCGACGGGACTGTCGGCTAGAACTCATTTCTTATAAGTGGGTTCGAGCCGAGAGCAACGGCACAAGAGGGGAGCCAAGGCAGCGTTAAACGTTTGTGACAGTCCTAGGTGACTGAGAAAGGAAATTAATCCCTATTTAGGAACGAACCTGCAGAAACCCCAGACAACAAATTTGTGTACGGCTAGATCTTGCTTGGCTTCTGTGCGAGGCTGTCTGCTGGAACTCACTTCTTGTGAGTTTGGGCCGAGAGCGTCGGCGCAGAGGAAGGGTCTAGGCGGGGTTAGATCAGTGTCGTTACAGAATGAAGGCCATGTGGTTAGGGGGAGACTCAAAGGAGAGGGTTAATATGCTAATCGGAGAGATTGGGAAGAATGGGGCAAGGGATGTCATCAAACAGTTCGTCTCCAAGTGTTGGGAGGAGATGAGAAACTTGAGAATAGGGAGGCAGTTGGGTGTACAGGGGTAACCAAGGCCTTCTCATCCGAGAACCGCGACAAATCAGCGGCTGGCCAAAGTGTTATTATATTATTATGCATTTCAGTTATTTATAAACAATTAATTAAGTTCAGATGCAGAAAATACAATTGAGAAAAAGAGGAATTAAATCCGCATTTCAGTTATTTATAAACATGTGTCTCTCAACTTTTAGTGCATTTTAGTTTTGTGTTTTTTTGTTTCATTTGTTCGAACTAGAGTGCTTGTGTGTTATATCTTCGTTTTGTTGGTAATATATTTCTTGGAAAAATATGGATTTGAATGGAATGGTTTAACGCGCCGATGGTGCGCAGGGACGGTATGAGGAACAAGCCCCTTTCGACCCTCAGTAGCTGTAAATGGCTAATTTCCACATGTCTACTCGTGTTGAAGGAGGAACAGGTTCAGGTACTCGGCAGGTGTCACCAGTTGTGGCGTGATGGTCTCCTTGACTGATGTCGGTTGAACCCTCGGGTGAGGACCATTGTGGGAGGTTGGGTCCTCTCACAAAGGTACTACCTCTCCCCGAGGGTGCATTCGATCTGGATTTTCAGGCAAGTATAGTCTGCCACTTCGGAGATGATATTGAGTGATGGACATCACTGGCAAGTATAATCTGCCTCAGGCTGTCTCTGTTTGGTAGGACGTCTTTGCAAGAAAACAACAACGACCCCTTTCGGGGACCACCAGAAAGAAGACCCGAACTTCCCTGGTTCGGGGGCAGGCCTGCATTGTAATCCTATTGGGTTGGGACAAGAGATGCGCAATACGCTTACAAAAAGGGGCAGATGCGGGACGCAGGACCAACGCTCGCCTCCCTTAAAGTGGTCGACCACTTTTAGGGATGGAGTGGAGGATGTTCAGGAACCATGGGGGTTACCGTTTCTATGACGGTTCGGCTGTCCATAGCGGTTATTGGGGTGCTGGTCAAAAAAGCACCTGTGTACCTGCTTAAAAGAAGAAGGCAGAATTAGTTTTCATTAGAATATGTAAAAATAAAAAGATAACAATAGCACATTCTGTTTTAATTTGTGATCTAATCTTTAGCTGAGTCGGAGAATGTAGCTCTTTCTGGTAGAAGGCCACAGTTAAGCTGTTAATCTGCCTGTTAGATCACCTTCTTAGGGTGATAGTGAGTTTGTAGCGGGAGGGTAACAGGTTTAGACACTAAACCACACCCGAGGGTGTTTCTGTTATGCCCTTAGCTGGTTTCGACCATATTTTAGATTTATTTGAGTTTATTTTGGATCACGATTAAACACTGCAAATCCCACCTCCAGCCGGGGAGGCCCAGCCCACACAAAACGCTCGCGCCTGGTATCGCGAGCGTCCCGTGTGGGCCGAGCCCCCGGCCGGAAATGAGATTTACAGTATCCAATCGTGATGTAGTTTTAGTTGAGTCGGTGAAGGCAGCCCTTTCTGGTAGAAGGCCACAGTTAGGCTGTTTTTCTGCCTGTTTATTCACCTTCTCGTTCCCTAGTTTTTTTCGAGCTGTCTTAGTTTTGATTGCAATTTTTGGGCTTTTGTCGGCTTTCTCAAATGGCTCCAAGTTCTGAGATTAGTTCACTGTCGGCTAACCGGTCATGATTTTTCGCGGCCAGGGTGGCGGTATCAGGACAACATCGTATCCACGGCAACTCGTACCAGTCAAGTCGTACCCAAACTTGGACGACTCGTACTCATTTTCGGCTGGACAACTCGTACCCACAGTTGGACAACTCGCACCCAAGGTTGGACAACTCGTACCCACAGTTGGTCAACATGTACCTGGTCTTTAATTGTATGGGCGAAGGCGAATATTGGCTGAAGGACTTGAGAAGATGAGTGTCTGCTTTCAATGGGTGTGCATAAAGGCAAAAACTTTCCATTTCTAGCATTTATCTCAGCAGAACAGTCTGAACAGACTTCGCCGAAAGTCAATTTCGCCGGTATGAACATTTCATCAAGAGAGCAATTCGAAGGAAACAGGAAATATTTAAATTATATATTAATACAGTGGTGTAGATACGGGAGACGACCCCACCCTCCCCCACCCCCCACCCCACCCCCCCAAAAAAAAATTAAAAATCGGGTAATCTTTGGCTCTTCGTTAACCTTCTGAGGGCTTTTCTACGTAATATTTTGTTGTACTGGTAGTCATACCCAGCATTTCACGTGTTGAGGGGTTAACGCAAAATCAGATGCGATCGGGGCTCATTCCTCCACCCTACCCCACCCCTTCATTGGTTCAAGGATTAACACTATGTCGTACGCGATCGGGGCCCATCAGAAGTCCCTTTCCTGGTCAAATTACATCTATATAGACCTGTGCCAATTTTTGTGTCGGTCGAGGCACGAGAGTCAGGTGCCTATAAAGAGAGAGAGAGAGAGAGAGAGAGAGAGAGAGAGAGATTCACTTTTAGTCACCTTTATAGTCTAATTGCAAACCTTACAAAAATGCTAATTATCATTCAATTTTCATGATTGTCATGGAAGATAATTGTTAGAAAAACACACCTCCCAACTGGAAGATTAACTTAATTGGCGATAATAATATGCACAGATAATTGGAAGAAAATTAAACACCAATCGACTATAAGGTAATAGATGAAAAAAATAATTCTTCATGATCTCACACCTGTCACTGCCGGGTAAGTCTAAATTAAATGACTGTCGAGTTTTCAGGTGTGTCGGTGTTGACCATTAAATTTCCGACAGAAATCAGTTGATGCGAGCTGGTGGACTCATAGAGAGAGATGTATTAGAGCTTTTTACTTGGATTTTTATGCCCCCCCTCCCCCCGACTCAAGTCGGGTGGCATATAGTGAATGAAGTGTGTGTGTGTGTGTTTGAGGTTAAAAAATCGCACTGGCACAGACATTTCCTACTGAAACGTTTTTTTCTTTTAATATGCCGCTGAAAAATTGTTTTCATTTACTGAACCCTGATGGGTTTCAAACGTAACAAAAAAGTACATAAAATTGATTTAAACTAAGTGATGAGCTTAGGAACTGGTTAAACTGACTGGCAATAATTGATGTTATTCATTGATGGGCTCTAATTTAGTCCTTACAAGGATGTTACGCAAGCTTTTGTTTTTCTTATAGGCGATGACAGGTCGAAGATTCAAAGGTTCATTTAATTTAGCATTGGTAAAATTGAATTCATCTTTTAACATTTTTGCTATTTCGATATTCATTCTGTTGTACGTTAAAGTGAAAGGAATGATGGACCTCCTTTCGCATTCGCCCTCTGATATGTTCATACCAAATGGCCAGAGGGTTTGAAGCGTATTGATCCAAAAAGCTTCACGTTTTTTTCTAAATTCATCCGTTTCTTCTAATGTGTCTTTAATTGGTGGTTGTTCAATAGGGTGGATTTCGAAATCGTCCAAAGAATGGCCAGGAAGGTTAAAATGTTGTGCTACTGGGGCATCAGCATTATGTTTTATATCCTGTTTGTGTCTAGTAGCACGTTCTCGAAAAGGATTTTGACTTTGACCAACATACTGTTTCCGACATCGCTTACAAGTGATAAGGTAAATAATGTTTGGTGAATCACAATGGAGGGGGTTACGGATCTGATAATGATTTTTCGTTTGTTCGGAGGAAAATTCCTCTTTCTGATCAGGCATAAAAGTATGCAGTCTACAACGAGGCTTTTTGCAATTAAATACCGCGCCACTACTATTTTGCAACGGTCTGTTGTGTTCAATCTTCAGTGGTTCGAAATCGGTAGTTTCAGCTGGACTTTCGAGCTTTTTCAGGGTTTGGGATTTCAGGCTACGCAAAAGGCGCAGCGAGTACCCTCTCGATCTGAGGGCGCCAAATAGGGTGGAACAAGCCTCATTGAAATTTACCTTATCACTTGAATTGCGGTGGAAACGAATGAGTTGTGATTTGATGATACCTTTAAATGTATGTTGAGGATGAAATGATTTTGTGTGCAACAATTGATGTGAATCAGTTGGTTTAAAATACACTTTATAATCTAAATGACCGGACGCCTGAAATTGCTTGCCTTTATACACGGTCACATCGAGAAAATCAACAGAATTTTCACTGATAGTAGCTTTCAATTTAATATTTGGATCGTGATTGTTCAAAATTTCTAAAAATTCATCAAAATCTTCTTTTGAATGTTCCCAAATAATAAAAATGTCATCTAAATACCTGAGATATACGAGAGGATGCTTTGCACATTTGCTTAAGGCATTTTCCTCCCATTCCGCTACATAAATGCTTGCAAAATTAGGACTGAATCTTTTACCCATAGGACAACCCATTATTTGTAGAAAATATTCTCCATTGAATTGAAAGTCATTACCTTTTAAGCTCAGCTCTAAAAGATCCAAAATTTGTTCATCCGGGCGTTTCGCATCCGGATATTTTTCAAATGCATTTTTAACTGATTTAACACCTTTATCAATATCAATGTTCGTATACATACTGTCGATATCCAAAGTAGCCAGAATTGCATTTTTCGATATTTTCAATTTCGAAATTTTTGACAGGAAATCCTGTGTATTTTTTAGATAGCTCGGATGTCTATTTGCTATAGGTTTCAGATGATAATCAATTAATTCCGAGATCGCATAAGATTCCGAATTACAATCTGATACAATTGGCCTCCCGGGTGGAGTTAAGTCATCCGTCCATGAAGAACGGTCCTTGTGGATCTTTGGCAGGATATAAAATTGTCTTGTTTGAGCACTGAGCTTAGCTGTTAAATATTTCAATTGTTTTTTGGTAATGTGACCTTCGTCGAGGAGAAATTTTAAGATCTTATTGAATTTTTCGATATTACTAGGCCAAATAAGTGAATCTATTTTCTTATAATGTTTAGTATTGCTGAGTTGTCTCATGGCTTCCTTTATATAATTATCCCGAGATAGAACAACTACCGACCCACCTTTGTCGGCTGGTTTAATTACTAATTTCTTATTTTTTCGAAGTTTCGTGAGGGCTCTCCGTTCACCAGCTGTTAAATTGTCTTTATCGGAGAGTATGTTCATGCTGAACACCTTTTGGATGATTCGTTTGCTAGCCTCAATAATTTCGGGATCTACTTCACTATCTGGAGGTGACCAACCAGATGATTCTGTAAAAGGAAGTTTCCGACCGCTGGAGTTTCTAAAGCGGTCTGCTAATTTCATTTGCCTAAGAAAATTACAGTTGTATGATGGTAAATTTGTTTGGTTATCAGTTTTAGGCTTTGGTGCTGGTACAAAAGTTAAACCGCGATCTAAAAGAGATTTCTCTTGGGTTGTTAGGTCATTGGTGCCAGACAGGTTAACCACATTAGTTCCTAATCCCACATCTGTTAGGCGGCTGTTACCTTTGCCTTTACTTAGTTTAAATTTAGGTGGTTCAACCAGTGATCGTACATAATATTGGCGGTTCTCGTGGTCCAATGGATTAAATCCTGAGCAACATCAAACTTCGCGTCCTCAATTTTTGGTATCACGTTAACGTCCTTCACTTTCCGAATGGTTTCGTTGATGATGCTCAGGGTTCTCCTCTCAACCTGAGGGAGTTTTTGCGAAAAGTTTAGTTCAGCGAAATAAATTTTTGCTGATCTAAACTTGACCCTGATATCGCTAAGCATATTCCGCAACTGCTTAACTACGAGATCAGAATTATCGTTTCGAGAATTCACGCCAATATTTAATTATATTTTTTGGGGACTGGACTGGCCCCTGTGCCCTTTAAACATAGAGCGCAGATGATTGAATTTGGCGCCGGGGTAACACTCCACCTGGATGTCCGGATGGGGATTTCGATCAATGCGTCCTAAATTTGAACTTCCAATCATAAGGATGTTTTTACAAACATCGGGGAGGCGCCAATTCCTTTTGTCAAAATTAACTCCGCTTTTATGCCGAAACTGGGAGAATTTAGAATCAAATGAGCGGCCCGAGTTGCGGCTCGGTGATTTGACTTTCTCTGAGTACGATATACCTGGTTGAACCACACTAGAGGCAGGAGAAGGGGGAGAAGAAACAGAAGCAGGAGAGGAAACAGAAGCAGGAGAGGAAACAGAAGGAGGAGAAGAAACAAAAGGAGGAGGAGGAGTTCTAGTGAGAGCACTAGGAGAACCAGAGAAGAAAGGCTGAGGAGGAGTAGGAGGAAGAGGAGCAAGACGAGGCGAGACAGCGTTACTCAATTTGCGAGCATCTTCAGTCACAATATGGACCGGAGATGTTTGCAAATTGAGGCGCTTACTCTGAGAGAAAGAAGAAGTAGACGGAAAAGAAGAGGGAGAAGTGCTTTGCCTTGATCTTTTCTTATTTTGCTTTTCGCGTTGGGGTAGAGGGACAACACGGGCCGGAGTGTGCTTGCTCCCTCCCGTATTGTTCCTTACTCCAGACGCTGGGCGAAGTTCCGAAATGTAAGACTGATAGGCCGAAATCGTCTTATCTGTCAACTTATTTTTAAAGTTTTTTTGAGCCCAGATCAAGGCACGCGCCGAAGCGCTGTTGAAGTCTATTTTTTCGAGTCCAGGAGGTGGTCGCATGGCCAAAGTTATCTTAGACTTCAACTGGTTTAAATTTATCTTGTAATGCTCAACTAAAGCATTTAACGTTTGGTTGGCCCAACCCACACTAATCTGCCGAAAAACAGAAAAAATGTGTGGGGTGGGAAGAGCCGGCTTTAGAAAGCCACCTAACTCATCTACTTTCTTCTCCAACTGTTTCGGGAAATCCCGGTTGGCCAAATGCTGCTCTAGGAGCCCAATATGGTGCATACACTGAATCACCTGGAAAAGGGCCTTGACCAATCTAGAATAGGCCTGGAACGATTGTTCCTGGCCTCTTCCAGACTGGGCAACTCTCTTTCCCTGATGCTTCTGTCTTTTTTGAGCCATTTGAAGAATTGGTAGATGAATTTAAAATGAAATTAAAATGAAGAAATGAAATAAATTAAAATGAAATCTAGATATTACCTATTAGAGAAGATACCTGGATTGGTTGTCGTCTTCAGCAAAGGTAGAAAATAATCCGTCTGTCTCGACGCGTTTCGCTTGGTTTGGCTTTTTCAAAGAGACTTTGAGGAAAATGAATCCAACTTTGGGAGGGCATGCATGGTATATATCCAAATGTGGGCTGGGGGTGTTTTTCACAGCTCAGTACATAATTAAACTCAGTAACAAGCTGACAAATGTCACTCATCTAATTAATTCTTTTCAATCTGAGATGTCCCAAGTTTGTTTTTCACAACTCAGTTTGTGTGGTCCAAACAAATTAGATGAAGCCCTATTGATTGGCTTCCATTGAATTTTAATCAGTCAGTGAGTGGTTTGCTTTACTGACCCCATGAAGCCCCATTGGTTGGCTTTGATTTAAGTACACCGATCCCTTAACAGAAAAACAAAATAAGTTTCCAGAAAATAAAAAAAAAAAATAAAAATAAAAAAAAAAAAAAAAAAAAAAAAAAAAAAAACTACTAAAATAAAATAAAAATTATACAATATAACTAAATCGCGTGGAGTCAGTGAGGATTGCCTCGCTACTCATTGGGAACTTTAGGATAGAGTCTGTGAGGACTGCCTCGCAACTCTGCTGAAGCGCGATTGAAACGCGTTTAATAAGATCTATATAACAAAACCCTCCACATACTCCAGGATAGTGAATCAATGGTGAAGCTGAACGAACACCGAACCCTAAACAGAAAAACAAAATAATCCACAGTAAATTAAAATTACTCAATAGAATTAAACTGCGTGGAGTCAGTGAGGATTGCCTCGCTACTCATTGAGGTCTTTAGGATTGAGTCTGTGAGGATTGCCTCGCAACTCTGCGTGTTGGGAGTGGACTCCGAAGAAACACACCCCTTACCCCATCCATAGCAACAATCACACAGCAGGCACAATATACAATAGCGGATACCTATCTTTCTCTCTACCTTTTACTTTTCTAACTGAACATTCTCAAATTTTCTTGCAACACTCTTATCAAGAAGACGCATGGAAATGGTAGACAAAGCGTAGGAGGAATTGGTGCAACCTACCTTTCTGCAACATATACAAGAAACCACCAAACGCTAGGCAAGGATTGAAACAAGCTTGTCTGGCTGGGAACGAGTGTACATTTGATATAAATAAACTTTTGAATAAAGATTTAACAGCCCTTTTAAGGGCTTGAGGGTGTGTGTCAGTGATTTTTTTTTTTTTTTTTTTTTTTTTGGGGGGGGGGGGGTTGGGGTGGGGTGGAGGAGGTCATTTGGGATTCCCGAAGGATAACCAGATACCTCAAAATCACATACGGCATCCTATCTCCCAGAAGGCTTGATGGATGACTCCCGGTTTCTTAAAACTAAACTGTTGGAGCTTTCTCCACTTCTTTTTTGTAACCGCTATGGTCATATACCGGGGCCGCTACCAAACCGGCGTTGCTGTTTGGTTTTCTTTTCTCTTCTTCCCTTAAACTTGCCATCGCACAACATTACATTCTGGCTCGCCACCATGGTGGGACTCAAACCTCTACCATCGCCGAACTGGAACCGAACAGAGCTCGCTCTCTAATAGTTTTAAAGGCGTTGGGGGATTGAGTATTGACCATCTAACACTCCAGCTTAAACTGCCGGGTATTCTATCCGCGTGCATAACCCCCTCAGACTCCATTTTGGGCAATAGGAAAGCTAGGCCTGTGTGATCCAAGGAAAAAAAAATAAGGTTAACCGGGTCGCAAGGGATTTGTAAATCCCACATCGTCCCTGCGCGCCTTCGGCGCGCTAAAACCTTTCATTCATTCGTTTTAAGTAAAACCAATCGGGAGCGGTTTGCTTTACTGGCTTCAGAAGTATGTGAAAATAATATGAAAAAATGGTTTGATAAAATATATTGAGACTAAAGAAATAAATGAAAAAATAACGCCAAAGATCATGATGCCTCACGAATGTTATCAGTTGGAATGAATATCCCCCGACGGAGGTTTATGACGGAAAATATTTTACACCACGTAGAAATTGTGTTTTTTACCTTGTGAACCTCTACATTGTGTGAGAGGTATGAAAAATTAAAAATAAAAATAAAAATAATAATTTAAATAAATGAATCAACCAAATAAGTAAATAAGTAAATAAATAAATAAATAAATAAATAAATAAATAAATAAATAAAATTAAATAAATAAATAAACATTACTAAAAAATAAAAAATAAATAATCAATAAATAAATATATAAATAAATAAATAATAATTTTATTTAGGAAATACATACACATGATTGAAATTGGAACCTATTTTGTTTTGGGGCATATATGAACTCTGGCACTCGCCTGTGTGTGTTTGAGGTTAAAAAATCGCACTGGCACAGACATTTCCTACTGAAACGTTTTTTTCTTTTAATATGCCGCTGAAAAATTGTTTTCATTTACTGAACCCTGATGGGTTTCAAACGTAACAAAAAAGTACTTAAAATCCTTGACTGATGTCGGTTGAACCCTCGGGTGAGGACCATTGTGGGAGGTTGGGTCCTCTCACAAAGGTACTACCTCTCCCCGAGGGTGCATTCGATCTGGATTTTCAGGCAAGTATAGTCTGCCACTTCGGAGATGATATTGAGTGATGGACATCACTGGCAAGTATAATCTGCCTCAGGCTGTCTCTGTTTGGTAGGACGTCTTTGCAAGAAAACAACAACGACCCCTTTCGGGGACCACCAGAAAGAAGACCCGAACTTCCCTGGTTCGGGGGCAGGCCTGCATTGTAATCCTATTGGGTTGGGACAAGAGATGCGCAATACGCTTACAAAAAGGGGCAGATGCGGGACGCAGGACCAACGCTCGCCTCCCTTAAAGTGGTCGACCACTTTTAGGGATGGAGTGGAGGATGTTCAGGAACCATGGGGGTTACCGTTTCTATGACGGTTCGGCTGTCCATAGCGGTTATTGGGGTGCTGGTCAAAAAAGCACCTGTGTACCTGCTTAAAAGAAGAAGGCAGAATTAGTTTTCATTAGAATATGTAAAAATAAAAAGATAACAATAGCACATTCTGTTTTAATTTGTGATCTAATCTTTAGCTGAGTCGGAGAATGTAGCTCTTTCTGGTAGAAGGCCACAGTTAAGCTGTTAATCTGCCTGTTAGATCACCTTCTTAGGGTGATAGTGAGTTTGTAGCGGGAGGGTAACAGGTTTAGACACTAAACCACACCCGAGGGTGTTTCTGTTATGCCCTTAGCTGGTTTCGACCATATTTTAGATTTATTTGAGTTTATTTTGGATCACGATTAAGCACTGCAAATCCCACCTCCAGCCGGGGAGGCCCAGCCCACACAAAACGCTCGCGCCTGGTATCGCGAGCGTCCCGTGTGGGCCGAGCCCCCGGCCGGAAATGAGATTTACAGTATCCAATCGTGATGTAGTTTTAGTTGAGTCGGTGAAGGCAGCCCTTTCTGGTAGAAGGCCACAGTTAAGCTGTTTTTCTGCCTGTTTATTCACCTTCTCGTTCCCTAGTTTTTTTCGAGCTGTCTTAGTTTTGATTGCAATTTTTGGGCTTTTGTCGGCTTTCTCAAATGGCTCCAAGTTCTGAGATTAGTTCACTGTCGGCTAACCGGTCATGATTTTTCGCGGCCAGGGTGGCGGTATCAGGACAACATCGTACCCACGGCAACTCGTACCAGTCAAGTCGTACCCAAAATTGGACGACTCGTACTCATTTTCGGCTGGACAACTCGTACCCACAGTTGGACAACTCGCACCCAAGGTTGGACAACTCGTACCCACAGTTGGTCAACATGTACCTGGTCTTTAATTGTATGGGCGAAGGCGAATATTGGCTGAAGGACTTGAGAAGATGAGTGTCTGCTTTCAATGGGTGTGCATAAAGGCAAAAACTTTCCATTTCTAGCATTTATCTCAGCAGAACAGTCTGAACAGACTTCGCCGAAAGTCAATTTCGCCGGTATGAACATTTCATCAAGAGAGCAATTCGAAGGAAACAGGAAATATTTAAATTATATATTAATACAGTGGTGTAGATACGGGAGACGACCCCACCCTCCCCCCACCCCCCACCCCCCCCAAAAAAAAATAAAAAATCGGGTAATCTTTGGCTCTTCGTTAACCTTCTGAGGGCTTTTCTACGTAATATTTTGTTGTACTGGTAGTCATACCCAGCATTTCACGTGTTGAGGGGTTAACGCAAAATCAGATGCGATCGGGGCTCATTCCTCCACCCTACCCCACCCCTTCATTGGTTCAAGGATTAACACTATGTCGTACGCGATCGGGGCCCATCAGAAGTCCCTTTCCTGGTCAAATTACATCTATATAGACCTGTGCCAATTTTTGTGTCGGTCGAGGCACGAGAGTCAGGTGCCTATAAAGAGAGAGAGAGAGAGAGAGAGAGAGAGAGAGAGAGAGAGAGAGAGAGAGAGATTCACTTTTAGTCACCTTTATAGTCTAATTGCAAACCTTACAAAAATGCTAATTATCATTCAATTTTCATGATTGTCATGGAAGATAATTGTTAGAAAAACACACCTCCCAACTGGAAGATTAACTTAATTGGCGATAATAATATGCACAGATAATTGGAAGAAAATTAAACACCAATCGACTATAAGGTAATAGATGAAAAAAATAATTCTTCATGATCTCACACCTGTCACTGCCGGGTAAGTCTAAATTAAATGACTGTCGAGTTTTCAGGTGTGTCGGTGTTGACCATTAAATTTCCGACAGAAATCAGTTGATGCGAGCTGGTGGACTCATAGAGAGAGATGTATTAGAGCTTTTTACTTGGATTTTTATGCCCCCCCTCCCCCCGACTCAAGTCGGGTGGCATATAGTGAATGAAGTGTGTGTGTGTGTGTGTGTGTGTGTGTGTGTGCGTGTGTGCGTGTGTGTGTGTGTGTGTGTGTGTGTGTGTGTGTGGGTGTGTGTGTGTGTGTGTGTGTGTGTGTGTGTGTGGGTTTGTCTTACTAACTTGACGAGGTAACTAGACAAAAGAGTTTGCGTGTTTTGCCTTACCGAGGTACAAAAGACAAAAGAAACCCTTTACCTCGGTTGTTTTCCCAGAACTGTACCGGCAAAACGAGGTAGAAACCGTTAGTCCACACAAAGGACAAACAATGGGGTACCTCGGTATGTAGGGAAAACAAGACTCTGTGTGTGTGTGTGTGTGTGTTGTGTGTGTGTGTGTGTGTGTGTGTGTGTGTGTGTGTGTGTGTGTGTGTGTGTGTGTGTGTGTGTGTGTCCGAGCCAATAACTCGAAAACTGTTAGGGCCACAGTCATCAAACTTCACACAATTATAAAGGACCATGGGAGGATGTGTCACACACCATAGCCGGATTCGTACCTTCAAGGTCAAGGTCACATTTCAAGGGCACACTGAAAATCATCAATATTCGTGTCTCAGCCATAACTCAGAAACGAACCAAAGTACAAATATTAAACTTTTTACAATTTTTGTTTGTTTGATGGAGGTCAAGGTCACAGATCAAGGTCATTGCCACTTAGGGGGGGCATAGTCACTTCGGAGTGAATCTCTTGTTTTTAAATGAGAAACGGGAAATGGAGTACTGAAAAAAAATAAAAGGCCTTGCATCTAGGCCTAGGCTCTGCAAATTATCAGGGTGAAAACCATAGCCTTCGTCACATTAACTCTTGCCTTTCCTGACCGGAGTGGCACCTCACCAGTGATGTAACTTTGCCACACGAAAAATAATAATGGCACTCTCCACCTTTAGATTATTTTTCGTGTGGCAAAGTTACATCACTGGTGAGGCGCAGATTATTTTTCATGTGGCAAAGTTACATCACTGGTGAGGCGCCACTCCGGTCAGAAAAGGCAAGAGTTAGTGTGATGAAGGCTATGGTTTTCACCCTGATAATTTGCAGAGCCTAGGCCTAGATGCAAGGCCTTTTAGTTTTTTCCAGTACTCTATTTCCCAATATTGAAGCGCAGAAACCGGGTGTCGGGGTTGGGGGGTGTCATTCACCCCAGTTCTCGTACGGATACGATTGCAGACTTCCAGGAACCACTGGTGCCTGCTATCAACAAAGTACGGTCAATGAATATATGTTTCCTGTTCTGTGTATCACAGCCGTCATTTAGACGTAAAATTTGTGTATGTTTCATTCATATTCATGGAATATCTGACGAAGGAATTTCGAAGTAAACTGATTTCCATTACTATTATAGCACCTTAAACGGATCAAACAAAAGCAAAAACCCTGCTTCTATAGTTCTTAGGCCTTTAACTGTCCTCGCCCATACAATTAAACACCAAGTACAAGTTGACCAGCCATAGGTACGAGTTGTCCAACCTTGGGTACGAGTTGTCCAATTGTGGGTACGAGTTGTCTAGCCGAAAATGGGTACGAGTCGTCCAATTTTGGGTACGGCTTGACTGGTACGAGTTGCCGTGGGGACGAGTTGTCTAGAAACCAGGGGTGACTAGGCGGTCTTTAATGGTCGGAATATCGGCCCTGTCGTGGAGTGTTTTGATGGGTGTGTCCCAAGGGGCACGGAGGGCGACCCTGAGCGCGTGATTTTGAACCCTTTGGAGTTTACTCATATTTGTTTGGTTGAGGTCAGTTAGGATGATTGCCCCGTATTCGAGTACTGGGCGCACAAAGGCTTTATATAGTTTGAGTACGGTGGACTGGTCTTGAAAAAATAAATGTCAAATGCGATTTTCATGAATAGTCTTCCTTATTTTTTTCACATGTAGTCTCCACTCCCAGGTATGAATGCTTTACGAGTTAGGGTACGAGTTGTTCAGAGGCGGGATACGAGTTGTCCAGAAGCGGGGGTACGAGTTGTACAGAGGCGGGGTACGAGTTGTCCAAGGAAAGGTACGAATTGTCCAAGGAAAGGTACGAATCGTCTAGGGTATGAATCGTACAGGGTACGGGTTATCCTGATACTGCCATGTTTACATTCCCAGGTCCAGTTTTATTGTAGCCGAGGATACCGTAAATCTAGATTTAAATAGTTCGATAAATCGTGGCAATGATTTATCGAGTCATACGAAGGTGGACAACTGCTTCGAATTTGGTGGCTTAGCTGGTGCGTTTCGATTAAGGTCCGATTGAAGTAGGAGGTTTAGATTGTATAACCGCAATCTGTTCTTTTCGAATGGAACATAGCCTGCAAATTGTAAACAACTTCGAAGAAATTTTGTTGTTGTCATTTAAATTAAATTTGTTTGGTCGCTGATTTGTATTGTGATTTGAACAACAGCTGTTTTAATGACCGATGTGAATACATATTCATTGCCCATGAAAGACCAAAAAGAACTTTATAGTGGTGGTGAGTTAACATGTAGACTGAACTTCAGGGTCGTTTCGGCCTCGGGACGTTTCGGCCTCTGTGTTTTTTGCGGGATATTTCGGTCTCGAAACGTCCCCACATGTCGAGGGTCCGGGTCTTTTCGGCCTCGGGAACATTCGGCCCCGGGAACATTCGGCACCAGGTAGTTTTCCGGGAACATTCGGCCTCAGTCGAGGCCGAATGTTCCCACTTTTGAGAATGTTCCCACTTTTGGTAAAAAAAATTCTGATTTTGGGAGTTGAAAAATAACTTTAAAAATAAAAAAATATTTTTTTAGTTCATTTTGTTATGTTTTTTTGTATATTAGGAGTTTTTCCAGAATATTTTTTTTTAACGAATAATACAGTATATACGACCTACCTTTATTCCTAAAGTCGAAATATATTGAGCACGAGACCGATCCATAATGAATAATGAAATAATATGAACTTTGTTAAAACCAAGAAGCGTGCGCAACTCAGTGTTTTTCAAATATTATGAATTAAATATGAGCTATTTGGACAATGGAGAAATATTTCAGGTTATCTGTTTTTTTGTTTTTTTTTCACCTGGTGCGAATTTAAAGAAAAAAAGAGTTTCACTGCAACATTTATTTTTATTGTTTTTTTTTGTTTTTGTTTTTTTTTTTGTTTGTTTTTTTTGGTGGGGGGGGGGGGGGGGGGGGGGAATAGGCGTTTTTAAATTTCACAAGTTGGACAGCTTTAGTAATGGTCGAGCACAATAAATTGTGCGCACAGAAAAAACATTACAATTGTCAGAAACGAGAATGCATGCAGTGATTGTGATGGGTAAGGCGTCTTCGCTTGAAAATTGGCCTCGAAACGTATTGTCGAAAATTTATTGTTTTTGTTTCGCTGGGGTGCATACATTCTGGAACGGAACTTCTGTTTTGGAAATGGTAATTCGTGGACGTTTGTCAGACAGTCACAGTATGTCACTTCGACATCTTAGGTTCGTAATAACTGAATGAAAACGACCTTTGTCACAATCCGACCCGTGCATACTTTTAAGTTACAACAAACAGACGTGTTGTTGATGCTTTTCATTTGGTAACTTTGTTCCAATAACACGCAGTGTTGGTTTGAAGTGAACAGCGTTTTGCACTTGCAAATGCAAAAAGGATAAATCACGTGACAGAATACTCTGTAGAATCAAACAACAGCGGGATCCCAACAGCCAGCCAGCAGACGATGAAATCCAATGTGCATATATGGGAACATTTAGCTTTTCGACAATTTCTGTCATTTAGTCAGCAAAGCAAACAAACTTTGAGTTTGTTTGGAAAAACTTTAATTTTGAAAAGCATGTTCAATAAATTATTCACAGTCTGCATGGAATGATCTAAGGAGAAATCTCGCATTACTCCGTTCACTTTTTAGGGGGCGTCATTCGATTTGTTCGCTTCTGAAAACGAGAGCTGGGGTTCCCCATGTTTTTACTTCCGGTTCCGGTTTAGATTGGATGGCATAGCATTCCTTGGTTTTTCCAATTTCACGTACACATTGTCTATTAGGCTTGCTTCAAAGCAGCCCTTCGGGCTGCTTTTGCACGCTATAAAATCCACTGTATTGAATAACAGAATGACAATATACATGTGTGCTCCAATGCCGACATGCAAACCTGAAATGATATACTTCTTCTTGGGTGTTGTTTGGCCCAACTTAGTTCAGCGATCCGAACGTATTGGCTACCCCTCCACGGGTAGCCACTATGTTCGGATCGCTGAACTAGGCCCAACTCAGCTTGCAAAAGTTTGTTTTTATGAGTTCTTCTGAAGTACCGGTAGTGATCAAAGTTCTGGCCTCTAATAAGATACGCATACAGCGTTTTTACAGTACGACTGAAGCTTGATTGATTTAATCGCACTTGATTAGGCGACCATATCGGAGAAATATAAAGAGAATGATATAACTACATCTAGATTTTTGAGGTTGTGTTCCAGTATATATAAAGTGTAAATGTATTTTATATTGTGTATATATTATATTACGCGGTATTTAGTTTTGTTGTTAGTTGTAATAAAGGTATTTAAACTCATATTAAACCGTGTGTCTCTTAGTCTCCCTTGTTAAAACGGAGGCCGAATGTTCCCAGGCCGAATGTTCCCGGGGCCGAATGTTCCCAGGGTCGAAAAGACCCGATCCCCCTGTGGAGGCGGAAACGTCCCGATTTTTTTTTTTTTTTATTTAAAAAAAAAAATTTATAGTTAAAATTTCTCAAAAGACCTTACGGTTGTGGTATTTTTTGATTTAATATGTTACAACATTCTGAGTCGATTAACTTAAGAGAAGACAATTTAACTTACTTCAGTCAGAAAATAATTAATCCTCAAAAGTCAAATTAAATTTATCCAAGAAATCGGAAGAATGAGAACAAAAACCCAAGAACATTATGATATAACAGAAAACATGTGTGACCAAACATCGCTACCTTTCCATGTCAGCTGACTCAAACACTTTTCCATGAACCCACCCAAAACGATTCTGAATGGCTGGTAGAAAAAGCCAATCACAGTGTTTCAAAAGGTTTGCACCCCTATCCCGATTAATTTTGCCACTCATAAGTCTGATTGACTGTCAGTAGGTGTTGAGTGAAGTCGTATCACCGTCCACATGTTCTGTTTTGATTGCCACAACAAGCCTATAGCTTAGGCCAGCTGTCCTTTTTTGATAGCGGTTTGCCAATTTTCCTGCTGTTAATAATTTCCTTCTGTTAATAACTCCAGCCCTCGAGAAGCTCTCTGTGAGAGCTTCCCAAGGGTTGGTATTATGAACAGAGGAAAAATGGGGAAAACATTTTCTTGTGATTATCCTACAACTTATTTCCACTGGCCTGGTAAATGCTTGCCATCATTTGTAAATTATTGAAAATATTTTATGTATAAATCTGTATTTGATAAAAAAAATAAAGGAAAACATTGCTCATCATTGATGGTCTGTGTATATTATTATCTCCAAAAGAAAGACAATAAATGAATTATAATTATTATTGGTGTTCTTTGTTATCTTTTCAAGTGTTTTATTGCCCCACTATATCTGTATCACCAGTATAGGAAGGTAATTAAAAGTTCCATTCAATGGAAAATCCATCACAATGAGGTGTCAATTGGGAGACCACCAATTAGCACCTTTTCGTAACGGATTTCTCCAAATATGGAGGTCGAAACATCCCCTTCCAAGGGTCGTTTCAGCCTCGGGACGATTTGGCCTCGATGTTTTTCCCGAGAACTTATCGTCCCCAGTTTCAAAAAAATATCGAGGCCGAAACGTCCTGGGCCGAAACATCCCGAGCCTGAAACATCCCGGGGCCAAACTGATAAAGGGCCGAAACGTGCTGCTCCCGACTGTAGCACTAGCAGGCCTGATCTTTTGAGGAGAGCTATAGGCTTTTGCTCCCACCCTCCAAGGCTCCTGCAAAATCAATTTAAGGAGACCCGTAATTGCTCTCCTGAGAGCTGTAATAGTTCTCCTTAAATCTTTAATTCCCTAATTAATAATGGACTCAAGTATAGAAAAGCTCTCCCGGCACAGAGGGGAGCCGTAGTAGCTACCCTAGATTTTTCAAAAGTCCAGGCCTGCTATACTTAGTGATACTGATACATATATATAATCATGATCATGTGCATGTCCTGTAAATTTGCGCTCCTACTAAATACCAAAGGCCACTGATGGCTACCGAAGGTCACAGAATGCCCCAATGGCCACTGGAGGCCACCCAATATAACTGAAACTGATAACACTTTCACATTAACAGACAAGATAAGAGCAGAATTCAGACTTGCCATCAATTACCAAAATCACAGAGATGAAAGTACTATACTGTTAACTGCAGACACTATTCAGACTATTTGGCTTCTGTCTTATTGTGCGGAGCATGTGGCTTCAGTCGAAAATATTTTATATGCTTTGTAAATTTTAGTTAAAATTTCCGGCACTGCTCACTTTCATCGATTTTGCCGATTGTTATTATATAAAAGTAGTGTTTCCCCCCAAAAATTTGGTGCGCTGAAACTTTCATTTCATCAAAAATTCATTCATTCAGAATTTATTAATTAAAAAATTAGTCATTTGCCAAGATGCTTACCTCTAATAGGGTAAAATATCCCTGTGGCTTTTGAAAATTGAATTGTGGAACAAACTCAATTGAATGTAGTAAATGTGAAACGTGCTTACATCGACAATGTGTTCCAATGATGACTGTGCATTTGGAAATGGAATTTATGATGCATCCTCGGCATTGAAAAAGTAACTAATAGTTTCTTCAATTAAATGACTTTTTCAAAAGGACTTATTGTTATAGGGTGTCTCGATGTAAAATATCTAAAAATATAAAGTAAATATTTCATTTTATTTTACGGTATGGGTAGAGTTGCACAGTTTGTCTTGAGTTAGTTTTTTAAATGTAATTTAAAATGAACATTTTTGCCCCCTCCCCTACCTGAAGAAGCGGCCGTATCCGCCCGGGTAATACACAAATTGTGCAGTTGAACAAATAATATTTTTCAACAATTTTAACATCCACCCTAGTCTAATTTAGGGTTGTTCGATTTCAATCATGCTTTACAGTGCGAGAGTAGGTATATTTGGAGTGGCCATCGGTGATGGTGGCCTTCGGTTGCATTTGAAATTAGTTTCTTTTTGAAATAAAACAACTAATTTGATGAACGAGTGTTACAAACGTTCGCTCTACGATAAATAAAGATTGTTTGACTTCAAAAATGCTTTAAAATGCAACAGTTTTAGTTATATTTGGGTGGCTTTTGGTGTCCACTGATGCCCTTCGGTAGCCATCTGTGGCCTTCAGTAATTAGTAGGACCCTAAATTTGTAATCACTATTGGGTCCTCCTAAACACCGGAATTACCCAGCATTACCCGAAATTACTCCAAATAAGGCCTTTTGATTATGAGATTGGTAGGATGAGTCTAATTTAATTATAAGTACGCTAGAGCCGCAATAAAAAAAATACCCAGGTATAGGACATGGAACTGGAAGGCATGCCAATTCTTAGGAATGACGGCACACAAAACGGAATAGAGTGTTGTGCATACTGAATGCAATGCGAGTGGTGTGACAGCTGCATGCAAGGCGATAAATAATAACCAAATACAGAAAACATCAGTTATCACGTATTTATCGCCCTCATCTGATAGCTGGCATTGCATATATAAAAAATATACATTATACAGTACATTGAAATGTTTGCAGATGCAGATCTGTTTAAAGAGAAAAGAGGTCCCCAACTTTTGTTTTCACAGCAACCTACAATGAGATATTTGAGAGTTAATGAGTTACTCATAAAAACCCACCAACCAATCTTCTTACTGTATAACTTATAACAAACACAGAACTAAGCATCAAGGCAGTCGGTTGGGTGATGCTAATGGCCAAATGCTGGTTGATGTAGTGAACCAGTGAATTCTGATACCATGGAATATCGCCTGGTCCGTTATGAGAACAGTTTTTACAACTCTGTGATTAAATATTTAAAATAATAAGCAAAGAGTCTAAAAATATGACATAAAACAGGTCATTCCGAGTAATTCTGGGTAATTCCGGTGTTTAGGAGGACCGTCACTATCAGATTCTAGGTTGTGTTTACAATCAGATTGCAACGAGCCCGTCGGGGCGAGTTGTGATGCGATTGTAAACACGACCGAGCATTTGGTCATCATAATACAGGACATGCATTTGGTCATCATAATACATTTATCTAACAATCCGGTTACATAAAGCCTGCTTCCCCCATTTTTCTGTTTAAGTTGGGTTGGAATTGGTCCAAATTTTGAATTTCATATTTTAATGCATAACAACAATGCATAGAGTGATATATGTGATAGTGCAGTGATTACTGGATGTTGAATCTGTCTGATATGGAATCAGAATGAGTCATCTATATGATACGGAATTGGAAGACATTATGTTATATGTACCATTTCTCGTGGTTTTCAGGCCAAAATCTATATGATTGTAAGATAAATACATGTACTTACAGTTCGTAATTTGAAATACAAACTTATCAATATCCTCGGTATATCACCTTCTCGATACACTACAAGGTACTTGTCACTACAAACAGAATTTTTAAACTGAATACCTTGAAAATAAACTGTGTTGAAAAATTTAACGAAACATCACTCGATATCTTTCTGCCTAAATGACAGATTGCCTTGACCCTGTTCGTTTCGCCCTGGTGCTAGCTCATCTCCAATACCCTGCACTACATGTAAATTGTGTTGCTCGAATGTCAGAAACGACTTCAGTAGAGTGAAATAGTTAATCCGTCAGACCACAATGGCTACCACATTACGTTGTTTTTGAAACAACTGTAATTTTCACCCAGTCAACTGGGCCCTAGCTACACCAAGGAACTGAGCAAAGACCAAGTCACTAGTAATTGGGTATCCTCAAAATTGACCTCAATAGATTATTATTAGACCCCCACTTTCAACCTCCAGAATCCGAATCATAGAGGACATTACTTCTCTAATTAGTGACATACAGTACGCTGCCGTGGACTGGCCACTTTCCACGGTTGGGCAATATTTTGACGGACGCAATGATATTAGATTTCAATATGTAATAAGTTCAAGAAAGCTATGATATGGTTTAGTGGTGACCTGACTCCTCCAGACATAAATTGGACAACTCCAAGCATTGGATGCTAATATTATCTACATGGCATCTGTATCTGTATCCATATAGATACATCATAGAGTCCCTGCTGGGCCAAAACATGACAGAGAGAGAGCAGGTCTGTCTTGATGGTCCACTGTGGCAGATTTGAAGCCCTTTATTGTGCTATTAGTAGCTGCTACAGTTTTTTCGGCCAGGTGGTTCCAATAGATTGCTGTGCGCACAAAGAACAAATGTTTGTATTGGTCTGCTTTACAAGCTGGTACCATTATGGATCTTCTATTGTTTCTAATTGAAATGATACGATGTTGGTGAGTACACAATTGTCAAATTTTTGGGCCCAGATATGTCACTTTTGGGTCTGGGACCTGATGAATTTATCTGGGGGCATTGCTGGTATTTGTCTCTCAATCACTTTATAGAAGAAAGTAAGATGCTGTTTCAGCCTTCTGGATTGTAGTGTTCAAAGGTAGTTTTAGTTCCTCCAGCATTTTTGTCATGCACCCTTCTTCTCTTGATTTGTAGTTTTTCGTGATGAATCTTGCTCCCCTTCTTTGTATGCTTTCTAGTTTTGTGATCACCGCTTTGTGTATGGGTTCCAAAATATTCCATCAGCAATATCCCAAGTGCTATATAGACTGTCCTTTACCATTCCCTTGGACAGTGTTGGAGGTTTCTGCAGAGGAATCTGAGAGTGGAGTTTGCCCTCTTACTTACATTGTTGATGTTTTCTTTCCATTTAAAAATCTTCCTGTATTGGTAGGCCGAAGTAAGGGTTAGACAGAACATGTTGTAGTACATGGCCGTTTAAGGTGTAGAATCGATGACTTTTTCCTCTGATGCTCAGGATGTAGCATTTTTTGGTATTGAAGTGCATTCCCTGTCTGATGCCCATTTTTCAACACAAGTTAGATCATTTTGAAGGGTGGTGTGATCCCCCTTGCTGTTTATTTCCTGGTACAATAGGCAGTCATATGCAAATACGCTTACTGATGATTTTACTGAGTTTAGGAGACCATTGATGTCGCATAGGAACAGTATTGAACAGCTTCTTGGGGTACACCTGAGTCAAAGGACAACAGATGCTTCGTTTGAGAATTCCCCTCCAGAGCTACTCTTGTGTTCCAAATAAAAGTACAGGACGGAATAAAGGTACAGATTAGGAATACTGGCCTATAATTTTCTGCTGCATGTTTATCTCCCTTTTTGAATATGCAGGATATATTTGCATTGAGTTAGCCATTTGGTAGTATACCATGGTCTATCAAGTTCTGAAATATGTTTGACATTGATGGAACAAGATGGTCTGCACAATGTTTCAGTACTCTATTTGGAATATTGTACTGATGCTTTTGCATGGTTGATGTTTTTCAGTAATTTTTCCACTCTGTCTTGGTTAATTTGGATGGTTGGTATTGTTTAACAGACATGGATTGGTGTCTAGGCAGAGTGCTTGTCTTTTCCATCCTGAAAACTGATGAGAACTGTTTAATTAGTATTTGTACTTTTTATCTGTTGTTCACTAGTTGTCCTTTTTCTTTACATGGTGCTACTCTGCAGATGTTATCTTGTTTTCTTGTATTACATATTTCCAGAATGGTTTTGTGTTGTTTTGTTCCATCCCTTTTAGTATGGCCAAGTTTATGTAGTTCCATTCTGCTTTACGTATTTCTCTCTTACATTCCTTGTGGTTTGTAGTTTGACCACTCTATTGTTCTCTTTGCCTAGCTGTTTTGGTTTTGTTTTTTCCTCAACATTTTTTTTTATTCGATGGTTGAACCATGGCAGCCTGTAATTTGACTTAATGGATTTTGATGGGATGTGTTTGTCAACTTAATGTCAAGACTTTTGATCAGGTGTTCTTTGAATGTATTCCAGATGTCATTTATGTTGGATCCGTTCCTGTCCATTTCTTGTATTACTGGTGTACTGTAAGCAAGTCTTGGTCGAGATTCACTTGGCCCCTGTCTGCTTTTGCCAGACATAAAGATTGGGTTGGTCTGTGAGTAAGGCTTAGTGTCAAAATCTGTGATTATGATTGGTCTGAGATACCAGGTATGTTCATGGATGTTTTGGCTATCATTGTGTTTGTGGTAAAGATGGGGTCGATGAGATTGTTTCTTCTCAACCTACTCACAGTTGTTTACGATTGGTTATAAAGTAAGTGCAAGCCCTACTTCGGAACTAACTCAAGCTAAGAAACTTTTCCAAATGAGTTGGAAAAGTGGAAGAGTGCAAAAGCTGGAAAAAGATCAAAAAAGGGTCGAGCGAGACGAGCGCTCGACATTACAGATGGTATTCTCTCTGCACACCTTTTGCGTTTACTGAGCGCATGCGCAACAACCGTGACGTCAATTCCTTTTATTCTGCCATTGTAACATGGTCGGAAATTTTGTGACTCGTGCTGCTCATTTGTTTTTCCTTCGTGAACAACTTGATTTTGTCTGCAATTATTGTCATTAATGTGCAAGTGGACTGTATCCTTTTATCAAGCTCTAAATTGATTCATTATTATAAAATATTTATGCTCATTTTTGTTTGTATTCTCTTACATTGTCTTGCTTTTCCCGCGCGTGAAAACGCGACCATTGTTGTTCGGTTTTCCGTCGGTGGGAAGCTTGATTGTTTAGATCTTCTTGGGAATTTTTTCCCAATTGAAATTATTCTGCCACTCTTTTGGACTATGCCTATTAAAACAATTCCTTGTCCATTTTGTTTGCAGGTGAAACATGTAGATGATTCTCATGCTACTTGTGTCACTTGCAACAATTGCTCACAGGTCCATTCCTGTGGTGTTTGGTGACTTTGGCCCTCTAAGTTCTGGGCTTCTGTGAACAAGGTGGTTCTCTCCAGTGCTAGAACCCCTCATTCTCGGAGCAAAGGTGGCCATGCCTCTTCGGAGATTTCTGAGAGTGCACGTGGTGTCACGCAGGATGTTGTCATCCTATTTTGGTAGCAAGTTCCTCTGCAACTGTTGACGGTTCTAGTGCTGCGATGCCCGAAGTGGAGACTGTGGTCTCTATTCCTTTGGCTTCTGATGTCACCCTTGAGGCGGCTGTTTTTGTTGAGAGTTTTTTCGAGGTCAGCTTGGTCACTCTCTCCGATTTGCCACCGGCGGCATCGACAGTTGCTGGGGATGTTGTTCCTGCTGATCTTGTATGATAGTGGCTTTGCCATCTCTCCCGGGGATGGTGTACAGTCTTGGGGGTCTGAGGCTGTATCTGCTGGTGTGTCTCTGGGCTCTCAGCCTTCCCTGGCTTCTCAGCGAAGCTGTTCGGGTTTGCTGGCTACTCCATCTCATCTGGCTAGGTTTGCTCCTGGTCGGCTGGGCTGTTCGGTCGCTTTGGCAGCGATTCCTCGCCCCTCTAGTGAATCGTTTGTTGTTCCGCCTTCCCCTGCTGGTGAGCCATCTAGCAGGATGGGACTGGGGCATTGGCATCCAGGGCCTGCTGTTCAGCAGAGGCCAGTGACGGCTCCTGTAAGCTATCACTCTTGGGACCTTCCTCCGGTGATTTTAAACTGTGTTCCAAGTCTGGCTGTTGATCGATGCTTGTTGTCGGTCTTAGAGGATGGGCAGTTGGGGCCCTCTGTCTCACAGAGGCCAATGGCAGGTTCCTGTCATTCTTCGGACAATCCTCCGGTGTCTTCTCATCGTGTCCTAGGTCCAGCTACCAATCGACATACACCGTTGGTCTCTCTAGAGGATTTGCAGGCTGGGCCTTCTGTTTTGCAGAGGTCAGTGATTGCCCCTGGGCATCATTCGTGGGACTATCCTCCGGTGTCTTCTCACCATCTCACTACTCTGTCTGCTGATTGACGTTCATCGTTGGCCCCTTCTAAGGATTTGGGTTCTTCTTCTAGAAGGGTCCATTGGGAAGACACTCTGTTAGGCGCGGCTGCTATGATGGATTCTCGGGGTGAGCTGAGGCAGGCTGTTCTGGCGCTCACCCGGTTTCTTTCTAGCAACCCTCAAGTTGGCTTCCCTCTGCCTCCTGAGGCACAACTCCTTTGGTCGGTTGCAGAGATTCATCGTCTGGCCCTTTGGATGCTGTTCAGTATTCACAGGAGGTTTCCCCTGATCAGCCCGAGTTGGGCTACGTCTCTTCTGCCACAGAGGATGATGATTTTCTTGAAGGTGACGGGCCCCCTCTTCAATCTTGGGGCAGGCTTTAGATTTTGTCTTTGGCTTATTGCCAGACATTCAGCCTTCAGACCAGCCATCTGTGACCGTCAGGCTGCAGTCCTCTGTGGAGCGCCGCAACCCTGTTGAGCCTTCTAGCTCTGGGGCTTTGCATCCTCTGCAATCGGCTCAGGTTGTTAGGTCCTTCCAGGGCCTGGACGTCAAAATGTGTTCCAAGGCCCTGAAGGGTTCTTTCTTTTCACGATCTGATGCTTTTTTGCCTCCATCGCGGTTTCGTGTCTATGAATCTGTCTGTCCACCAGTCTTCCAAGGGATGACTACTGTGGACGAAGATTCTCCTTCCCTTGGGTTGACTAATCCTAAGTCGGCAGTCCTCCCAATGTCGGTCGTTGAATCTGTGGTGGGCCTATCCCAAGAGATGCCGGGCATGTTATCTCTCGCTGATCACGTCGTCGCTGCCCTAGCTGCATATTTTCCGCCAGGGGAGTTTGATGATGCTCAGGTGCCTTTGCGTGTTTTGTTGCAGACTCTTATGAACCTGACACATGCTCACACCTGTAACATGGCTAATTTGGAGCTTACATGCCGGGATGCAGTGTTGGATACTTCTCCATCCCTGCCTTCTGACCAGCGTGCTGTTCTGAGGTCTGCTTCTTTGGTTGGACCTCAGCTGTTCCATGGTTCTATGGAAGCTGTCCGTGGTGAGGTTCTTCATCACTCAAAGGACCAGCTTTAGTTTCGACAGCTGGACCAACCTGCTGCTGCGGGTGGTGGTCGTTCCAGGCCCGCCAAGCACCCCGCTGCATCGGGCATGCCTTCGGCTCCTTCTGCTCCTACTGTTCAGAAGAAGTGCCGTCGCAGCCAGGCTCGCTGGCAGCCTCAGGGAGGAAAGTCTCAGGACTCTGTTGCTTCCCAAGGGGGTGGTTTCTCCTCTCGGCGGGCCTCGTCGAGGCCGCAAATGAAGGTCCTCACCTCGATTCACCTCCAGTCAGGGTAAGGCTGTTGCTGTTTTTCGACCGTTGGACAGAGATAACTTGAACCTTGGGTCCTCGACATCTTCCAATCTGGTCTGCGACTGTCCTTCCGTTTGCACCCCTTTTTATCTCTGGTGCCCCTTCCTATTCTCTGCGTCGGGACCTCCTGGTGCAGGAGATCGACAATCTCCTCTCCAAAGGGGCAATCGAGGTGGTCAGGAACACCCTTTCACCGGGGTTTTACTTTAAACTTTTCTTGGTGCCAAAGAAAAACGGCCAGTTTCGTCCTGTCATCGATCTGAGTATCCTGAACGAGTCCATCATAGCACCTCATTTCAGTATGGAGACTTTCAGGTCGGTTCGACATTCAATTCATCAGGGCGATTTCTTTTCAACCTACTCACAATTGTTTACAATTGGCTGTAACATAAGTGCAAGCCCTACTTCGGAACTAACTCAAGCTTTTAAGAAACTTTTCCAAACAAGCTGGAAAAGTAATAGAGTGCAAAAGCACGAAAAAAGATCGAAAAAGTGTTGAGCGAGACCAGTGCTCGAAATTACATGTACTCTCTCTGCACACCTCTTGCATTTACCGAGTGCATGCGCAACAACCGTGATGGCTATTGCTTTTATTTCTGCCATTGTACATGGTCATAAATTTTTGTGACTCATGCTATTCTTAGCTGTTATCTTTGTGAACAACTTCTTTGTATGTGATTTCTTCATCTGATTGTGTGCAAGTGGATTGTATCCTTTTCAAGCTTTCAAAATTATTATTATTTAATGCTATTTTTTGATAATTTTTGCTTGCTTTTTCACACATAGTCTTGTTTTTCCCCCCACATGTGAACACGACGATTGTTCTGTTTTCCGTTGGCAGGAAGCTTGATTTCATTTGTCATATTCATATTATGCCTTAGACTATTCCTTGTACCTCTTGCTTGCAGGTGAAACATGTGGACGACTCTCATTCCATTTGGGACACTTACAACAATTGTACTCAGGCCCAATCATGTGGTATTTGTGGGGTTTGGTCCTCAAAATTCTGGGCTTCTGTAAACAAGGTGGTTCTGTCTAGAGCTAGAACTCCTCGTTCTCGGGGTAAGGGTAGCCGTGCCTTATCAGACATTTCTGTGAGTGCACGTGGTGACTCTGTCACACTGGATGATGATCTGTCTTTTTCTGTGGCGAGTTCCTCTGCAACTGTTGACGGTGCTAGTGCGGTGATACCTGACGTGGAGACCGTGGTCTCTTTGTCTTCTGATGTCAGTCTTGAGGCATCTGTTTCCGTAGAGAGCTTCTCCGTGGTCAGCTCGGTGACCCTCTCCGATTTGCCTCCTACGCCGTCGACAGTTGCTGAGGAAATTGTTCCTACAGATCCCATTCTGTATGATGGTGGCTCTTCCATCTCCTCTGGGGATGGTATACAGTCTCGGGGGGGGGGGGGGGGGCCGAGGCTGTATCTGCTGGTGTGTCTGTGAGCTCTCAGCTTCCCCTGGCTTCGCGGCGATGCTGTGCGGGTTTGCTGTCTGCTCCGTCTCATCTGGCTAGGTTTGCTCCTATTTGGTTGAGCCGTTCGGTCGCTTCGGTAGCGATTCCTCGCTCCTCGAGCGAATCATTTATTGTTTCTCCTTCCCCTGCTAGTGTGCAGACTAGCAGGATGCGGTTGGGACATTGGCATCCAGGGCCTGCTGTTCGGGAGAGGTCAGTGACAGTCCCGGTTAGCTGTCACTCTCGGAACCTTCCTCTGGTGATTCCTCACTGTGTTGCGAGTCTGGATGTCGATCGATGCTTGCTGTCGGTCTCAGAGGATGAGCAGTTGGGGCCTTCTGCTGCTCAGAGGTCAATGGCAGGATCCTGTCATTCTTGGGACAATCCTCCGGTGTCTTCTCACCGTGTCCCAGGTCCAGCTACCGATCGACGTACGCCGTCGGTCTCTTTAAAGGATTTGCAGGCAGGACCTTCTGTTCCGCAGAGGTCAGTGATTGCCCTTGGGCATCACAATCGGGCCTATCCTCCGGTGTCTTCTCACCGTCTCCCTATTCTGTCTGCCGATCGACCTTCGACGTCGGTCTCTTCTGAGGATTTGGGTTCTTATACCAGAAGGGTCTATTGGGAGGACACTCTGTCGGGCAATACTGCAGCGACGGATTCTCAGGGTGACCTGCGTCAGGCCATTTTGGCGCTCACCCCGTTGCTTTCTGGCAACCCTCAAGTTGGCCTCCCTGTGCCTCCTGAGGCACAACCTCCTTTGGTCGGTCGCCAAGATGTCTTGTCTGGCCCCTTGGATACTGCGCAGTATTCACAGGAGGTTTCTGCTGGTCAGCCCGAGTTGGGCTACATCTCCTCTGCAACAGAGGATGACGATTTTCTTGAAGGTGATGGGCCCCCCTCGTCAGTCTTGGGGCAGGCTTTGGATTTTGTCTTTGGCTTACTGCCGGACATTCAACCTTCGGACCAGCCATCTATGACCGTCCGGCCGCAGTCCTCTCTGGAGCGCCGTAACCCTGATGAGCCTTCTAGCTCTGAGGCTTTGCATCCTCTGCAATCGGCTCAGGTTGTTGAGTCCTTCCAGTGCTTAGACGCCAAAATGCGTTCTAAGGCCCTCAAGGGTTCTTTCTTTTCTAGAGCTGATGCCTTTTTGCCTCCATCGCGGTTTCGTGTTTACGATTCCGTCTGTCCACCAGTCTTCCAAGGGATGACTACTGTGGATGAGGATTCTTCTTCTCTCGGGTTAACTAAGCTTAAATCGGCAGTTCTCCTGATGTCGGTAATTGAATCTATGGTGGGCCTGTCCCGAGAGATGCTGGGTATGTTATCTCTCGCGGATCATGTCGTCGCTGCCCTGGCTGAATATTTTCCACCAGGGGAGTTTGGTGATGCTCAGGCACCTTTTCGCATTTTGTCACAGGCACTCATGAACTTGACACACACTCCCGCCTGTAACATGGCTAATTTGGAGCTGGCACGCCGGGATGCGGTGTTGGATTCTTCTCCATAGCTTCCTTCTGAGCAGCGTGCTGTTCTGAGGTCTGACTCTTTGGTTGGACCTCAGTTCCATGGTTCCATGGAAGCTGTCCGTGGCGAGGTTCTTCGTCATTCGAAGGACCGGCTTTTGCTGCGACAGCTTCACCAACCTGCTGCTGCGGGCGGTGGTCGTTCCAGGCCCACCAAGCATCCTGCTGCATCTGCCTCATCGGCGACGTTGGCTATGCTTTCGGCTCCGTCTGCTTAGAAGAAGCGCCGACGCGGCCAGGCTCGCTGGCAGCCTTAGGCAGGAAAGTCTCAGGACTCTGTCACTGCCCGAGGTGGTGGTTTCTCCTCTCGGAAGCCTCATCGAGGCCGCAAGTGAAGGTTCTCACCTCGATTCGCCTCCAGTCGGGGGAAGGCTGTCGCTTTTTTTACGACCATTGGACAGAGATAATGTCGGGCACTTGGGTCCTCGACGTCATACATTCCGGTCTGCGACTGTCCTTCCATCGGCACCCCGGTTTATCTCGGGTGCCCCTCCCCATTCTGGCCCCTTTCGATTCTCTACGTCGGGACCTTCTGGTGCAGGAGATCGACAATCTCCTCTCCAAAGGGGCGATCGAGGTGGTCAGGAACACCCTTTCACCGGGGTTTTACTCGAGACTTTTCTTGATGCCGAAGAAAAACGGCTAATTTCGTCCTGTCATCGATCTGAGTATCCTGAACGAGTACATAATAGCTCCTCATTTCAGTATGGAGACTTTCCGGTCGGTTCGACGTTCAGTTCATCAGAGCGACTTTGCTGCCAGTATTGACCTGAAGGATGTCTACTTCCATGTACCCATTCATCTGGCATCACGGAAATACCTTCGGTTCTCGTTTCGGGATCGAGTCTATCAGTTCAGAGCTCTCTCATTCGGTTTGAACCTGGCTCCTTGGGCCTTCACCCGACTGATGTCACATGTGCTTGCTTTCCACCGTACTCAGTCGGCTGGGACTTCGTCAGCCTACCTAGACAACATCCTCCAACGGCACCACGATGCTGCTGTTCTGGAGTTAGATGTCCAGCAGTTTCTTTGCCTACTGGCATCGCTGGGTTTCAGAGTCAATCGCGAGAAGTCGGATCTCCTTCCTTCTCAGCATTTTCATCATTTGGGGATGGATTTCGACACTCTTCACAATGTGGTGTCCGTCCCCAATGCTCGGGCGATGATTCTTTCCGCCTTGACTCGGAACCTGCTTCAATCTTCCTCGGTCTCGGCCAGGACTTTCCTTCGGATGCTGGGCCTTTGCGGTTTGGTGACAGATCTCATTCCACTCGGTCGCTTGTTTGTCCGACCTCTCCAACACTTCCTGTTGGATCATTGGCATCCGAATGTAGATCCGCTGGACCTGGAACTTCCTATTCCTCAGTTCCTGCTTTGTCACCTCCACCCTTGGGCTGATGTTCCCTGGCTGACACAGGGTGTTCCGTTGGATCTTCCTTTGGCCGATCGCATCCTTACTGCAGATGCCAGCGATCTGGGCTGGGGTGTGACGTTGGATCCTCTCGGTCTGTCCACTCACGGCGAGTGGGACAGTGAGCAGGTGGGCCTTCATATCAACCAGAAGGAGCTCCTTGCTCTTCTGTTGAGTTTTCGGCTTTGGATCCCTCACCTGTCGGACCATATTGTCCTACTTCTTTCGGACAATTCGACAGTAGTGGCCTACATACGGAATCAAGGAGGCACACATTCGATTCCCATGTATCGGCTGTCTCGGGATCTTCTTCTGTTGGCGTGGGATGTAAACGCTCGGGTGTCCATTCGACACATTCCTGGGCATCTCAAAGTCCTAGCAGACTCCCTGTCCCGACGCGACAGTGTCCTTCCAACTGAATGGATGCTTCATCGGTCGGTGTTTCAGGTGTTTTGCGAGCAGTGGGGTCGTCCTCAGATCGACCTTTTCGCCACTCGCTGGAATCATCAGGTAGAGACCTTTGTCTCCCCTTGTCCAGATCCTCTGGCATTTGCGGTAGATGCTCTGTCTCTGGACTGGACAGGTTGGTCAGCTATGCCTTCCCTCCTGCACCGATTCTTTCTCAAGTATTAGCGAAGATTCGTGCTTGCAGTTGCAGGATCATTCTGATCGAACCTCTGTCTCCACAGAGGGTGTGGATCAATCTGCTGCGGCCTCTGTTGGCAGATCGGCCAATTCGTCTACCTCTACGTCGCGATCTTCTTTCCCAGGGTCATCCCAGGAAGTATCACAACAACCTGGCGAGCCTGTCCCTTTACGCCTGTCTTTTATCAGGTCCTGTCTCCGACGTAGAGGTTTTTTGAGACGAACTGTGGAGTGCATTTCTGCATCGCGGCGACATTCCACTGGCATGACTTATGCTGCAAAGTGGAAGGTTTTCTGCCGCAGGTGTGCAGATCACAATGTGGATTACTGTGATCCGTCAATTGCTCAAATTGCGGATTTTCTGGTATATCTTTTTGACTCCAAGGGCCTCCAGCCTCTTACGATTAAGGGCTATTGGTATATGCTGTCTGATACTTTCTCTTATGTGGGAAAGCTGTGCATCAGTCGTAATCTTTTTCTCTCCAAACTCATTCGGCAGTTTTCTTTGAAGAGGCCTCGAGCTTTGCATCTTACACCCAAGTGGAACTTGGCATGGGTGTTGCACTGTTTGGAGGGGGCGCCATTCGAGCCTTTATCTGAGACCGATAAGCGTTTTCTCACCTATAAGACAGCTTTCCTTCTAGCGTTTGCTTCTGCTCGACGAGTCAGTGAGCTTCATGTGCTATCTGTTGATTCTGCTTTCTTCAGAAATGAGGCTAACAGTGTCACCTTCACTACTGATTGCTCTTTTCTGGCTAAGAATCAACTTCCAGATTCGGTACATCCTCCCATCTGCATTTGGGCTCTCCCTGCTGTCGATGGTCGGAGACCTCTTCATTGTCCTGTTAGTGTGATCAAGACTTACATTAATCACACTCAGTTAATTAGGAGGGGTCGGAAGAGATTCTTTCTGTCTCTCATTCCTAAGAGGCAGTCTATCTCTTCCCATTCTATTTCCAGGTGGATCTGTCTTGCAATCAAGCTAGCTTATTCCTGCTTGTCTGCTTCAGATCTTGTTTGGAACCAGTTTAATGCTCATGAGGTTCATGCCATTTCTACATCCTGGGCATTCTCCAATTCTGTTTCGCTCCGCGATGTTATGAATGTGGCTTACTGGAGGAATGCTTCTACCTTCTCCTCCTTTTATCTTCGCCACCTACAGTAGCAATCTGAAGACCTTTATTCTTTAGGCCCTCTCGTTGCTGCTCAGGCTGTTGTGCACCCTCGTTAAAATTATTTTTATCGAGGTTGTGTTTCGCTCAGCCTTGTTCTTTTCTGGTTCCTTCTCTTTATCTTCATTACAGGTTTGGCTATTGCTCTCTGCCCTCCTTGCTTTCTTTCTGCTGCTCTTGTTGGTATTGGTTATGTGATTCACCTCCTCCTATAGTTTATTCGGCCAATTGTAAACAGTTGTGAGTAGGTTGAAAAGAAATTAAAATTTTTTAGTAAATTTTGTTTCTTGACATACCTACCACAATTGTTTACTGGAGGCCCACCCTCCTTGGGGATGTCTTTGATATCGATGCCTCCCTGCTAAATCACAAACTTCTCGTTGGCGGAAATACGGAATTGACATCACTGTTGTTGTGCATGCGCTCGGTAAACGCAAGAGGTATGCAGAGAGAGTACCTGTAATTTCGAGTGCTGGTCTCGCTCGACCCTTTTTTCAAACTTTTTCCTGCTTTTGCACTCTTTTACTTTTCCAGCTTGTTTGGAAAAGTTTCTTAAAAGCTTGAGTTAGTTCCGAAGTAGGGCTTGCACTTATGTTACAGCCAATTGTAAACAATTGTGGTAGGTATGTTAAGAAACAAAATTTACTAAAAGAATTTAATTTTGCAGCCAGTATCGACCTGAAGTATGCCAATTTCCATGTACTCATTCATCTGGCGTCACGAAAATACCTTTGGTTCTCATTTTGGGATCGGGTCTTTCAATTCACAGCTTTCCCATTCGGTTTGAACCTGGCTCCTTGGGCCTTCACCCGACTGATGTCACATGTGCTCGCTTTTCACCGTACTCAGTCGGCTGTAACTTTGTCAGCCTACCTGGACGACATCCTCCAACTGCACCACAATGCTGCAGTTCTGGAGTCCGATGCCTGGCAGTTGCTTAGCCTACTGGTGTCGCTGGGTTTCAGAGTCAATTGCGAGAAGTCGGATCACCTTCCTTCTCAGCAATTTCGTCATTTGGGAATGGATTTTGACACTATTCACAATGTGGTGTCGGTTCCCAACGATCCTTTCCGCCTTGACTCAGAACCTTCTCCGATCATCCTCGGTCTCGGGTAGGACTTTCCTTCAGATGCTGTGCCTTTGCGGTTTGGTGACAGATCTCATTTCACTGGGTCGCTTGTTTGTCCGACCTCTCCAACACTTACTGTTGGATCATTGGCGTCCGAATGTGGATCTTCTGGACCGGGAACTTCCTATTCCTCGGTCCCTGCTTTGTCACCTCCACCCTTGGGCCGATGTTCCCTGGTTGACTCAGGGTGTCCCGATGGATCTTCCTTCGGCCGATCGCATCCTTACTGCAAATTCCAGCGATCGAGGCTGGGGTGTGACATTGGACCCTCTCGGTCTGTCTACTCACGGCGAGTGGGACAGCGAGCTGATGGCTCTTCATATCAACCAGAAGGAGCTCCTTGCTCTTCTGTTGAGTTTTCAACAATGGATCTCTCACCTGTCGGACCACACAGTCCTACTTCTTTCGGACAACTTGACAGTGGTGGCCTACATATGGAATCAAGGTGGCACACATTTGATTCCTATGTATCGGCTATCTCGGGATCTTCTACTGTTGGCGCGGGATGTAAACGCTCGTGTAGCCATTCGGCACATTCTCGGACATCTCAACGTCCTAGCAGACTCCCTGTCCCGACGTGACAGTGTCCTTCCCACCAAATGGATGCTGCATCGGTTGGTGTTTCAGGCGATTTGCGAGTGGTGGGGGGCGTCCTCTTGTCGACCTTTTCGCCACTCGCTGGAATCGTCAGGTAGAGACTTTTGTCTCCCGTTGTCCAGATTCACTAGCATTTGCGGTAGACACTCTGTCTCTGGACTGGAGAGGTTGGATCGGCTATGCCTTCCCTCCTGCACCGATTCTTCCTCAGATGTTGGTTCCTCAAGTATTAGCGAAGATTCGCGCTTGCAGTTGCAGGATCATTCTGATTGCACCTCTGTCTCCACAGAGGGTGTGGATCAATATGCTGCGGCCTCTGTTGGCAGATCGGCCGATTCGTCTACCTCTACGTCACGATCTTCTTTCCCACAGTTGTTCCAGGAAGTACCACAACAACCTGGCGAGCCTGTTCCTTCACGCCTGTCTTTTATCCGGTCCTGTCTCTGTCGTAGAGGTTTTTCGAGACGAACAGTGGAGGACATTTCTGCATCGTGGCGACTTTCCACTGGCATAACTTATGCTGCTAAGTGGATTACCGTAATCTGTCAATTGCTCAAATTGTGGATTTTCTGGTATACCTTTTTGACTTCAAGGGCCTCCAGCCTGTTACTATTAAGGGCTATAGGTCTGTGCAGTCTGATACTTTCTCTTATGTAGGAAAGCGGTGCATCAGTCGATATCTATTTCTCTCCAAACTGATTCGGCATTTTTCTCTGAAGAGGCCTTGAGTTTTGCATCTTACACCCAAGTGGAACTTGGCATGGGTGTTGCATTGTTTGGAGGGGGCGCCATTCGAGCCTTTATCTGAGACTGATATGCGTTTTCTCACCTATAAGACTGCTTTCCTTCTCGCAATTGCTTCTGCCAGACATGTCAGTGAGCTTCATGCTCTTTCTGTTGATTCTGCCTTCTTCAGAAATGAGGCTAACAGTGTAACCTTCCCTACTGATTGCTCTTTTCTGGCCAAGAATCTGCTTCCTGATTCGGTTCCTCCTCCCATCTGCATTCGGGCTCTCCCTGCTGTCGATGGCTAGAGGCCTCTCCTTTGTCCTGTTCGTGCGATCAAGACTTATATTAATCGAACGCAGTTCATTCGGACGGGTCGGAAGAGATTCTTTCTGCCTCTCATTCCTGGGAGGCAGTCTGTCTCTTTCCATTCTATTTCCAGGTGGATCTGTCTTGCAATCAAGCTGGCTTATTCCAGTTTGTCTGCTTCGGATCTTGTTTTGAACCAGTTTAATGCTCGCGAGGTTCGTGCCGTTTCTACATCCTGGGCATTCTCCAATTCTGTTTCACTCCAGAATGTTATGAATGCAGCTTACTGGAGGAATGCTTCTACTTTCTCCTCCTTTTATCTCCACCACCTACAGCAGCAATCTGAGGACCTTTTTTCTTTAGGCCCTCTCATTGCTGCTCAGGCTGTTGTGCCCCCTCGTTAAATATGTTTTTTTCAGGTTTGTGCATCGCCCAGCCTTGTTCTTTTCAGGTGCTTCTTTCTTTCTTCGTTTACAGGTTTCACTATTATTCTCTGCCCTCCTTGCTTTTCTTTCTGCTGTGCTTATTGGTATTGGTTATGTGATTCACCTCCTCCTATTGTTTATTCAGCCAATTGTAAACAATTGTGAGTAGGTTGAGAAGAAATTAAAAATTTTTAGTAAATTTTGTTTCTTAACCTACCTGCTACAATTGTTTACCGGAGGCCCACTCTTCTTGGGGATATCTTTGATATCGTTGCCTCCCCGCTAAATCACAAACTTCTCGGGGGTGGAAATATGGAATTGACGTCACGGTTGTTGCGCATGCGCTCGGTAAATGCAAGAGGTGTGCAGAGAGAGTACCTGTAATGTCGAGCGCCGGTCTCGCTTGACCCTTTTTCGATCTTTTTCATGCTTTTGCCCTCTTCCACTTTTCCAACTTGTTTGGTAAAGTTTCTTAGCTTGAGTTAGTTCCGAAGTAGGGCTTGCACTTACGTTACAGCCAATTGTAAACAATTGTGGTAGGTATGTTAAGAAACAAAATTTACTAAAAAAATTTAAGTTTCTCTTGTTGCTTCTTCATGGAGCTATGTAAGTCTTGTCTGAGATGTGATGTCTATCAGTTTCCTTTGTACCTCTTTGCCTGATGCATCATTCTTGAGTGAGAATGCGTTTCCCATTTGATATAAATTAATAAGTTTTTGGTGTCTTTGAGTTTCATTTTAATCTAGTCGACTTTGCAGACCAGGACTAGGAGATCATGACATCAATCACATTGACTCTCATATCAAACCAGATAAATGCAAAATCTGTCTGTGGAAAACGGCAGACAATGATGGTCTCAAGGCTGGTGCTACTGAATTTCAGACCAACTTCATGAACAAGTTTGACAAAGAATCTCAAGCAGTTCATTGTATGTGGGATTGGGAGGATACTAAGTCATCTTTCATGAACATCCTCAGGGTAGGGGAGAGGAAATTTGAAATTTGGGCTGCAGGGTTAATTCTGTGATGGGCCCCCGTTTACTGATGTAGATGCCGAGGGGTTTGGAGGATGCAGGGATGACCACCCACCCCCCCCCCCCCACCCCCACTACCCAAGAAAATTGAAAACCCAGTGACCTAGAGTTACAGCTTTTGACTGCACAATTCCTCCTATTCCTTCTTTACATGAATGGCATCTAGTATTCCAATATACAACTTATCAGTCTGGTTCGTTCTCATGGATCGAGGGTCCCAGGCTTGGCACAGGAGTCGGAACTTTGGGGGCCCAGGCTTGACTCAAGAATCCTGGACTCCTTGGCCCCAAAAGTTCTGGGCCTTGGGGTTAATACCTCAGACCCCCCCCCCACCCACCCACCCTCTTCCTCTCTCTGAACATCCTTAGTAGCAGCTTACCATAAAAATTATGCCCATACAATGTAGTCAACCCGTGGATCAACACCAATGTTAACCAAATAACATGACAGAAGATTAAGGTATATCAAGGCCAACAAATTGAAAAATAGTCAGCTGACATTGCTAGATTCCAGAAATGTAAAACAAAATCTCATGATCAGCCTTTAAAACTGCCTTCAAGGAGTGTGTCACAAACCTTAATATTCCCTTGTAGATCCCACAACCAGTGGCAATCCAGAGAAATTATAGAGTTTCATCAACAGCAGAAAATGTGACAGTTCTGGTGTTGCACCTGTGAAGTTTATGGATGGTATCACCTACCAGTACTTAGCCAATCAAAGGTCAACATCCTAACTGAACAGTGCAGCTCAGTTTTCAATAAAACTAAATCCATGACCTTGATCAATGTTAACTTCATAAGGGACCAAGCCTGCACCCTGCTATGTACAACATTACACAAGCCGGTGTCGAGAAACTTCTCTGTGAATTGAAATCACACAAGGATATAGGACTGGACCAATTACCAATACAGTTCCTGAAGGAAATGGCAGTAGAACTTACTCCCATATCTTGTTTTGCTACTTTTCGGAACTTGAATGGGAATTTGTTACAAGTGATGGACTCCTTGATAATAATATCTTTCAATATGATTCAACCACTTCACCCTCAAAGTAGACTATTAGCTCTTAAACATTTTTATTTTGCAACTTCTGTTGTTCAGTTTGAATATCTAACAATAATTCGATGCAAACACACAAAACATTTCAAAACAGTCACAGGCAGTTTTGATGGCATATTTGTTATACATGTTGCAATGTTTATGTTCCGCCTTCCTGTTTTATCATTGTTGAAAAGCCTTGGAACTTTTTCACAGCCAAGGGGGGACAACACTGCTTGGAGTTTGCATTTTCCCCCTTAATAACACCAGGTTATTGCTTTGTTATTGCCAGATTGCTATTGCAGTCAGGCACAATTAGACATTATGTTCCATCATGAGGTGACTCTGGCTGTTGAAAGTGTCATTAAACCACAATAAATAAATAAATAAATAAATAAATAAATAAATAAATGGACATTATAAAGATAATTTTCTTGCACTTGGTACATGTACATTAAGTTTTTGCCTCCTGGCCAGAAAAGCAGTTTGCATTAATATTTTCCCATAAATTACTTCATGTACTGGTAGTTAAAAATAGATTCATACTTCAAAACCTGATAAATACTCCTTTATTTGTTTTTACAAGAATTTAGCATATGTTTTGTTTCTTAGAATTGCCACATTGTGGCAACATTAAGGCAGTAATATGGAGCTATTGAGCAGGCCTTTGAATTTCATTTTCATGGGATATTTGTTGATTTTTAAAGCTGAAAGTAATGCTACACAGACAAAAAAGAAAGAAAAATACTTTCCTAGATAAAAAATGTAAACTCCTTTTAACCCTTTACTTAATGAATCGACCTGATCCACCTGCATAATTTATAAATTAAGTAGTTGAAGAGTTATATTCTGCAAATAACAGATTGCTTATTTCCACGCTTGTGACATCCCATTCAGTCACCACTAAATATCCACAGTGCAGCACTTTATAGATGCCACATTGGAGACCTCCTCCTTTTATTCAGCATTGAAAGTTTTTTTACCAGAATCCTGTTGTTTGTAGGCTTTTTCACAGAACTGGAGATTTTCCCTGGGTGGAGAGTCCTTTTTGTAGATTTATCCAATGGTAATTCATGCTTTCTGCACTGTGAAGCTATCATACTGACACTCAAAACTGTTAACTGGTATAGTACTAACTGATTTTTAGCTCAACTTGACAAAGTCAAGCTGAGCTATTACCATCACTTCTAGTCCTTCGGCATAAGTACTTACGTACTTCCGGGCGTACGTATGTACGTCCACAATTTCCTTTGGCACACCTCACAGGACACATTTATGATCAGATCGCTTTGAAACGTATGCTTGTTTGGGGTGACCTCTAGATGGGAGCTATCGATTTTCTTCAAGTTCCGTCAAAAGATGTTGCGGCTGGCAACGTTCTTAGAACTTAGTTTAGTCAGACCTCAAAGTTTCCCTTTGGCACATTCTACAGGACACATTTATGATCAGATTGCTTTGAAACCTGGCATGCTTGTTTGGGGTGACCTCTAGATGGGAGCTATCGATTTTCTTCCATTTTCATCAAAAAATGTTGTCACTGGCAACGACCTTTTGACTTAGTTTAGTCAGGCATCAATTTTTCTCTTTGGCACACCCTACAGGGAACATTTATTGTCGGATGTCTTGGAAACCTGGCATGATTGTTTGGGGTGACCTCTAGATGGGAGCTATCAATTTTCTTCCATGTCTGTCAAAAAATGTTGCTGCTTGCAATGACCTTTGATGAACTTAGTGCAGTTATGCATCAAAATTTCTCTTTGGCACACCCCGCAGGGCACATTTATTATCGGATCGCTTTGAAACTTGGTATATGTTTGGGGTGAGCTCTAGATGGGAGCTATCGATTTTCTTCCATTGCCGTCAAAAAATATTGCCGCTGGCAACGCCTTAAAACTTAGTTTAGTTAGACCTCGATTTTTCTCTTTGGCACACCCTACAGGACACATTTATGATCGGATTGCTTTGAAACATGGCATGCTTGTTTGGGGTGACCTCTAGATGGGAGCTATTGATTTTCTTCCATTTCCATCAAAAAATGTTGCAGCTGGCAACGTTCTTAGAACTTAGTTTAGTCAGACCTCAAGTTTTCCCTTTGGCACACCCTACAGGACACATTTATGATTGGATTGCTCTGAAATCTGGCATGCTTATTTGGAGTGACCTCTAGATGGGAGCTATTGATTTTCTTCCATTTCCATCGAAAAATGTTGCAGCTGGCAATGACCTTTGAACTTAGTTTAGTCAGGCATAAATATATTCCTTTGGCATTCCCTACAGGGCACATTTATGATCAGATCGGTTTGAAACTCTGTATGCTTGTTTGGTGTTACCCCTAGATTGGAGTTATCGATTTTCTTCAGTTTCCATCAAAAATGTTGCCGGTGGCAATGACTTTCAATGAACTTAGTGCAATTATGCATCAATATTTCCCTTTGGCACACCCTGTAGTACACATTTTTGACCAGATCACTTTGAAACTTGGTATACTTATTTGGGGTGACCTGCAGATGGGAGCTATCGATTTTCTTTCATTTCCATCTAAAAATGCTGCCACTGGCAACATTCTTAGAACTTAATTAAGTCAGACCTCAATATATTCCTTTGGCACACCCTACAGGGCACATTTATAATCAGAATGGGTTGAAACTTGATATGTTTGTTTGGGGTTACCTCTAGATGGGAGCTATCGATTTTCTTCAATTTCTCGCAAAAAATGTTGCCGCTGGCAACGACGACCTTTGATGAACTTCGCGGAGTCATGCATCAATATTTCCCTTTCGCCTAGCCTGCAATATACATTTTGGACCGGATTTCTTTGAAGCTTGGTGTGCTTGCTTGGGGGTGACCTCTAGATGGGAGCTATCGATTTTCTTCCATTTCTGTCAAAAATAATTGCCATTGGCAACGACCTCTGATGAACTTAGGAAAAACTTAATATAAAAAAATATTTCCCTTTGACACACCCTGCAGGGCACATTTATGATTGGATCACTTGGAAACTTTGTGTGCTTGTGTGGCGGTGATATCTACATGGGAGTTATCAATTTTCTTCCATTTCTGTAAAAAAATATTTGAAAAAACCTTTGAACATAGTTTAGTCAGGCTTCAATATTTCCCTTTGGCACACCCTTCAGGGCACATTTATGATCGGATCACTTTAAAACTTGGTATGTTTGTTCGGGGTGATTTCTAGATGTGAGCTATTGATTTTTCTCATTTCCATAAAAAATTATTGTCATTATCACCAGCCTTTGAACTTACTGCATTTGTGCAGCAACTTATGTGCAGCAACTTATCCCTTTTACACTCTCTGAAGAGTATATCTATGAATTTCCATAAAAATAGAGAGAAAAAAACATTGCCACAAGCAATGATCTTCAAACTTATTGCATTTGTGCATTAACATTTTCCTTTGACATGCCTCAGAGGGCGCATTTATTATCAGGTTGTTTTGAAACTTTGTATGCTTATGCAGGGTGACAAAGGGAAGGAGCTATCGAATTTCTTTTCATTTCCATCAAAAACTGTTGCTGTTAGCAACAGTCTTTGAATTTATTGCATTTGTGCATCAACTGTCTTCTTTGACATGGCCTACACGCCCTACAGGCCACATTTATCATAGAATTGTTTTTGAACTTGGTGTGCTTATTGGGCGAGACCTTTAGATAAGAGCTTACTGCATTTGTGTATCAACATTCTTCCTTTAGCCAGTCTTACAGTTTACATTTAAAAATGCATGGATTACTGTGACGATGTGCACACACAATGCTGTTATGTTGAAATTTCACCAAATAACATTGGAACCAATGATCTTCAATTTTGCCATTTCAATTATAACTTACCAAGTTCAAGTTTGTCAAGTTGAGCTACAGTGTCATTAACACTTTTATTGGTCATCAGAATTTGTTCGCATGTCTTTGCCTTGTTATAGTTTATCCCCATGGTAACACTGGGAAGTAGAGAGAGCAGTGTTTGTTTACTATGGTGAACAAGTTTTGCTTTACTGGTAAAATACGATCCAGAATCCATGCCTGGGGTGGAAGCCCTCTAAAGTGGGCAGCATAGGTTTAAACGGTTGGATAAAACTTATGATGTAGCCAAATGTGCTGAAAATGAGCTTCAATACAAATAAATAATGTATTGAAGAGGGTACCTATAGGCACTCTCTCCCATAAATTGTAACAAGGCAAATCTACTTAGACATAACAATTTAACTTCAAAGATGATATGAAGTATATCCACAGGATATGAAGTCTTCAGGTCCCAACAAAAACAGGCCAAGCGGTTTTACCATGTTTGTGCTTAGTGATTAAACTTCCTTACTGAGAGAGAACTGAACTAGTGACCCTCAGAGTCTCTTGTCACTAATTCTGTCTGGCAAAGGGGCGAATATGTCATGTTCTCTTTGTCACACTTTCTTTCTTTGACTCGTCCCAAGAAAGAAAATGTAACAATGAAAACACATCGATTAGATAAACTTTATTCATTTGTTACCCTAATTTTTGTGTTTTTATTCTGTCTCAATAGACTTAGCAGCTGATCCCCTTATAACCCCTGAGAATAATAAAAGGGAAGTTAGGCTGAACCTAGTGGAGATATTACAGTGGAGCCCACTTAATTGGATATCTCTTAACTGAATAACCCTGTTAGTTGAATATAATTCCCCAGCACAAGACCATTTACCATACCTCCAGTACAAATTTGACCTGTTAATTGAATATAGGTTATAGAGTAAAGTCCTGTTAATTGAATAAAAAATCTTATAACCTGTCAAGAAATTACCTTGACTCTCTCCAGTTTTCCTTTGTTTATAGACCTATTTGGCCTCAGTACATCCAATACAGGCATTTCATCTATTATATGTTGTTTGAAGAGCTCTGGCAAACAAGATATAATAGAATAAATGCTATGTTTATCTCTAGAATACAGGAAAGTGACACACTCCCTGTTAATTGAATACTCCTGTTAATTGAATAATTTTCATTGGCAAAGTGGCTATCCAATTAACAGGGTTCCATTGTATTGTCTTACAAACTATTGCAGTTTTTTTTCCAAGTTAAGGAGACTGAAGTGATATTTACTATATTTATTGTATTTATTGATTGGGGCTTAAGGTTACATACTTATGCACAATGGCTAATTGTGACCGTGACAGTTTTACAGGTGGAGGAAGCCGGAGTACCCAGAGAGAACCACCGAGCAATGACGAGCAACTGTCAGCTTCTCAGCATTCTAAGTCTGTTCAAGCTCCACTCAAGCAGGGTTACAGCGGTTGAAGACATGTGCACCATCGAAGTGCAGTACTACGCCTTAGTACACAGTGTCATCGTGCCCCTATGTAGGCAACCGGGACACAATGTGGGTCATCCTGGACGGGGATCGAACTTGGGACCAACAGTCTGCCACTGAGCTACCGCGCTCCCATATTTACTATATGTTGAGGTTCTTAACACAAAGAAAAACTGAATTGAAACTGAACCAAAACCAAATCTGAAAATTCAAAATCTCCCAGTTCTAGTGAACTTCCAGCACTTCTCAGTTAAATGGTTCATTCAGTCATCTTCTTCATTTTCAAAGACTGTCTTTTTTATACCATAGTTTCAGCATTCATTGAAAGTGAACTATCATGCGATCAATAATACATTAAATTTATAGTTCTTGTTCATGTTCATCATATGCAGTTCAACAAGTACTTGTTCAACATTGAATATTTTACATGTGTTGACTGCTTGTTGCTAACACAGAAAAAGAGTAAGCTCACATGCGCATGTAAAATAGCAATTCAAGTGGAGACTTTGCATCAACAAACAAGCAACTCTTTGCCTCTTTCCACAGTGGAATGCTATGATGTCAAAACTGTGGTACATGTACATGTGTATGGAGCATGACTTGTCTATCATTTTAGAAAAATTCAAATCAGCTGAAACTGCTTCATCTTGCCAAGTTGGATGCAAGGTGGCTTCGTACATGTACTAGGCTGATATGATATTTTGAGGGGAATGGTTAACTTGCAAACACACAAATCCTTCTTTCATGATTACAGAACCTGCCTTGAGAAACCACCCTTTTTGCCAGAAAAAAGTGGTCTCTCGAAGCAGGTGGTGTCTCATGACAGGTCCATTACAGAGAAGAACAATCGAACGGTACAAGATCACAGCAGTCTCTCAAGACAGATGGTCATTCATGACAGTGGTCTCTCAAAACAGATTTTACTGTATTGCAAATTTCAACTCGGTCTTTTTGATTGACCCCCAAGGAAACTGATGTCCAAATACTGAATTTAAATAAGCAAATCTTCTGGGAAAGGCAACAAGAAATTCAAGAGCTCATTAACCTCTGTCAAGGAAGACTGAATTGGATGAATTTCTAGTTGTCTCATGGGAAAAATTTGCGTTTTGATATTTTGAGTCTAGACATCAGTGTGCAAAAGGTTAAGTGTATTAATTATATGGAGAAAAATGCTATTTTATTAATATTGGCAAGAAATCTGAGTAAGAAAAATATGAGAAACAAAAGAAAATTCAAATCAGCTGATGCAATTGGGTCTCAAGGCCAACAAAACCTCTGAGTTTGGCAACATAAACATGATTGTCTGGATCAGAATTTAATTTTTGACTGATTTATCATTAGAAAAGCAGAATTCAATTTTGATAAAAGGAATTTGAGGCTGTCCAGTAGAGTCATGTGGAGGGAAAATTATTTTTTAAGTATTTTGAAATTCTCAAAGTTTGTTGTGAAATGACTGAAATCCTTAAGATTGCCTTAACTGGTAGAGTGTTCAATTTTTCTGCAAAGGTGATTTGTAACACAAGTATTTTTTTTCAATGATACCATACTACCAGCAATGGAAGCCATTTCTTAGCAAGAGTTCGTTCAATATAATTGCCTTGTTACAATTTATTGGAGAGTGCCTATTGGCACTCTCTAATAAATTGCAACAAAGCAATTCTATCAATTCTTTTTCTACAGTTCAGCAAACAACAAGCTAATGCATACAGTGTAAAGCCACTAAAGTGTCTCTTAGTACTATTTAGTAGAGCCATGATAGTGGTTTCTTGCACTCAGTTAGTTAATGTGCAAAAAATGTTTCAATCAGAGTTATGGCCCTTAATTAGTTAATTTTTGCACATCTTCAGCTTGTTAGTGTGATAACTTTTGTGACACACCCAACTGTGGGGGACTATTGTCTGATCGCGGGTGATTGGCATTGCACTTGTTTATTTGAGGTGCCAATACTCAAGCTGAGAATAGTACAGAACTGTCTCAGAATAAAGGAATGAGATTAGGTTTAGTGACTTTTGGTTTGTACATGTATGTAGAACATGTACAAAATAAAAAGGCTCCTGGAGATGGTGGATTTCAAACATAATGTTATTGGAACTGGTAACGTTTTAACTCAATATGAATACCAGACACCAGTTGTAAATAATTCCTTGAATAACTAAAAAAATTGCATTTTTTGGCTCAAAAACATACCTTATGACCTCACCTTTTAACAAGTCCATTCTGATGAAGGGTCGTAAGCTATGATTGTGAGACAAAAAAATACAGCAATAAAATTTGATTGGCAACTTTTGTAAATACAGTTGAGCTCTCCCAATTGGATATCTCATAATTGATTAACCCTGTTAACTGAATATATTTTGCAAACACAAAACCACTTACTGTACCTTCAGTTCAAATTTTACCTATTAGTTGCATATTTGATTTTGAGTAATGTTATGTCAATTGAATAAAAAATCTTTCAGTATGCTCGATGAGCTAGTTCCAATGAGAGGGTCACATGATATGGTTTTGTTGAAATTTGTTGAAAAAAATTTTTTTTTTCAACTGCTCAGTTTATAAATTAGGTAAAGGATCAAAGAAGATAAACTAGAATAAGTGTTCAGTTTAATTCTAGAATACAGGAAATTATTTAGCCAAGATGTCCTCAGTTCGAATCCCACCTGCGGAAACCGCGTTGTGTCCTTGGGCAAGACACTTCCCCCCATTGCCCACGTGGGGGCATGGTGATACTGTGTACTAAGGCGTAATGCACGTCGATGGTGCACCTGTCTTCAACCAATGCTAACCCTGCTTGTGTGAAGTTGGTATGTTGGGGAGCTGACAGTTGCTCACTGTTGCTCGGTGGTTCTCTCCGGGTATTCCGGCTTCCTCCACCTGTAATACTGTCACGGTCATGGTTAGCCATTGTGCAGAAATATGTGACCTTGAACATCAATAAATAAATAAATAAATTTTAGTCATTCATCTTTAATTTTTAAAGTGGTATAAGTCAGGTTTACATTGTACTGTGTAATGAGGAGAATGGACAGTTAGATTCTTCACATTTGAAATGTCTTACTGTAGTTGCTTGTAATATCCCATGTCCTTCGTTTTCTGCATGATTGGGCAACAACGTATTTTTAAAAACACTGAGCCTTGGCATTTATAGTATTAACCAGCACTCTGCTAATCAGTGCTAAAGAGTATTGTTCAAACGGTGCAACTTTGAATAATTCAGACTTGGCAATTTCAGGAGAGCGATTTTTTAGCTCTCCTTACTGCCCTCCTGAAAGAATTAAGGAGAGCGAAAAATTGCCCTCCTAAATATTTTGGTCTGGGATGATTGAGATTACAAGTATTATGCTCACATTAAATTTTTGTTGTAAAGCAAAAATGTAATTTAACTTCGAAGTCACATAACATCACGTAATTTCATTTTGAAAGTGGTTTAGTGGTAAAAGGTAATGGCTGCAACCATACCCAAACACAGTTGCAATCATTTGAAGCAAAATGGGTCACAGCAATATTTTTTTTTTCTGTCAGTTTCAAGTTCAACAACTGACATCACAGTTTGAGGGGTAATTATTCAAGGAATATTGACACTATAATATACTACCATTACTACTATCCTGTCACTTGAAGCACTTGCACCAGGATGTGACTGTAGATTCAAGCAGACCTGTTGTCCAAGAAAGTCATACGCCTACCACTACCACCTTCAACCCCCCAAGGGGGGTTGAAGGTGGTAGTGGTAGGCGTATGACTTTCTTGGACAATAGGTCTGGGTACAAACACAGGTCTTGTCAAGTGTGTGTTCGGTTGTTGAGTGAGACATCTAGATGTCTGAGAGATTTAGCTTTACCTTAGTAAAGTTAATAAAATCACTCATGTAGTCTGTTGGTTTCAGTTTCAATGAGTTCGTTCAACTGGATACTTAAAATGTTGTGTAAAGCTAATTGCTCTCCTAAGCTGATTGAGGAGAGCGATTTTTTGCCCTCCTGCATTTTTCAGAATGCCAGGCCTGATAATTCATGGTTTTTGAAGTCATTGCAGACTGCAGAGTAAATAGAATCTTTGGTCTTGTACACTTGATCGACCCCATTGGAAGAATCCGAACTGCAAAAGTGAGAAAATTGTCACAAGACTCATAGGTCAGTTCACTTGTAGTACTAAGTTGTAAGTTGTGAAGGGATGGAGGGAGTTTTATGTATGAAATTTCTAGAAATTGTTTAAAGAAATGAAACATTTGCACAAATGTTCTTCATAATTGGAGATATTTTTGTATTTCTATTTCACCTCACACATTCAAACATTGTCGGTTTTAAATTTGTTTTATAAGTATATTATAAATTGTTTTTTGAATTGATGGGAAATGACTATTAATCAACTAACCTTCCATTAATGATGGCAATTAGCCAACTACGAAAATTGATAGTCGCAAGAGCCCTAGTTTAATGACACTTTCAATAGCCAGGGTCACCTTGTGTCAGACAGTTTTATGGGTGGAGGAAGCCAGAGTACCTGGAGAGAACCATCGAACAAGAGTGAGCAACTGTCAGACTCCCCAACATACTATCTCCACACAAGAAGGGTTAACATTGGTTGAAGACAAGTGCACCATCAACATGCAGTATGCTTTAGTACACTGCGCCATTGTGCCGTATGTGGACAGACAGGATGAATACAGGAAAGTCACTGAATCCATGTGTATTGAATGCTCCTGTTAAATGAATAATTTTTATGGGCAAAGTGGCTATTCAAATAACAAGGTTCCACTGTAGTGCTGGCTGAGTTTCCCATTGGGGTAGTATAAGGGTTAACTCTTATCCACTGAGTTTCTTTGAAGCATTTTCCATCCAATCAACTATCAAGTCATGGTTCACAGCAGCCATGACTAGATTTGATGGAAAATTCATGACAATTTAACTCAAGAAAATCAGTGGTAAAAATGTTTATGCAATTTCTGTGGAAAGATTGGGTGAAAAGAGGCCAAATTATACTTATATCAGACACAAGACATTTCTGGTTCCTGGGCAGGAATATCTGCCAGCAGCATGCATGGAATTAAGGGGTGAAAGTGGAGAAAAGATCATTTGAGGATTTGCAGAACAACAGTTTCTGAAGGAAAGAAAAATGCAAATGAATGGGACTGTGAACAACATTTTGAAAGAGGAGGTTCATTCAGTGTTTGATTTTAGCTGTTTTGAGTGCAACAGGAAAATTGGTTTGAAATTATGGAGTAAAGAAGGGTGAATCTGACTTGTTCTGGCTGTCCAACATTTGAAATATTTTTTTTCTTTGTTGCCTCTTTTGTTGGTGTGTAATATTTGCAAGATTTTGTTATTATATTATGAATTATAAGGTATGAATATTTATATCATGGAACTTTATTTGAAACTAACATTGAATGCAGTATTCCTCGCTCCAATAATTCTTCATACAGTTTTAGAAGAATCACATAAATTTAAGTTTTCCATATTTTATTGACCCATGTTATTTGATATGGATTTTCTATGGATTATTTTTTGAGAATTGTTAATGAGACTGGTGTTATATGATATCCAAGGTAACTTTTAACCATTATCACCTACACATTGTTTTAAAAACTGAATGATATTAAGTTTTCTTTTTTAACTCTAAACCTGCCGCATATTTTTAGCTTAACTTGAAAAAAGTCCAGATAAGCTATTGCCATCACATGTGCGGAAGTCTGTTAGTCTGTGAGTCTGTTCACATTTTCCTTTAGCACAGGCTACACCCAGCAGTTCTTGTCTGATCGTCACGAAATTTCATATGCAGGTTTGGGGTCATGTCTAGATGAGAACGTCCCCTTTTGGTCGCGATAGGGCAACCAGTATGGCTGCCCGAGCCCAAAAACCATTAGCACAGTCTACAGGTCGTATTTATGAAGGGATTTCATTGTAACTTGGTAGGATGCCTCTGTATAATGCCTATATGAGAACGTCCCCTTTTGGGCATGATCTATCAACCGTGATAGCTGCCCAAGCCCAAAACCAAAAAACTTTTAGCACAGTCTGCAGGTCATGTTTAATGTGGAGGGATTTCATTGTAACCTGGTAGGATGACTCCTTATGATGTCTAGATGAGAATTTCCCCATTTGGGCATGATCTGCCAACCGTGACGACTGCCCGATCCCAAAACCCGAAAACTTTTAGCACAATCTACAGGTCATATTTATTGAGGAATTTCATTGTAACTTGGTGGGTTGACTTCATATAATGTCTAGATGAGAAAGTCCCCATTTGGACACGATTGGGCAACTATGACTGCTACAGGGGCCCGAAGCCCAAAAACCTTTAGCACAGTTGTTGAGGTCATATTTATGAAGGGATTTCATTATAACTTGGTAGGATGACTCCAAATAATGTCTAGATGAGAACGTCCCATTTTGATCGCCATCATTCAGCCTTGATGGGTGCCTGAGCCCAAAAACCTTTAGCATAGGCAAAAGGTCATATTTATGGAAGGATTTCATTGTAACCTGTTAGGTTGACTCCATATAATGCCTAGATGATGACATCCCCTTTTGGTCGTGATTGGTCAGCTGTGATGGCTACAAGTGCCCGAAGCCCGAAAACCTTGAGCACAGTCTACAAGTCATATTTATGAAGGGATTTCATTGTAACTTCGTAGGATCACTCCAGATGATGCCCAGATGAGATTGTCCCCTTTGGTTGAGATCATTCAACCATGATGGCTGCCCGAGCCTGAAGCCCGAAAACCTTTAGCACAGTCTACAGGTCATATTTATGAAGGGATTTCATTGTAACTTGGTAGGTTGACTTCATATAATGTCTAGATGAGAATGTCCCCTTTTGGACTTGATTGGGCAACTGTGATGGCTAAAGGTGCCCGAAGCCCGAAAACCTTTAGCACAGTCTACAGGTCATACTTATGAAGGGATTTCATTGTAACTTGGTAGGATGACTCCAAATAATGTCTAGATGAGAACGTCCCATTTTGATCGCGATCATTCAGCCTTGCTGGGTGCCCGAGCCCAAAAACCTTTAGCATAGGCAAAAGGTCATATTTATGGAAGGATTTCATTGTAACCTATTAGGTTGACTCCATATAATGCCTAGATGATGACATCCCCTTTTGGTCATGATTGGTCAGCTGTGATGGCTACAAGTGCCCGAAGCCCGAAAATCTTGAGCACAGTCTACAAGTCATATTTATGAAGGGATTTCATTGTAACTTTGTAGGATCACTCCAGATGATGCCCAGATGAGATTGTCCCCTTTGGTTGGGATCATTCAACCATGATGGCTGCCCGAGCCCGAAGCCCGAAAACCTTTAGCACAGTCTACAGGTCATATTTATGAAGGGATTTCTTTGTAACTTGGTAGGTTCACTTCATATAATGTCTAGATGAGAATGTTCCCTTTTGGACTTGATTGGGCAACTGTGATGGCTAAAGGTGCCCGAAGCCCGAAAACCTTTAGCACAGTCTACAGGTCATACTTATGAAGGGATTTCATTGTAACTTGGTAGGATGACTCCAAATAATGTCTAGATGAGAACATCCCATTTTGATCGCGATCATTCAGCCTTGATGGGTGCCCAAGCCCAAAAACCTTTAGCATAGGCAAAAGGTCATATTTATGGAAGGATTTCATTGTAACCTATTAGGTTGACTCCATATAATGCCTAGATGATGACATCCCCTTTTGGTCGTGATTGGTCAGCTGTGATGGCTACAAGTGCCCGAAGCCCGAAAACCTTGAGCACAGTCTACAAGTCATATTTATGAAGGGATTTCATTGTAACTCCGTAGGATCACTCCAGATGATGCCCAGATGAGATTGTCCCCTTTGGTTGTGATCATTCAACCATGATGGCTGCCCGAGCCTGAAGCCCAAAAACCTTTAGCACAGTCTACAGGTCATATTTATGAAGGGATTTCATTGTAACTTGGTATGTTGACTTCCTATAATGTCTAGATGAGAACGTCCCCTTTTGGACATGATTGGGCAACTTTGACGGCTAAAGGTACCCGAAGCCTGAAAACCTTTAGCACAGTCTACAGGTCATATTTATGAAGGGATTTCATTGTAGCTTGGTAGGATGACTTCAAATAATGTCTAGATGAGAACGTCCCATTTTGGTCGTGATCATTCAGCCTTGATGGGTGCCTGAGCCCAAAAACCTTTAGCATTGGCAAAAGGTTATAATTATAGAAGGATTTCATTGTAACCTGTTAGGTTGACTCCATATAATGCCTAGATGATGACATCCCCTTTTGGTTGTGATTGGTCAACTGTGATGGCTACAGGTGCCCGAAGCCCAAAAACCTTGAGCACAGTCTACAGGTCATATTTATGAAGGGATTTCATTGTAACTTTGCAGGATCACTCCAGATGATGCCCAGATGAGATTCTCCCCTTTGGTTGCGATCATTCAACCATGATGGCTGCCCGAGCCCAAAGCCCGAAAACCTTTAGCACAGTCTACAGGTCATATTTATGAAGGGATTTCATTGTAACTTGGTAGGTTGACTTCATGTAATGTCTAGATGAGAACTTCTCCTTTTGGACACGATTGGGCAACTGTGATGGCTACAGGGGCCCAAAGCCCGAAAACCTTTAGAACAGTCTACAGGTCATAATTATGAAGGGATTTCATTGTAGCTTGGTAGGATGACTCCAAATAATGTCTAGATGAGAATATCCCCTTTTGGTTGCGATCATTCAGCCTTGATGGCTGCCCGAGCCCAAAAACCTTTAGCATGTCTGTAGGTCCTATTTATGGAAGGATTTCATTGTAACTTGTTAGGTTGACTCCATATAATGCCTAGATGATGACATCCCCTTGTGGTCGTGGTTGGTCAACTGTGATGGCTACAGGTGCCCGAAGCCCGAAAATCTTGAGCACAGTCTACAGTTCATATTTATGAAGGGATTTCATTGTAACTTCGTAGGATCACTCCAGATGATGTCCAGATGAGAATGTCCCCTTTTGCTTGCGATCATTCAACCATGATGGCTGCCCGAGCCTAAAGCCCGAATACCTTTAGCGCAGTCTTCAGGTCATATTTATGAAGGGATTTCATTGTAACTTGGTAAGTTGACTTCATATAATGTCTAGATGAGAACAGCCCCTTTTGGACACCATTAGGCAACTGTGATGGCTACAGGGGCCCAAAGCCCGAAAACCTTTAGCACAGTCTACAGGTGATATTTATGAAGGGATTTCATTGTACCTTGGTAGGATGACTCTAAATAATGTCTAGATGAGAATGTCCCCTTTTGGTCGCGATCATTCAGCCTTGATGGCTGCCCGAGCCCCAAACCCCAAAACCTTTAGTATAGTCTATTGGTCATATTTATGGAAGGACTTCATTGTAACCCGTAAGTTTGACTCCATATAATGCCTAGATGATGACATCCCCTTTTGGTCTTTATTGGTCAACTGTGACGGCTCCAGGGGCCCGAAGCCCAAAAACCTTGAGCACAGTCTACAGGTCATATTTATGAAGGGATTTCTTTGTAACTTCATAGGATCACTCCAGATGATGCCCAGATGAGAATGTCCCCTTTTGGTTGCGATCATTCATCCATGATGGCTGCCAGTGCCCAAAGCCCAAAAACCTTTAGCACAGTCTACAGGTCATATTTATGAAGGGATTTCATTGTAACTTGGTAGGTTGACTTCATATAATGTCTAGATGAGAACATCCCCTTTGGACGCAATTGGGAAATTGACGGCTACAGGGGCCCGAAGCCCGAAAACCTTTAGCACAGTCTACAGGCCATATTTATGAAGGGATTTTAATGTAACTTGATAGGATGACTCGTTTTGGAATAATTTCACTGTAACTTGGTAACTTTTGTTGATATACATTGACTGTGACGGCCACATACATTAACTGTGAGGTCATATTAACCCACCCCTCAGCTCTTTAGTACAGTGTACACCTCACATTATTTTTATTATAAACATAGCATACAGGGAACAGAAATGAATATATTCCCAATTATCACAATTCTTGTCTTATTTCATAATCCTTTCATAAACATTGAACATCCTTTTCATCAAACACAATACACAAGTTAAGCTACAGTGTCATTGACACTTTCATTTAAGATATGAACAAGCCACCATGACTAAATTTGACGAAAGATTCATCGAAATATAACTCAAGGAATCATTGGTGAAAAAATGGATTCAGTTACTGCAGAAAATTTGCTCAAGTGTACCTAAATTTAGGGATCTGCAAATCACAATTTTTTTTTTTTAATTGAATCTCAAATCAAATTGTGTCTCTGATATCAATATTGAATTAAATCCGGAATCAAATCTTAAAAGACAAGTTATTTCATATTGCACCAAACGGAAGTTATGGAACACTGTGATGACCCTTACATGACTGAGTGGCCTATTATCTGTAGTTTTAGTTTTTAAAGGCTTAACTTGTTACTATTCACATTCTTAAGAATGTGAATAGTAACAAGTTAAGCCTTCAAAAACTAAAACTATGGGTAATGTTCTGGGCCAAATTCGCTACTTACCTAACAATTAAACATTGTCATTTACTCAGTTAACTAGGAATTGAGCCAACATGAATGAATTATCTAATGACAATTTTATCCAATTTTTGTTGGAAATGTTGCAAATTGAAGTTAGTATGAGGGATTCGAAAAAATCGAATCTTGAGACTAATTTGGGATTGATCTCAAAGCAGACATATGGTATCGATATCGAATCGAATATTCACAGGGCCCAACCTAAATTATACTTATTTCAGTGGCAAAAGAAATCCTGTCCTGCCAGGAATACCCACCAGGTACAATTTTCTAATGACAATTTTATCCAATTTTTGTTGGAAATGTTGCAAATTGAAATTAGTATGAGAGATTCGAAAAAATCGAATCTTGAGACTGATTCGGGATCGATCTCAAAGCAGACATATGGTATTGATATTAAATCGAATATTGACAGGGCCCTACCTAAATTATACTTATTTCAGTGGCAAGAGAAATCCTTTCCTGCCAGGAATACCCACTAGGAGCATGCAAGGAGTTCAAGCGTAACGTGACCGATTGATTTTAACAGATTTGTTTTGTGTTCCAACCTCTGGATAACTTTCAGCTTTGAAATATCAAAAAGGAGCATGCTGCATTTTTAGAAAATCCTTTTCACACTTTTAACTTCCAATATAATGTTACCCTTTTATCATATAAAATGGCCAAATAATCCCATGTTTATGCACAGAAATTGCCATTCAAGTTTTCTATTTTTTGCCTCTTCTATTGGGGTTGAAATTTCAATTAATTTATGGCATCACATGCATCAGTGTGTTCGTTAGTGCTGTAAAATAAACAGACACCACATCTTGTTGCACTATCAAAAACTGATTTATATATACACATTTGTAAGGCTTAATTCTTAACCTGATGAGTATTTTGAAGATATTTTTCATCAAATCTAGTCATGGCTGCTGTTAAGCAGCCATGATTAGATTTGATGAAAAATTCATACATAAATTTAACTCATTGGTGAATTATAAAAAAATCCAGCTTAATAAATTTCCTAGCTAGCACAAGCTTCTGTCGCCTGCTCGCACAAGCTTCTGTCGCCAGCTCCTAAGCCATTAATCCCAAACATATGAGATATTGTGAGATTGCATCATCTCATAAGCTCGTAATTAGAACAAATACAATCTTGTGCGAGCTCGCACATGCTCTCAGCTTTGCAAGCTTGTGGGAGCTCGTACAAGCTTACTTCATATACATATGTCAGACAAAAAAATTTGGATTTCCAAAATAATTTCAGTAATATGCATCAAGATGCATCTTAAAAAGTTAAAATAGAACTGGTATGTTTTTAGTTGCCTCAGAATTTCTGTGTACTGAGATCTGTATAACTGATGAATCTTTTGCATGTCAAGGCATTAGAACCATTAGAGGGAAATATCTGAAAGTCCACAGTAGCAAAAAAAGAAATATATTGAATCTAAATAAATGCTTTTAATACACAATAATAGTTCAAGCCCTCTTTGAACATGTTTCTGAACGAAGAATCACTCAGCATTTTAACCCTTTACCTAATGCAGACGATATCAAAATTTATTATTTTAAATATAATTTTTTCAAATTTTTCAAAAAATTTCAACAAAACCATATCATGTGACCCTTCATTGGAATGAGCTCGACGAGCTCATTCCAACGAGGGGACACATGATATGGTTTTGTTGAAATCTTTTGAAAAATAATATTTTTTCAACTGCTGAATTTTTATATTACGCGGGCGGGTGCGGCCGATTCGTTGGGTAAAGGGTTAACATAGATGCATAGCTTTTAAAGTAATTATACTACACTATTACAAAATTAATATTAAATTTACAGTAGCTCTTGTCAGACTCAGTATGATCAACAAAAAAAGATTGACTAATTACCTGATTAAACACATCAGTAAGAAGAGAAAAATGTTGAAAAACATGCAAATCTTACCTAACACACATGCATGATGTACCAGACAAATTTGAATTCTAACCATTGTATCTGGAGCCTTGAGTGGAAAAAAATCATATTATGTGTTCTGCCCAATAGACATCCTGAATCCATTGTAAGCAAATTGGGAGCTTGCAGGAGACTATGAGCTTGTTGAAGACTACCAGCTTGCACAAGCTCGCAACAGAGGTTTTCTGGCTTTTGTGATTTCTGCTGCGTGCTCGGTATATAACGAGTATAAAACGAGCACACCAATAGCTTGCGCGAGCTTACCACCAGCTCACATGAGCTTGCAACAAGGTCGCACAAGCCTGCTGGCAGAAAATATTTTTATAAGGAAAAAATCCATTCACTTTTCAGACATGAAATTTGATTAAATGTGCCCAAATTATACTTATTTTAGTGGTAAAAGAAATCCTGTCCTGGGCAGGAATATTTACCAGCAGCATGAAAGGAGTTAAGCTGTGTATTTACATGTATGTAAACACATATTTTAGGTAAACTGTACAATAGTATCGCTATGTGAATGCATTGACCATCCACTAGTGGATATTGGAAACTGCAGATTGATGGCTGAACTATCTGACATCTGTACTGTAATAGTTTCAACTTCAAGAAGATTCTCTTGTACACGTTTAAAAAAAAAATCTAGCACATATTTCAGTTTCAAGAGATTAACCCTTAACCTAAAGAACATTTTCTTGAATTTTTCCATAAAATCCAATCATCAATGCTGTGAAGCAGCCATGACTGAATTTGATGAAAAATTCAAACACACAAAGACAAAAAAAAACATTCATGAAATGATCAATCCAATTCTGTGTGTATTCAACATTATCCATACATTACAGCCACCATGGACTAGTTGTAATCCACACCTTGAAAAATCGTCATCAGCAAAATTTTAATAAATGAAGCACCGGGTTGACCCCGGTGCTTCATTAATAACATTTTTGATGATTATTCCTATAATTAGTGTTTGGAATCTAATATTATTGCATTCATGGAAATATAGCCTACCCGTGGAAAGTGACCAGTTCATAGCCATTATACTGTAACAATACACACAATAAGAAATGTCCTAAATACATTACACTTTGAATCCAGCCTTCATGTAAGAATATCATGTAAGAATGCATCTGATTTGCCGTTGCACATCTGATTGATGTAATGATGAGAATGAAATGCGTCAGATTCCACTCTCCAGTTTTGCACTAATGCACAGGGGTGAAATTCTAAACAGGGCATATGTTGAAACTAATGCCAGGTAAATTGGAGATACATTTTTAGTATCAAATATATGATTACATTAGGTTATTTGTTGGACAAGAGAATTTGAAATTTTGGTCCCAAAGTTGGAGTCTGATGCATAGGGGAAAGTTACAGTGGCTTCGAAAAATTGGCTATTTTTTAAAATGTCATTTTTTACATGGGTTTATTACCAGACATGTAACTAAAAAACGAAAAAAAATTTGCATTTTAGAAACTGGGGATGCCATGCTCCAGGGATAGGTAGGTAGGAGTGGTGGGACAATTCTGCTTTTGAGGCTGCTGGGTGGCTGAAAATGACTGGTTTCAGCATTTTTTTATGCAATTTTTCAGCTTGAAGTCTTGGTTGAAGTCTTGAATACAACCCGGTGCTTCATTAATTAAAATTTTTCTGATGATGATTTTTATTACCTAGTAAACGCATACATGGACATCATCACCATGTGTGAATAACGATCAGTCCATGGGGACTGTACTGTAGGTGTCCTGGTAGGAATATCTGCTAGTCCCCTCCCCCCCCCCCCCCCCCCCCCCCATCCTCTCAGGAAATGAAGCAATGCTTGTTTACTGTGGTAAATAAGCTTTGGTTTACAGGTGAAAGTGGACCCAGTAATGAATGCTTGGGCTGGAAGTCTTCTAAAATGGGCAACATGGGTATAAACGATTGTCTAAACATGACTTTCTCTTCATGTTGCAGTCATGATTAGCCATTGTGTAGAAATAAGTTACATATATCTTAACCCTAAAGTCCCCATACAGCCACAAACAGCCCTTTTTATATTGCTCAGAAATGTTGTCCAATTCTTCCCTGATAACTCTACATCATTGTTGGCTGCCTAAATAATACAAGCAGCAACTAATAATGTACAAACACTGTTAAGTCATTTGCAGCTGTGTACTTGTATATAGAAAAGTTATCAACATAAAATTAATCTGAGGACTAAGTGTTAATTAAACAGTAATAAATCCATTAAATCTGCCAGCCACATACAGAGAGGTAAATATAGATTTTTGTCAAAAATCTGTGATGCTGGCAAGTGATACCACTCTTCAGTTTATGATAATACAAAGCAGTTTTTAGTAATATTGCTTTGCCAGTATTTTCAACCCCCACCATTCATGTACATTGTAAGTAATATGCAATTACCAGATCAAATTTCTTTTGGGTGGTGAATATATTTATGCTGGAAAAAATTAACTTGGTGTCCAATTCTGTACTTGCATTGATTAACAAATTCTGATTGCTAAATTTAACACTTGAAAAATGTTTGAGAAATTTCGCTTACACTATAAGTCAAATGTCTTGAAAGATATTTTTAGACAAGTATAGGCCACTTAATTAAAAGTCCTTCCTGTTCAGGCCAAACGGTTTGAGCGTTTTCAGTTCAAAAATCCAATTGATTTTGTTTTTCCGTTGTGTTAAGGTTTTCCGGGTCGGAGTTAAGTACCTGTATAAAACAATAATGTAGGTCCATGATTGAATTAATGTGGTTGTTAAAATGTGTAGCAACTGGTGTTTCATGTTTATATTGTATATCAGCTAAATGTTCCTTGATGCAGAGTTTAAAGTGGCATTTGGCTTCGCCGACATACTGTTTTTTACAAAGTTTACATGATTAAGTAAATGCAGTTACGGGGTAGGCAGTTGGTTCTGCATGGGTCCCGGTATCGTTTGGAAGTTTGACTGCTGGTGAACCATAAGCCCTTCAGAAGTGATGGGCGAATAGTGCAGTTGTTGGTGGTACATTGTGTTCGGGGATTGTGGATAACTTTCCCACTACATTGTATATTGGGAGGTAGTTTGGCTCTTGTTAGCCTACCTTTCAGAAACAGATTGCAACTGAAGGCTAGCAAAGGGGGTGAGGTGAAAAGCTCACATCCCGTGGTGGTATAGGTCAACAAGGGCCAGATGCGTCTAATGTGCTTGTATATATTCATATTGTTGGGGTGATAATGAGTCACAAAATGTGTGCGGTCTGTTTTGGATTTTTCTGGACTGTCCGATAGGAGTGTGATGGATGAGACCTTCGTGAGGGCTGTTTGTAGAACTTCCTCCGGATACTGCCGATTACGGAAGTGTGGCATTACAGTTAAAACTAGAAGTCCTGTCTTGAAATGCGCACAAATAGCACGTCGATCTGTGCGTTAATCTACGCGTTATGACCATAGTAAGGCTATCAAATTCTGTACATATGGCCTGTGCACAAGCAGTGTTTCAGCCAATGGACCTCTGGGTAACCCGGAGGTCCATTGGCAGAAACATTGCCCTTGTTTGCTATGAGTAACCAGGAGAACCTGCCATGCTTTGGATGCCATTCTATATTTCAATAGCGCGCAATTCCTACATGTAATTAAGCCTAGATAAGCGCACAGTTCGTGACAGGACTTCTAGTTTTAACTGTATGTGTGTCTGTTTGACGAAGTCGTTGTGGTCACTGCCGATACGTCTCAATCTTAATAGCTGGCTTTATGGTATACTATTGATAGTGTTCTTTGTGTGGCATGATGTGGGGTGTAGATATGCGTGTGTATAAGTTGGTTTGGTGTAAAGGTCAGTTTTGATCCTGTTGCCCTGTTTGATGATTTTGACATCCAGAAAGTTGACTGATTCTGTTGAATATTCGGCAGTGAATTTAATTGTCCTATGAGCAGAGTTGCAGTAATCAGTAAACTCAAGAAGTGACTCTTCTCTATGAGGAAGATGTCGTCTATAAACCAGAGATATAATTCAGGTTGTAGTTGAAAGTTTTTTAACAGTTTGTTTTCAAGTTCTCCCATGAATATATTGGCGTAGCTAGGCGCTACTCTTGTTCCCATTGCTGTCCCCCCCCTATTTGGAGATAATTGACATCATTAAATTGGAAATTATTGGAGTGTAGAATCAGTTTCAGGAGGTTGAGTAGGCCGGTTGGAGAAATTTGCCACTGTGGTTGTGTATGCAGCGCATGACAGCCAGTAGGCCTTCTTGGTTGGGTATATTCATGTATAGCGAGATTACATCCAATGTACACAGTATGAAATTGTCAGGAAGTGGCGGTAATTCTTCAAGCTTAAGGAGGAGGTGGTTGGTGTCTCTAAGGTAGCTTGGGTATAATTTCACAAATCCTGTAATGTGTTCATCCACAAAGTTGCTAATGAGTTCTGTGGGACTCCCATTGCCACTTATAATGGGACATCTGGGTACTTGTCCTTTGTTTTTATTTTTGTGGACTTTAGGCAACAAATATAGTTGGGAAGTGCGAGGTTCGCGTTGAATCAGACCGTCCCAAATTCGTTCAGTGATTTTGTTTTTTGCTACAAGTTTGTTCAGGGCTTTTTCAACTAGTTCATTGTGGTGTATTGTTAAATCTAGTTGAGTTTTGATGTAGAAGCGATCAGCATTTAATTGTCTATGAGCCTCAGTAATATAATCCTCACAGTCTAAGATGACTATGCCTGCCCTTTGTCAAATCATTTAATAACAATATTGTTGTTAGATTTTAGTGTCTTGAGGGTATTTCATTCCCCAGATGTGAGGTTTTGAGTCTGGAAATTATAGGTAGCATTGGTGAGGATAAAAAAATTGCAAGTTTGGTGTAGTGCCTCAAGACAAGGGTCTTGTCCTGGTGGCAGAGACCATTTGCTGGGCAGTCGGAACTTGTGATTGAGGTGGTCTGAGAAGTTCGCAGTGGGGAGTACTGTTTCCGGATCATCAAAAAATAGTTTCAGCCATAGTCGACGGAAGAATTTTTTCATATCATCTGATGTGAGCTTTATCATGATAATTCGGGGTAGGGCAGAAATTAAGCCCTTTGTTAAGTAGGCTGAGCTCATCTGGTGTGAGGTCGTGTTTGTCTAGTTTAATAACTAACTCAGGGTAGTTGGCATTTTTATTTTTGTTGTTAGGGATGTGTGAGTTACAAATTTGTTGCAAGGCTACAACAAAGGATGATAAGTCTTTATTGGCAGAGTTTTGCTGACGGACTGGTTTCCTGTTGGTTGTATTTCTATTCCCATTGTTCTTGTCGTGGCTGCTGCCTTCTGTTTACTGTATTTCTGCGCCATTGTTCCGGTCTTGGCTGCTGTCTTCTATGGTACTGTTTTGTGTAGTATTGATCTCTTGGGTGAATATACAGCATTCATCAAACAGTCACACATAATGCTACAACACTTCCGTAACCGGCACTATCTGGAGGAAGTGTTACAAACAGCTCTCACGAAGGTCTCATCCATCAATCGATCTACAGTCCCATCTGACAATCCAGACAAATCCAAAACAGACCACACACCCATTGTGACTCATTATCACCCCAACAACATGAATATATACAAGCACATTAGATGCTTCTGGCCCTTGTTGTCCTATACCACCACGGGATGTGAGCTTTTCAGTTATGCCTCCCAGATACTCCTTGCATACCTTGGAAACCAAGAAACTAGTGGAAAGCTTTGTTTGGAGAATTAATAATAATTAAACACAGATATGTATTTCTATCTATTTTATTCACTATAATTATTCTCTCTGTGCCTATTTACACAACAGATTCCTTATGGTTGTAATCCAAGTCTGAAACATTTTGCCTGTAGCTCCTGTCTTCTCTGTACTGTTGGCAACCTTTCAAATAAAATAAAACTAGTCTTTTATTACTTTGGCTAATATAACTTTAAGTATCGGTATTCACTGACTATCATCTTGCCAATGCACTCGCCAAAAAATCATTGCATTCGCCAATAACAGCAACTCCTGCTCACAGCAGCGAAAGCTGCATTCACCAGTGCACTCACCAAACTATATCTGACACCTTATTGGAAAAATCCACATTGTCATTGGCCAAGGCATTCGCCAAAAGTAATTATTCACCAGGCACTCGCCAAACCTCAACACAAAATATAAACTTAGGTTGACCAGAACATTTTGCCTCTTACGATGTTCAACTAAGAATGAAACCGGGTAGGCATATACAACAAATTTTAATTAGGGATAACCAGAACACTAGGTCCTCTCGGACTTTCTTAGTCAGTAAACATTTGTATTTTTAGACAAGGCTTGACTGTAAGACTACCACTACATGTTAAAACCACGGACAAGATAATTTGACCATTGGATATGAGCATTCTTGTTACCAGTTGATAAATTTTATTGAAGGTCATTGTTGCAGGTTTGAGAAATACAGCAGCCAGAGGGGAGTGTCATATGCTTGAGATGGGGAAGGCTTGGGAGTTCTCCCCCTCCCCCTCCCCCCTCCCTTTGTTGGGACTGGGTGGGTGAACATTGGAAATTGGAATCCTCCATTAGAAGAAGAAAAAAATTATTCCTTTACCTAGCAGAATGAGGATAACCAGCCTTTACTATTCATGGGAATCATCATTTGTATTTTTATTATTTTTCTAATTTAACCTCCAAAAGATGCAGTACAGTCACTGTGGAATGGTCAAAATCCATGCATGGGCAGTGTTGCCCATGGGCTATTAATCAATAATCAGTAGTTTTCAGCAATTATTCAATGAAAGAAGCACCGGGTTGTACCTGATGCTTCATTCAATGAAAATTTTATGGCAATTCCATTGTTTTATGTCAGAAATTCACAGCTAAAGCATGCATGGAAATATTGCCCCCACGAGGATTTTGACCTTTCCACAATGACTGTTCTGTAGCATATGATCCTTCATTGTAACAATCTCATCATGATTGTTCCAGTGAAGGGTCATAAGCTGTCTTTTGTAGGTTAAAAGCGAAAATGTTCAGTTATTCATGAAATATTTTGAACGCATCGTATGCTTTTCCTGTTGGGTCAAGATTTAAAAATACATTGACATCTAGTGCTTCTGTAGCATAACAATTATTATTACTTATAAAGCAAATGAAATATTGACACACCAAATGTTTCAGATTCATGTAAAAACATTCAATACCATCTACAAGTATTAATAGAGTGTTTGAAATTTAACACAAAATGTAGGACCCAGAGGTGGACATTCAACAATTAACAATGGAGAACTACCCAGCGTAGAATTTGTATCCTTGGTAGTTCTAGATCAGGCCTGTAGTTTTAGAGGTGGGCAATTGCCCTCACCCTCTGGCAGGTATGCAGATTTCACGGAAACAATTGTTCCGTTTCCATGAAGGTTCTGTCAGGCCCAAATCACAGAAACGAAAAACAGGTTCCCACAAATTTTTTAACAATTTACTTTTCATCAAGGGGAACTTAAAACACACAAATTTTCTGTTAAGACTAAATAAAATTGTATTATATATAACCGATGAAACAGTGAGCTGATTTGAAACAGTGACAACAGTGCGCTCCTTGTGACAATCTCATTTGATTCAGATTGTTGAGCTTGCTTGGTGCCTACAGTTTCTGATTCTTCCTAGCCACCTTCGGAGGCTTAGGACAGGTCATTCTTGGTAGGTCACAATCTTTGTCAAGCAGGTCATTCTACCTGCAGTCCTTGCCACCAACAGAGGCTCTGGACAGGCCGCACTAGGCAGGTTTAGGCCGGCGTAATGTAGGTCATCTACTTGAAGTCCTAGCCACCAAGAGAGGCTCTGGAGAAGTTGCACTAGGTAGGTTTAGGTCAGCATAGTGCAGGTCATCTACTTGCAGTCCCAGCCACCAACGGAGATCAGGGCAGGCAACCCCCAACACTCATAGCTTGTGCTTCCTTTCGTTATTTCCATACTTATGTATATACTGGGTTAACTTCTTTTTCAGGTTTGAGGTGCTGACAGTGCCTCCATGTCGTGGGCAGACATGTATGAGAAAATGATTCTAATATTATGCAGCGATCTTAAGTTTAGCCTGCAGAGAGTATCTCTGACTCTCTTTGAAGAGGACTGCCATTTTATATCCCCCCCCCCCCCCCAATCTAATAGGATGGAATACCATGACAGTATCAAATCAACATTTGATGATGCAGCCTGAGAGTATTTGAACAACTCAGGGCTTTTCTGACCACGGATCAATCACAGGACCTCTGGTATGAGAGAACCCTGGGAGGTGGAGCAGTGCTTATTTACTGCACTAAACAAGCTCCGTTTTACAGGTAAAATATACCCAGTAGCCAATGACTGGGGTGGAAATCCAGTAAAATGGGCAATATTAGTGTAAACAATTGGCTGCACCTGACATAAAATCCATGTTGCAATCACGATTAGCCATTTATTTATTTATTGGAGTTTTTTTATACTTTTTACTGCCAGGGTAACCTCGTGTCGGACAGAGAACCACCGAGCAGTGGCGAGCAACTGTCAGACTCCCCAACATATTAACTCCACACATGCAGGGGTAGCATTGGTTTAAGACAGGTGCACTATCGACGTGCAGTACGCTATAGTACACAGCACCACCATGCCCCCACATGGGCAATCGGGATTAAGTGTCTTGCCCAAGGTCACAACACAGTTGCCACAGGTGGGATTTGAACCGAGGACCTCTCGGCTTGTGGCCTGCATCTCTACCTACTTAGCCACCACGCTCCCATGATTAGCCATTGTGCAGAACTATGTGACCTTTAATATCAATAAATAAATAACAATTCAGTCTAGTTTGACAGAGCTCATTGAGCTCTGTCAGATTAGATTGAATTGTTTAAATTCCTAGTTGCATTATGGGGAAAATTTTTGGCTCAAAACTTTTGATATTTCGACATCAGTGTGCAGAGGGTTAAACTTCCTTTCTATACAGTACATGTAGGTATTATTGAAGACGAACCATGCTTTTTGTTGTTATCTGGCCTTATATAGCAACAGTGAGATAGCAGATAAACAGTCAGATACAATGGTATTCAATTAAAAGAAAATTTAGAATATGTACACATTCTTCAACAGCTTATAACGCATATTGTACTTGAAGATGAAGACTTTATAGGCCACATGTATTGTGTAAGCCATTATAAATGCTTTCATTGATCAGGCACGACATGATCTGCTTCACTAACTGCAAAATCAATGAATGTTCAATTAAACAAGGTTATGTGTCGTGAATTACCTGTACACTATTCTGTTGACAACTAGAGCAGGTTGATTATCGCAAATCATCTTTTGTGTTCACAGAGAAAAAACACAGGCTAAATGACATTTTACACAGTTCATGATTACCTCTGGAAAAATTGGATTGTTAATGGCATGATGATAATGGAGAATTAAAATATACCCTTGAGCAGCTCTTGGTTATATAATGAAAACATATCTTCATCCACAGATGTCGGTAAAATCCATATGGTTTCTGTGAATATTTTCTTATTTCAATCCTGTTGGATTCAGCAAAATGTTTTGTGTGTGGCGCCATATAAACAAATGCCAACAAATTTATCAGCTCCAGTCAGTTAAGGAAGAATTTGGAATTTAAATAGTGTGTGCATATAGGTGGATACTGATACTGTTAAATGTCTGTGGAATCTAAGCTGATTGCTTTGATAGACTTTGGAAAGTGCAATTTCACCTTCAAATTTTCAGCATTGGTTTTGTGACAATGGAGTATTCAGGTAAGATATGAATACAGTGTTAAACAAAACTGAATGGTCACTTTGCCAGTGAAAATTATTCAATTAACATTTATCCAGTGTGATGGCCAAAATCTGCCAGCTCTATTCATAAAACTTTCCAGGCAATTTTCATTATTTTTTTTCTCAAATACATACCTTATGATCTCTCATTGGAACGAGCTCATTGAGCTCATTCCAATCAGGGGTCATAAGCTATGTTTTTGATGAAAAAAAATGAGTTAATAATTTTGTTTACAAGTGTCGACTGCTTTCCATGTTAGATAAAGGGTTAACAGGAGTATTCAGTAGATTTTATCAGCAGTTCCCATCTTGCATCCCTTGGGTAGACATCACATTTGTTTCCAAAACAATATATATGTGTGAAACAAAATATAGGGAGCCAACAATAGCAGTTAACATCAATCTCTTCATATGTCATCATTTCCTTATGTATAACTCAACTATGCAAAATCTTGTGGCACAGGTATTGACAATACTTTATTTGTATCGATGAATTTCAAATGTTGAACTTTCAAAATGGTAGCGCAGTTTCACTTTGTAAAGCAATGTATCTTCACGTAACTTGATTCAGACTGTAAGCAGTCACATTTCAGTGTGTTCTTAACCCTTTACCTAACATGAAAAAAGGCATACGACACTTGCTAATAAAACTTTTCAATTACTAATTTTTTAGCTCACTTGGCCCAAAGGTCCATGTGACCTATTGCCATCACTTGGCATTCGTCGGTTGTCATCCGCTGACCATAAACTTTTCACATTTTAATCTTCTTCTCTGGAACCGCTGACCTGATGTGAACCTAACTTGACAGGAATGGTTTATAGAAGGTCCTCTACAAACGATGCTCATTTTGTTCCCGTCAGATGAAAAATATGGCTCCCAGAGGCATTCCTTGATTCCTCTGAAAATACAAGGCCAAATTGTTTGAAACTTCACATGATTGATGACTGATACACCCTCTACCAATGATCCTCATTTAATGTTGATTGGGTTGCAAACATGGCTGCAATTGCAGCTTATAGTTTCTATAGAAACCCTATGGGAAATCACATTTTCATCTTCTTTGGAACTATTGAGCCAATGTGAACCAAACATGGCAGGAATGGTCTATGAGAGGTTCACTACAACTGTTCCTCATTTTATTCCTGTTGGATGAAAATGTGAGTGCCAGAGGCATTCTTTGATTCTGATTGGTCGATTATGAAAAATCTTCTCTGACACTACAAGGCCTAAAGTTTTGAAATGTCACAGATTAATCACTGTGACACTTTCTACCAATGATCCTCATGTAATGTTGATCGTGTTGCAAATATGGAAACCTTATGGGAAATCACATTTTTATCTTCTTATCTGAAACTACTTGGCCAGTGTGAACCAAATTTGGCAGAAGTAATGTATGGAAAATCCTCTGAAAACAATCATCATTCTGTTCTGCACAGATGAAGGAGCATGGAAGCCAGCTGCATTCTTTGCTTTTGATTAGAATAACTGAGGGATATGTAGTTCTGCCAGGTGAGTGATTGCAGGCTCTTGAGAGCCTCTTGTTTCATTTTTTGTGTCAAAAACATAGCTTATGACCCCCTCATTGGAATGAGCTCAATGGGTTTGTTCCAAGTGAGGGGTCATAAACAATGTTTTTTGAGACAACAAATGAAAAAAATAATGAAAATTAATGTTGATTTTTGTGAATAGCTTGTGCCAGTTTTGGCCATTACATTGGGTAAAAGGTTAATCTAATGCTTTGTTTTGATTTACCATATTATTAATAACATTGGAATTGATACTTACTGTAAAAGTCAATTTCAACACAAATGATTAAGTGCTTAACCAATATTTATTTATTTGATGTTGAATTGAGTTCATGCCTGTCATTTTCTGACCAGGATTGTGCCTGTTAAATATTCCACATGTAATTTGTTTTGGAAACAAAGGTGATGTTTGCCCGTAGCCCCCTCCTCACATGACCCAATATGGGGAATACTGATCTCCCTGATCTCCTCTGTTAACAGGGATGTGGCCACTTTGCTGTATTCTAAAGTTTACCTGAACATTTACTCTATTATATCTCATGGAGCTTTGCCTTTAGGTCAAAAAACAATGGCAATTCAGTGATTGTCAGGGTATTTTCTCTAACATGTCACAAGATGTTTCATTCAATTAATAGGAGTTTGCTTCATAATCTATATGCAGTTAACAGGTCAAATTTGTCCTGAAGTTATGGTGAATGTTTTTGTGTTTGAAAATTATATTCAATTAACAAGGTTACTCAATTAATATATATCGAAATTAGTGGGATCCACTTTACTTGTACAGTAGATACAAATCTGGAGTTTGGTGGCTCAGTATAATAATACTTCTACTTTAACCCTTTACCTAACGTAACGGCCAAAACCGGCCAGCGCTATTCTCAAAAATCGCCAATTAATTTTCAGTATTTTTTCATTTTTTGTCTCTAAAACATAGGTTATGACCCCTCATTGGAACGAGCTCGTCGTGCTCGTTCCAACGAGGGATCATAACGTATGTTTTTGAGACAAAAAATGAAAATAATAGTTATTCAAGAATTTTTTTTGCAACTGTCGTCTGCTTTTCATGTTAGGTAAAGGGTTAAACTGAACATGGGTTCAATGCAAAATGAAGGGACTCTTCTTTTATTACACACCTGTTCTATGTTATCCCCACCTACAGCAACACTAAACCATGCGGAAAATGAAAATCCGTTCCACACATATGTGCGGAACAGAAATCATTGACAAACTATTTTTAAATGGAAGTGAAATTTCATGGAATTTTCTACAAATCGTACAATGCAATTACAATTTGAATAACTAGCGATAGCTGAAAATCGTCCGCTGAGTTTCAGTGTGTTCTATGTGCCAGTAGGCACATAGAACACATTGAAACTCAGAGGACGAAATAGTAACACAGGTTCCCCTCACAAATTTGGTTAGCAGTAAAATGTGTTCTTTTTGTTGATAGTTGTCAAATGAATAGTTGAGTGTCCCTTCTGATAATTGTTTTTTTAAAGACGTGAAGGCATGTAATCAACACAGAATGACCTGCGTGTGTGAATAGGTTAATCGATATGGCACTTGTGCCGTCGCGGAAGGATAAAACTCAAGGTCTGCGACATCTTGTTCTATCCTTCCGTTCAAACACTCATGCCATATTGATTAACCCATTCACACATGTGTGTCGTTCTGTCTATTTCCTTCCTCCAATATTTTTCAAGAAGTAGTAGCTTCCTTTGCTGGTAGTATTGGTATTTTTGAAAAAAAATTCTCATGTTACAAATCACCTGTGAAAAGTAATGTGGCACTCTACCAGTTTATTTATTTATTGGTGTTTTAAGGTCACATACTTATGCACAATGGCTAATCGTGACCGTGACAGTTTTACAGGTGGAGGAAGCCGGAGTACCCGGAGAGAACCACCGAGCAACGACGGGCAGCTGTCAGCTCCCCAACATCGTAACTCTGAACTCTGCACCACAGCACAGGCAGGGTTAGATTGGTTGAAGACATGCGCACCATCGACGTGCAGTACGCCTCAGTACACAGCGTCATTGTGCCCCTATGTAGGCAATCGGGGTGAAGTGTCTTGCCCAAGGACAACTCTACCAGTTAAAGATATCTATTTTTATAAAATTTGTAAGTGGCACATGGCAGTATTTACACTGCTATATTTCCGGTTCGGTTCAATATTTGTGACCAACAGGAAATTAAACTGCAAGACCTAGCAAAAAACGGCCGAACAGTTTTACTGTGTTTGAGCATAAACTGATGAAACTAATTAAATGGGAGGGCACTGGACTAGTGATCACAATGGATTCTCGTCACTTAGTCTATCCAGCCAAGTGACGAATATGTTGTGTTCTATTAAAATTGTCACATTTTCCACCTTATTGACTCGTCCACCAGACATGTCAATAAGAGAGAAAATGTGACAATGAGAACACAACATAGATTAGATGGACTTTATTCATTTGTTACCCTAATTTATGTTTTTTACCTGCGTCGCCAGCGGCAGAGCAGGTCTAGTAACCGCTCAACACCGTCTGTCAGTCCGTCCGAAACACTTCTTCCATCAAAGTTTTCTTGGCTTCTATGAAAGGGAATGATTTTATATTTGGTCTGCTGCTTCATAATGATGAGTTGTATCGTGTATCTAATTTTCAGATCTGCCGTGCAGCCACTTCCTGTTTGCCGATACTTTGAAATTTGACTGTACTCACTGAACATTCAAATTTTTCGTCACACTTTTCTCGGCTTCTATGCGACGGATTCATTCAGTATTTCACCTGGGGCTTGATAATGTTGAGTTGTATCGTGTATGCAATAATCAATTGCATGCAGCGACACAGGTCCAGACCTGGTATTGGTCTTGGCTTGTTTCTGACTGAATAGGCTTTGCAACCGATCCCACAGAACCCTGAAGAATGATCAAATGGGAGTTGGCTGAACCCAATGGAGATACTGACAGGTAGGGGTTATGAGGCGAGAGTTGTTGTACAAACTATTGTGGATAATTTTTCCAAGTTAAGGGGCTTGAAGTGTTATTTACTATGTTTTTTAACATACAGAAAGACTGAACCAAAACCAAGATTTTTTCTGGAAAACGAACCGAAACCGAATCTGAAAAGTCAAAATCTCCCAGCTCTAATAGTAAGCAGAAGAATTGAACAGTTACTCACTGAGCCTTGGTGGTTCTCTCTGGGTACTCTTGTTTCCTCCACAGTTAAAACTCTCTGACATGACATGACCCATGCTGTTGACAGTGTCATTAAACTCCAACAACCCTATACATACTGATATCAAATTACCCGACTTTCAATTGGCAAATGTTTCCTATAATAAAATTAGGCATTTAACCAATTCAGTTCTGTTTCAGTCTGACAGAGCTCAATAAACTCTGTCGAACAAGAATTGGTTGAGTTTCTAGTTAAATTTTTTTGAAAAATGTGTTGCTTGAAAAGATAAAATTAGATTTTTATTCCTGCAAAGTGGGAAATGTACCTGCCAACATTCGATAGATACAGGGTAGCCCACTTAACTGGATATCTCTTAACTGAACAACCCTGTAAACTGCATATAATTTCCTAACACTAAACCATTTACCATACTTCCAGAACGAATTTGAGCTGTTAATTGAATATAGGTTATAGAGTAAACTCTCCTTAATTGAATAAAAAATCTTGTAACCTGTCGAAAAATTACCCTGACTCTCCCCAGTTTTCCTTTGTTTTTAGACCTATTTGGCCTCAGTACATCCAATACAGACATTTAATCTGTTTATCTTGTTTGAAGAGCTTGTGGAGCTCTGTCAAACAAGATATAAAAGAATAAATATTCTAAGTTTATCTCTAGAATACGGAAAGTGACACACTCTCTGTAAATTGAAACTCCTGTTACTTGAATAATTTTCATTGGCAAAGTGGCTATTCAATTACGGTATCAGAGTCCCACTCTACCTTGATCAACTTAAATATTATTGCAGTCTTGAACTGATATCACTGTACTGTTACTCCCAGAAAAATCATATTCCATTGAAATAAGATGGAATTTATTGGATACTTTTTTACGGTCATGAGAAAATCACTACCAGTTTGGTTTTGGTTTTTTTTTTACCCTACGGATGCAAGATATTCTTGTTGATAGAAAAATGAACTGAATAAAATCTATTTTCTGTACACTGTTGCCATTACCTTAGCAACTCAGTGTCTTGATAAAGAAATATTTTTGTTTTTTAAATTTGTATTGCTATGTTTTATGTTGTATCTGAAATAAAAAATATAAAAAACAAAAAATTAGATCAGTCATTTTTTCAACCCTTTACCCAACATTCCAAAACTGGCCAGTTCTTTTCACAAAAATCATTCAATTTTAATTATTTTTTCATTTTTTGTCTCAAAAACACAGTTTATGACACCTCATTGGAAGAAGCCCATTGAGCTCGTTCCAATTTATTTATTTATTTATTGATGTTTAAGGTCACATATTTATGCACAATGGCTAATCATGACCGTGACAGTTTTACGGGTGGAGGAAGCCGGAGTACCCGGAGACAACCACCAAGCAACGACGAGCAGCTGCCAGCTCCCCAACATCGTAACTCCGCACTGCAGCACAGGCAGGGTTAGATTCGTTGAAGACATGCGTACCATCGACGTGCAGTATGCCTTAGTACACGGCGCCATCATGCCCCCACGTGGGCAATGGAGATGAAGTGTCTTGCCCAAGGACACAATGCGGTTGCCGCAGGTGGGATTCGAACCAAGGACCTCTCGGCTTGCAGCCTGCACCTCTCCCTACTGAGCCACTGCACTCCTGTGGCACAGATATTGACAATACTTTATTTGTATCAATGAATTTCAAATGTTGAACTTTCAAAATGGTAACTCAGTTTCACTTTGTAAAGCAAAGTATCTTCACGTAACTTGATTCAGACTGTAAGCAGTCACATTTCACTGTGTTCTTAGCCCTTTACCTAACTCGAAAAGGCAGACTACACTTGCTAATAAAACTTTTCAATTACTAATTTTTTAGCTCACCTGGCCCAGGCATTCGTCGATCGTCATCAGCCGGCCATAAACTTTTCACATTTTAATCTTCTCTGGAACCGCTGACCTGATGTCAACCTAACTTGACAGGAATGGTCTATGAGAGGTTCACTACAACTGTTCCCAGAGGCATTCTTTGATTCTGATTGGTCGATTATGAAAAATCTTCTTCTCTGACACTACAAGGCCTAATGTTTTGAAACACCACAGATTAATGACTGTGACACTTTCTAGCAATGATCCTCATGTAATGTTGATCGTGTTGCAAATATGGAAACCTTATGGAAAATCACATTTTTGTCTTATCTGAAACTACTTGGCCAGTGTGAACCAAATTTGGCAGAAGTAATGTATGGAAAATCCTCTGAAAACAATCATCATTCTGTTTTGCACAGATGAAGGAGCATGGCAGCCAGCTGCATTCTTTGCATTTGATTAGAATAACTGAGGGATATGTAGTTCTGCCAGGTGAGTGATTACAGGCTCTTGAGAGCCTCTTGTTTCATTTTTTGTGTCAAAAACATGGCTTATGACCCCTCATTGGAATGAGCTCAATGGGCTTGTTCCAAGTGAGGGGTCATAAGCAATGTTTTTTGAGACAACAGTTGAAAAAAATAATGAAAATTAATGGTGATTTTTGTGAATAGCTTGTGCCAGTTTTGGCCATTACATTGGGTAAAAGGTTAATCTAATGCTTTGTTTTGATTTACCATATTATTAATAACATTGCAATTGATACTTACTGTAAAAGTCAATTTCAACACATACAAATGATTAAGTGCATAACCAGTATCTATTTATTTGACGTTGAATTGAGTTCATGCCTGTCATTTTCTGACCAGGATTGTGCCTGTTAAATATTCCACATGTAATTTGTTTTGGAAACAAAGGTGATGATTGCCCATAGCCCCCTCCACACATGACCCAATATGGGGAATACTGATCTCCCTGATCTCCTCTGTTAACAGGGATGTGGCCACTTTGCTATATTCTAAAGTTTACCTGAACATTTATTCTATTATATCTCATGGAGCTTTGCTTTTAGGTCAAAAAACAATGGCAATTCAGTGATTGTCAGGGTATTTTCTCTAACATGTTACAAGATTTTTCCTTCAGTTAATAGGAGTTTGCTCCATAATGTATATCCAGTTAACAGGTCAAATTTGTCCTGAAGTTATGGTGAATGGTTTTATGTTAGAAAATTATATTCAGTTAACAAGGTTACTCAATTAAGAGATATCAAAATTAGTGGGATCCACTGTACTTGTTGGTGGTTGGTGGCTCAGTATAATAATACTTCCACTTTAAACTGAACATGGGTTCAATGCAAAATGAAGGGACTGTTCTTTTTTTACATACCTGTTCTATGTAATCCCCACCTTCAGCAATACTAAACCATGCAGAAAATGAAAATATACATATGTGCGGAACAGAAATCATTGACAAATTATTTTTAAATGGAAGTGAAATTTCTTTGGAATTTTCTACAAAACGTGCAACGCGATTACAATTTGAATAACTAGCGATAGCTGAAAATCGTCCGCTGAGTTCCAGTGTGTTCTATGTGCCAGTAGGCACATAGAACACATTGGAACTCGGAGGACGAAATAGTAACATGGGTTCCCCTCGCAAATTTCGCTAGCAGTAAAATGTGTTCTTTTTGTTGATAGTTGTCAAATGAATAGTTGAGTGTCCCTTCTGATAATTGTTTTTTTAAAGATGTGAAGGCATGTAATCAACACAGAATGACCTGTGTGTGTGAATAGGTTAATCGATATGGCACTTGTGCCATCGCGGAAGGATAAAACTCAAGGCCTGCGACATCTTGTTCTATCCTTCCATTCACACACTCATGCCATATTGATTAACCCATTCACACATGTGTGTTGTTCTGTCTATTTCCTTCCTCCAATATTTTTCAAGAAGTAGTAGCTTCCTTTGCTGGTAGTATTGGTATTTTTTAAAAAAAATTCTCATGTTACAAATCACCTGTGAAAAGTAATGTTGCACCCTACCAGTTAAAGATATCCATTTTTATAAAATTTGTAAGTGGCACATGGCAGTATTTACACTGCTATATGTCCGGTTCGGTTCAATTTTTGCGACCAACCGGAAAATAAAACTGCAAGACCTAGCAAAAAATTTCCTAACGGTTTTACTGTGTTTGAGCATAAACTGATGAAACTAACTTACTGGGAGGGCACTGGACTAGTGGTCACAATGGATTCTCGTCACTTAGTCTATCCAGCCAAGTGACGAATACGTTGTGTTCTATTAAAATTGTCACATTTTCCACCTTATTGACTCGTCCACCAGACATGTCAATAAGAGAGAAAATGTGACAATGAGAACACAACATAGATTAGATGGACTTTATTCATTTGTTACCCTAATTTATGTTTTTTACCTGCGTCGCCAGCGGCAGAGCAGGTCTAGTAACCGCTCAACACCGTCTGTCAGTCCGTCCGAAACACTTCTTCCATCAAAGTTTTCTTGGCTTCTATGAAAGGGAATGATTTTATATTTGGTCTGCTGCTTCATAATGATGAGTTGTATCGTGTATCTAATTTTCAGATCTGCCGTGCAGCCACTTCCTGTTTGCCGATACTTTGAAATTTGACTGTACTCACTGAACATTCAAATTTTTCGTCACACTTTTCTCGGCTTCTATGCGACGGATTCATTCAATATTTCACCTGGAGCTTGATAATGTTGAGTTGTATCGTGTATGCAATAATCAATTGCATGCAGCGACACAGGTCCAGACCCGGTATTGGTCTTGGCTTGTTTCTGACTGAATAGGCTTTGCAACCGATCCCACAGAACCCTGAAGGATGATCAAATGGGAGTTGGCTGAACCCAATGGAGATACTGACAGGTAGGGGTTATGAGGCGAGAGGTGTTGTACAAACTATTGTGGATAATTTTTCCAAGTTAAGGGGCTTGAAGTGTTATTTACTATGTGTTTTAACACACAGAAATACTGAACCAAAACCAAGATTTTTTCTGGAAAACGAACCGAAACCGAATCTGAAAAGTCAAAATCTCCCAGCTCTAATAGTAAGCAGAAGAATTGAACAGTTACTCACTGAGCCTTGGTGGTTCTCTCTGGGTACTCTTGTTTCCTCCACAGTTAAAACTCTCTGACATGACATGACCCATGCTGTTGACAGTGTCATTAAACTCCAACAACCCTATACATACTGATATCAAATTACCTGACTTTCAATTGGCAAATGTTTCCTATAATAAAATTAGGCATTTAACCAATTCAGTTCTGTTTCAGTCTGACAGAGCTCAATAAACTCTGTCGAACAAGAATTGGTTGAGTTTCTAGTTAAATTTTTTTGAAAAATGTGTTGCTTGAAAAGATAAAATTAGATTTTTATTCCTGCAAAGTGGGAAATGTACCTGCCAACATTCGATAGATACAGGGGAGCCCACTTAACTGGATATCTCTTAACTGAACAACCCTGTAAACTGCATATAATTTCCTAACACTAAACCATTTACCATACTTCCAGAACGAATTTGAGCTGTTAATTGAATATAGGTTATAGAGTAAACTCTCCTTAATTGAATAAAAAATCTTGTAACCTGTCGAAAAATTACCCTGACTCTCCCCAGTTTTCCTTTGTTTTTAGACCTATTTGGCCTCAGTACATCCAATACAGACATTTAATCTGTTTATCTTGTTTGAAGAGCTTGTGGAGCTCTGTCAAACAAGATATAAAAGAATAAATATTCTAAGTTTATCTCTAGAATACGGAAAGTGACACACTCTCTGTAAATTGAAACTCCTGTTACTTGAATAATTTTCATTGGCAAAGTGGCTATTCAATTATCAGAGTCCCACTCTACCTTGATCAACTTAAATATTATTGCAGTCTTGAACTGATATCGCTGTACTGTTACTCCCAGAAAAATCATATTCCATTGAAATAAGATGGAATTTATTGGATTCTTTTTTACAGTCATGAGAAAATCATTACCAGTTTGGTTTGGGTTTTTTTTTTACCCTACGGATGCAAGATATTCTTGTTGATAGAAAAATGAACTGAATAAAATCTATTTTCTGTACACTGTTGCCATTACCTTAGCAACTCAGTGTCTTGATAAAGAAATATTTTTGTTTTTTAAATTTGTATTGCTATGTTTTATGTTGTATCTGAAATAAAAAATATAAAAAACAAAAAATTAGATCAGTCATTTTTTCAACCCTTTACCCAACATTCCAAAACTGGCCAGTTCTTTTCACAAAAATCATTCAATTTTAATTATTTTTTCATTTTTTGTCTCAAAAGCACAGTTTATGACACCTCATTGGAAGAAGCCCATTGAGCTCGTTCCAATTCATTTATTTATTTATTGATGTTTAAGGTCACATATTTATGCACAATGGCTAATCATGACCGTGACAGTTTTACGGGTGGAGGAAGCCGGAGTACCCGGAGAGAACCACCAAGCAATGACGAGCAGCTGCCAGCTCCCCAACATCGTAACTCCGCACTGCAGCACAGGCAGGGTTAGATTGGTTGAAGACATGCGTACCATCGACGTGCAGTATGCCTTAGTACACGGCGCCATCATGCCCCAACGTCGGCAATGGAGATGAAGTGTCTTGCCCAAGGACACAATGAGGTTGCCGCAGGTGGGATTCGAACCGAGGACCTCTCGGCTTGCAGCCTGCACCTCTACCTACTGAGCCACTGCACTCCTGTGGCACAGATATTGACAATACTTTATTTGTATCAATGAATTTCAAATGTTGAACTTTCAAAATGGTAGCTCAGTTTCACTTTGTAAAGCAAAGTATCTTCACGTAACTTGATTCAGACTGTAAGCAGTCACATTTCACTGTGTTCTTAGCCCTTTACCTAACTCGAAAAGGCAGACTACACTTGCTAATAAAACTTTTCAATTACCAATTTTTTAGCTCACCTGGCCCAGGCATTCGTCGATCGTCATCAGCCGGCCATAAACTTTTCACATTTTAATCTTCTCTGGAACCGCTGACCTGATGTGAATCTAACTTGACAGGAATGGTCTATGAGAGGTTCACTACAACTGTTCCCAGAGGCATTCTTTGATTCTGATTGGTCGATTATGAAAAATCTTCTTCTCTGACACTACAAGGCCTAATGTTTTGAAACACCACAGATTAATGACTGTGACACTTTCTAGCAATGATCCTCATGTAATGTTGATCGTGTTGCAAATATGGAAACCTTATGGAAAATCACATTTTTGTCTTCTTATCTGAAACTACTTGGCCAGTGTGAACCAAATTTGGCAGAAGTAATGTATGGAAAATCCTCTGAAAACAATCATCATTCTGTTTTGCACAGATGAAGGAGCATGGCAGCCAGCTGCATTCTTTGCATTTGATTAGAATAACTGAGGGATATGTAGTTCTGCCAGGTGAGTGATTACAGGCTCTTGAGAGCCTCTTGTTTCATTTTTTGTGTCAAAAACATGGCTTATGACCCCTCATTGGAATGAGCTCAATGGGCTTGTTCCAAGTGAGGGGTCATAAGCAATGTTTTTTGAGACAACAGTTGAAAAAAATAATGAAAATTAATGGTGATTTTTGTGAATAGCTTGTGCCAGTTTTGGCCATTACATTGGGTAAAAGGTTAATCTAATGCTTTGTTTTGATTTACCATATTATTAATAACATTGCAATTGATACATAGTGTAAAAGTCAATTTCAACACATACAAATGATTAAGTGCATAACCAGTATCTATTTATTTGACGTTGAATTGAGTTCATGCCTGTCATTTTCTGACCAGGATTGTGCCTGTTAAATATTCCACGTGTAATTTGTTTTGGAAACAAAGGTGATGATTGCCCGTAGCCCCCTCCACACATGACCCAATATGGGGAATACTGATCTCCCTGATCTCCTCTGTTAACAGGGATGTGGCCACTTTGCTATATTCTAAAGTTTACCTGAACATTTATTCTATTATATCTCATGGAGCTTTGCTTTTAGGTCAAAAAACAATGGCAATTCAGTGATTGTCAGGGTATTTTCTCTAACATGTTACAAGATTTTTCCTTCAGTTAATAGGAGTTTGCTCCATAATGTATATCCAGTTAACAGGTCAAATTTGTCCTGAAGTTATGGTGAATGGTTTTATGTTAGAAAATTATATTCAGTTAACAAGGTTACTCAATTAAGAGATATCAAAATTAGTGGGATCCACTGTACTTGTTGGTGGTTGGTGGCTCAGTATAATAATACTTCCACTTTAAACTGAACATGGGTTCAATGCAAAATGAAGGGACTGTTCTTTTTTTACATACCTGTTCTATGTAATCCCCACCTTCAGCAACACTAAACCATGCAGAAAATGAAAATATACATATGTGCGGAACAGAAATCATTGACAAATTATTTTTAAATGGAAGTGAAATTTCATTGGAATTTTCTACAAAACGTGCAACGCGATTACAATTTGAATAACTAGCGATAGCTGAAAATCGTCCGCTGAGTTCCAGTGTGTTCTATGTGCCAGTAGGCACATAGAACACATTGGAACTCGGAGGACGAAATAGTAACATGGGTTCCCCTCGCAAATTTCGCTAGCAGTAAAATGTGTTCTTTTTGTTGATAGTTGTCAAATGAACAGTTGAGTGTCCCTTCTGATAATTGTTTTTTTAAAGATGTGAAGGCATGTAATCAACACAGAATGACCTGCGTGTGTGAATAGGTTAATCGATATGGCACTTGTGCCATCGCGGAAGGATACAACTCAAGGTCTGTGACATCTTGTTCTATCCTTCCGTTCACACACTCATGCCATATTGATTAACCCATTCACACATGTGTGTCGTTCTGTCTATTTCCTTCCTCCAATATTTTTCAAGAAGTAGTAGCTTCCTTTGCTGGTAGTATTGGTATTTTTTTAAAAAAAATTCTCATGTTACAAATCACCTGTGAAAAGTAATGTGGCACTCTACCAGTTAAAGATATCTATTTTTATAAAATTTGTAAGTGGCACATGGCAGTATTTACACTGCTATATTTCCGGTTCGGTTCAATTTTTGCGACCAACAGGAAAATCAAACTGCAAGACCTAGCAAAAAACGGCCGAACAGTTTTACTGTGTTTGAGCATAAACTGATGAAACTAATTAAATGGGAGGGCACTGGACTAGTGATCACAATGGATTCTCGTCACTTAGTCTATCCAGCCAAGTGACGAATACGTTGTGTTCTATTAAAATTGTCACATTTTCCACCTTATTGACTCGTCCACCAGACATGTCAATAAGAGAGAAAATGTGACAATGAGAACACAACATAGATTAGATGAACTTTATTCATTTGTTACCCTAATTTATGTTTTTTACCTGCGTCGCCAGCGGCAGAGCAGGTCTAGTAACCGCTCGACACCGTCCGTCAGTCCGTCCGTCAGTCCATCCGAAACACTTCTTCCGTCAAAGTTTTCTTGGCTTCTATGAAAGGGAATGATTTTATATTTGGTCTGCTGCTTCATAATGATGAGTTGTATCGTGTATCTAATTTTCTGATCTGCCGTGCAGCCACTTCCTGTTTGCCGATACTTTGAAATTTGACTGTACTCACTGAACATTGAAATTTTTCGTCACACTTTTCTCGGCTTCTATGCGACGGATTCATTCAATATTTCACCTGGAGCTTGATAATGTTGAGTTGTATCGTGTATGCAATAATCAATTGCATGCAGCGACGCAGGTCCACAGCCGGTATTGGTCTTGACTTGTTTCTGACTGAATAGGCAACTGATCCCATAGAACCCTGAAGAATGATCAAATGGGAGTTGGCTGAACCCAATGGAGATACTGACAGGTAGCGGTTATGAGGCGAGAGGTGTTGTACAAACTATTGTGGATAATTTTTCCAAGTTAAGGAGCTTGAAGTGTTATTTACTATGTGTTTTAACACACAGAAACACTGAACCAAAACCAAGATTTTTTCTGGAAAACGAACCGAAACCGAATCTGAAAAGTCAAAATCTCCCAGCTCTAATATTAAGCAGAAGAATTGAACGGTTACTCACTGAGCCTTGGCGGTTCTCTCTGGGTACTCTTGTTTCCTCCACAGTTAAAACTCTCTGACATGACATGACCCATGCTGTTGACAGTGTCATTAACTGGTAGAGTGCTAAATTATTTTTGGCCATAATATCTTGCACACATGCCTTTGCCTTGTTACAATTTATTGGAGAGTGCCTATAGGCACTCTCCAATAAATTGTAACAAGACAAACCTTTGCAGACTTATTAATATCACTTCAAAGATAATACAAAGCACATCCACTGAATACGAGCCATTCAAGCTGTGGTACCTGCATTCCGGAATAAAGCCCAAATATGGGCTTCTATCACTCTACCAGTTAAACTCCAACAGCCCTATACATACTGATATCAAACTACCCGACTTTCAGTTGGCAAATGTTTCCTATAATAAAATTAGGCATTTAACCATTTCAGTTCTGTTTCAGTCTGACAGAGCTCAATAAACTCTGTCGAACAAGAATTGGTTGAGTTTCTAGTTAAATTTTTTTGAAAAATGTGTTGCTTGAAAAGATAAAATTAGATTTTTATTCCTGCAAAGTGCGAAATGTACCTGCCAACATTCGATAGATACAGTGGAGCCCACTTAACTGGATATCTCTTAACTGAACAACCCTGTAAACTGCATATAATTTCCTAACACTAAAACATTTACCATACTTCCAGAACGAATTTGAGCTGTTAATTGAATATGGGTTATAGAGTAAACTCTCCTAAATTGAATAAAAAATCTTGTAAACTGTCGAAAAATTACCCTGACTCTCCCCAGTTTTCCTTTGTTTATAGACCTATTTGGCCTCAGTACATCCAATACAGACATTTAATCTGTTTATCTTGTTTGAAGAGATCGTGGAGCTCTGTCAAACAAGATATAAAAGAATAAATATTCTAAGTTTATCTCGAGAATACGGAAAGTGACACACTCTCTGTAAATTGAAACTCCTGTTAATTGAATAATTTTCATTGGCAAAGTGGCTATTCAATTATCAGAGTCCCACTCTACCTTGGTCAACATAAATATTATTGCAGTCTTGAACTGATATCATTGTACTGTTACTCCCAGAAAAATCATATTCCATTGAAATAAGATGGAATTTATTGGATACTTTTTTACAGTCATGAGAAAATCCCTACCAGTTTGGTTTTGGTTTTTTTTTTTACCCTACGGATGCAAGATATTCTTGTTGATAGAAAAATGAACTGAATAAAATCTATTTTCTGTACACTGTTGCCATTACCTTAGCAACTCAGTGTCTTGATAAAGAAATGTTTTTGCTTTTTAAATTTGTATTGCTATGTTTTATGTTGTATCTGAAATAAAAAATATAAAAAACCAAAAATTAGATCTGTCATTTTTAGCTCAACTTTGACGAAGTCAAATTTGAGCTATTGTCATGGCCTGTCGTCCGTCTGTCCGTCCGTCCGTCCGTCTGTCTGTCTGTCCGTCCGTCCATCTGTCTGTCTGTCCGTCTGTCCGTCTGTCCGTACGTCAACAATTGGCTATGGCTCGGGCTAGAGGTCGTATTTATGAACCGATCTTTACAAAACTTCTTGGGTACCTTTGTTATGACCGTGGTAGGAGAACGAGTGTTTTTGGGTGCAGTCCGAAATTCAAGATGGCTGCCAGCCACCATTTTGTACCGATGATGCAGAAATCTGTTTTTTGTACAGAACTTCCATATGAAAGCTCTGATTTGAATAATTTTTTGTATGAATGTTTAGTATCATGGGGTACATCACATATAATACGGGTTTTTTTCTCGTGCGTAAATTGTGCAAATTAGACTAATTTTGATGATTTTTGGTGTTAATTTCAGCACTGTAAGTGCAAATGCCAATACGGCTCGGGCTAGAGGCCGTATTTATGAACCGATCTTTACGAAACTTCTTGGGTACCTTTGGTATCATCGTGGGACGAGAATGAGTGTTTTTGGGTCCGGTCCGAAATTCAAGATGGTCGATGGCAGCCATTTTGTACAAAATTAGGTGCAATCAGATTTTTGCACAGAACTTCCATATGAAAGCGCTGATTTGAATAATTTTTTGTGTGAATGTTTAGTACCATGGGATACATCACATATAATACGGGTTTTTTTCTCGTGCAGAAATTATGCAAATTAGATGAACTTTGATATTTCAGTGCGACTTACACACATTAAGTACACATGTCAATACAGCTCAGACTTGAGTCTGTATTTATGAACTGATCTTCACGAAATGTCATGGGTACCTTTGTTATCACCTTGGGACGAGAACGAGTGTTTCTGGGTGCGGTCTAAAATTCAAGATGGCTGCCAGTGGCCATTTTGTACCGAAATTAGGTTTAATCAGTTTTTTGTACACAACTCCTATACAGCTCAGACTAGAGGCCATATTTATGAACCAATCTTTACGAACCTGGTTGGGTACCTTTGTTATCGAGAGCGAGTGTTTTTGGGTGTGGTCCAAAATTCAAGATGGCCACCAGCAGCCATTTTGTATCAAAATTAGTGCAATCAGTCTTTTGTACAGAACTTCTGTATGATTCTGTTTTGAATAAATTTTTGTATGAATGTTTAGTAACATGGAATACATCACATATTCTAAGGGGTTTTTTTTCGTGCAGAAATTATGCAAATTAGATGAACTTTGACTTATTCAGTGCTACTTGCACAATGTGAGCACACATGTCAATACGGCTCAGGGTAGAGGCTGTATTTATGAACCGATCTTCACAAAACTTCTTGGGTACCTTTGTTATCACCTTGGGACGAGAATGAGTGTTTCTGGGTACGGTCCAAAATTCAAGATGGCTGCCAGTGGCCATTTTGTACCAAAATTAGGTCCAATCAGTTTTTTGTCACAAGTTCTATACAGCTCGTATTTATGAATTGATCTTCACAAAACTTCTTGGGTACCTTTGTTTTCACCTTGGGACAGGAACGAGTGTGTTTTGGGGTGCCTTTGTTATCACTGTGCTATGAGAACAAATATTTTGGGGTTCAGTCAGACCCACTCTGGGACTCAAAGTTTTCTTTTCTAGTTTAGCATCTGACTGTCACCCACCTTTACAATACTTTACCTATACATTTGTTACAGGCAACGGTCAGTATTTATGTACAGACCATTACAATACTTTATATGTACCTTTGTTATCAGGTCATTACCTAGATGTTTGTCATTGCTGTGTCACATACTATACATGTGCATGTCTTTGTCTTGACAAGTTGAGCTACAGTGTCATTGACACTTTCATTTATTTTCCAGAATAATTAGGAGTGAATGTATGTGTGGAAATTCCACAGCAGTCGTGTTTTCAGTGGCAATCCTTTCTCCTTGTATTGTACACAAAACAATACATGTATCCAGCTCTGGTAATTCACCCTCAGCAAATCAGCAGTGCCGAGGAAAATGCCGAGGAAACGAAAAATATCCACAGGCAAAATACTGCCGAGGGTGGCTCCTTCAGAAAGCCTTGTGGTGGCAGAAATTACACAACTTCCAGGTTACACAAGGAATCAAACCATGTGGGTTGCACTATGCTGTATTGCTAATCTTACAATTTTACAGTACAAGATGCAGCATAACCACTAGAAACTGTGTGTTCTGCTTCTTCTATGTTGATAACACCAGAATTACAGAGCTTTCCAGAAACTGATGTCAGATTCTGGTGTTATCAACATAGAAGCAGTGAGATACTTAGTTTGTGGTTATGCTGCATCTTATTTTCACTCATACTCTACATATTGAGCAAGTCGCCTGCATACACTTAAGATTTCTCCGCATTCACATGGTTCATGATATTGGCATGATTTAATTGAGTGAAAGATTCTGCGCATTGATTGTGATTATATACATATGTATCTCGAACTACTTTCACATGTTAAAGTTACTTGTAAGTTTTCACTTTGCCGCATACTACATATACATGGCAATTGAGATTCTGCCCAGCCCCCTGATGATTTTTATTTTACACAATCGAACAGGCTCCACAGCAATTGTCGTAGAAGCACCAGTTTTCCACAGCAGTTTTTTGCAGAGGAAACAAGGATGAATTACCAGGACTGTGTATCTCACTCAATTTTAATCTGAATTCTCTTTAACATAGAGAGGGTTTAGTTACATGAATAGGTAAAAGTTATATACCACAATAAAACATATCCTTAATTCAGGCCGTTTGGATCTTGTGGAGCTAACAAAAGTTGAAAGGTCTATATCATTCAGTTCAATAGAATATGATTGTGTTACAATGTATACGTAAATAGCAGACGTCTCTGTTAAATTACTACTTTGTACAAGGTGCTTAATTCTAAGCTGTAGCTATAAACATATACAATGCATATCTCTGTTTTCATGTACCACCAATAGATTTTCCTTTCATATTCAATGCTTGTTCAGCACTTTACCTCTTTTTGCTCTTTACCTAACAAAATTGTCTGCATCTGCCCAGGTAATTAACAAATACTTTCAACAAAACCATATCATGTGTGACACCTTATTGGAATGAGCTCATTCTAATGAGGGGTCACATGATATGGTTCTCGTGAAATGTTTTTAAAGATTTGTAAAAACAGTAATTAAAATAGTTATGGTATCAGCCGACGTAACTTTATATCCTGAAACCACAACAAAAACAAATAATTTAAAAAATGCTTTCAGATCTGTTACTGTGTTATTGTTTATCATTCTTTTCATAAAGTCTGAAGTTTCCTCTACTCCTAGCTCACCTTTCTGAACATCTCACTGAGCTTCCCCAGTAGGGAAGCCGCAACATTCGAATAGCTGAACTATCTCTTCTCTCACTTTGACAAATCTCCGATTATGAGTGAATCTCAGTTTGCTTTCAGTTTTGTGTAGAACTCCAGGCCTGGCATTCTGAAAAATGCAGAAGGGCAAAAAATCGCTCTCCTCAATCAGCTTAGGAGAGCAATTAGCTTTACACAGCATTTTAAGTATCCAGTTGAACGAACTCATTGAAACTGAAACCAACAGACTATTACATCAGTAATTTTATTAACTTTACTAAGGTAAAGCAAAATCTCTTAGACATCTAGATGTCTCACTCAACAACCGAACACAAACTTGACAAGACCTGTGTGTGTACCCAGACCTGTTGTCCAAGAAAGTAATACGCCTACCACTACCACCTTCAACCCCCCCAAGGGGGTTGAAGGTGGTAGTGGTAGGCGTATGACTTTCTTGGACAACAGGTCTGCTTGAATCTACTGTCACATCCTGGTGCAAGTGCTTCAAGTGACAGGATAGTAGTAATGGTAGTATATTATAGTGTCAATATTCCTTGAATAATTACCCCTCAAACTGTGATGTCATTTGTTGAACTTGAAACTGACAGAAAAAAAAATATTGCTGTCACCCATTTTGCTTCAAATGATTGCAACTGTGTTTGGGTATGGTTGCAGCCATTACCTTTTACCACTAAACCACTTTCAAAATGAAATTACGTGATGTTATGTGACTTCGAAGTTAAATTACATTTTTGCTTTACAACAAAAATTTAATGTGACCATAATACATGTAATCTCAATCATCCCAGACCAAAATATTTAGGAGGGCAATTTTTCGCTCTCCTTAATTCTTTCAGGAGGGCAGTAAGGAGAGCTAAAAAATCGCTCTCCTGAAATTGCCAAGCCTGGAACTCTCTTCTTTCTTCTCTTCATCCACCTAATCCTTACTTATTACCATCATTAATTCCTCATCATACAAAAACTACCTCCTTTTGCCTAGTAATGCCAATTTTACTGATTGATGGCGTTCGGCGGTTAATGGTGAATGATTTCACTGTGAACGAAATACACCAAGAGGGACAACTCTAGCTTGGTTCATATCGGCTGAGATTGGTATCATATCGGCTGAGATTGGTGTCATATCAGCCAAGTTGGAAGTCATATCTGCCGAGGTTGATAATGGGCAATTCCAGAAAAAAATGTCCTATGTAATAAATAGATTTTGATATCCTGTGCATTGGGTAAAGGGGTAAACTGCATGTAGGCTAGGGCTGCAACAATATGCTTCCCTTGTGATACAATATGTATCACAATTCAGCCTCTACGATATATGTATGACCTCTCACAGCATTTAACTGCAGCTTTCAAATACTGTAGACTACATTATAAATTTGCAGTAGTTTCCATTTAAGACAAATTTTTCAATGTACACTTGTAATAATATGTAGCTTCTCAATGTGATAACCAATGGCATTCAGTAATTTAATTATTTGATTCTTTGTGGGAACTATGGAAGTGATTCTGTGCTTGCTGACTGGTAAACAACCTCTGTTTGGTAAAATAGGACCCAGTCACCAATGCTTTGGGTGGAATTCCTCTAAAATGGCCAACATGGGTATAAATGATTGCCTGAAGTTAACTTTCTCTCGATGTTTCAGTCACGATTAGTCATTGTGCTGAGACATGTGACCTTAAACACTAACAAATAAATAAATAAATAAATATTTAATTGTATGACCCATTTTCCAGTGTGTTTTTTCCCCTCACAAAATATATCCTAACCATTCAATCCCTTATATCTTCTTTGAGAAAGCTCTGTGAAAAAAGATATCATGGTTTAATCAAATATTTAGCAAATTAGAAGGAATTTACAAAATTTTCATTAACTGAATAATCCCTTTAACCACATATTTAATTCAAAGTTGGTGTGCAAATAATAGGGTTTCAGTGCACCACCTTTCAAACTCTAAGAGGTTGTTTTGCCTGACTTTTAAATTCTGGGGTCCCAAAACCCCCATTTCGTTGCATCTGAGGGATATTTTGAGGTTTTTCACACTACAGGCCTCCTGGAGGTTATGCAAACAAAAATTAAGGCGAACGGACAATCGGTTAACCAAAGGAATCCATCGGTTAACCAACTTTTTCAGATCATCATAAATGCCTGAGGAGAAAGTACTACACGTGTATGCACATATTAAATTTGTGCTTATTATTCAGCTGTAAGCATAATTAGAAACATGTTGTCGCAGTTTATGGAAATTGAAATGCACTCGTAGCCTGATGACATCATGTATGAAGGGACCACTGTCAAATCAATTCTGGACCTATTCACTGCTACACGTTCTTATATGCAATGCTGCCATCAGAAGAGGCGCGACTCTGTATTTCTGGTGATTGCGTATTTCTGCTTTGGCATTCACTGATATTTTTATCATTGGAAGTCATTGCATGTTGCCAACAGAAGATGCATAACTCTACATTTCCCTTCTAAACCCTCCCTCAGCTCAGATGCATTATGATTGTCAAAATATCTGCGAACAATTCAAGAAAGGGGCAATATTGTAAGATAAATTAATTATTACCTCCAATTGGGTTTCCGAGATGGTGTATTGAAGTTTGGACCTTGTCTCTGGGTTATATATCGATCGACTCCTCCTAACAGTTTCATCGATATATGTCTAGAGATGAGGTCTCGACTTCAATGCACCATCTCGGAAACCAACATGGTGGTAATAACCTACATGTATTTATAAGATTGTGCCTGAAGGTTACTTTTTCAAGAAAAAGAAACAAAAACAGACCCAGAGATTAATGTTCTCGCTTTTCTTTTTCAGCATGTTAGATTCAACCATGCTGTTGGAGGGAAAGTGGACAGACAGTTCAGGGGCGTAGCTGAGATTTCCTATTGAGGGGTGTGGGGGGGCATAATTTTTTTAGGGGTGTCAGGTCGATATATGCCACAGGCATATCTGAAGACCATAGACCTGAGGTGGGGGTAGATATAGCCCTCCCTATTGGTGTGTGTGTGTGGGGGGGGGGGGGGGGGGTGCTCCCTTGAGAATATTTTGAAAATTCAATACCCGTAAAGTGATTCTGGGGCCCTCTGGTGCTTTAATTTTCCCATTTTGAGAGGGCTACAATAATTTTTAGGCCACCGAGACAATTTAAACCAGATCGTGGCTATCCGGTCGACGCACTGAAATAAACCACCAAGCCTTTTAGACCTTCCAAAAGTATATTTTTGGTGCCAGATTGTAATGCCAAATGCTGTATTTTTGGTGCCAAATGAATTTTTTTAGTGCAGTTGGCAACCAACAGCATGAACACTATATGGCACTATCAAATGCCAAACCATGTACCATGCTTTCTGTACAAGTATGACTTCATTGCATATTGGTAAAAGAGTAACTCCTGTTAATTGAATTAACAATGTTGTGAGCATTCAAAGAATTACTGACATCTACTGAACTCCCCACACTTATATATTTATCTGGCCTCAACACTTCAAATATTAGCATTTAATCTCTTGTTATTGGGAGCGAGGTAGGTAGAGATGCAGGGTACAAGCTGAGAGGTCCTTGGTTCGAAAAATTTGGTTCTACTGGACATGGTATGGTTTTATCACCTGCTTTATTTGTAAATTAATCGGTGGATGTGGCAGTTTGTTACATAAAGGGTTAACAAGTAGAGTGCCACATTATTTTTCAAAAGTCATTTGTAATCTGAGTATTTTTCTTTTAAACGTACCATACTATCAGCCTGGCTTTAACAAGATATTGTTTATAAATAATTGTTTTGTTACAATTTATTGAAGAGTGGGTGTTGGCATTCTCCAATGAATAGCTACAAATCAGTTTTATATAAACATCTTTTTTCTTAACAAACAAATGCATTCTCTGAATAGTCACTAAAGTGGTTTGCAACACAGTTCAATACGGCCATGATACTGGTTTCCAGCATGCAACCAGTTAATAGATTAACCCTGTTAACTGAATATACTTTCCAAACACTAAACCATTTCGTATTCCTTCAGGAAAAATTTGACCTGCCAATTACATAAAGGTTATAGAGTTAACTCCTCTTAATGGAATAAAAATTGTTTGATATGTCGAGAAATTACCCTGACAATCACCCATATTCCCCTTGTATATAGACCTTTTGTACCTCAGTCCATCGATTACAGACATTTAATTTATTATATCCTGTTTGTCAAAGCTCTAGGAGCTCTATCAAACAAGATATAATAGATGAAATGCCCAGTTTATCTCTGGAATACAAGTGACTAAATCTCTGTTAATTGAATGTTCCTGCAAATAATCAATTAACAGGATTCCACTGTACTGTAAACTCATTGGTTATGTCTCGATTTGCTGCCTGTCTGACTTTTAAAAATTTTCGATCTGCCCACAAGCTAATTAACTATTTTCTTGGTTTTCCCACAGTGGATAGAAAGAGTAACTATAGTTTGTTTTAAATAAGTGAACAATGTACTGCTACCAATAATTACTATTTATTAATGCTATTACTTCATTAACACGTGATATTAGTTTGCGCTATATTCTGGAGTGCAGGTAACGAAACTTAAAGGCTTCGCATTCTATCCATGTGCTTCATATTATCTATGTATTTCGTCTGTATGGATCTGACTTGTTACAACTTATGGGAGAGTGCCTACAGGCACTCTCCTATATATTGAAACAAGGCAAAAACAAATCACCAAATTTTGACGACCGAGAATAATTTAGCACCCTACCAGTTAATGCATGCATATATACACTGTTTTTGCTCACTGTTTGTTTCACAGAAAATAAATAATAAGCAATAAAATCCTCCCTTCTGTGCCAATTTAAAATAAATTCTGGTGATAATCTGTGTTTTGATTTTTTATGGCCTTATGTCTGTATATTTTAATGAAACCTGCATCAATGAAGTTTCTTCATATAATTTATTTTACTTATTAGAACTAGACTATAACAGTAATCCATTTTCAACTTCCACAACAAATGTTGTTTTAACAATCAACATGCATCACTGACTCCTACTTAGAAAACAATAGAAGCCGACAAATCGTGAATCCACCAACTCATTCACAAAATATGATTTACTGTTTTGGTGGAAATTTCACAGACCACATTGCAAGATTTTAGTGGCCATCTACTCTTCATGTTCTGTCCATCTTGCTTATTTTTACAAATGCCAATATCAGCAAAGAAAGAATTCTCTGTATTTTTGCCTCAACTCAGTTCGCAAATAGAAAGGTAACCAATTTTTTTGTTCAATTTTAGGTTCTGGAAATACCAAAAAATTCTTGTACAGTGGGAAACCAGCAGATCACAGTTCAGATGAAAAGCAGTGGTCATTTGGATCGAAGTCAACAAATAATTCTGGTATCATACAGTTTCAGTTACATGTTACCCTTTACCTTACATGAACATGTATATAACTTGACGAATAATACATGTACCATACTGACCAGTGTATAAGCCACAATCAAAAATAAGCCCACCTACCAACTTTTCAGATTTCAGTTTCAGAGCCCCCTCCTCGTAAATAAGCCCAGTCCTTGACTTTGTAGTCACAACATCGATGACAGCCAATCTGGTACCTGTAAGCTGTTACAATGAAAAAGAACCATTTACCCAATGCACATGACATCAAAATTTGTTACTTTAATTACTTTTTTCCAAATGTTTCAAGAAATTTCAACAAAACCATGGGACCCTTCATTGGAACGAGCTTGCTGAGCTCATTCCAATGAGGAGAGGTCACATGGTATGGTTCTGTTGAAATTGCTTCAGATTTTTTTCAACTGTTCATTTTGTAAATTACGCAGGTGCATCTGGCCGTTTCAGAAGGTAAAGGGTAAATGCATCTTCGTTATGGGATTGACCAAGTCACCTAACTTTGTGTCAACTTTGCTCCCAGGCTGGACCTCTCGAACATAAGCCCACCTGTATACTTTTGCCCTCTTTTACTGCAAGTGCCACCTAGGCTTATTCCCGGATCAGTACGAAAAAAAATTTCTGATAATTTTTGCAGTGTGGTCTGTTTTTCTTTGTTTATTTGGCTTTTCCTAAAAGGAAAAGACATTTGTGATTGTATGGGAAAAAAATGATTTTTTAGCTCAACTTGACAAAGTCAAGCTGAGCTATTGCCATCACTTCTCGTCCGTCGGCGTACGTACGTACGTACATACTTACGTTAGTACGTTAGTATGTTAGTACGTTAGTACGTACGTCCACAATTTCCTGTGGCACACCTCACAGGTCGCATTTATGATCAGATTACTTTGAAACTTCTTATGCTTGTTTGGGGTGACCTCTAGATGGGAGCTATCGATTTTCTTCAATTTCCGTCAAAAAATGTTGCCGCGGCCAATGTTCTTAGAACTTAGTTTAGTCAAACCACAATATTTCCCTTTGGCACACCCTACAGGGCACATTTATGATTTGATTGCTTTGAAACCTGATATGCTTATTTAGGGTGACCTCTAGATGGGAGCTATCTATTTTCTTCAATTTCCGGCAAAAAATGTTGCCACGGCCAACGTTCGTAGAACTTAGTTTAGTCAGACCTCAATATTTCCCTTTGGCACACCCTACAGGGTACATTTACGATCAGATTACTTTGAAACCTGGTATGCTTGTTTGGGGAGACCTCTAGATGGGAGCTATCGATTTTCTTCAATTTCTGTCAAAAAATGTTGCCGCGGCCAATGTTCTTAGAACTTAGTTTAGTCAGAAGACTCAATATTTCCCTTTGGCACACCCTACAGGGTACATTTATGATCGGATTGCTTTGAAACCTGGCATGCTTGTTTGGGGTGACCTCTAGATGGGAGCTATCGATTTTCTTCAATTTCTGTCAAAAAATGTTGCCGCGGCCAACGTTATTAAAACTTAGTTTAGTCAAACCACAATATTTCCCTTTGGCACACCCTACAGGGCACATTTACGATTTGATTGCTTTGAAACCTGGTATGCTTATTTAGGGTGACCTCTAGATGGGAGCTATCGATTTTCTTCAATTTCCGGCAAAAAATGTTGCCACGGCCAACGTTCGTAGAACTTAGTTCAGTCAGACCTCAATATTTCCCTTTGGCACACCCTACAGGGCCCATTTATGATCAGATTGCTTTGAAACCTGGTATGCTTGTTTGGGAAGACCTCTAGATGGGAGCTATCGATTTTCTTCAATTTCTGTCAAAAAAGGTTGCCGCGGCCAACGTTTTTAGAACTCAGTTTAGTCAGACCACAATATTTCCCTTTGGCTCACCCTACAGGGCACATTTATGATTTGATTGCTTTGAAACCTGGTATGCTTGTTTGGGGAGACCTCTAGATGGGAGCTATCGATTTTCTTCAATTTCCATCAAAAAATGTTGCCGTGGCCAACGTTCTTAGAACTTGGTTTAGTCAGAAGACTCGATATTTCCCTTTGGCACACCCTACAGGGCACATTTATGATCGGATTGCTTTGAAACCTTTCATGCTTGTTTGGGGTGACCTCTAGATGGGAGCTATCGATTTTCTTCAATTTCCATCAAAAAATGTTGCCGCAGCCAACATTCTTAGAACTTAGTTTAGTCAGACCACAATATTTCCCTTTGGCTCACCCTACAGGGCACATTTATGATTTGATTGCTTTGAAACCTGATATGCTTATTTAGGGTGACCTCTAGATGGGAGCTATCGATTTTCTTCAATTTCCGGCAAAAAATGTTGCCACGGCCAACGTTCGTAGAACTTAGTTTAGTCAGACCTCAATATTTCCCTTTGGCACACCCTACAGGGTACATTTACGATCAGATTACTTTGAAACCTGGTATGCTTGTTTGGGGAGACCTCTAGATGGGAGCTATCGATTTTCTTCAATTTCTGTCAAAAAATGTTGCCGCGGCCAATGTTCTTAGAACTTAGTTTAGTCAGAAGACTCAATATTTCCCTTTGGCACACCCTACAGGGTACATTTATGATCGGATTGCTTTGAAACCTGGCATGCTTGTTTGGGGTGACCTCTAGATGGGAGCTATCGATTTTCTTCAATTTCTGTCAAAAAATGTTGCCGCGGCCAACGTTATTAAAACTTAGTTTAGTCAAACCACAATATTTCCCTTTGGCACACCCTACAGGGCACATTTATGATTTGATTGCTTTGAAACCTGGTATGCTTATTTACAGTGACCTCTAGATGGGAGCTATCGATTTTCTTCCATTTCCGTCAAAACATGTTGCCATGGCCAGCGTTCTTAGAATTTAGTCTAGTCAGACCACAATATTTCCCTTTGGCTCACCCTACAGGGCACATTTATGATCGGATTGCTTTGAAACCTGGCATGCTTGTTTGGGGAGGCCTCTAGATGGGAGCTATCGATTTTCTTCGGTTTCTGTCAAAAAATGTTGCCACTGGCAAAAAAACTGACATTGGTCCCAATGATCTTCAATTTTGCCATTTCATTTATAACTTACCAAGTTCAAGTTTGTCAAGTTGAGCTACAGTGTCATTGACACTTTCATTTTCTTCTTTCTTTCTTTTTTCCAACACTTTACAAGAGCGGAATTCTCGAGAATGCTCTTACAGATATCGTTAAAACTTCATAAGGTCATAGGCGGCTATACTTTGTCTTGACAATAAGCTTTTGACTTTGGGCTTTAACATTCTTCTACCAAAACCCACCTAAAAACACCCAAATTTCCGAATGGGCTAAGACCTGAAATTTTCACAGATGTATGATAAATACACTTTTCCATAAACAGCTGGCACCAAACGTTTATCAAAATTATATTTCTGCCAAAATTTTCTAAAACGTCAAAAATAGGCTTGAAAATTGAACATTTTGGCCTACAATCTCAGCACTGTGAATTAGCAGAACACCAGTAATGGACTGAATAGTAAGAATGTAATGTAGCATTATCATAAATGCGAAAAGAAATTTTGATATTATCCACAACATGTCCAAAGTGGCCACCAAACTTGGAAAAAAACACCCAAATTTTTATTGACCAATATCTCCTTGGCCGAATGGGCTGATAACCTGGAATTTGGGCAGATTTGTCATAAATAAACTTTGCCATAACCAACTGGTAACAGAAGTTTACCAAAATTATTTTTTCTGCCAAAGTTTTGCAAAACATCCAAAATGGACCTGAAAATCAGACATTTTGGCCTACAATCTCGGCACTATGAATTAGTAGAACACTAGTAATGGACTGAATAATAAGAATGTAATGTATCATTATCGTAAATGCAAAGAAAATTTTGATTTTAACCACAATGTGTCCAAATTGGCCACCAAACGTGGTCATTTTTTAAATCCTACGTCTCATAACTGACAAATGAAGGGTTAACATAATTGTGTTACATCACTGTACTTCGTGATCATAGTGGAATGACATATATTCAAAGATGCTGGGCTATCCCCTTTAGAATCAAGTGATGGTGTGAATGGGTTGGATGGATTTTTCACTTTATGTTTTTATTAACCCTTCAACCAGGACAATATCAGTATGCACACCTACATGTTCAGAAATATGGGGGCTGAAATTTTGTACAATTCCTTCAACGGGCTTAATGTTTTTGTACCCCAGGAAAAGCCTATGATTCTACAGAATCACTCATCTAGTTTACCTTCTTAACTTATGATTCCCTTATTGGAATGATCTACTTGGGATCATTCCAGTCAGAAGTAATAAAATATGTTTTTGAAAAAAAATCTTCAGGTATTCAAGAAATCTTTTCGCAAGTGTGTTCAAAATCAATTGTCTAATTGGATGATCATCTTCAGTAATTGTTTCAGTTATACGTTAATTTTGGGGAGTGGTGGAAGGTTATTCTTTGACATCCTGTGGATCTTGGCCCAGGCGCAACATCTTGTGCATTCACTTCTGTTTTTTTGTCACCAGATTATTATCCGTTTTGAATTGGATTCCTTTCAAAACCCTCAGGACTTGTCCTCACCTTATATGGATGTAGAGTCGTGAGTGGATAACTACTAAATCACCTGCATGTTGGAGTTTCCACTCACATAGCTGAAGGTTGATGCAAAAATGCTGAGTCCTCAGCTGTCCTCTGACTCCTCTCTCAATCACCTAGGCATTTTAATTGTCCTTTCATCCTTTTCATAAAAAACTTTTGTTTTTTGACAGCATGTGGATGTAGGTCCAATCTCAACTTCTTGCATGTTCAAATTGTCACCAGACCATTGTTCATTTGGAATATTGAAGAGCATGTTGAAGTTTCCCATTATTCATGCTCACCTTTTTGGGGTGTTCTATTGAAATACCCTGTGGGCTGGATGGTTTTCCACCTTTTGAGTTTCTGTCTATTGTGTAGTTCGGGCATGTGACATTTTCCTCCCACACCCATGGGAAGGGGAATGCAGTCGAACGGGGCCTCCTGATTCAACTCTATCTGGAGGGAGTTGTACCCCTCCTGGGGGTTTTGCAGTCTTTTTATGGCATGGATACCACGGTAGCTGCTGACTTTCTGGCAAAGAGATGCCTGGTTCCGGGACTACTGTCCCTCTCCAGTCAACATCTGAGGCTGTCAGTAGAGTTGTGACTCCTCTTTTGGAGCCAAGCTTGGTTGCTCTCTCCGCTTTTCTGCCTTTGTCAACAGCTACTGATGTATTTACTCCTGCTGCTACTCTCTGGGTGACGTCATCGGTCTCCATTTCAGCCCATCTCGGCAGGGATTTCTGCTTCTTCGATGTGGGATATCGGCCTCAACCTTAGCAAAGTGGTTGCCGGCCGTCCCTCTACTGTGGTCTCTCCGCCGTTGAGCCCAGCAGGTTTGGATTTGGATTCAGATGTCCATGTTGGGGCCACCTTGGACTCTGTTGCACTTCCGTCCATGCCCTTTGGCCAGTTTTGTGGGACTGGCACATTTTTGTGCAGCCTGGGCCTTCTGTCCCTCAGAGGTTAACGGCGGCTCTCCTGAGTTCCTGCACTTCAGATCTTCAGGGTATTTTATACCCCTATAAGCATCTGTATTCAGATGTTTTGGCTGCCACCCATCGCCCTGCATCGGGTGTTCTAAAGGATCGTGACCCTTCACTGGTTTTGAGGGTCAGATGCGAAGCTACTTTGCCAGCCGTTCCCATGTTGAACTGGCAGATACAGGTTGTGAGCTTACAGAGGCCCCCTCCTTGCTCACACAGGTTCTTTGCATGAGCCTTCCCGTTGACTCCAGCGAGGCTTCTGGTGGCTTCCAGGAGCCCTCCGTGGTGCCACCTCCCGGGATTGGAAGCAGGCCGCTGCTTTCTGATCCCCCTGGTATTCCTGCACCATGGGAGGCATCGGCTGGTATACATGCCATGAGCTATGTGTCTTCCGACTCAGGCGATGGGTCAGACACACCTGATGTTGAGAGCCATCAGTCTTCTGACTTGGGGGTGGCTCTTGACTTTGTGTTTGAGTTCCTTCAAACTGTCAGACCAGCCGGAGGTTTCAGCCAGGCTGTGCCTACAGCCTGTGGAGCAACCTGCTTCTGGGCACCTTCGATCGTTCCAGTCAGTACAAGTGGTCGGAGCTTTTGCAGCATTGGACCAAGGCTATGAAGACTTCCTTCTTCACTAGGCTGATACCTTTTTGCCCCCTGTGCCTTATCGTTCCTACGATTCTGCCAATCCGTCGGTCTGCAAGATTTTAACGGTCTTGGATCAGGACTCCAAGCCCAAGTCAGCTATTATTCCTATGGCGACTTTGGAGTCCATGTTGGGCTTATCCAGAGAAATGCTAAGCATGCTTTCTCTCTCGGTTCACGTCGTCTCTGCCTTGGCTGCTTATCTGCCTCCAGATACGTTTGATGACATACAGGCTCCATTGCATTTGATCTCTAAGATGTCATACATCTTACTCACACATGTGCCTGTAACACGGGTAATTTGGAAATAGTTCGCCTGGTCTCTGTGCTGGTCACCAGCTGTTCCCTTCCTGAAGGGTAGGGCACTGTTCTTCGATCTGCTTCTTTGGTGGGTCTGTGACTATTCCATGATTCCGTGCTGATGGTCCAAGATGATGTCCTGCATCATTCCAAAGATCAGCTGCTGCTTCACCAGCTTGATCTGCATTCATTTGGGGCCCGGGGCCATTTCAAGCCTAACAAACACTCTTCTGCTTCCTCTGTGAAGCAAAGAGCTGATCCTCCTGCTTCCTCTTACTCACGTGGTAAGGGTAAGCATCGGCAGTCCAGAGTGAGGACTCAGGATCCTTCATCCGTCAGAGGAGGTGGTTTTTCCTTTTACGGGTCTCGCCAGGGCTCGAAATGAAGGTCCTCACCTCAATTCGTCCCAGGTTGGAGGAGGGATATCCGAGTTTGCAGACCACTGGGCCACGATCACATCCGATCCTTGGGTGTTAGTTGTTCGGTCCAGTCTGCAGATATCCTTTCAGAGGCACCCCACTCTGTCAAGAGTGCCCTTCCAACCCAAGTTCCTTTAGACGTTTCATGTCGGGAACTTTTGATTTAGTGGGATTTTATTTCCTCCTGTTTTTAGTGCCGAAAAAGGACGGCAGACTCCAACCAGTTATCGATCTGAGTATCCTGAACCAGTCTATCATTGACCACAAGTTCAGCATGGAGACTTTTAGGTCGGTTCGCTGCTCCATTCACCAGGGAGATTTCGCTTCCAGCATGGACCTGTGAGATGCTTACTTTTACGTTCCGATTCCTTGGACATTGTGAAAGTATCTAAGCTTCGCTTTTCTGGGGCGAATTTACCAGTTCAAGGCCATTCTTTTTGGCCTCAACCTGGCTCCTTGGGCCTTCATCCAACTGATAGTCTTCCATCGCACCCAGTCCAGGGTGACTACTTTGACGTATCTGGACGATATCCTCCAGAGGCACTTCAATGCTGCTCTTCTGGAGTCAGATGTCGACACACTTGAGCCTGCTCATGTTGCTAGGGTTCAGTATCAACGAAGAGAAGTCGGACCTGGTCCCTTCTCAATTGTTTTGTTATCTGGGGATGGACTTCCGTACTCAGCTGAATATGGTGCTTCAGTTACCAGCATCTCTTCATCGTCACCTTCTTCCCTGGACGGATGCTCAGTGGATTATGCAGGGAGTTCCGTTGGACTTGCCCATGTCCGATCATGTTCTGACGGCTGATGCCAGCGATCTCAGATGGTGCACGACTTTGGATCCTCTGGTCTTTCCCTTCACAGTGTATGGGACCAGGATCAAGCAGCTCTTCGCATCAACCAGAAGGAGCTTCTTGCTATTCTTCTGAGTTTCCGGTAGTGGATCCCCCATCTTTCGAATCGTCAGGTCCTTCTGTTGACAATTCGACAGTGGTTGCTTAGATTTGGAACCTGGGCGGCACGCACTCAGTTCCTATGTACGAATTGGCTTGGGGTCTTCTACTGCTCACCCAGGATGACAACGCCGGGGTGGTGGTTCGTCACATTCTGAACATCCTAGCCGATATGGGCCAGGTTCATTTCCACCGAGTGGATGCTTCAATGGGCAGTGTTCCAGTCGCTTTGTGATCTCTGGGGTCGTCCCCACATCGATCTTTTTGTGACCCGTTGGAACCCTCAGGTGTACAATTTCATGTCCCTCTGTCTAGATCCTCTGGCTTTCGCCATGGATGCTGTGTCACTCGATTGGAACGGTCTAGTCGGCAATGCCTTCCTACCGGTTCTGATTCTGTCAAGATATGAACCTGGAATTGTCGAATCATTCTGATCGCTCCCCTGTCACCTCAGCTGGTGTGGATCAATCAGCTCTGCTCTCTGTTGGCGGCAGTTCCGGAACATCTCCCTTTACAGCTCGACCTCCTTTGCCAAGGTCACCCGAGGAGTTTACACGTTGACCTGACTTCATTGTGCCTTCATGCATATCTTTTGTCAGGTCCTGTCTCCTTCATAGAGGTTTTGCAAGATGAGCAGTGGAGTGCATTTCTTCTTCAAGGCGGCACTCCACTGGTTTAGCCTATGCGGCAAAATGGAAAGTCTTCTGTCGATGGTGTGCTGATCACTCTGTTGATTATGCCGATCAATCGATAACACAGATTGCGGAGTTTCTGGTATATCTGTTTGATTCTCGGGGTCTCCAACCTGTTACCATCTAAGAGTACAGGTCCATGCTTTCAGAGACTACGTATGTGGGAAAGTGTCGTATCGGCACAAATCTGTACCTCTCCAAGCTTACTCTGCACTTTTCTTTGAAAAGGCCTAGGATTTTGCAGCTTACCCCAAGGTGGTATCTTTCTTGGGTGCTGCTTTGCTTGGAGAGGGGGGGGGGGGGGCGCTGTTCGAACCTTTATCCCAGGTGGATATGCATTTTCTCACATACAAGACAGCTTTTTTGATGGCTTTTGCCTCAGCCAGAAGTGTTAGTGAGCTTCACGCCCTCTCTGTTGATCCGGCCTTTTTCAGGAGCTCTGCCAACAGTGTTACCTTACCACTGATTGCTCCTTTCAGGCCAAGAATCAGATGCCAGAAACTAGTCAACCTCCAATCTGTTTCAGGGCTCTTCCTTCTGCTGAGGGTAATCGCCCTTTGCTCTGTTCGGTTTGTGCAATTCGCATTCACCTAAACCGGACGTAGTTCATTAGGAAGGTCAGGAAACAATTCTATCTGTCTCTTATCCCTGGTAGACAGAAGATCTCTCCTCAATCCATTTATAGATGGATTTGTCTAGCTATTCACATGTCATATGCTCGTCTAGCAACTAACGATTGTATTACCAATTGTTTTTCTGCCTACGAGGTGCGTGCATTGTCTACCTCCTGGGCTTATGCTAACTCCATCAATTGTCGGATGTTATGCAGGCAGCCTACTGGAGAAATGCTACTTTCTCCACCTATCTGTGTCAGTTGCAGAAGCAGTCTGAGGAGCCTTTTTCTTTAGGCCCTCTTTTCTTCTGCTCCGGCTGTCATCAACCCTAGCCATTAGGGTTCTTGCAAGGTCAGTTCCAGCCCTGTTCTTGGTACTGTCTGTTTTGTCTGTGTGTCACACAGGGTCATACGCCTCATCTCCCATTGTCATTTACTAATGGTTGTGATGCTAGGGTTTTATAGGCCCAGGGAACTTTTCTGTCCACGGTTCCAGCGCTGTCAGATTATGTTGGGGTTGGTTATGTGATTCCCTCCTCCTGTTGTCTATTCAGCCTGTTGTAAACATTTGTAATGTAAGTTAATAAGAAATTTAAATTTTCTAGTAAATTTCCTTTGTTATTATACCTAATGCAATTGTTTACGTGGAGGCCCTCCCATCTTCTTTTTCGGGTAAGAACTCTTCCTCCCCATTAATCACATAACTCCAATGTTGGCGGATTCAATAGAATGACATGTTTGTTATACGTCAGTGCACTGGTTCTGGAAGCCATGGATTAGTACAAGGAGAAGAGTGTCCCCTACTGGGTGTGTGCTGGTCACACTCAACCCAGTTTGGCTTTTTTTTCTTGGTGCTTTTCCGAATTAGGGACTTCCACTGTAGTGCAAGCCTGTTGTAAACAATTGCAGTAGGTATAATAAAAAAAGAAATTTACTATAAAATCTTAATTTTTCTGAATTTCATTTAAAAACATGGCCGCCAGTAGACATCTTGAATTTGGCATATAAATATTGTCAATAATTCCATTAGCGCACCCTACAGGCTGCATCTCTCACCCGATCTTTTTCAAATTTCATATATAACTTTGGTGTGATGTCTGGATAGGAACTATCAAAGTTTTCTGAATTTCGTTGAAAAACATGACTACCAGCAGAGTTTATTCAAAAGTTTAAATCTTTTTATCTACTTTTATGAACAGATCATCTGAAATATGAGCAGTGGTGACTGTTGCCTAGTATGGATAGGAGACAACACTTGCCAAACAATTCCAAAAATTTAAAAGTTGCTCCTCTTTTGCCTCAAAAACATAATTGTTACCCTTCTTTGGAACTCACATATTCCAGTGAGAGGGAATAAATTATGGTAAAACTGTTGATGTTTACATCAATGTTTTGGGGTGTTTCTGGTGTTAAGATATGGTAGTCCTAATATTATGAAGATATTTATCCATGTCTTTTCACCCAAATCTGCAGATCTCAACTTGCAGCTGTGGGTGTCAAAACCTTTTTGTAATTTGTAAGGCTATTTCAAAACAATCACATGCTCAGCAATTTGTGGGTGTGCATCTCATACAATTTCTATCCTCCTTTGTATACCTACTATACCATATTTTTAGCCTCTTTCCATTTTTGTTGGAACTTGGTATCGTTTGACAATATAAAGCAGTTCACATCTGTATTGCTATCTGTCAATTTGTGTCAGATTGGAGGGATTCTGACATATAGTCATTTGCATTCTGAAATATGACAACACCGGAGCATTCAGATCCATAAAAATTTTCAACAATTGTGAGTTTTCAAATACGTCTAAATTTGGTTGTTTATAGTCTCATGTGCCAGGTTAACTATATTTATAGTGATATAAGTAAATCAAAGTATGTGCTGGGTCCTGTAAGATTGAGTCCAGGTAGGCCTGAGGTGATGTCAAGCTATACAGAGACAAGGTTTGTACCCTGAAATCCTGTACTTTTCTTGTTGAACTTTACAGCCTTTAACCCTTTCAACACTAATAGCATCTACCAAGTCTGGTCAATGGCAGCAATTAGAAGAGTCCATATCCATTATTTGAGGGTACAGCAATTCATATTTTCAGTGTGCAGCCTTGGGGTTGCATGTTGAAAATATTGATTGGTCTACTCCACACATTAACTTAACCATCACCCTACTTAATGTAATTATGAATTATCATGTTCTTTGGTCAGAAAAGTGGCCTCACAGGTCCAACGGGTTAGATTAATTCCAACTTACATCCCTGCATGTGGCTAAACTTGACTTTATACTTATGTGGAAATAGATCAGTAGCCATTATGCAACAATCTAACTGAGCACAGTACAATCGTCTGGGCTGGTCATAATCCATGCATGGACAGTGATGTCCATGCATGCATTTACCAGGTAATAAAAATCATCAGCAGCAAAATTTTAATTAATGAAGCACTGGGTAGTACTTCATTTATTAAATTTTGGATTATTATTCCTATAATTAGTGTTTGAAATCCAATATTATTATGTCCCTGGAAATATTGCCCTCTCGTGGAAAGTGACGAGTCCATGGCAGCCGTACTATAGAGCACAGGATGGAAATACATTAAAGAAGATGGAAATACATTAAAGAACTACACTGTTAAGCAGATTTTATTTTTTCGTATTTTCTAATAATGTACATTGATTGAACAGTGTGACCAACAATTCTATAATAATAAACTTTAATTTCATTTCTCTTCTGGGAAGTTTATCTGAGAGACAAATACATGAACATGACTAGGTTGGGGCAAATACGTACTTGAGGCCCCAATCAGAGGTGCAGATGTAGTTGCAGTGGCTGTAGGGTGGGATTTTCATTCCACTCATTCCACTCAGCAAGTTCAACTTATCTCTGTCAGCTCAGTTTGAAGAATGAATGATAGAATGTAGAGTGTAAGGATTTAAAATCAGGTTAACAAACAAGTGCCCGAAAAATTCCATGCGGCATGGCAAAAATCAAACCAGTGAGTAACTCTCTTCAAAAAGATTTCAGAGCAACATTTTATGGCTGAGTGGTAAATTATATTTCAAAGGTGATTTGAAACATGGGTATTTCTTTCAAAGATATTAAGCAACCAGCCAGAGCAGCCTTAGTTTAGCAAGATTTTGTTCATTAATAATTGTTTGTTATAATTTATTAGAGAGTGCCAACAGGCACTCTCCAATAAATTGTCACCAGTTTTATATAAATTTATTTTCTTCGACTGCTGAGCAGACAATAAGATGATGTATACAGTGTAAAGACACTAAAGTGGCTTCTAGCATTTTTTATTAGATCCATGATAGTGGCTTCTAGCACTCAACCATTTAATTAACCCATCCATGAAGCTATGACTCAGATAACCTGTATTTCCACTAGAGCTGTAGGTTTTTAAATTTCTTGTTCGGTTTCAGTTTTGGTTTTTCAGGTGGAGTAAAACCTTGGTTCGGTTCGGTTTTCGGTTTGTTCATGAGGCCAAATACAATTCAGTAAAACTCATTCTTATTTCCGGAGTCATGACTGAATGGCAGTGAAACTGAGTGAAACTCAATGAATGCCCGAAATAAACTATAATACATGAAGAATCAGGAAGGCCAATATAATAATTACCTAAATATACAGAACTTTTATTGTGCTTGGCCATTTTTCGAGGTCTGACACCTACACGCAACTTGAGGAAAGCTGCAAACACAACTAAACTGAAATGTCGGAAATTCACAGTGTCTGGGTACTCTCACTACTCTGGGATGGCTACATTCTGTGAATTTCTGCAGCAAGAGAGTATTTAATAAAAAACGAAAAACCTTAGATTACAGGATGTCGACGGTTTTGGTTTCGGTTTTTAAAAAAAAACTAAAACTAAAAACCTTGGTTCGGTTTCGGTTAACCTACAGCTCTAATTTCCACAAAAAATCATCTACCATGACTCTGGTTGTGTATCTGCGTTGTTCTCATGATACAGGCATAGAAACTAAAGAGATTTCAAATCCCAATAAACATGCAAGCTAGAACATCTATATGTATGGGTTCTGTCATTTGCATGTTATGTTAGGCAAACTGTTAATAAAAGTAATTTTTTTTATAAGACGTTGTACTTTGTAATTTTCTTTCAGCACAGAACTTAGATCTGGACAATGTGTGGAGTATAAGGAAAAATGTAGGAATAGGAAAACAGAAGGCTGATGGCCTGAGTTACAATGCCAACAAAAATTTCTACTCTCGACACAGTGGCCTTAAAGGTAAGTTAAAAATGTCTGTCTTGTCAACCCATTAGCCGTACTATCTATCAGCTCATCTGACACACAATCTTGCCATTCATCTATCCAGCCAGATATCCATCAATCCTTCCATCCACCAGTTTACTCACTCCCTAACAAACTAACCTTAGCCTCTAACAGTGATGTACCGATTGTATAAACATACTATGAACTGGTTACTAGTGCTATGCGGTATACCAAATTTTGGGTATGGTTTCAGTCTTATAGGGATACAGAAAACCGTACCAAAACCAAATCAAAATACCTCTTATTTTGGTATTTATATTTTTCTAAATTGACAGAAAGTCAACTCATCAAGGTGGATCGTAAATCTAAAAGCCTGTGGGTCGCATATTTTGATCAAATTGATAAGAAAATGCACAAATGTGAACTTTGTAAGTGACAGGTAGGCAGCAAACACTGTGAATACGTCAGAGAAAGAAATAAAAAAATGATGGCAGAAAAACGAGAAATGGCAAGTTGTTAACTTGGTACTTCCGTTTCTGAAGAAATATGGCCCGGTTCCATTGTTTCCACCTTCTGGCTGATTCAATAATTTTCTGGAAATGTCTGTGTGATTTATTCACAGGGGACATTGGGGGTCGGGTGGGTGGTTGACTGGTTGACATTTGGTTGGAAATAATCCACTGGTTTTGAAAATGCAATACACTGACAACTTGACATACAAACATTAATACTTCCAGTGGTTACCGTGTCCTGGTTATTTTTTTTTTGATGGCATTTCTTTCAATTCATCATTAATATTTTAAGTTGCAGATACTTTTAACAACTGATCATTTTATTAAAATACAAGCCCTCCAAACTTTAACACCTGATCATCTGCTTTATATTCTTTCGAATAAATAATTTATACTGCACACCAGTGCAGATGGGAAAGACGTGATTGACCTTAATGTTACGGTCATGCTAAATACTGAGGGATACCGAGGTATACTGAGGGATAGCGAAGTGAAGGAAAATAGATGTGGGAATGGGGTTAAAAACTCTGAAAAGGGTATGGGGGTTGTGTATTTTGAGTTTATAAACAGATTTAAGCAGTATGTGCATAGTTTTAATGCCAGATTTGAGAATTATGGGAATTACTCAACACACATATTATGTACCAGGCATTTAAAGGAGAATGCGCTCCACAATCTTCATAAGATACATAACAAAGAAACCGTAAATAACATGATCAGCATTGTCTTCAATTCAGATACATGGCTTTTCACGACTGAGGACCCTGTTGCATACAAAGAAATTTCAACTGACTTATCAATGCTTTACAGAGACAGCAAATATTTGATATTGGCATATTTTTACCTAAACCAAAATCCAGAGTATTCGAACCAAGACAGACACATACTGACATCCCACAATTATGGACAAATAACAACTGCAAGAATAAGAATAATATTATAAAAATTGGAAAATGAATGGAGAATTTTGAAATTGCCAGATTTGACTTGACAGACTTGAAGACATTGTTATGGACCAATATCGTTACATAAGGAATTAATATTTTCAGAAGTGATTTTTAATTCGCCCAATGATGCAAAAAAACCCAAACTTGCCCTTAGACAAGAGACAGGGTCAGCACTAATGGCTGACCAATGGGATTGACAAATTAATAAAAGGTTACTGACTTACGTTTCCGACAATTCTAAAAATCAAACTTCGACTGACGGACATTTGACTATACCTAAAATGGCATGAACTGCAAAAAAACCTGATCAGGTAAAAAGGGTGAATACCTTGAAAACAAAAAAGTGTCAACAAAAAACCAAGGCCAAATTAAAGCCATTGACACTGAGCCGATATAGCTAAAAATATACTGTATATACACGTATACTAAATACAAGTTGCAGCTTTGGGTATATCGGGGACAGCAGAACGATACTTATCACATCATGCCACAAAGTCCTAATTACGGCATAAAGCCAACAATGGCAATTGGCCAAAGTTCTGCCTGTCCAAAGCCGAGATAAAAGTTGATGGGAGTTTTATTTTTATTGAATATTACAGTGATTTGTCTTGTGATACCCAATTAGCACTGACACGCTTCATCCAGACACAGAGGCAGCCTATTAATTACAAAGCTACCTACTAAATACCGAAGGGCAGCTTTCGGCAACAGCTCGGTCTATATATCTTGCAGCTTTGGGTATATCAGGGACAGCAGAACGATACTTATCACAGCATGCCACAAAGCCCTAATTACGGCATAAAGCCAACAATGGCAATTGGCCAAAGTTCTGCCTGTCCAAAGCCGAGATAAAAGTTGATGGGAGTTTTATTTTTATTGAATATTACAGTGATTTGTCTTGTGATACCCAATTAGCACTGACACGCTTCATCCAGACACAGAGGCAGCCTATTAATTACAAAGCTACCTACTAAATACCGAAGGGCAGCTTTCGGCAACAGCTCGGTCTATATATCTTGCAGCTTTGGGTATATCAGGGACAGCAGAACGATACTTATCACAGCATGCCACAAAGCCCTAATTACGGCATAAAGCCAACAATGGCAATTGGCCAAAGTTCTGCCTGTCCAAAGCCGAGATAAAAGTTGATGGGAGTTTTATTTTTATCGAATATTACAGTGATTTGTCTTGTGATACCCAATTAGCACTGACGCGCTTCATCCAGACACAGAGGCAGCCTATTAATTACAAAGCTACCTACTAAATACCGAAGGGCAGCTTTCGGCAACAGCTCGATCTGTATATCTTGCATTTACTCGAATAAATCAGTGGTTATATCACATATATTGCTTCAAGGGACTAAATTCCTTATTTATTCCCCTTCACCTCGGTATTTAGTAGGACCCTTAATTTTAAGACACATTAAAAACAATGTATGGAAGCCAACACCCTTAATTTTAAGACACATTAAAAACAATGTATGGAAGCCAACAGGCGACATCAGATTTATCATTATCAAAGTTCATTTGGTTGATCGAGGCGCAGCAACTGCTTTGAAAATGATTTGCTGTTATTAGTCAATAATCGATTTGTACATTTTTTTTCATGGAAAATGAAAGTTTACCCTCATTTGTCATGGACAATCATGGATTCTCTGGAATTTTCAGAAACGTGTACGGGGCCAAGAACCAGAAATGAAGTTAGTGAACAGTGATAGAGTGATTCCACTCAAAATCCCCTATAATTGCAACTTGGTGAATGTCATAAAACATGTTATTTTATATGTTTATCAAGGATGAACCCAAACAATGAAAGGGGGGATGACACCATGTCGTTGATGTATTGCATGATTGGCAATGATTGCACGATGTTTTCACAACTAGGATTATCATTGAGAGATTAATTACAGTTGAATTACTTCAATTTACTTGCATATTTGTGTGGATATTGGACACTGGATTCACTGGACAGTGGACATTAATCTTATTGCCACTTTGAAAGATAAGGGGGTGGGGGGTGGGGGGGAGGGGGCCTGACCAAGAGTGTTACTACATGCAGCAGTGAAAACTTACTGAAAAGCCTGGAAATTGAAGAACATATATGTTTCTTCTACCACGATTCAGTGGGGGAAGGGCATGGTACATGTACGAAAGACAGAGAGGCCAACTGATTAGCTTGGCAAGTTATTTAATGAATCACTCGATGCAGTGTGATGATTCACAATGAATCGAGTGATTCATTAAATAACTTGCTAGACTAATCAGTAATCACAGTAACTTGTCAAGTTTATGAGATGTCAGCACTGAACCTGTTAAGTTACAAAATGGTTGAATGTTGAACTATTTTCAGTGTTTGATAGTGCTGCCGCAGTTATCCGGATAACCGGTTAACCTGTGGTTAAAACTTTGACCGGTCAAGAAAATGTTTTAACCGGTTAACCTTACATTCACTATACTCACCGTATAGGTCCATGTATAAGTCATCCCCGTGTATAAGTCGCACCCCAAACTCACACCTGGAATTCCTCCCTTTTGCCTAAAGCCCATGTATAAGTCGCACCCCCCATTTTTAAATATATGCAGTCAAAAAGAATTAGTTGCAAGTTACGTTTTGCCAATTTGGGGCAGTTTGGGATGAAACGGAAATAGGTAAGTTTTGACGAGTTACCACGTGGTGAATAATATAAAAGAATAAAGGAAAATTATTACTAAAGATTTAAAAAATACTTGCATTTATTTGTTTTTCGTTGTTTGTTTATCACCCCAATGTCTTTCTTCATCCCTGTCAAGAAAATCCAACGCTCGTTTGTGACCGAAAGCTCATAGTTTCAGAATCAGAGCACCATTTGTGCCGTAACCTGCACAGTTGTTGTGATTAAGTTGGTTTTTCCGGAATGCGAGAATGTTCCGGTAAAACCAATAAAAATACAACAAATGCGCAGGTTACAGCGCAAATTGTTTTCAAATTGTTGTCCCACTTAAGCATTGTTGGTGCTATTGAAACTAACTTTACCTGGTGCACATGTGTGTAATTTATAACCGGACATTACACATCAGTGAATTGGAGTTCATGGAATAAATAAATACGTCTCTCCAGGTATTGCTGACAAACATTTAATGTGTTATTATTTATATTTTCGTTATTTTGATGATTTTGTATTTTTTATGAAATTATGGTTTCATCCATATTGGCCCCACAAACCTGTTGATTTCCAGTACATGCACTGATGTAAACACATGGGCGATTGAACAACAACGACTAAATAGAATACTTCTTTATTATTATTTATGGTCAATGTAAATAACATTGGCGGCCTGATATAATAGTTACAGTTGAAGCAAGAACACACTTCAAATATAGGTACCTTAAATGCGGTTAACCACGGTTAACCACGGTCAAACACGCTGGTTAACCGGTCAGAAAAAAGTCTTAACCGTGGCAGCACTAGTGTTCGATGCATATACCGAATACCATACCAAAATATCGATACCGATGCCGAACCTGAAATTTCAATACCGCACAGCTCTACTGGTTACCGATTATTTCATCAAACATTCTGCTGATTCCGATGGTGTGAATGGGGCACAGAAAAATATTATATTATACCACTATATTCCGCTGATAAATCACCAGTTAGTTACAAAAGTTTAATAGCATATAAGTTCTTAGACTATACATGTTTAGTGCTGGGTAGTATTGGCCAAAATAAGATTTTTTTTTTTTCTTTTCTTCTTTTTTTTTGAAAAGAAGATCAAATCACCTGATATTGTTCTCTTTTGAAGGTTGTGTTTATTCTGATAAATAATGTTAATACAGTGTGTCTCAGTTTAAGAATAACTTTGATGTAAATGTGTGTTGTGGTCTTGTGTCCATGCAGTTTACAGATCGATGGGCACAGGACATTTCAGAATTGAATGTTCAGTTTTCAACTTTGTACCTCTCTTATGTGTTTCTCCAATATTTACTCTGCAGTCAACATTGGAGAGAATCATCAAGGGAGGTAACTGAATTGAACTGTTAACTTTAACTGAAAATGTGTTTGTGATAGCAATGCAACATCCATGTTGCGTAACAATCATTTGCCATTGAAACAAAAGGATTGTTTTTGAGTTTTTCCTCCAGTTTTATTCTCCTAATGTGTTTTGATGTCTCCATCATGAAATACTGCAGACTGCTGGCTGAACACATTGTATTTAATTGTTAACATTATGTACTCAATGCAATGTTGTTCAGCATCATGGTCGAAAGCCAGTGACTTCGATCAGCCGGGAAACAGTGCCAATTTCGTACTGATTGCTGGCAGTAAATCCCCGCACACTACAGATTCTTATATTCTTCTATGCACTACATACATTTTTAATAGGCAAACTTCATTGAAATGGATGAATATCAAAGAGACTTTTAATAGTCAGTGTTAAGTATAAAATAATTGGAAACTGCCAGTTTTTAACTGCCGGTTGTCATAATCGGCTGATTGCCCCAAACTGACCGGTTCTGATGGCCAGTTTCGATTATCGGCTCATCATTAGGCTCCAAAACTTTAAAATTTGCATAACAAAAAAACAGGTATGCCTATTTGGGAGTGTTTTGTGCATCTCCTTTTTGTGTGCATAACCCATTCTAATTTGCAGATTGTTTTTTTCTGCAAAAGCCAGGCACTATTTGCATGGATTGAAAAATGTTCCACTACAAAAATAACTCTTACCTCTCCTGGTCAGCATATTTAAACTTTTGTTCCCACAGTTTTAGAGGCATTTTTTGTCTGTTCAAATAAATCTATCAATATTTTATGGTAATCAGTGCTTTCATCTTCCCATCCATTTATCTGCACAAAATGTTAACTCTTCCATACATACATACATCCATTCATCCATCCCACCCACCTACTTCTATTCAATTCCACACTATTTGGTTTTTTTTTGTCTGTTCAAATATAAATCTATCAATATTTTATGGCAATGCATTCATCTTCCCACCCATTTATCAACATAAAATGTTAACTGTTCCATCCAAATATCCCACCCACTTCCACATAATTCCACACACTGTCCATCCAAGCAACTATCCATGCAGTATTCTCCATTTATCTATTTGATTTTCAATGTAATCTCATCAAATTATGTGGAAGAGAGGAGTCTTTTTGATATTTTTTTAATACATAAATTGGACCAAACATATCACAAATGATAGCTGGACTTCATTTGTTCAAATTTTTCATCAAATCCAGACATGGTTGCTTAATGGCAGTCATGAATGGATTTCGTGAAAAAAAAATCGAGAATATACTCAGCAGGTGAAGAGTTGTATAGACAGAATGCGATGTGTGTTTGAATCAGTGTGCGAAATATGACTATGCCATTCCAACGAGTTATGTAAAATGCCCACCGATTCAAACACACATCGTGTTCTGTGTTTATTACACATCCCCATACATTAAAATTCATTTAAATAAATAAATTTTAATTCCGATGCTCAAACCCAAAGGGTAGCATGGTATCTTAGAAAAAGAATACTAGTGTTACAAATGACCACTGAAAAAATAATTAGCATTGTTCCAGTTAATTTAATAAAATAATGAATGAACATTTTCGACCTATTACATTTATTATTGTTTTAAAGAGGTATATAGAATTAGGTTTCAAGTTCGTGCCGATGATCTATGACCCAGGAACACTATCTGAAAATTTTTACTCTCGCTTCACTATGTCAGAAAATGTTGAGATATTAGCTTCAGGCCTGCATCAGGTGTCGTGTGTTATAGTTATTTTCATTATTTTGCTTTTCAGAGAGAGACAGTGGGATTAAGTCAAATGAAGGTAATTTTTTTTTCTAAAATTCTGTTTACATAAGGGAGATTTACCAGAGGTATTTCTAAAAAAATACCACCCAAAGGCAAATTAGCAGGTGTTGTACTTTTTGCTGATAGAATGCAATCCAGGTGGGGCATATAATTGCCCTAGAGTGTCAAATTTTCAAGGGTCTATTTCCATGGGTGTCATGACATAATAAAGTCTAAATTTCCCCATGAATCACAAAATTCAAAACCATTCAACTGAAAATTACCAGGGGGATATTTTGATGAGTCCTGGAAATATACAGATTTTTTAATTCAAACAACCTATCACCCCTCATTAACTCACCTGACTGAAAGTCAGTGTGAGCTATTGCCATCACTTGCCGTCCGTCATCCATTGTACGTTAGCTTTTACAATACAATCTTCTCCTCACAAACCAATGGCCCAAATTGAAACATATATGGGCCACATCATCTTTGGGGTATTCTGTTTTAGTTTTGTTCAAATGGGGTCTCCGCCCTTTTTGGGTGTGGTCTTATGCCTAAATATGATGAAATTCTTTAAAAATCTTCTTCTCATGAACCAGCAGTAGCAGATACTTGATATGTGGTGTGCAGCTTCCTTTTGAGGTGTAGACTCAGATTTGTTCAAGAGAAGTTCGAGGAGCTATATCTGCCTTCGTTATGGGAGGGGCAAGAATTTTTGCCCTGCCCAAAATTTCTATTTATAAAACCGAGAGGAAGATTCGAACCAAATTTGATATGAGGGCTTATTGGGTCATAAGTACTTAATTTATGCAAAAAAAATCTTTCCTGTCGCCCGGAGGAGCTAAAAATAGAAAAAATTTAAAACACCCAATATCTCCAAAACTACACTGCACTAAGAATTCTTATTTGGTGTGAAGCTTCCTTAGGACCAACAGAATGGAATGGTCCAAAAAAATTGCTATCAGTTTTATCATGGGGTACTTTTTTGGGACTTTGAAAAAGTGCTGAGTCAGCATTTTTTAACACTGTGGGTAATAGGAAAAACATTTAAGACTACTTTTCTCCCAAACCACTGCTCCAAAAGCATTCAAATTTCACATATAACATCTTTGGAAGATTGTCAAATCCCTGTGTCCATATTTGGGCTCTCTATGGGAGCCCAAATGTTTAAACTAGTTCAGTTTGAGGAATATTCTAAAAAAATCTTCTTCTTCAGATCTACCCATCAGAATCTTTTGATATTTGGTATGCAGCATACTTAGGGGGTGAGATTCAAGTTTGATCAAGCCAAGACCCTGAGTTCATATTTGGGCTCACTGTGGGAGCCTGAATTATAACATAGTTCAAAATGAGGAATTTTCTTTAAAAATCTTCTTCTTCAGATCCAGCAGTCAGAATGTTTTGATATTTGGTGTGCAGCATCCTCGGGGAGGGGGGGGGGGAGGGAGTTGAGTGAAATGCAAGTTTGTTCAAGCCATGTCCCTAGGTCCATATTTGGGCTCACTGTGGGAGCTTGAATTGTAACTTAGTTCAAAATGAGTAATTTTCTTAAAAAATCTTCTTCAGATCCAGCAGTCGGAATGTTTTGATATTGGTATGTAGCATCCTTAGGGGGTGAGATTCAAGTTTGTTGAAGCCATGTCCCTTGGTTCATATTTGGGCTCCCTGTGGGAGTCCAAATTATAACTCAGTTCAATATGAGGAATTTTTCTTTAAAAATCTTCTTCAGATTCAGCAGTTGGAATGTTTTGATATTTGGCATGCAGCATCCTTGGGGGGGGGGGGGGGGGGGGGGGGTGAGATTCAAATTTGTTCAAGCTAAGTCCCTGGCTTAATACTTCACAGAACAGAGCTTGCTAGGAAGCTTTTCTAGAACCAGCAGAAAAGAATGGCCAAAAAAGTTGCCTTTTGTTGTGTCAAAGCAAATCAAAAAATTGCTCTTGCTGCTGATCACTTACTGATACACTCGTCTCTTTGGACAATTTGAGCCAGGTGAGCGTTTTAGGCTCACTTGAGCCTCTAGTCTGAAAATGGTTTCGCCATGCCACACATTTTTTCTATATCAATGGAGTTTTGACATTACAAATGATGTCTGTTTCTCACCTTATATGCGACACATCAGTATTAATCAACAACACGTTCAACCCATCTGACTGCCAGAGTGGGAACCATGAGCACAATGTCTAACGGGAAGGTCATAAAACATAGCACAGGATGTACCCAGGTGGCCACTAAAGCTCTCCTGGACCTCTGAATTGAAAGAGACATTGATTTAATGCTTGACAACCCAGAACTGTCAAAATGTGGCTTCTGATGAACTCGACATCATCAACTCTTCAAAAACAAATCCAAACACAGATGAAGACTTTGCAAAAAAGCTACAGAGGATGTTGACCCAACTCATGAAAAGTAGCAGTTTCGGCAAGAGCAACACACAAGCCTGGGTGCATGACAAGCTTCTGTGCCCCAAGAAGTGATCGCCACCTGTTGAACTGACAAATATATTCGTTCAGAAGATGAGAGCAATTAAGACGATTAAAGACTGAAAGACAGCCAGTCACTCTCTGGTGATGACACCGAAAGATTCAAATGATGATGAGCCTCTAGTTCCAGGTCTAACTCTAACATTGCCGTGTGCGGCAACCACAAGCATCATAAAACCTCTGCCCTCGACAACATTGCCAATTCTCACTGACACATCTACTAGTAGAGTTAGAACTGAGAGTATACAAACACTACAACCAAGCACATCTCTTGAAACCGACACCATTATTGATACACAGGCGGCATCCAGCACAGACAAGAGAGGAAAGGCATGGGAAAAAACACAAAAGAAAATGAAGACAAAACTGGAACAGGCACTCGGCACCATCACGGAACACTTTATCATTTCAATTGAAAAAATAGAGGACAGACAAAAACAAATGGAAACCAAAAGACTTCAGCCTGAACTAAAGAAAACAGAGATGGACAAGTACAGGATTGAAGCTCATGAGAGAGAGTTGTTGAACAAGACCACCAGTTCCAAATGATGCAAATAATTTTGAAATTAATACATTTGGCTCAACTTCGACTTCAAGATTTATTTATTTTTTTTTATTGGGCTTTAATGACACTTTTGGCAGCATGGTCACCTCGTGTCAGACAGTTTTATGGGTGGAGGAAGCTGGAGTACCACCAAGCAGTGGCAAGCAATTGTCAGTCCATCCAATGTACTAACTCAGCACAAGCAGGGTTGGCATTGGTTGAAGCCAAGTACACCATCTTTGTGCAGTACACATCTCGGTATGATTTGCACCTCTTACTCATTAACAGGCACCTGTCAGACAGAAATTTCTGATAAAATGAGAGGTGTTTTGACTTGTTTGTAATATTATAAAAGGTAGGATATTTATGTTTAGATTTATATAATATGATTTATATTTGTGAAAAAAACGGTTGTATTATGTAAATGGGTTGTCCATCCGTCGCCTGTCCGTCCATTTTTTTCTGTCTGGAGATGTACGTGGGCCATTGCCTTCGAAACCTGTGAATGTGCGATTATAGTTCCAGTGGGACTATTTTGGCCAGAGTACTGCCCCTTTTCAACTTAGTAAAATTTGCCTCATCGGTCTGAATTTGTACTGAGATTTTCTCGGAGGTTTATGGACTAATTCTTGCAAAGCTTGGCATGCATATTCACTACCATGGATGGTATCCTGTGCATGTGTGATTATATTTCCTGTCGCACTATTTTTTGCCAGAGTTATGCCCCTTTACAACTTAGAATAATTTTCCTCATTGGTCTGAATTTTGTCCGGATATTTTCTTGGAGGTTTATGGACCAATTCTTTCGAAACTTGGTATGCATGTACACCACCATATGAAGCTGTACACCTGCGATTATAGTTCCGGTTGGATTATTTTTGTCAAGAGTTATGCCCCTTTTCGACTAAGAATAACTTACCACATTGGTTGAATTTTATCAAGAGATTTATTTTCTCGGAGGTTTATGGACCAATTCTTTCAAAACTTGGTATGCATGATCATCATCATTTCACCTGCAATTATAGTTCTGGTCGGAACTATTTTTTCTAGCGTCATGCCTTTTTTCAACTTGGAATAATCTGCAGCATAAATCTGAATTTTGTCCGGAGGGTTTCTCAGAGGTTTTTGGACCGATTCTTTCGAAACTTGGTATGCGTGGTCACCACGATGGGAACCTGTGATTATAATGTTGGTTGGATTATTCTTTTCAGAGTTATGCCCCTTTTCAACTTTAGAAATGTCACCTTTTTGTCTACATTTTGTTTTTTGGACGATAACTTGAGTTTGGATTTGTCGATCATCACCAAACTTGGTTTGTGTCTCAGTCATACTGAAGTACACGTTCAGTTCAAATTGGGATTCTGCCCGATGTTATTGGTTGGTCCATGGATTAAAAAAGTAGTTATGTACAATTAAAAAAAAGCCTACTGGGCATATCTCCATCGCTATATGGTGCTTTTGTTGTTTGTATTTGACAGTAATGTGCAATTAGGCAGATTATTCTGTTAACTAATGTTCTTGTGGTCATGATGTAGCCAAAAATGCTGAAAATGATCTTAACACCAATGAGTAAATAAATTAACAAGAAAAGCATCGCAAAGTGATTTCAGTCCCCCACAAACAAATATATTCGAAACCAATCACAATCAGGTCCCATAAAAATTTACATGGATGATGTTTTATCACAGAAAATTTGACATATCAGTACAGGCACTGAAGACTGAATTACTTCCATTTACAAGTTTTACAGGATATTTTTATAACAGAGGGCCATATCTCCTATAGTTTTCAAGAGATATCGGTGGTCATCCAACTTCACACAGACATTGTTGCCACAGAGACATATACCAAAAAGAATTGAAATCTGTTAACTGTTGTTCAAGTTATGCCATAAACAAAGTTTGGATGGATGGACGGCCAAATGGGCGGAAGTCCGCACTATATCCCTCCCTTGGGGGTAGGGGTGCATAATAAATAAATTAATTAATTAAATAATTAAATAAATTGGACCTACTGTACCTTGTCTGCCTCAATTAGATTTAATGTTTTGGGGGGATTTTTGCCATTTTTCTTTGTTATGCCCCTGACCCTCTCAGAGGCATTATGTTTTCATCTTCTCCGTCCGTCCATCCGTCAGCTGTCCATTAACTTTTGTTTTCCATCCAATAACTAAAGAACCACTTATTTGATCAAATCATAATTTTAGGGGTTACTTGTTTCCTTTCGATTTTGGTCCAGCGAGCCAATTCAATATGGTCACCATGGTGGCCATATTGATTTGGTTTCCACCCAATAATTAATGAATGCTGACTCGAATTATTTTTATTTTTAGCTTAACTTGACAAAGTCAAGATAAGCTATTGCCATCATGCGTGCGGAAGTCTGTAAGTCTGTGAGTCTGTTCACATTTTCCTTTAGCACAGGCTACACCCCGCAGTTCTTGTCTGATCGTCACGAAATTTCATATGCAGGTTTGGGGTCATGTCTAGATGAGAACGTCCCCATTTGGTCGCGATCGGTCAACCGGTATGGTTGCCCGAGCCCAAAACCTGAAAACCATTAGCACAGTCTACAGGTCATATTTATGGAGGGATTTCATTGTAACTTGGTAGGTTGACTTCATATAATGTCTAGACGAGAAAGTCCCCTTTTGGACGTGATTGGGCAACTGTGACGGCTACAGGAGCCCGAAGCCCGAAAAACTTTAGCACAGTCTACAGGTCATATTTATGAAGGGATTTTATTGTAACCTGGTAGGATGACTCCAAATAATGTCTAGATGAGAACGTCCCCTTTTGGTTGCGATCATTCAGCCTTGATGGCTGCCCAAGCCCAAAAACCTTTAGTATAGTCCATAGGTCATATTTATGTAAGGATTTCATTGTAACTTGTTAGGTTGACTCGATATAATACCTAGATGATGACATCCCCTTTTGGTCGTGATTGGTCAACTGTGATGGCTACAGGTGCCCGAAGCCCAAAAACCTTGAGCACAGTCTACAGGTCATATTTATGAAGGGATTTCATTGTAACTTTGTAGGATCACTCCAGATGATGCCCAGATGAGAATTCCCCTGTTGGTTGCGAACATTCAACCATGATGGCTGCCCAAGCCCAAAAACCTTTAGCACAGTCTACAGATCATATTTATGAAGGGATTTCATTGTAACCTGGCAGGTTGACTTCATATAATGTCTAGATGAGAACGTAACCCTTTGGTCATGATCATTCAGCCGTGATGGCTGCACGAGCCCAAAACCCCAAAACCATTAACATAGTCTATAGGTCATATTTATGGAAGGATTTCATTGTAATCTGTTAGTTTGACTCCATATAATGCTTAGATGATGTCATCCCCTTTTGGTCGTGATTGGTCAACTGTGACAGCTTCAGGGGCCCGAAGCCCGAAAACCTTGAGCACAGTCTACAGGTCATATTTATGAAGGGATTTCATTGTAACTTAGTAGGATCACTCCAAATGATGCCCAGATGAGAATGTCCCCTTTTGGTTGTGATCATTCAACCATGATGGCTGCCTGAGCCCAAAGCCCAAACACCTTTAGCACAGTCTACAGGTCATATTTATGAAGGGATTTCATTGTAACTTGGTAGGTTAACTTCATATAATGTCTAGATGAGAATGTCCCCTTTTGGACGCAATTGGGAAACTGACGGCTACAGGAGCCCGAAGCCCAAAAACCTTTACCACAGTCTACAGGCCATATTTATGAAGGGATTTCAATGTAACTTGATAGGATCACTCGTTTTGGAATAATTTCACTGTAACTTGGTAACTTTCGTTGATATACGTTAACTGTGAGGGCCACATACATTAACTGTGAGGTCATATTAACCCACCCCTCAGCTCTTTAGTACAGTGTACACCTCATATTATTTTTATCAAAAACATAGCATACAGGGAACAGAAATGAACATATTCCCAATTATCACAATTCTGGTCTTATTTTATAATCCGTTCATAAACATTGAACATTATACTTTTCATCAAACACAACACACAAGTTAAGCTACAGTGTCATTGAGTCTTTCATTTTAATTATGCATTGTTGGCATTTAGAGGAAGCTTCCTTTCGATTTTGGATCACATAGCCAATTTAATATGGCTATTATGGTGGCCATATTGAATTTGGTTTCTGTCCAATAACTAATGAATGCTGACTCGAATCAATTTTATTTTTTGTTTATGCATTGTTGGTGTCTGCAGAAAGCTTCCTTTTAATTTTGGACCAGTCAGATGAACCAAGATGGCTGCCAGTGGGCAATTCATTATGGCTTCCACGTCAGGCATCTTGAATTTGATTTCCATCCAATAACTAATGAATGCTGGCTCAAATCAATTTTATTTTTTTGTGATGTATTGTTGGTGTTTGGAGGAAGGTTCCTTTTGATTTTGGATCAGATAGCCAATTCTATATGGTGACCATCTTGAATTTGGTTTCTGTCCAATCACTAATGAATGCCGACTCAAACAGTTTGATTTTTTGGTTCTTTGTTGATGTCTATAGGAAGCTTCATTAAATTTGGTTTCTGTCCAATAACTAATGAATGCTGACTCAAATCATTTTTAGCTCAACTTGACAAAGTCAAGCTGTGCTATTGCCATCACTTCTCGTCCGTCGGCATACGTATGTACGTTAGTACGTACGTCCACCATTTCCTTTGGCACACCTCACAGGCCGCATTTATGATCAGATCACTTTGAAACTTGGTCTGCTTGTTTGGGGTGACCTCTAGATGGGAGCTATCGATTTCCTTCAATTTCCGTCAAAAAATGTTGCTGTGGCCAACGTTCTTAAAACTTAGTTTAGTCAAACCTCAATATTTCCCTTTGGCACACCCTACAGGGCACATTTATGATTGGATCGCTTTGAAACTTGGTATGCTTGTTTGGGGTGACCTTTAGATGGGAGCTATCGATTTTCCTCAATTTCCGCCCGTCAAAAAATTATGCCGCGGCCAACGTTCTTAGAGCTTAGTTTAGTCAAACCTCAATATTTCCCTTTGGCACACCCTACAGGGCACATTTATGATTGGATCACTTTGAAACTTGGTATGCTTGTTTGGGGTGACCTCTAGATGAGAGTTATCTATTTTCTTTAATTTCCGTCAAAAAATGTTGCTGCGGCCAACGTTCTTAGAACTTAGTTTAGTCAAACCTCAATATTTCCCTTTGGCACACCCTACAGAGCACATTTATGATCGGATTGCTTTGAAACATGGCATGCTTGTTTGGGGTGACCTCTAGATGAGAGCTATCAATTTTCTTCTATTTCCATCAAAAAATGTTGCCACGGCCAACGTTCTTAGAACTAAGTTTAGTCAGAACTCAATATTTCCCTTTGGCACACCCTACAGGGTACATTTATGATTGGATTGCTTTGCACCTTTGTATGCTTGTTTGGGGTGTCCTCTAGATGGGAGCTATTGATTTTCTTCCATTTCCGTCAAAAAATGTTGCCGTGGCCAACGTTCTTAGAACTTAGTTTAATCAGACCTCAATATTTCCCTTTGGCACACCCTACAGGGCACATTTATGATCGGATTGCTTTGAAACCTGACATGCTTGTTTGGGGTGACCTCTAGATGGGAGCTGTCGATTTTCTTCCATTTCCGCCCATCAAAAAATGTTGCCGCTGGCAACGATCTTTGAAATTAGTTTAGACAGGTATCAATATATTCCTTTGGCATGCCCCAACAGGGCACATTTATGATCAGATCGGTTTGAACCTTTGTATGCTTGTTTGGGGTTTCCTCTAGATGGAAGCTATTGATTTTCTTTGATTTCCATCAAAAAATGTTGAAATGACCTTCGATGAACTTAGTAAAAACTTAGCACAGTTAAGCATCAGTATTTCTCTTTGACACACCCTTCAGGGCACATTTATGATTGGATCGCTTACAAACTTGGTGTGCTTGTGTGGGGTGACATCTATATGGGAGCTGTCGATTTTCTTCCATTTCTGTAAAAAAATGTTGCCGCTGACCTTTAAACTTAGTTTAGTCAGGCCTCAATATTTCCCTTTAACACACCCTTCAGGGGCAGGGCACATATATGATCGGATCACTTTGAAACTTGGTACGTGTGTTCGGGTGACCTCTAGATGTGAGCTATTGCTTTTTTTCATTTCCATAAAAAATTATTGTCGTTATCACCAGCCTTTGAAGTTACTGCATTTGTGCATCAACTTATCCCTTTTGAACTTTCAGCAGGGTATATTTAGGAATTTCCATAAAAAAAGCACAAAACCATTGCCACTAGCAATGACCTTCTACTTAGTGCATTTGTGCATTAAAATCTTCCTTTGGCATACCTCAGAGGGCACATTCATTATCAGGTTGTTTTGAAACTTTGTATGCTTATGCAGGGTGACAAAGATAGGAGCTATTGATTTTCTTTTCATTTCCATCAAAAACTGTTGCTGTTAGCAACAATCTTGGAATTTATTGCATTTGTGCATCAACATTCTTTGACATGGCCTACAGGCCACATTTATCATAGGATTGTTTTTGAACTTGGTGTGCTCATTAGGCAAGACCTTTAGATAAGAGCTAATTGATTAGCATTCATTTCTGTGAAAAAAGTTGCCATTTACAATAACCACTGAACATACTTCATTTATGTATCAACATTCTTCCTTTAGCCAGTCTTACTGTTTACATTTAAAAATTGCATGGATTACTCTGACGTTGTGCACACACAAAGCTGTTATGTTGAAATTTCATCAAATAACATTGGTACTAATGACCTTCAATTTTGCCATTTCATTTATAACTTACTAAGTTCAAGTTTGTCCAGTTGAGCTACAGTGTCATTGACACTTTCTTTATTTTTTAATTATGCATTGTTGGTGTCTTTCTCTTCTTTTCCTTTCAATGTTGGACCAGTCAGCTGAACCAAGATGCTGCCAGAGGCAAATTCATTATGGCTTCAGTTATGGCCATCTTGAATTTGTTTCCATCCTATAACTCATGAATACTGACTGAAATCAATTTCATTTTGGTGGGCATTGTTTTCACCATCTCCATCCATTAACTTTTGGTTCCCGTCCAAAAACTAAAGAACCACTTCTTTGATCAAATCATAATTTTAGGGGTTCCTTGTGGATGACTAGACAATGCTTCCTTTCGAATTTGATTCAACTAGCCAATTCAGTATGGCCACTGTCAGGGGCATATGCCACGCTTCGCATTGCTTATGTTACATTCTTGTTTTGCTATTTTTTTTCAGAAAGTGGAAAGTCATGGAGTCAAGGAAAACGTAGTTTTAGTTATTCTAACAGTAATCAGAGTTCTCCACCTGGAAGCGGTGGTACAAGGCAAAGTAACAGCACCACCAGTTATTATGCAAGACAAAGCAGCAGTAACTGGTCAAGTAGTCAGCACAATTTCTAGTACTGTTAGGCAACAAATCATGTTTTATAACAAATATTTTGTATGTATTTTTATTGTCAAATACCTCTTGGAAAATGCAATGAACATTTGATCAATGAGAAAAGAGTCAAGGTGAGCCTGCTGTAGATGCATGGGTTACACTGAGACCACTGGCCAAAGTGGAACATTCAATTACTGAATTTAGTTTTGATGCAATGATTCGTTGCATTATAATCAGTGACTTTGTTCCAATTTCCTCATTGGTCTCAGTGTAGTCAATATCTCTTTTTTTTTTACAGGAAGGTTCAAATTTGAGGAACTCACAGTCATCACTTCATCAAATCATGTTCATTGCTCACATTGAGTCCAGTGTATAGATGTGCCTGTACACTTCAAACATGAAAATAAAAAGCCAATATCCAACTGTTCAGTGCTAAATTGATTGGAATGATGATTGAAAACCTGCATGGTTTCTTAACTGGAAGAGGGCTAAATTATATTTCATCATCACAATTTGTTCACATTTCCTGGTCAGGTTATAATTTATGTGGAGGCAAGCTGCCATAAATTTTAAAAAGACAAATCCAGACAGACTAGATAAGTTTTCTTTAAAGATTATATGAAGCACATCCACAGAATATGAAGACGTCAAGTTACGGTACCTGCACTTCAAAATGGAGCCTGAATTCTGATTTTAGACATCTGGGTGCAGAGGGTTAAGCTTCATTGAAAACAGCAGCATCAATGCCACTTCTTTAAAAAAGTCTTTCTTGGTGTGTTCTGTGGAAATAAATGAATTGGAACCCTGTTAATTGAATAGCCACTTTGCCAATGAAAGTTATTCAGTTAACAGGAGTATTCAATTAACAGGGATTGTGTCACTTACCCGTTTTCTGGAGATAAACTTTGCATTTATTCTATTATATCTTGCTTGACAGAGCTCCATGAGCTCTGTCAAACAAGATATAACAGATTTAATGTCTGTATTGGATGTACTGAGGCCAAGTAGGTATATAAACAAAGGAAAACTGGGGAGAACCAGTGTAATTTCTTGACAGGTTACAAGAATTTTTGTTCAATTAACAGGAGTTCACTCTATAACCTATATTCAATTAACGAGTCAAATTTGTAATGGAGGTATGGTAAATGGTTTTGTGTTGGGAAATTACATTCAATTAACAGAGTGATTCAGTTAAGAGATATCCAATTAAGTAGGCCTCACTGTATCAGTGAAATAAGAATAGGAAGTTGATTCAGATGATGCAGTCATTTTTGTATTTGGTATGCAGACTGACTTAGACTATATAGCTACTGTTCTTGAGCAGTCTGTGAATTCTCTGTGGAAACAGATACATTTTTTGCTGACAGCATCTGCAACTCTAATCTTCACAAAACTCACTTGGATAGCATCCTTAGAAATGCAGGATCTGTGTTATTGGTAAAAAAAAATAGGATATGATGTTTTTAAAGTTAACATGATATTTTTGTTCATCTATTTTTTGTTGTAGATTTGTAATTGTGTGATGTCTGAATATGACTACTGTAACTTAACAGGGTGTATATTTTTTACAAAGCCCATATCTGTCCATATAAGCTCTCTAAAAATAGGCTTTTGCACTGGACTTGTTTTTTCTGCCAGTTTACTATTTCAGACATGCAGAGAATCCACATCTGCCAGCTGAAATAATTTCTAGCATATCTCAAGAACAATTCTGATATATATTTTATTTCTGTTGCTAATAAAAGTCAACAAAATATCATTATAGAAGACTCTCTTGAGATACTTTCCAAGAGATTCTTCTGGTAGTCTGAGTGGATGAAAATTGAATGCAACTCTTTTAGCAGTTACCCTTTACCTAATACAACGGCCAAAGTCAGCCAGATCTTTTAAAATAATCACCACTCAGATTTTAAAATGTTTAAAACTTTTACCTCAAAAACATTTCTAAGGACCCCTCATTAGAATGTGCTCATTTCCATGAGAGGTCACAAGTTCTGTATTTGAGTAAAAAAAAAAATGCAAATTTTCAAATGTCCTGAATTTCGCAAGTGTCATCTGATAAGGGTTACATCAAGATGAACAATGCAAATGATGTAATGACAATGTAATTCACAATTTTTGTTTTAGCTTGTGAATCGGACATGAGTGATATCTGATTATTATTATTTATGTTGTTTAACCCTTTACCCAACGGAGACGATATCAAAATTTATTATTTTAAATATAATTTTTTGAAATTTTTCAAAAAATTTCAACAAAACCATATCATGTGACCCCTTGTTGGAACGAGCTCGTTCCAATCAGGGGTCGCATGATATGGTTTTGTTGAAATTTTTTGAAAAATAATATTTTTTCAACTAATGAATTTGCATATTACGCGGGCGGATGCGGGCGATTCATTGGGTAAAGGGTTAAGGTCACTTTCAGAATCTCTGCCTTTATCTTGCCCTAAAAGGTAGCTGGATAACTGATGTACCGTTTATGATTTACAGCATTAACTCTTTACCCAACATAACGGACAAAACCTGTCAGTGCTATATACAAAAATCTCCATTCAAATTTTATTATGTTTTCAATTTTTGTCTCAAAAACATAGCTTATGACCCCTCATTGGAACGAGCTCAAATGAGGGGTCATAAGCTATATTTTTGAGACAAAAATTGAAAATTTTTAGTAATTCAACTATTTATTTCGCAAATATCGTCTGCTATCTGTATTGTGTGAAGGGTTAAAAATGATCATTTCCAGATACTGACACAGTATAATGATCATGCAAGTGAACAAGTATGTCAGCATGCAACTTGCATGCTTTACTCTGTCTCATATAATTGATGTGAGTCAGGGTGACAATGTTGGCCAGTTTTGAAGCAAGTTTGTTCCTTTGTTAACCCATATAATGCAGTAGTTCAAAGTGACGTTTAATTGATCAGTTACTTTTTTGATGGATCAAGATGTTGATCATTGGTTAATCGATTAATTGGTTAACTGTTTTGAGCTCTAGAAATTTTCAAGAAGCAATCATTTTCCATACTGCAAACAGAAATATAACCAATGCAATCTTGTTTCACAGAACTCTATGAGCCCTGTCCAACAAGAATGAATTTGGTAATTGACTAGTTGCATTATGAGAAAAATTTGCAGGTTGAAATTTCAATTTTTTGACATCAATATGCTCTTTGTTAAGACATGCTGTTGAACAAAGACAATAAATTAATAGTCCAGTGTACAAAATTAATTGCACAATCATCAGTCAGAATTTTGTTGCAGCCAAACATTGCATCATTTTCCAAAGCTACAAGCCTGATTTTAACGAAATTTCTTAAAGGAGTGATGCACAGAGTAAGGCATCTTGATTTATTGAAATCAGGTTGCTGCCCAGTGAGGAGAGAGAGGCAGAAAAAGAGGGAGAAAAATCACCCCAGTTCTTTAGGAGCAGTAGATTGACCTTCTCCCAAACTACTGCTCCAAAAGCTTCCATAGTTGATGTTTAAGTATGATTAAAAGTCTGTTAACTGTTGAGTGCTAGAAGCCAGTATCATGGCTTTATTGAAAAGTGCTGGAAGTCACTTTAGTGGCTGTACACTGTATGCATTATCTTGATGTTTACTCAGCAGTAGAAGAAACAATTTATGTAAATTGTTTGGTAGCAATTTATTGGAGAGTGCCTATTGGCATTTATGAACAAAATCTTGCTAAACTAAGGCTACTCTTGCTATTAGTTTGGCCTCATTGAAACAGAAAAACCTATGTTTCAAATCACCTTTAACCCTTTACCCAACGCAGACGATATCAAAATTTATTATTTTAAATATCATTTTTTTAAATTGTTCCCAAAATTTCAACAAAACCATATCATGTGACCCCTCGTTGGAACGAGCTCGACGAGCTCGCTCCAACGAGGGGTCACATGATATGGTTTTGTTGAAATTTTTTGAAAAATAATATTTTTTTCAAATGCTAAATTTGCATATTACGTGGGCGGATGCGGGCGATTCGTTGGGTAAAGGGTTAAAAAATAATTTAGTACTCAATCAGTTAAAATGGCCCTCCTGGAGTCCTATTTAGGGGGATCATGGTAGATTGGAACCCTGTTAAAATTGAATAGCTACTTTGCTAGTGAAACGTATTCAATTAACAGGGATTTGGCCACTTTCCCATATTCAAGAGATAAATCAGGATAAATAGCATTTGTTTGATTATATCCAGTTTGTTTGATAGAGCTCTGTGCAACAAGATATAATAGATTAATGCTTGTATTGGATGGAGTGAGGCCAAATAGGTCTATAAACAATGGGAATTCAATGATTATCAGAGTAATTTCTTGGCATTTCTCAAGATGTTTTATTCAATTAACAAGAGTTTACACACTACAACATTAATACAATTAACAGTCCAAATTTGTACTGAAGGTATGGTAAATGCTTTTGTGGTGGAAGTTATATTCAATTAATCCACCAGATCAGAAGATTTTAGCACCTTAGATCTTTCCCAAACTACTGCACCAAATGGTTCTATATTTGGACATGTCACCGCCCTTTCTAATAGTGTGTCATATGACCACAGCTCACCCCAAACAATTGCGTCCTGGACTCTGGGATGAGCTTTCATACTGAAATATAAAAAATGATTCCCCAGCACTAACATACATATATTAGGCCACACAAAGTAGATCTTTGTTTCTCAGGCCATTATTTCTGAAATGGCATGCGGGCGAGCGTTTTTTTTATTTTATTTTTTATTTCAGTAATTACATTTTTGCCATCAAAAGTTCATGTTCTTGGTTAAAGTTTTAGGCCTCATAATCTACAGAACAGCATGGGTGCTGGTGTATTTCATCCCTTGAGTGCAAGAAGACTTTGCAATGCTAAAGCATTGCAAAGCCTTCTTGCACTCAAGGGACAAATTCATAAATTTTTTTAACTTGGGTAAAATATCAGACATAAACCATTTAATTTTTATTTTTTTTAAGTTTAAATTGGTTATAAAAAGAGAGCATGCGGCAGCCAAAATGACCATGCGGGAGGGCTTGAGAAACAGATTTTTTATTTTTTTAGGCCTTATGTGTTGTTTTGTTTTTGTTTTTTGACTTTTTTGTGTAAAAAAGTTATAACAAAATCGTGATGTTATCATTTAAACTATTTGTAAATAAAATTTGTTGAATATATACATGAAGTGTTTGTTGAAAAGTTGCTTTTTTTTAAAATCTTTTCACAGTGTGACTGACAGTCATCACATTGTCTCACAAAACTTCTAATTGAGATGGAAATTGTATATGATGAATCGAGAATATATAACTTTATTATACGCTAAACGATAAATTACCGAAGAAATTACAGAAAGATAGAAATCGTATCCCCCACTGTGAAGATATAGGAATTTTTACTTTCACAGTATCAATCAAAATGGCAGCTTTCATAGCACCACTTCAAGGTGAATACGAGTCAAATTATCACTAAAAATGATCAATTTGTTCTAAAAAAAACGTATAATTAAAAGTAAATCTAGTATTTTGGAGTGGATACTGATCATTTCCAGCAATAATTCAATACATATTCACCTTGAATTGATGCATGAAACCTGCTAGTCCAAACATGGCCCGAAAGTCTGTAATATAAGTTTTTCATTTGGTTCGTCCTTTTAAAGGATGTACCAAACCCAAAACTCTTATTACAGACTTTCAGGCCATGCTTGGACTAGAAACCAACCAGCTGAATCAGATTGCAAGGCGCTATCTGTTCTGAGTATCAATTCACTTCCGCATTTCAGTGTTTCAGTGCGTTGTTTACTTTCATGCATCAATTCAAGGTTGAAACGAGTGGAATTATAAGATTCTTATAAAAAGCATGTAATAAAAAGAAAATCTAGTGTTGTGGAGTGGATACCGAAAATTTTCTCACTTGTGACTGAGACAAATGGTCATTTTCACTTGTGCAAACTCTCGGTCACTCATGAGATAATTTTTGGTATCCACTCAAAAACACTAGATATCCTCTATGAATTACATGGATACACTATTTTTTCTGATTTTGATTCAAGTTGAAGACTTTACAAACTATCAACCAGTAAAGAGTATGCTTCATATCAGCAACTTGTTTAAAAACTATAATAACAGTCGTGATAACTTTCCCCGTGGGAACCCCGGGAAGTAAGCAGCACTTGTTTACTGTGGTAAACCAGTTCTGCTTTACTAGTAAAATAGGACCCAGTCACCAATGCTTGGGGTGCAAGTCCTCTAAAATGGGCAACATGTAGATCAACGATTGACTACACTTGACTTCATCTCCATGTTGTGTCACGATTAGCCATGGTGCATAAATATGTGACGTTAACCAGCAACAGACAGTCGTGATAACTGACAAAAATTTGTTCCCATCAAGACTAATCTTCATACCAGATCCTGTTTTGCATCTCCATCCACCACTCAGGCCTTCCATGCTGATTTCAGTCTCCCTGTTGGAAACAAATTTAGAGTTTCTCAAACATTACCGATGCTGTAGTACCAGTCATTTTTGTACCTGTTCCTTTGGATTTTTGATGAAGTAGAGTGAGTGTGTTGATGGAATTAACTCTCAGATCACATTCCCATCCAGTGTTTGGAGATTTTCCCCCTGGAAGTGGCAATTTGTCCTTGGGAAGAATTGCGGAATAAACTCACAACTGGGTATGATAACTCCACTCTGATGAATTTATTTACATTTATTTATAGGTGTTTAAGGTCACATATTTCTGCAGAATGGCTTATCATGACCAGGAAGCTGGAGTACCCGGAGAGAATCACTGAGAAACTGTCAGCCCCCTCCAACATACTAACTCCACACAAGCAGGGTTAGCATTGGTTGAAGACAGGTGCACCATCGACGTGCAGTATGCCTTAGTACACAACGCCACCATGCCCCCATGTGGGCAATGGGGTGAAGTGTCTTGCCCAAGGACACAATGCAGTTGCTGCAGGTGGGATTCGAACTGAGGACCTCTTGGCTTACAGCCTGCACCTCTACCTACTGAGCCACCACCACCGCCCGCCACCACCGCCCCCCTCCCCCCCCCCCCCATCCATTTGATGAATTGAGTGCTGGACAGAAAGCATTACCTCCTTTCATTTAGTGACTTTGTAGGTGGACCAAAATGGCGTACATGATTAAAAAAATCTCCAGTATTTTACTATAATGTGTATTACTTTTGTTAGCTCAACTTGACAACGTCAAGTATGAGCTATTGGGATGGGTTGCAATCCATGGTACATCCGTCTGTCCGTCCATCCACACCAACAAATCAGGTTTATGTGGCTAGTTGTTGGTGTCCTGTCTGAATTATGTGACTTGCCACATAAATTTGAACTAACAAATGGTGTTTATGGACTAAAAAAGTGGGTTATGTGGCTAAAATAGTTTGTTTATATGGCTACTAAGTGACAAAAGGTGGGTATTGTATTTTCAGGGATTTTATGTTTGGGAAAGGCTTAGGGTCAGTAAGCTGAAAGGGTTAGGGTATGCTACCACCCAGAAATTAGACTTAAATGTTTTTAGTGGTTGTCCATGCAATTTAAATTCCTCAAATATTTTAGCCACATAAACCCTGACTTTACAGCTTCCGCCCGTCCATACATTCCCCTGTCCATCCACAGTTCCTTTAGCACATTCTAGAGGCCACAGCTCTCACCAGATCAGTTCCAAATTTCATACATGGCTTTGGGGGAGTGGCAGGAAGACAGCCTGTTGAGCTATGCCACTTCCTTGCAGAGTCATGATTGTTGGCATCGTTTAACTATTAACCCACTGAGTATTTTCAAAATATTTCTCATCCAAGTAGCCATGTTTAGATTTGATAAAAAACTAAATTTAACTCGAAGAAATCATGCTCAAAATGTCAGTTCAATTTACAGGGGGTCAATTTGACTAGATGTGCCAAGATTATACTTATTTTAATGGCAGGAGGTTTCCCATCCTGGGCAGGAATATCCTCCAGCAGTATGCAAGGAGTTAATTATACTTCCAAGTGTTAACATGGAAGCATATTGTAATTGCTTTTTTTCCCTTTTATTATATTTTTTTTATTATTATTAATAATCATTGAGAACTCAAGAACTGCAAGACCTACAAGAAGAAAATTTCAGGGGTGTTAGCCCTTGTGGCATTGGGCAGACTGGGACTATTGCGAATTTCGTTTGACCTTGACTTTTTCAAACAGCACTCTTTATCTGAAATTCTTGTTATTGCTACTCCACCAGAATGACTTGACATATCAAGTCCAGATTTTTCCCTTATATTAGCCTGTATGTCTAGTATATTCTGTGCAATAATAGTAGGGGTCCGACTTCCAATTCGGGAGATTGGTGGGGTCGAAAAATTTGGCAATGCTCTTTATCAAAAACTCTTCGTTATCACTACACTTCCCGACGGTTTGAGATATCAAGTTTGGAATTTTTGCATTATGTACGCCTGTATGTGGGGTAGATACTGTGCAAAAATGGTGAGGGTCAGACTTCCGGTTTGGGAGATACTATAGGTTGAATATTTTGACCATACCATTTAATGCTCATTACATGAAATGCTTTTTAGCTTAACTTGACAAAGTCAAGATAAGCTATTGCCATCACGCGTGCGGAAGTCTGTTAGTCTGTGAGTCTGTTCACATTTTCCTCTAGCACGGGCTACACCCCGCAGTTCTTGTCTGCTCGTCACAAAATTTCATATGCAGGTTTGGGGTCATGTCTAGATGATAACGTCCCCTTTTGGTCACGATCGGTCAACCGGTATGGCTGCCCGAGCCCAAAACCCGAAAACCATTAGCACAGTCTACAGGTCGTATTTATGAAGGGATTTCATTGTAACTTGGTAGGATGCCTCTGTATAATGCCTACATGAGAACGTCCCCTTTTGGGAATGATCTGTCAACCGTGATGGCTGCCCATGCCCGAAACCCAAAAACTTTTAGCACAGTCTGCAGGTCATGTTTAACATAGAGGGATTTCATTGTAACTTGGTAGGATGACTCCTTATGATGTCTAGATGAGAATTTCCCCATTTGGGCGTGATCTGCCAACAGTGACGACTGCCCGAGCCCAAAACCCGAAAACCTTTAGCACAGTCTACATATCATATTTATTGAGGAATTTCATTGTAACTTGGTAGGTTGACTTCATATAATGTCTAGATGAGAACAGCCCCTTTTGGACACCATTAGGCAACTGTGACGACTACAGGGGCCTGAAGCCCAAAAACCTTTAACACAGTCTACAGGTGATATTTATGAAGGGATTTCATTGTACCTTGTAGGATGACTCCAAATAATGTCTAAATGAGAACGTCCCCTTTTTGTCGCGATCATTCAGCCTTGATGGCTTCCCGAGCCCAAAACCCCAAAACCTTTAGCATAGTCTATAGGTCATATTTGTGGAAGGATTTCATTGTAACCTGTTAGTTTGACTCCATATAATGCCTAGTTGATGACATCCCCTTTTGGTTGTGATTGGTCAACTGTGACGGCTTCAGGGGCCCAAAGCCCGAAAACATTGAGCACAGTCTACAGGTCATATTTATGAAGGAATTTCATTGTAACTTTGTAGGATCACACCAAATGATGCCCAGATGAGAATGTCCCTCTTTGGTTGTGATCATTCAACCATGATGGCTCCCTGAGCCCGAAGCCCGAAAACCTTTAGCACAGTCTACAGGTCATATTTATGAAGGGATTTCATTGTAACTTGGTAGGTTGACTTCATATAATGTCTAGATGAGAATGTCCCCTTTTGGACACGATTGGGCAACTGTGACGGCTTCAGGGGCCCAAAGCCCTAAAACCTTTAGAACAGTCTACAGGTCATATTTATGGGGGGATTTCATTGTAACTTGATAGGTTGACTTCATATAATGTCTGGATGAGAACGTCCCCTTTGGAGGCAATTGGGAAACTGACGGCTACAGGGGCCCGAAGCCCGAAAACCTTGAGCAAAGTCTACAGGCCATATTTATGAAGGGATTTCAATGTAACTTGATAGGATGACTCGTTTTGGAATAATTTCACTGTAACTTGGTAACTTTCATTGATATATGTTAACTGTGAGGGCCACATACATTAACTGTGAGGTCATATTAACCCACCCCTCAGCTCTTTAGTACAGTGTACACCTCATTATTTTTATCAAAAACATAGCATACAGGGAACAGAAATGAACATATTCTCAATTATCACAATTCTTGTCTTATTTCATAATCCTTACATAAACATTGAACATTATCCTTTTCATCAAACACAACACACAAGTTAAGCTACAGTGTCGTTGACACTTTCATTATCACTACTCCTCCAAAACGGCTTGACCTATCGAATTCACACTTTTTTTGTTTTTTGTTACATACGCCTGCATGTCTAGTATACATATACTACTAAGTTTGCTAAGCACCAAATATTTGACACATGTAAAATTTGCTTGACATATTTGCAATACTTTTGGTGGATATGATTGAGGAATGTATCGAGACGGTCCCCAGTGTTTACATTAGCTCTCTTGACAGGCAGACGTTTTGTGACAGACATGGAAAGCATATACTCCTTGATTTTCATGAGGTTTTCGTGTACTGTCTGCATGTACATGACATGTGTAGGGTATTCAATCTTCATTTCAACACAAACCCTTGTGATTTGATGACTGAATATGGCAAATGCAAATGTAAGAAGACATTTGTCTGAAGCAGAAATGTGGTGGGCTGTTGGGCTACCCCTTGTCAAGTTGGTGAAGCCCTTGGTGTGATCACCAGAGCCTGGGCAAGAAATCAGCAGTATGGCACACCATTAGGATGGCATGGTGGTGGCAGAGACCGTGTAACATCTGTTTTTGATACTTCAGGCCCGTTGGAACCACTTTGCCACAGCAACCCAGCTTTGCAGTGACCTTCAGAATGCATCCGGGGTAAATGTTTCGACACAGACTATCCGGGCAACGTTGCACGAAGGTAGTCTCCAATCGAGAAGACCATGTATTCGCATTCCGCTGCCCCAGAACCACCGCCAGGCACGATATGAATGGGCCATGGACCACATTGGATGGACCAGAGAAGATTGACGACCTGTCCTTTTTGCAGATGAGTCAAGGTACTGCCTAGACCACACAGATAGGCATTCTAGGGTATGGAGAAGACCAGTAGAGTGATTCCATGCAGCCAACATTGCTGAGCATGACCGCTATGGTGGAGGGTCAAACATGGTCTGGGGAGGCATCAGCTGGGATGGATGTACAGAGCTCTGTGTCCTTGAACGTGGTACATTGACTGCCCAACGGTATATTGATGAGATCCTGGATGTCCAAGTCAGATTGTATGCACGTGCAGTGGGCGATACATTCATTCTGATGGACAATAATGCCCATCCTCATGTTGCCCATGCTGTCGGGGAGTACCGGCAGAGGGAGGGGATTGAGCGTATGGACTGGCCAGCAAGATCCCCTGACCTCAATCCCATCGAACATGACTGGAATGAGTTTCAGCTTGCAATTTCATCCCGTCCAGTCCAGCCAATAAATGTCCAGGAGCTTGGTGCCATGCTGGTCCAAGAATGGAACAACATCCCACAAAGGACCACCAGGAACCTGATTGGGAGCATGAGAAGGCGTTGTCAAGCTGTAATTAACAGTAATGGGTCTCATACTCGATATTGAAGCCATAACAGTTTGCTCTGTCAACTTGTTGGCATATTGAAAAATTTCCTCTTTTACCAATAATATCCTTTTTCCATGGTTATCGTATTCAAAAGCTAAAAAATATCAAACACAAATAAAATCTTAATTTCTGTACTTAAATCATTAAAGATATAATTAAATAAAAATATATACACTTTTCATTATAATATTTCAACTAAAACGTAAAACAGGTAGTTGGGTGTACTTGGTGCTTAGCAAACTTTGAGTAGTATATATATGTCTAGTAAATTCAGTCCAAAAAACGGCAGGGGTCCGACATCTGGTTCAGGAGATCAGTAGGGGTAAAAAAAATTTGACAACTCTCTTCATGGAAACTTCTTATCTCTACTGCTCTAGAACAGTTTGAGGTATCAAGTTTGGACTTTAATGCATCATGTTGGTCTATATGTAGGGAACATGCTGTCCAAAAATGGTGAGGGTCAGACTTCCAGTTCGGGAGATACTATGGGTTGAAAAATTTGACCTCCGTATATAACACTCTTTACATTAAGTGTCTGTTATCACTACTCCTCCGGAACGGCTTGGCCTATCAATTTCGGAGATTTGTCATTATGTGCACCTTTATCTGTAGTATATTCAGTTTAAAAATGGCAGAGGAAAGACTTCCGGTTTGGGAGATGGGTAATGTCAAAAATCTGACGATGCTCTTCATAGAAAATTCTTATCGCCACTTCAACACAATCGTTTGAGGTATCGAGTGTTGTCATTTTGCATTGTGTGCACCTATATGCGACGTTCAAATCTGCTTAGTCACCTGGACCTTTCGATTGATTAATTACGAAGGGAAGTATCAAAATTTCCATGCAATTTCAAATTTTAGTTGAAATTATTTTTGTACTGTTTGTATTCATACACTGCACGTTAAAGTTATTAACTCCTATTTTTATGGGTATATTTTGTTAACAGGGTGCACACATGGGCCCTGGAATCTGCAAAGGGGGGGTGGGGGGGGGGGGGGTGGCCAGTCCTTGAATGTTCTGGAATCTATGTATTAACAGGGTTTTTTCTACAATTAGCATCGGTTGATTTTGCATAGTTAGTTAATCGGGTAAGTGGATATTCAAATTGATTTTGGATTAATATTTTGTAAAAGAGATGGGCATCACAGTTGTGCAGTTGTGATGACAACTGCTAAGGTGAGGTTTTGATTGAATTACATCTATCAAATGAAAGTGTCAATGACACTGTAGCTCAACTTGTGTAAGACATATACATGTATAGTATGTGACACATCAATGACACACATCTAGGTAATGACCTGATAACAAAGGTACATGTAAAGTATAGTAAAGGTCTGTACATAAATACTGACCGTAGCCTGTAACAAATGTACAGGTAAAGTATTATAAAGGTGGGTGAAAGTTAGATGCCTCTCACTAGAGCAGTATTGAAATGTGCACTTGCTGTGTACAAGTAGCACTGAATAAATCAAAGTTTGTCTAATTGGCCGCCGCCGGCAATCTTGAAATTTTGGACTTCACCCAAAAACACTCATTCTCGTCCCAAAGTGATAACAAAGGTACCCAAGAAGTTTCGTGAAGATCAGTTTATAAATACAGCCTCTAGCCCGAGTCGTATTGACATGTGTACTAACTGTGTATAAGTAGCACTGAATAAATCAAAGTTCATCTAATTTGCATAATTTCTGTTCGAGAAAAAAACCTCTATTATATGTGATGTATTCCATGTTACTAAACATACAAAAATTTATGCAAATCAGAACTTTCGTACAGAAGTTCTGTACAAAAAACTGATTGCACTAATTTCGGTACAAAATGGCTGCTGGAAGCCATCTTGAATTTTGGACTGCACCCAAAATCACTCGTTCTCATCCCAAGGTGATAACAAAGGTACCCAAGAAGTTTTGTGAAGATCGGTTAAAAAAAAAAAAGCCCCCAGCCTGAGCTGTATTGACATGTGTACTGACTGTGTATAAGTAGCACTGAATAAATCAAAGTTCATCTAATTTGCATAATTTCTGCACGAGAAAAAAACCTGTATTATATGTGATGTATTCCATGTTACTAAACATTCATACAAAAATTTATTCAAATCAGAACTTTCATACAGAAGTTCTGTACAAAAAACTGATTGCACTAATTTCGGCTGCTGGTGGCCATCTTGAATTTCGGACTGCTCCCAAAAACACTCATTCTCGTCCCACGGTGATAACAAAGGTACCCAAGAAGTTTTGTAAAGATTGGTTCATAAATACGGCCTCTAGCCCGAGCCGTATTAAATTATTGTTGGGAGACGGGCCATGGCACGAGCTCAAATTTGACTACGTCAAAGTTGAGCTAAAAATCAAAACACCACAGGACACAACTTGAGTAATAAAAATTAGTAAAACCCATTTTTTAACTTGGTTAAGAAACTTTAGCGACAGGCTCACACACCCAAATTTGTTGGAATTCACTGGCATTGATTTGAGTTAATTCACTAACTGGCTAAAAATAATGAAAAGTCAAACGACTTAAGAAAATTCAGACAGAACTAGGCACTGCCAAGAATAACTAATATCACTTGGCACAAAGTGCACCAAGCAAATAATTTCTCTTCCCTGGAAGTGACGAAGTGTAATGCCTGTTTTATTACCTCACAAAATTTGATCAAGTTTTTCTTTCTTGTAGATTGTGGTTCTTTTTTAACATGCCTTGGAGAAGTTCAAAATTGCAGTATTTGTTGAACATTTAAAGAGTTATTTCGCTCTTTGTTCATTCCATTCTTCTTTTGAAATTTTGATATTTATGTGATAACATTTTAATTAATTTTTATTGTGCTACTGCCCTTCATTGTTCATTTGATTTTGTTTGACATTTTAATTTGTATGTGATAATTTTAGCAGAAATCCCAGATTATGCTGCTTTGCCCTGTCTTGGACAAGTTAAAAACACAGGAATTATTACAAAATTGAGGGAGTTATTGCCCTTTATTCTATTTCACTTGAATATTTATAGGATGACAAACCTTAAGCAAATTTCAATGAATAGTCATATGCTTCTTTTTCATACCACCACTTTGCAGAAGTGTGGGGATTATATGATTGTCACTCTGTATGTCCATCCATCCACCCATTCATCCATACATCTGAAATTCTTATGTATGTAACTGGCACATTTATATATTTATTGGAGTTTAACAGGTGGAGTGCCAAATTATTTTGGTCCCCAAAATTTGTCCACATGTTGCCTTGTTACAGTTTATGGAAGAGTGTCAATAGGTACTAAATGATTTCATTTCAAAGAGAATATTCACTTTTGAGAACAGCTACCCCAATCATTGGTTTTGGGCCCTACTTTACCAGTGAAGCAGAACTTGTTTCTGCAATAAACAAGCCTAGCAACTTCCTGGGGTTCTCTTGAGGATCAACATTTATGGATTGATTGCAATGACATTTCTTCAACATTACAACTGACGAGTGAGTATACACACATTTCAAAATTTTCAGTCTCCTATGATTTTAACCCTTTAACCAACGTAATGCCCCAAAACCAGCCAGCGCTATTCACAAAAATCACCATTGTCTCAAAAACATAGCTTATGACCCCTCTTTGAAATGAGCTCATTGAACTTGTTCCAATGAGGGGTCATAAGCTATGTTTTTGACACAATAAAACAAAAAAAATTATTTATTCAATAATCTGGTTTTCAAGTGTCACTTGACTTTCGTGACAGGTAAAGGGTTAACCAAGTTATATTTTCATCAACTTGGATTTATTATGGATTGCTACATGGCATTCTTGTGTGCACAACTCCTGTATTCATGAACTGTTTGCGATGAAACAAGTGAATTTACAAATTTTCAATCTGCGATATTTAAACAGTTTTCTCGTCCACATCCACCCCTTCTACTTAAACTTAATATAAATTTTTAAACTAGATTCTTCTGTTCACAACATTTATGAACCAATTTAGATGAAATATGCCCCTTAACTGGTAGAGTGCTAATTATTTTTAGTCATCTCAATTAGTTCAAGTGTCTTTGTCTTGTTACAATCTATGGAAGAGTGCCAGCAGGCACTCTCCCATAGATTGTAACAAGGTGAATTTTTACAAAATAATTTTGCTTCAAAGATAATTCAATGTAAACCAAGTATGAAACCTTTAATTTGGGTATCTGTTTTTGAGAATAAAGCCCAAATATGGGCTTCCAGAATCTACCAGTTAACATGTGCATATTCCAAATCTTCAGGCTGCATTGATTTTAATCCCTAAGGACCGCGAGAGTTTTACATATTTTTGCAACACTTTGATAGTCTACATCCTGTGGCTTTCCTGCTGTTTTTTGGCAAGTCTTGGCTGTTTTTTGGCAAGTCTTGGCTGTTTTTGGCAAGTCTTGGCTGCCTATATAGGCAGCCAAGACTTGCCTAAAAACAACTACCAAAGTACTAAGAATGTAACTTGTGAGTTAACCCAAAGATTGCATGTAGGGGCACCTGTTTTGTTGCAAAAAATGTGATCAAAGTCAGAATTAGGCCCTTAAGGGTTAACCAAGTTGTATGCCCTTGTATTCCCTTCAACTTATGATTTATTTTGCCATGGAAAGCCCAGATAGTGAGATAGTGCAGAATAGGACCTGGTATCCAGTTCCTGGGGAGGGTGTCCTCTTAAAGTGGGCAGCAGAGGTGTAAACAAATGACAAATACTGCCTTCATAACTATGTTGTGGTCATAATGTAGCCCAAGATGCTGAAAGTGACCTTAAACTCAAATAAATATATAGAAGATTCATTATAAATTTCTATATGCAATTCTTGTGAGTGCAACCAACTCATCACACTTCTCAAACATCATCACTAACAAGCAAACATGTGCATCTTCTAGAATTTCAAATCTGCAATTACGTTAATAAGAGAGGCAACACAAAGCGTGCGTGTGCCAATGCCCCGGCCAGCCAAAAAGTTTCCAAGTCAAAAGAGTGATAAAGAGCCATAACTCTGGAAAAAATGTGTGAAAGAAACTCATGCTACGCAGGTATCGTCCCCCTCCCCCCCCCCCTCCTAATGATGCTTTATCACAACACCAAATATCATTCAGATCAGAGTAGCAGTGGCTGAGAGACAAGGGAAAATGTTGGTACAGGCGGACCAACAAACAGACAGAGGTCTCCACTAGATACCCCTTCGACTTTTCAAGTCAGGTGCCTATCAAGGTTGTCTCCTCTTGAACTTGGATTCAATAGAGATTGAATTCTTCTGCAGTTCATCCTGCACAGATGAATTGATTCTGAGGAAACTTTTGTTCAACATGACTTGCAAATGGACATGTGCATATTTCAAAATTATCAAGCTGCAATGTCATCCAACGTATATCTCATTTAACTTTGATACGGAGTGAAATTTCTGGGTGTGCAACTCCTCCAACATTTCTTAACAGATCATGATAAAACTTTTCAGACATGATCACAAACAAGTGAATGTTCCCATGTTGCCAAATTTGGAAGTTACAAGAAGGCAGTTTATTGAACTTGATCACAGCATTGTTTAATTGAAACCACATATAGAATTTCACCCTAATGCCTCAACATACATCATAGTTATCAAGCCACAACAGGGAAAAATTACAAACTAGGAACTATAACTGCACTCAAAACAAATTCGGAGAAGGATGTTTTTTAACTAGGAAAGAAGTTTATCAGAAACTACATGCCAAATTTCAACAAAATATGTCATGTATATTTAAGTTATTGTGTTAATGGTGAAAATACTTGCAGCCATGGATGGAGAAACTCCATTTCTATATCCTCTGCCAACTTTGTTGCTGTTGAGGGGCTTATAATAACATTGTACAAGCTCAGGACTGAAAAATGTTTGGTGAGGAGAATGCATGTAACAAAGAAAACGTCACAATCCTTAGAATATGAAGCATTCAATCACTTCATTCCATAAAAATCAATATTACATACCAAGAAAAAAAATCCACAATCAGTTTATATATATATTTATTCAACAAACTTTAAATAGATTTCTCAATATACTCAATATGATAATTATCAGTCAAAAGACTTGCAAAAAAACATAATAATCACAGCTTTTAAATCACAGATTTTCAATTTAGACATCCAGTCTACTGGAAATTCAACAGAGATTATTCTTGTACCCTTAAAAGATCAAAGTGAGATTATGCATTACATCAGTTATGTAACCTGCAGCTCACCATAACATGAATAGGAAATTTGTATCATAGTACTGATGTACCAGGGTATCTTCCTTCCTCCAGCGACCCTCCCCCGCTCCCTCACACTGGATATCCCCCACCAAATTGAATTTTTTCATGTAGTCATGGATTATTTTTTCACTATTATTTCACACTATATTACATTTGGAACTAAGGTGCTAAATTCTTTTAAAAATTTACTGGGGCATGGGTTCTACTATCTCCCCCCCCCCCCCCTCCCCCACACACACACGCCTTGTCATAGTGAAAAACCACTCACTGCATAGGTTTGAAAATCATGAGCTTCTAAATCTCTGGTTAATATTTAACAGCACTGTATCTAGTGAAACCTGGGGGTTTTTTCACATTATGCTTAAATTTTGACATGAGTGCTGAGGAAGATAACCTGGCCATGACATCCCCCACAACCCCTGCCATGTGAAAGACCCAAAAATTCAAACATATGTCCCAAGAATGTTAGTTTCTAAATAATTGGTTGATACTTAACAGTTTTACATCTCTATATATATTTTGACATCCAAGTGTATGTGTGGTGGGGTGGAGAGGGGTTAAACTGGCTTGGATATGTTCTCCTCCAACTGTGTCAAAGTAGGAAAATGGTGCAAATGTTTCAAGTTTGTTAATATTCTGGCTTGGTTATCTTCCCTTTATCAAATGTGCTTCAATGGTTGTGGGACTCTTAATTTTCTTTCAATTTAAAGGGTGATATTGAAGAGTATAGCATTTAATGAAACCTATTTTATTGAATACTCAACTGGCAATGACAAGGGGTTGACATTTTGGCCTGGCAACATTCAAAGTATTAAAACATTTAAAAAAAATATTTTCAATGTTTAAAGGATAAAAATGATTGCAGAAAGTAAATAAATATTCAAGTCTTTATCCTTTTGTTTTAATTGTTGGATGTGGGGATATCCTAGGCCACTCCACCCCCAGGAAGAAAGATGGCTCAGGAAAGATACCCAAAGGATGGGGAAAGATATTGTGGCATACCAAGTAAAATGGAGTCAATTGAGAAAGTTCAAATTTATTTTTTTGTCTATAATACCTGATATTTCTAGCAAGCCACATTATGGTATGACCTCAATAAAAGAAAAACAAATGTCCTGGTTGTCATCTACATACTTTGAATAGCAACACACACTGATTCCCCACCTTGACCAAAAAAAAATTTCACGCATGTCATACTCCTTTCTTACACTCCAATACCCACAAGTATCATTCACCCAAAAATGTTTCAATGGTATCTCCAAAATTTCAGAAACAGAATCTCAGGAAATTATATCTCTTGAGTACAGCAAGGCATCATCTGCAATGCTAAAGCATAGCAGATGGTGCCTTGATGCACTTAAAGGAAAATTAATTAACATAAAAGTACTTAGAACAGCCTGCAAAAACATTATAAATAAACATTGTTTTTAATTTTTGTACTCCCTCATTTAACGCCTTACTTATTGTAATTGCCATAACTGGACAGCACTATTCATAAAAATCGCCATTCAAATTTTATTATTTTTCAATGTTTTGGCCTGCAAAACATAGCCAATAACTCCCCTAAATGGAATGGGCTTGTTGAGCTTGTTCCAATGAGGGTCATAAGCTAAGATTTGGGAGCAAAAATTCAAAATATATTTCATTGTTCCCAAAAATTATTTCTAAATATGCTCTTGGCTTGTTCGTGAAAAAGAAGGAACTCCTATCACTCTCTCAGTGTTATAATTCCTCAACTTGCACTACTTTCATGTAGAACAAGCAATTCCACTATTTATAACTTGTTTGACGAAGCTCATTGAGCTATTTGAACCTTCTGCTCACTTATGTCGAAAGATATCAAAATTTAAAGCGGCAAACCGAACCAATCCAGTCATATTTGACAGAGCTCATTGAGCAGCTTGAAATTGTAATATTTCAACATCAGTGTGCAAAAGGGTTGAACAAAATATAAATGCTGAAAAATTTTGATGTTGGAAACTCTTGCCAGTTCTTCTTAACACATCTGCTATAAATAGTACTAGCACACTGTAACACTGTTTTCACACACTTTGGGGTAGAGAAGTTATTTTCAAGCAATTTGAAGAGCTTGAAAATTTATTTCTCAATTCTAGGACCTTCAAGCCCTGGGTATCCTGTGTTTCTGTTGCTTTACATCAGAGCAGATGATTTATATTCCCACCAATATAAAAGTAGATTGTCACAGCATCCCCCCCCCCCCACTCCCTCCCACCCAAATGTAACCAACAATGTTTAACATCTTGGAACTTCATAAACAGCCACCGACTGGATTTGTAATCATCTGAGCCCACTGAGCAGTTTCAAGGTTGGGCAATTGTGAAAAAATGTCTGGTATTCAAAAAGAGCTCTAACCAGTAGGGGCAATGTTGTCAGAAGAAAATATCCTATTTACTTGTTGAGTTCAATAAGCACTTGTCAGTTCAACTTTTAAATATGTTTGTATGTACAGGAAACAAAATACAGACCATTGCACACAGAGAAGCAGGAAAAACAAATTGGGCCATCAGTTTTGAATCTGTTTCTCAGGTCAACAAAATACCATTTTGCTTCAGAAAAAATACTGTCTGACAGTTGGGAAGTATTTTTAACAAAATCTAAAAATGACTATATTTTCTGGATTGAAAACAAAATGGCTATTTTGTGAGGTGAGCTTGAGAAACAGTTTTACAAATTTTCATATTGTCAAGTTTATTTAGTATCACACAACAGTCCAACTCCACGTAAGGTCCAGTGATCTGGATTCTTGTTTGTTTTAAGTGACAATGGAAATATGTAAGTCAGATCAGTTCTTCTTGGTTTCTTATATACTGGACATTCATATTGATTGGAAATTTTAAGCTGGTCAGCTTGTACTGCAGAAACGTGGGCAACAGGGAGCAAAGTATACAGCACTTTTGGTGTGGGTTCCACCAGGCGACAATTGCGTCGATCCCATCCAGCACCATCCAGGTACAAACCATGGATATAAACACCTGCAATATAAATAAAAAAAATAAAAAATTTAACCCTTTGGACACAAAAAGTCTGCTATTCTGGACCAGTATAACTCCCATGGGAAGTCTTTCATTCAACACTCTGAAGGTTCCTAAATCTGGCACAGCCCTGCTCACCTTTAAAAGAACACTTCTTTACTGCCAGGTCCATGATACATCCTAATTTCGTAAAAGAAAATGGCTGCGCAGTGAATTTGAGGGGCAGACCCATCAGTATTTTCAATGTGAAGCCCAAAGGCTGCATGCTGGAAACATTTAATTGGTTTATCCCAAATTATGAATATGGAATCTTTCAACCCATGCCATTTAACCCTATGCACAACCATGTTCATAATTTTGTATTCTAGGTGGAAACATTAATCCTCTGCACTTTGAAGTCAAAATACCAAATTTCAAACAGCATATTTTACCAGTTCAATGTTGTTATAGCTCAATGAGCTTTGTCAGACAAGATTGATTTGGTTCCGATTGCTAGTTGCATAAGGAGAAATATTTGCAAATTGAAATTTGGTATCAGAGTGCCCAGGGATAATGTTTACACCTTGAATCCCAAATAACAAACAACTTGCAAAATACATCAAAAATTTGTCTGTTCATCTTCAGTTGAATGATCCTGGTGTTGTAGCAATTCTCAACACTAATATAGGACTAGTCTTTAATTCAAAATCATGTTTTTCTGATACTGTAGAAAGAAATGTGTGACATTCTTTGTTTCTCATAAGTACTTTGGAAAAAAAACTTCTGAATGTCAAGTTAATTTGCCTCTTCAGGATGATTAAACTTTTGAGAATAACCCATTTTGTCAATAAATGACAAGCTGGGTTCACAGTAAAGTAAAATCAAGCCAAACCATCCTAAAATGGGTAAAAAGAAATGAAATCTTTATTCCCTCACACAGAAACCTCAAATAATTCACAAATCAACCCCAAAGTCTGCTGATGACCAACAAGAAAACTTGTGGGGATAGTATAACTACCATGGGAAGTCTTTCACTCTACACTCTGATAGTTCCTAAATCTGGCACAGCCCTGTTCATCTTTAACCCTTTACCCAACGTAACAACCAAAGCCGGCCAGTGCTATTCTAAAAAATCGCCAATTAATTTTCATTATGTTTTCATTGTTTTCATTTTTTGTCTCAAAAGCCTTGATTATTACCCCCTTGTTGCAACGAGGGGTCATAACCTATGTTTTTGAGACAAAAAATGAAAAAAATTGGTTATTCAAGAATTTTTTTTTGCAAGTGTCGTCTGCCTTCCATGTTAGGGAAAGGGTTAAAAGAACACTTCTTTACTTTCACTTCTGCCAAGCAATATTGTTGATGTATGAACAAGTCTAAATTGGACATGAGTAAAAAAAAAAACAAAAACAAGAGGCCCCAGGGGGCCTGAGGGCGCTCACCTGACATGGTAGTCTAAATATCAAACCAGGGACTTGACTTGAATAAGCTGCATACGCCCCTCCTAAGAAAAGCATATACCAACTGGATGAAGCAGTTGTGACAACACAATACACAGGATTTTCCTTCTATTTTCAGTTCCTGCACTTTTACGTCCCAAAATTGAGATAAACGCATAAAAAACAGATTTTTTTTTATTTTTGTTCAGAAATTTTCGAAGTCCCAAACAAAATATTTTCAGCCTAAAATTTTTTTTCTTCTTAAAATTGACCAAAACACATAAAAAACCAAAAAACTAATTTCCAGAATTTGGTCCAAAATTTTCCAAGTCCCACCCGAACCCCAAATTTTCAGTGTAAAAAAAAAAAAAAATTTTGTCTTAAAATTGACCAAAAAGCATAAAAAACCCCAAAACTAATTTCAGGATTTTGGTCCAAAATTTTCAAAGTCTCACCTGGACCCAAAATTTTCAGTGTAAAAAAAAAAAAAAATTTTGTCTTAAAATTGACCGAAACGCATACCCCCCCCCCCCCCCCCCCCCCAAAAAAAAAAATTACGGATTTTGGTCCAACATTTCCAAGTCTGGAACGGGACCCCAAATTTTCAGCCTAAATATGAACCCAGGGACTTTGCTTGAACAAACTTGAATCTCCCCCCCCCCCCCCCCCCCCCCCCCAAGGATGCTGCATACCAAATATCAAAAGATTCTTGTTGGTAGATCTGAAGAAGAAGATTTTTAAAGGCTCTTCCTCATACTGCACTAATTTAAACATTTGGGCTCTCATAGAGATCCCAAATATGGACCCAGGGAAATGATTTCAATAAACATGTGAAACAATCTTCCAAAGATGTTATATGTGAAATTTGAAAGCTTTTGGAGCAGTGGTTTGGGAGAAAAGTAGTCTTAAATGTTTTTTCCATCACCCACAGTGTTAAAAAATGCTGACTCAGCACTTTTTCAAAGTCCCAGAAAAGTACCCTATGATAAAACCGAATAAGAATTCTCAGTGCCGTGTAGTTTTCGAGATATGGGCATTTTAATTTTTTTTTATTTTTAGCTCCTGCAGTTCCCATGGGGCGATGGGAAAATTTTTTTTTGCATAAATCAAGTATTTATGACCCACTAAGCCCTCATATCAAATTTGGTCCAAAAATTCTTGCCCCTCCCATAACGAAGGCAAATATAGCTCCTCAAACTTCTCTTGAACAAATCTGAGTCTACACCTCAAAAGGAAGCTGCACACCAAATATCAAGTCTCTGCTACTGCTGGTTCATGAGAAGATTTTTTAAGATTTAAGCACACTTTTTGGGCATGGCCCTACCAAGGGGCAAGGCAACTTGATATGAACAAAATCAAATTGCGATGTCAGAACAAACTATTATCTCAAATATCAATTAAATTGATTCAGCGGTTTGGGAGGAGAAGATGCATTTATTTATTGTTGTTTATGGTCACATACTTTTGCACAATGGCTAATCTTGACCACAACATGGAGATAAAGTCAAGGTCAGTCAATCGTTTATACCCCATGTTGCCTATTTTAGAGGACTCGCATCCCAAGCATTAGTGACTGGGTCCTATTTTACCAGTGAAACAGAGCTTGTTTACCACAGTAAACAAGCACTGCTTCACTTCCCGGGGTTCCCACGGGGGGAGAAGATGCAAACATCATGTTCATGGACGCCGGACGGTGAGTGATCACTACAGCTCTCCTGACTGAAAGTCAGGTGAGCTAAAAATTCCTCATTTTGAACTAAGTTATCATTCAGGCTCCCACAGTGAGCCCAAATATGGACCTAGGGACATGGCTTGAAGAAACTTGAATCTCACCTCCATAAGGATGCTGCATACCAAATGTCAAAACATTCCGACTGCTGGATCTGGAGAAGAATTTTAAAGAAAATTCCTCATTTTGAACCAAGTTATAATTCGGGCTACCATAGTGAGCCCAAATATGAACCCAGGGACTTGGCTTGAAAAAAAATTCCGGATTTTGGTCCAAAATTTTTTAAGTCCGGAACAGGACCCCAAATTTTCAGCCTAAATATGAACCCAGGAACATGGCTTCAACAAACTTGAATCTCACCCCCCATGCATGCTGCATACCCAATATCAAAAGATTCTGCCTGCTGGATCTTGTGAAGAAGATTTTCAAAGAAATTTGCCTGAAATGCACTAAGTTCAAATTTGGGCTCCTATACTGAGCCCAAATATAAACCCAGGGGGCCGATTTGAACAAACTTGAATCAGATCCACCCCACAATGTTGCATACCAAATATCAAAAGATTCTGCCTGCTGGATCTGGAGAAGATTTTTTAAGAAATTTGCCTGAAATGCACTAAGTTCGAATTTGGGCTTCTATAGTGAGCCCAAATATGAATCCAGGAGGCCGCTTTGAACAAACTTGAATCAGATCCACCCCACAATGTTGCATACCAAATATCAAAAGATTCTGCCTGCTGGATCTGGAGAAGATTTTTTAAGAAATTTGCCTGAAATGCACTAAGTTCGAATTCGGGCTTCTATACTGAGCCCAAATATGAACCCAGGGGGGCAATTTGAACAAACTTCAATCAGATCCACCCCACAATGTTGCATACCAAATATCAAAAGATTCTGCCTGCTGGATCTGGAGAAGAAGATTTTTTAAGAAATTTGCCTGAAATGCACTAAGTTCAAATTCGGGCTTCTATAGTGAGCCCAAATATGAATCGAGGGGGCCGATTTGAACAACCTTGAATCAGATCCTCCCCACAATGTTGCATACCAAATATCAAAAGTTTCTGCCTGCTGGATCTGGAGAAGATTTTTTAAGAAATTTGTCTGAAATGCACTAAGTTTGAATTCGGGCTTCTATAGTGAGCCCAAATATGAATCCAGGGGGCTGATTTGAACAAACTTGAATCAGATCCACCCCATAATGCTGTATACCAAATATCAAATGATCCTGCCCACCTGTGCAGGAGAAGAAGATTTTTTAGTAATTTCTCTAATATACATAGGGTGCTATCGGAGTTATGCCCCCTATGGTGCCCCAAGTCGGCATGTCCATTTCATTTGAACAAACTTGAACTGACATATCGTAATGAACATCCATACCATTTCGAGCAAATCGACCTAGTGGTTTCAGAGGAGAAGTCGTTTGAAAAATGTTCACGACACCAGAAAGTGGTAAGTTTAGCTCCCTTCGGTGAGCTAAAAAAACAACAGCATGGCTAAATGTGCCTGTTAGCCATTTTGAATTTTACCAACTTTGGTTGAGATCAGATGATCCAAAGTGGAGTTATCGGTCAGAAACAAAAAATATTAATAGATGGTCAAATTCTAAATCGAAAAAGGGCTGTAACTCTTGTAAAAATAACTGGACGGAACCCATACTCTAACATAACCTGTATTACAAGCTGGGGAATACACATACCAACATTGGTTGAGATCAAATAGTCCAAACTGGAGTTAATCGGTCAGAAACCCAAAATGTTAATAGACAGTCGATTTCTAAGTCGGAAAAGCACTATAACTCATGTGAAAATAATTGGACAGAACCCATATTTGAACTTGGCCTGTATTACTATCTGGGTAATACTTATATCAACTTTGGTTGAGATCAAATATGCCAAACTGGAGTTATCATTCAGAAACCAAAAATGTTAATAGAAGAATTTTTAGTCAAAAAAGGCCCATAACTCATGTAAAAATAATTGGATGGAACCCTTATTCAAACTTGCCCTGCATCACTAGTTGGGTAATACACATATCTACTTTGGCTGAAATCAAATAATCCAAACTGGAGTTATCGGTCAGAAATCAATTGTTAGACAGACAGTGGCATGGCAGATAAAAAGTGTTCTAACACTGAAGGAGAAAATCAATGGAGAGCATGACAAAATATACAAAGTGTTCATAATTGTCAGTTCTGCAGTGAGAAGATGTAAATCAAATTTGAAGAAAAATAATTCAGAGCAAAAGTTCTTCAACAATTATGTGATTGGAAACAGTGGTGAAAAGCTGATGGCAAAAAAAAACTTTTGCATCCAATTTATTTTATGTCAAACTATATTGCCTGCCTTTTTAGAAGATAATAAATATAACTGATAAATTGCATTCATAAAGATCAAAGAATGGTTATCGTGGATGGAGAAGAAAAAGAAGTTTTCTTAAGCCAGTCATCCCACAGCTTTTCCCTTCCAACATGGATCTTCTCTAATCAGTCAACAAATAGCTTATAACTTGACTGAGAAAAAGTTGAGACTGCTGGAGGAGAATGATGGTTGGGAAATCACTACATGTTGTGTGAGGTACAATGAATAAGAAAATAACTAATTTGTATCTCATAAAATAAATTTTCATTACCTTCAGATGGAGGGGCCTGAACATCCTCTTTCATCATCCTTGTAATGTCATTACATAACACTACAGTGTCTAAGGCCCAGCCTTTGTGTGCTCGGGTGATTTCTTGTCTCATGGCTGTTAGGAAACCCTAAATGAATTGAAAAAAATGTCAACTGTGCATATTGAATTTTTGATCATTTTTAAATGATATTCATCTCTTAATGTGCAAGTCTTTTTCTTTTAATTTCTCATGAAGAAACAAGTTCATGGCTGTGGAAAATGGTCATCAATTGACTTGATGAAAAAATTCAATGAAAGTAAAATCATTTTTTGTTTCAAAACGATACCTTCTGACCTCTCATTGGAATGAGCACAGCATGCTTATTTAAATGAGAGAACGCAGAAATGGTTTGGAGGAAAAAAATATAAAATGTTTGTGAAGATCACTGGCCAGATATCTACATTATGTTAGCTAATGGGTTAGGGTAATAATTCAACTGAGAAGAAAATTTTATATGTAATAGATAGATTGGTAGATTTCCTGAATTGCCAGTTGTCTCAGTGGTCAACGTTTCTGTGACATGTGTCCTCAAGATGAATCGAGCATCAAATTGCCCTTTTGTGGCGGGGGGGGGGGGGGGGGGGGGGGGGGGGAGGGGGGGGGGGGTCTAGGGGGGTAACTGAGACTGACATTCTTGGCCACTGGACAACATCCAAACAGGTGTACAGTTAATGCTGGGCTGGTTGCTTCATTCGCAGGGCCTCTGAGATAATTGAAACAGGTTGTTGACATAATTTCTGGAGACAGTCCACCAATGTTGAAAGAGATAGCCCACAACCAAAATACTAGAAAACCCATTTGACTGAAGAAACAATTTATCAGTCAAAATATTCAAATAAAAGGAATTTTCCATTGTCCAATTTTTTATACTTATTGTGTTTTATAGTCTTGGCTGTCCAGAAATCACCAATGTGTCACCTTTTAACAGGTTCAGTGGAAATACTGGAAAATTGTCCAGGCCCTTAACACTTTACCTGACGAATCAGCCACATCCGTCCACAATTTGCAAATTAAGCAGTTAATTTATTTTTTTATTTTTTTTTTAAATTCCAATAAAACCATATCATGTGACCCTCTGAATGAAACAAGCTCACCAAGCTCATTCCAGTGCGGGGTCACATGATATGGTTTCGCCGAAATGTTTTGAAAAATTAAAAAAAAAACAATTAAAATAATACACTTTGATATTCTGTGCACTGCATAAAATGGTTCATGGTTGAATGTAGTACTGTATTTCCCACATGTTTATGCTTTGGAGTAATATTTTTCTCCAAACATATCATGTGGGTCAATATTCTCTTGGATTGCTTTTTTTTACATCAGTTCATATGGCAGGTTTTAGGCTGAACAAACTGGAATTTTGACTTCTTTTTCACGTATATGTGCCCTACACCATTTTGATGAATGAATGAAAGGTTTTAGCGCGCCGAAGGCCATTTTGAATCACTGTCTCAACATTTATACTCTCAACCTATGTTTCAATCTGAAAATGTTCGGTTTTGTTTTCAGGACTGAAAATAAGCAGTCTGACATTAACAGAATGAGGTCCCCAGAGGGTTGAATTTGAAGATGCTATCCCATACAGTTTGCCAATTTATCCTTGGGTACCTTTTTCTGTTTAGTTTTGAGATCCTGATTCAGATTGACGTTCACAGAGGGTAAATTTAGTGATGCTACCCTGCTAAGCAGGGTAGCATCACTAAATTCACCCTCTGGGGACCTCATTTTGCAGATGACAGTCTGCTTATTTTCTGGCTTGTTTTGTTTGTTTGTTTATTAGGATTTAACAACACTTTCAACAGCTAGGGTCACATGTCAGAATGTTTTGTTTTCACATGAATAAGTTATTAAATCATATAAAAACTTATTCTGTGTTGACTTGAATACAAAAACACTCACAATACATTAGTACACATTTGTTATACAAATTCATGATATACACAATTACGCACCAGGTGCAAGATAATATCTTACAATGTATCCAACTTTTTAAATGCCCACTCCAATGAATGTAGCAGTCTGTGTGACATCAAATAGATAAAAGTGCTCACCTGTGGATTAAAAAATCCAGTCATCCAGAAACTGTTTGGTCTTCCTTCAAACAACCATGTATGAAACTGAGCATATCTGTCCAACAAATCAGTAAACCAAAATCCAAGAGTGGCAGAGTCCCATGAAATCTATATTGAAAAAAAAGAAAAACAAGACATGCTGATTCACATTTGTCAGGTTGCTTTCACTATGTTCGGAGTTACTTCTATTAAGATAACAATGTAAGTATGTTTTGTAGGGGTCTTTATGGTTTATTTTCTATCTAGTATATTCTAAAAATGTCACTGCATCTCTCCTATCAAATGAAAGCTTGTGATATATTCTTCCAAAATGCAAAGTTTGTAAGAATTAATAAAAAAGATTAAAATAATAGCAATTGAAGATGCCATCCCATTCTTGCAGAGGATTGGCCAAGATTCTTGGAAAATATGGAAATTTTAAAGCATAATTTCAAAATGATTTCGGAGCTATTGGTTCTCCACGATCTATCCAATTTTTACCACAGGTCCTTGAAAATGCTTTAAAAAACCACTAATTATGAATTCATTTTCTTTTACAAATTCTGCTTCAGAAATGTAACATAGAAAGTTTTTTTCAAACATGGATGAAAATATGTCTGACTGGTATAGATTCCAAATACCTTGTTTTTTACCACAATCAGAGTGAACATAACAAATTCAATACTGTAAATATGAAAGGAGTCTAAAGATGTTTCTGTGTTGAAACTGTTCAACAGTTAAATATATCATACTTGAAGCATGAGCTGATAAAAGTTTGAATGATAATTCACATTCTGGAAAGCATTAAATACAGGGAGCAATTTGTTCAGCTTTGAAAAACAATTTGCAATGTAAAATTTTGGATCTGCAATAATTATAGCAATGCAACTTTTCTCAACATGTAAACCTATCGGCTATAGGTAACTCACAACTCCCTCGGTAGAAAAGCATGCTTGCGCACATCTTTTGAAATATCCATCTTGGTTTGCACCATCATAAAACCATTGTTCAGCAAACTCGGCTGATCATTGGAACTGATTGCTGGCAACATTCCAACATGCACATCTCTATCAGCATTTTTAGTTTGGGTATTATGTAATATGCCGCTCATTATAGCAGTGAGCACATCTCATAATTATTAAGCCAAACATGCTTCCAAAATAATAAAAATATTCGTTTCAGGGAAGCAGTTGTATATCAAATATACACCTTCAGTTGTTATAAAAGTAAGAGTAGTAATTGATGATAGATCACTAATTATTAATTATGCTGGAAATATGTGAGAAAAGCCACACATCTTTCAAGAACAACTTTAGTGTGTTTTTTTTAACTTCAACAAAATATTATTTATATAGTTTCGAATTAGTTGTGGTAATTTGGGAAAAAAATGGGAAAAAATCCTATTTATGGTTTTATCAAGTAGGTTGTGAAAAGATATGAATTAGACGAAATAATTTTTTTCAAGGTGGGCATTTCTTAATTTTGTATAACAATATTTAAAACTGACTTTGTTTGTCTATTGGGCCATCATAATAGTATGAATGCTATAAAAGGCTTTGAAATTGGCTGTCACAGTTCTTGAAAAGTCCTTTAACTGGTTGAGTGCTAAATTATTTTTGGCCATCAAATCTTGTACACATGTCTTTGCCCTGTTATAATTTATGGAAGAGTGCCTAAGGGCACTCTCCCATAAATCGTAACAAGGCAAACCCCCAGAGACTGAATAATATCACTTCAATGATAATACAAAGTACATGCACAGAATATGAGCCTTCAAGCTGTGGTAGCTGTACTGCAAAATAAAGCCCAAATATGGGCTTCCAGCACTCTACCAGTTAAAAGAACCATGATCCCCAAAACTACTGATCAATTTGCTGAAAATGTTAATCAGTTCTAGCCATGGCTAGCAAAATTGCTAACTGAATTGTTCGGCACAAACTGTTCCCTGAAATCACATCAATGTGTGTCCTGAAAAAAGTCCTTGAAATGGTAGAAGTGTTTTACAAAGTTCTTAACAAGACTGTTGGTGACATAATAGTTTTCCTCAATAACTAAATAATTTTTTTCTTTGTTTTCGAATCATTGCTTTTAACCAATCTTATAGGCACAAGGCTGACAAACTTGTTCCATTGAGGGGTCACAACCAAGTCTGGAAATAAACAATCTGTCATTTGCTGAATGAGGTCCCCAGAGGGTGAATTTGCTGTTGCTATCCCATACAGTAGGCTAGAATTCCCCAATTTATCCTCTGGGTACCTCTTTCTGTTAAGGCCAGAGTCCTTGATTCAGAATGAGGTTCACAGAGGGTAAATTTAGTAATGCTACCCTGATGTGCATTCACCCTCTGGGGACCTCATTCTGCAAATGGCAGCCTGCTTGTTTCCAGGCTTGGTCACATTTATTTATTTATTTATTGGTGTTTAAGGTCACATACTTATGCACAATGGCTAATCGTGACCGTGACAGTTTTACGGGTGGAGGAAGCCGGAGTACCCGGAGAGAACCACCGAGCAGCTGTCAGCTCTCCAACATCGTAACTCTGAACTCTGCACCGCAGCACAGGCAGGGTTAGATTGGTTGAAGACATGCGCACCCTCGACGTGCAGTACGCCTCAGTAAGCAGCGTCATCGTGCCCCCATGTAGGCAATCGGGGTGAAGTGTCTTGCCCAAGGACACAACGCGGTTGCCGCAGGTGGGATTCGAACCGAGGACCTCTCGGCTTGCAGCCTGCACCTCTACAAACTGAGCCACCGCGCCCCAGGCTTGGTCACAACTATATTTTGAAAGTAAAAACTGAGACAAGTAACAAAATCTCAATGACATTTTATGTTGACAGTGCTGGTTAGATCTGACCCTTTCAAAAGGTTAAGGAGAAAATTTGGATATGCTGTTCACAGAGATGTGGAAACATGGTCTTAAATCAATCCTTTGTTTTTCGACTGCTGAATCATCTTATTATATGTACTTGGTGAAAGAGCCATCAAATATCTTTACCCAACATGATCATAGATATATGGATGCTGTGTAAAAACTACATTTAATAGGTCTTGTATAAAACAGTCCAAGTGCTAGAAGCCCATATATGTTTTATAAAAAGTGCTATACCACAATTAAAAGGTTTCATATTTTGCAGATGTGTTTCATATCCTTTTAGAAGAAAACAATTTGTATTCACATGAACTGGTCTGGTCGCAATTTATTGAAGAGTTTCTATAGGCACTCTCCGATATATGGCAACAAGCAAAATCCATATGAACCAACTCTTAACAACCACTAGCCCTACATCAGCTAAAAGACAGGTAAAGGTTGGTATTACTCAGTGCATTTGTCAGGCCCCCACTTGTTCTGTATTTTCAAACATACCTTCTTCCAAATTTGTGGTACTCTGGCATCAAACATATTGTCAAGAGCATCTCTCAAGTTCTCACTCATAATAATTGTACCATCAATTGCCAACTTCAAGTCCTTAAGTGTTATTCTTACAAGGGATACCACTTTTTGAATTCTGTCTATTTCTTGTCTCAAGAAGATATTGATGGGCTGCAGGTGTCCCATCTTTTTTAATCTTTCTTTCACCTGAAAATAATGCGCAATCATTGTCAGAACAAGTTATGGTCTTTTATATGCCAACTGCCAACATGATTTCAATTTACTATTGCCAAATTAACTTCAGATGACTATCTTTATACTAGGGCTTCATTTCTGTGAGAACAAGGTGAATCAAAATGTTCACACTTAGAATTGTTAAGGTGTGTTATTAGGGGAGCTAAAAAAAAATGTACCTGTGGTATTCAGAGTCAGTGATGTTCTGAGTCTGAAATCTAAAATCTAATTATGGTTCCACAATTCTATTTTTCGAAAACTCTCAAAAATGGGAAAATCAAATAGTTTTTTGTTTTGCTGTTGACATTCAACTCTTGTCTCAATCAAATGTACAGCTCTGATTTCACATTGTGTTAGATGATCCTTATGAATATGTTATATCACTTGGAAATTCCACTGTGCAATACTGATGTCTTGTGAGTGTGATATAAGTTATGAATAAATTAATTTCCAGATGCCTTATTTCCAAGAAAAAATGCTGAAAGCAAATGAAATAGTCATTGTGCATGTTAAACAATTTGAATCAGGAATAAAGCAATATATCTAACCCTCATTTAAAAACATTTTGTAACAAGACTAACAGTGACCGCATGCACATGGATGCCCCCGAACTATGACCTTGATCTGTGAGCTTCACCTCCATCGAACAAAAACAAACTTTGTGTGTGATACATCGTCTCCATATAAACAACATGTATGCCAAGTTTCAACAAAATCCAATGAAGCATCTCAATTATGGAGCAGACACGAAAACCTTCCTGATGGACGGACAGACAGACAGAAACGACAAGCACTACATGACCTGAAATTTTTTTCTTTTGGGGGCATAAAAATTAAATTTATGCATTTTAATAAAGGATTGGATAAACAGAAGGCATTCACTTTTGTTTTATAACAGAACATAAGGTCACAATTGGTGCAGGGTACCATTTTGCCAATTGGTAGAAATCTCTTTACTGAGCAAAAATGTTGATCAATTAAAACATCAAACACATTAAAATAATAATTTCTAGAATGTTATGTTATGGTATTCATATGAATGGAAATGGCAGTACACAATGCAAAAATATGTGAAGAAAATGTCGACATTGATTGACTGGCAAATTATTCTGTTGGTATCTAAGAGGTGGAAGAAAAAAACTACCCCAATTAGAAATAAGGCAATCAGTAGGTGGACAAGCATGATAGCACACTTCAGAAATGACATACTGTTTGTACTGCATTCCTCCTGTATTACATCCTATTAGATGCAGTCTTGGTGTACTCCACGTTTTTTATCTTCAACACACGAGAACTTAAAATAAATTTTACTTTAGCAACAAGCTGACAAACTGTACAAAATGTTAAGTTTACATGTCCTTACAAAAACAAAGAAGATGCAAAGTCTTAAAATAAGAAATTTGAAATATGAAGAATGATCTTGAAAAATTCTCTTTCAAGATGTTATACATCATGGGATATTATTGATAGTTTAACTATTAACTCTAATTCACAAATTATTTTATTAAAAATAGTCAGAGCATCAGATGACCTTTACCAATTAAAATCAATAAACTGAAAAAAGGTTGAAAAAAACCTAGAATTCTAAACTTAGTAACCATTGCAGTGGACAGCTAACACACTTAACAGGTAGAGAACAACTATTTTTGGTTGCCAAAATTTATTCACATGTATTGTCTTTGTTACAATTTATGGGCACTCTCCCATAAATTTCAACTGTGCTTTTGTTCAAATCAGATGCCTAGAAATAATGCCAACCTGAGACAAGAGCAACTAAAGATTTTCCATTATTACCTCATGTGGTACAAAGCCTGCTGGCAATTTATCCAACATGTCATCAGCAAGACGATAGACAACAGATTCACGTGTTTCTCCAGAACCACCAGCAGCATCTTTAGGCTGTATACTAACAATAGTTCCCAACATTTCATTGGCTGTGTTTGTTTGGTATCTGCAATGAAAAATGATAAATTTCAAGTAATTTGTATATTTTTTATACTTACTAATGGCCCAGACTTAGCTGGTGCAAACTCAATATTATCAAGGGCCAAACACAAATTTTGAACCCCTCAATCCCCCAAATTTGCATACAAAACCGAAAATTAAAAGTCCTATCTGGCCCTCCATACTTTTACTATCTGCACATGTGCAGTACTCAGGAAGAGACTGGAATTGGTGCCAACATCATTCTTTGTAGACGAGCCTACTAAAATAATAACTCAGCTGGGAGGTATGAGTGCCCATTCCTGGGCACCAAACCATCCCTGTCTGGGCCATTAGTAAATATAAAAAATATACAAATTACTTTAAATTTATCATATTTTTATACTAATAACCAATGGCCCAGACTTAGCTGAATCGTAAAAAGGCGGAGGGCCTAGGACTTATGTATTAACAGACCAAATACAGCTCCTAAGCCTGTATTCCAAGGTGAAAAGGAGATTAAATTAAAAGGAATTACATGTATGTCTCTCTCTACAATAACAGAGAAGACATATCATAAATAAGGAGTCATATCAGAGTAATTCCGTAATCTTAGCATGAATGATTATGCTAATTGCATGTAACGAACCCCCAATTTTAAGGCTAGTCCGGACTAAGCCCCTTAAATCATGATGGCGTATTCAAGAGTGAGAGACTAACCCCCACAAACACACGTCATATATAAATAATAAACAAGCTATATCTAGGATCAGTAATAATCTACAGACAAAACAGCTTCACTCATAGTTACACAATTATCAAGCTGGAGAAGAAGAAAAATCACACCCCCTTTTTTTGATGGAATATTCTTCAAAACAAAGAGGGAAGCGCTCTGGAATCAGCGAAAAACGGTACCAAATAATCAATTTTTATTTGGCCAACAGGCACCCAGTTATTAATTATTATTAATTATTGGTGCTTAACGCCACTTCAGAAGCTACAGCTATCATTGCGATCCGGGTTAACAGTGCATGCTTCTAACGTACACCGGAGTCGAAATATGTATATAGGTAAAAAAACGGTGATATAACGTGTACAACCATACACTTCTTCAATTGAATCCTAATGGAAAGTATCTGTAGAGCAAACACGCCTCTAAGGCAACCAACAGGCGACCCTTTCCAGTGTACAAGTAATTCCAATAATAAAACTCCAATTGAACTGTGCGAATATACGAGAATGTGTACCATCTCTCATAGAAACCTGGATTTAGAACATGGAAAAAAGCTATGATTAATAGACGTACTCATCATGGACCATCTCCGAAATAATTCATTGTTTCCTAGGTCCGTAACAATCAATGACTGTTCGGAGAAAGAAATACAACTCCGAATAATGATGCCAAAAATTGAGAATGTATGCACAGATGGCCAAAAGCAGAGCAAGAATTTATATAATCTGTTCAATAATGCGTCTGCCTAATAAATACACATATTATCCACGCAAGCAATGAAATCCCACATGAATAATTCCTATCAAACCCCCCTCACCCACATTACTTGAATTGCTCTTGTGTAAGTTATCAAATAGTAAAGGAACCACAGGGCTCCCTCACATCTGACCAACTCCATAATGCCACTACGGATGGAGAGGGACGTGATGGAACAAATAATACACCATAATATCCAGTCCCTAAGGTGGAAATATAATCCACAGCAATATATTGGCTAGAAATGAAAAGGGAGAAAAAAACAATGTTCCAACACCCGATCATAAAAACCTAGATGAACTCCTTACGTTCGATCTGATATCAGGAAATATATTCATGAAAAGGAGTTAGTATAGGCGTTTGAAGAAATGCTCATTAATCACACTACATAAATAAGGCATCATCAATAGCGATTATTGCCTCATGTACAATGTAACTAACACCAAACCATACTGGTAGGAAGAGAATAACCTCCTCTAACATGGTATTCTGTCCAATAGGACCATGAACTCAGCCTAGCTGAAGCAGCTAATGGTCTTCTTATTCATGAAGACGATAAAAAGGCTGATAACTGCAGCCTTAGAAGCTCACTAAGGAGACTTACAATGCCAGCCGTAGCTTTTAAGTCTTCATCTCCATGAAGACACATATCTCAGTGTAACTTGCGACCTTGAAAGCTCACTAAATGGAGAATTACAACCATCGTCACGCAAGGTAGGGAATGACGAGCCGCCATTCTAACACCCGTAATTCCCAAAGAGACAGTAATCTCAAGGTAGCTACGCAGATATGAGTCTTTGTCTGCGTGAAGACATATCTGTGTCACTTGCGGCCTTTAAAAGATCACTAAATGGAGACTTATAACACTTGCCGCTAATGTATAAGAAAAGACCGCTGTAACAATACATAAGGCTACTATGGCGTCCACAATGGCATTAAATGTCCTGACGCCTAGGAATACAACACTGGGAAGGAAAAGGCATACTTATTCCCTCTAATGGCTCTATTCCAAACAAGACAGCTGTCTCAGCCTAACTATGCACTATGGAACCTCTATTCCTAAAGAATAGGGCATAGTATTTCTTATACTATTGCTAAGGCAACGAAGGCGTTGTTAATCGGGACAAAAGCTCTCAACACCTGAGCCAAAAGATCCAGCGAGGAAAGATCTTCATCTTTCCATCACCCGGTATGATAAGCTGTTTTTTGCCTAGAAAATGCACTTATATTCAGATGGAACAATAATCTAAGAGCTTGAGACTAAAATTTCATAGTCTTAAAGTGCCCTTCTGTAAGGGATGGAGACTCACACTCCGTAGCCCTCTCACCATCCAAATGTTCCATCTGAAAATATGGTCAACTCCATCCGACTGAACGGATGACTGGACCAACGCAGCACCGCCCGACAGCTCACTATCTGAGTCTGTTAAACGGTAGTACCAGCAACTACTGGAATGCTGTGATACGCCGAGCAATCTGCAGCAGCCAGTACATGACCGAGGCTAGCAGAACAATGATAATCCACTTGTTACCATAAGCTGCTCATGGGACGGAGATCTGTCCGCAGATCCTCGACACATGTCACGCATAAAAATGCCTCGAATGAATAGCTATCGACCCGAACATACGAAGTCAGATAGCCAGTCTGCGGTCAACGTACTTCGTTAATGAAGAAGCAGGGAAAGATGCCACAGCTGCAACCAGATCCGGCTGCAGTGTGGAAGGAGCGTCCCAAACCGCAAGCATGAACAGGCATCCCAACTCACTAAAGTTTCTCGAACCAAAAACAGTGAACCCCGACTGCTGACGGAAAGGAGAGGGTTCTCCAGCTCTGATCTCGCCAAGTGTTCAGTTAGAAACTTGTAGGCCTCTATCGCTTATCGTGCATTTTCATGGAAGAGGAAGCATCCCGACTCGTCACAAAGGATGGATGCTCCTACTCATTGAAGTTTCTTACAACACAAAACAGTCGTTCCCGACTGTTAATGGGAAGAAAAATGCTCTGCACCCGCGATCTGTCCCCAGATCTCACTAAGTATCCTGATTAGAAACTTCTAGGCTAATCCTCTTTCGTGCACTTCCATGTTAAGTAGAAGAAGCCATAACTGCCACCGGCCCCGGTTCCAGTGTGGAAGGAATGTTCCGATGCATGTTCCGACTCAATATGGTTTCTCACAATGAACACAGTTGACCCCAACTGTTAACAGGATGGAGAGGGTTCTCCAATCGGTGATCTGACCCCAGATCTAGTTGAGCGTCCCGTAGAGAAACTTCTGGCTTCTTCTACATGCACAACTGACCGGACCGGACCGGCCCAGCACCGTCCGACGTCTCACTACCGTTCTGCTGAGGGGTGCCCCTTGCTGGGTTTTTAAGCTGCTATAAGCTGCACAAATTGCAACAGCAAGTCCATTACGGAGGCTTGTGGAGCAGCGGCTTATTTCTCCCAGGACAGAGATCTGGCCGCCGACATCTCTGCAGAACGGCCCGATGAATCAAGCCTCGAATCACAAGCTACTAGATGGACCGACTTTCTTTTCCTTCTTCTTAATCTTCTTTTTTCGAGGCTAAAGACAGGAGTGTCTTAGCTCGGCTGCATGAACATCTATGGTCAGCTAGCTAGTGTGTAGTCGCATGTGCTTCGCTAAAGCGGAAGAAGAAGCCTTAACTACAGCCAGCCATGGCTGCAGTGTAGAAGGAGTGTCTCCAGCGACCAGGGAGGACGTTAGCTCTGACTCAGTGCAAGTTTCTCAAAGCAATAGTTGACCCCGACTATTACTGGGTTAGAGAAGGCTCTCCCTCTTGTGGACTGTTGCAGGCCTCGCCGAACTTCCCGAAGAGAAACTTGCAGACTTCTTTCCCTTATTTTGCCTTTGTCGCTGGGTGAGCTTTTGATTAAAAGTTGCTCGCTCTACTCAAATCTACACTCTCCTTGACCGCATCGGACATACCCAGTATTACGGTTCCCACTTACGGGTAACCACCTGACTGGTCGAGCTAGCTGCTGGAATAAGGGGCCTTATAACTTATATTCAAGAGCACCTTAGCAGCTAGCTCTATTTACTCCTCAGCGCGCGATGACGGTAGCACATTCTGGACGGGTGTCACAATAGCATCACCATGTGGACGGGTGTCACAATAGCATCACCATGTTCCTGTTCCTAGGGAAAAGAAACTGAGAAATCAAATTATCTTGCGGCGACAGCCCCGACATTGGAACTTCACCACTAATACATAGTGCAACACCCGCTTCCAACATTTGTGTACTAATGAGTCAACCTTGACCACACAAATAGGACCAGAATCAGGAGTGCAGTGACTACAGGCAAGGCAACAAGCATGTAAATCCATTGTAGACTTTTACGCCCAACACAGAGAGCAGTAATTCATAAATAATTATAATCCAACAAGTTCACTGCTCACCTAATATCTAACATATAATCATACAGTTTTAGGATACATGATGAAGACAATCAAAAATAATATCGGAATAAATTAAAATAAATTTTTTCCGATAACTTTTTTGAAAATGCCTAAGTTCCCTGAGGGAACCACATGAGCTCAAGGACATCCCGATAGAGCCTAAGTGTGGACAACACCAAAATATTAAAGCTAAACTACCGGAATATTAATAAATGTATCCTACTATAATTATGATGAAATAAAACCCTGAATATTACCCATAAAGGGCGTTGTTAAAATTAAGCGTCAGGAGAGAAAAAACGGAAACTACACAAAGGGCACACAAAGTCAGTAAATAATTAACTGATACCTGATGCAAAGCTAGATCTTCATGTGAACAAAAAACAATGCATCCGGTAGGAGATGCAAGACAAAAATGACCCAACACCCCTAGGTTGAGGACGTAAAAGTGGGGATAAACAGAATAAACATTTAAACATTCTGCACAACACGTTAAACTCCCAAGATATTTTATAAAAAATTTCAATAAAAAAAACAGCTAGAAAGCTTAGGAGTTTAACCAGAGGGTTCATGGAAGGATAGGGAAGGAACACATAATCAACAGTAGGTAAATCATTAGCAAAACTAATGACGCCAAGGCGTATATCCCAAAATTGGATAACATGAAATAAATTTTCATATTATTTAAGTTACAGCCCTGAATGACTCAAATCACTGTTCACTTCCATCGTCCATTTATTGCCTTGAATCACCCATATACTTCACTGATTAGTGTCTGGCATCCACCAAAAGAGAGATTTAAAGCACAGATGTCAGTTGAGATGTTTACTGACTTTGGGCCAAACAAAGAATAATGTTCACGCCAATTCCGGTCTTTTCCTGAGTACTGTGGATTCGCAGATAGTTTGGCCGGATAGGACTTTTAATTTTCGGTTTTGTATGCAATTTTTGGGGATTGGGGGGTTCAAAATTTGTGTTTGGCTCTTGATAATATTGAGTTTGCACCAGCTAAGTCTGGGCCATTGGTCATTAGTATAAAAATATATGATTGTAGAAAGCAGAAAATTGTTGGGATTTTCACACTGCTTTAACCATTTATCTGCAACACATAAAATCAGCATACAAATTTTATTTTTCATTTCTTTGTCTCGAAAACATAGCTTTTCACATCTCACCAGAATGAGCTCAAACTCATACTTTTCACTTAATTGTAACAAACAATGATAAAAAAAAAAATTGACTGATAAAAAAAATACTCCAACAACCTTATCAGATAACCCACTATACCTTGAAGTCAAGAAGCAAATTATTCCCATAATGCAACCAGACATTTAACCAATTCAATCTTGTCTGACAAAACTCAATAATTGAATTGGTTAAATTCCTTGTTACATTATCGGAAACATTTGCAATCTGATATTTTGAAAGTTAGACATTGGTGTGCAGCAGTTGAGAATGAATATTGCAGGTGTTGTATTCAAACCATCTTAGATGAAAGCTTCGGCAGACTGAATTACACTGGACATCTTTGTTAGTAATGGGAGTCTCAGTACCTAAAAAATGTACTACCAAGAAATGCACCAACTTTCCAAATTATCAACAAGGCTTACGTATAGTCTGAGTTGGGGTTGGGTAAGCCTAGTACATAGTCTTAAGCTAACATCTGGTACAGTACAACTCACAATTTGATTGGGCTTGAACTTGGGCAATAAAAACTGAAATTATATTTTCAAGTCTACAGATAATTTAATAATGTCAAGTAATTTGGATATTTTGAATTTTAATGTCATACTAAAACTCACGTTATGTCAGCATTGGAATGCAATCCAAAGCATTCTGGAGTATCTGAAAGAGGTAATCCCTCAATACTGTTTCTGAAATCATCTACTGTCTTACACTTGGGGATTTTATATCCTGAAAATAGAACAAGTTCATGTGTATAAAATAGGTCATCAATCTATAACGTAACTTATAGAGTGCTGGAAGCTCGTATTTGGGCTTTATTCTGAAGTGCAGGTACCACAACTTGATGGCTCATATTCAGTGGATGTGCTTTGTATTGTCCTTGAAGTGATATTATTAGTTTTTATGGGTTTCCCTTGTTATAATTTATGGGAGAGTGCCCATACATAGGCCGTCTCCCAAAAATTGTAACAAGCCAAAGTCATGTGTACAAGATTTCATGTCCAAAAATAATTTAGCACTCTTCCCGTTAAGCAACTGTAGATGAATCACTGGTGGGCAAGCAGTAACTCTGCAGCCAAAGAAGTCAAGCCAAGAAGCCAAGCTATATGAATTATCTGTATTAGAAGTTCCTCATCTGATGCCACAAAAAATATTTAGCAATGCTAGGACTGAATATTTTTTCTAATGAGTGAGATTTCTTTTAGACAGCTTTGCAAATACACTTATTTCGGTTCCCAATTTCCATGTCAACTATCAAAGTTTAAATCTCTTTACAAACATGGACTGGTATATTTAAAATCTTATTAACAAATATATTTATTGATCTACCCCCCCCCCCCCCCTTCAGTGTCAGATATATTTATTACCTCCCAATTGTGAAGCTGATCAAGAAAATTTATCTGACTTTAACCCTTTGAACACCAGAGGCCGCTTTTCCGGCCCAGGAACATAATACTTCATAATTTAATTAAGTGGGGTGTCTGTTATGTTAATGTATGGGGTAGACCAATCAATATTTTCAACATGCAGCCTCCTGGCTGCACGTTGAAAATATTAATTGATCTATCCCCAATTACTGAACTCTTCCAATTGCTGACATTGAACCGACTTGGAAGATACCACCAGGGTTTAAAGGGTTAAACCAGTGATCCAACAACATTTTGAAAACTTATTATTTTACCTGTGTAGAATGCAAAGCTATCAGAAAACATTGCTTCACTGAACCATACTCTAGAATAGGTATTCAATAGTCTTTTGTCATAATCATCTGTTACTCTGCCTCCATACTGAACTTCTCCCACCATGTATCGTACAGTTGTGAATGAGATTCCCTGTAAAATTAATAACAGCATCATTAAAAAATCCTACATTAAGATGAATTGGAAAGCGAGAAGTTACAACAACAGTTACCAGTAGAAGAAAGTGAAAGAAAAAAGTAGTGATGTAGTACAGGGGTCCCACAGGGATTCTTACAAATGTTACAGGTTTTAACAATCGAGATCTTTAGGAGTTCCAACCCCACCTGTTTTCCAAAAAGTTAAAAAATTTATAGTAATTTATATATTTTTTATACTTACCAATGACCCAGATTTAGCTGGTGCTAACTCTAAAATATCTAGGGCCAAACACAAATTTTACCCCCCAATCCCTAAAATTTGCATCTAAAACTGAAAATTACATGTCCTATATGGTCCTCCATACTTTTACTCCACTGCACATGCACAGTGTCAAGGAGGTCTCGAAATTGCCGCCAAAAGTCATTCTTACAACCAGTGCCTGGTAAGCATTATGTACTCAGCGGGGAGGTATGAGTTCCCAACTCATGGGAGGGCCATCCCTGTCTGGGTCATTGCTAAGTATAAAAAATATATAAATTACTATAAATTTTTAAACATTTTTATACTGTACCAATGACCCAGACTGAGCTGAATAGTAAAAAGGTTGGAGGGCCTAGGACATAAGGAAAATCCAATAGACTCAATTACCTATAACAGACCTATCCCCTTAAGGAGAAAAGGAGAGATAGTCTTACATGTATCTTTCTTATTTGTAACAAAAAAGAAAGACACAATACTATTCTGTAATTGAGCACAATAACATCAATGATCTCTATAAACATCTTGTATAACCCTTTATACTAATATTTTTTTAAGGAAAGCCAACAAATACGGGAGTCTAGAGAAATGAGACTGTATATACTCATTTAAAAGTGTTCGAGGATTGTATATTAATGCTCAATTAATCACGTGATATATACGAATGCTTCACACCAATCAACACTTAAAAATATTACACAGATGAGTAACCATAGGCTTAACCCTAAAATCATTTCGGAACCGACATGGAATTACTAAGTCCAAGGGAGGTATTCCCTTGCTTTACACTATAAAGCATGTGACCTAAGGGAACACCCCCCCCCCCCCCCCTTTTCCTTGCCCTGGATCAAATACTCCAGAGTATTTTCCAAAGACTTTTGGCGGCAATTTCGAGACCTCCTTGACACTGTGCATGCGCTGTGGAGTAAAAGTATGGAGGACCATATAGAACATGTAATTTTCGGTTTTAGATGCAAATTTTGGGGATTGGGGGTAAAATTTGCATTTGGCCCTAAATATTTTAGAGTTAGCACCAGCTAAGTCTGGGTCATTGGTACAGTATAAAAATATACATTGTCATGTCACAAAAGATATCCAAGTCTATACTTGAAATAGAGACTCTGTACCGGACAAGTGGTCCACCCAAGGGGAGAGTGACTGGCACACTGGACAACCTGTCTGCCCATAATGGTCAATTTGTCTGCCGGACAAGTTGTCCACCTATAGTGAATAATTTATCTGCCTAAAAAACTATATAAGAGTACACTGTCCAAGCAAATACAAAAAATACCACTGACGAGATCGATACGATCGAATCTAGTCTGATGGAACTAGAATTCATCGATTTCTTTTTTTTATTTAATTTAATCTTATTTGTTTGACAAGAATTGGCTTAAAGTTATGCAACTTATATTAATACCTCTCCTTGACACAATGCCACAGGTGTGCGATGAACTTTGTAACGGCAACTTCAGGGCCTCGGTCTTCCCGAGTACTACGAAGGGATCTTTAGCCTGCATGGAGAGTTCTCTCCGCATAGAGGCACAGCCATTTTACATCTCCACCCAATAGAAATACACTGTGACAGCATCAACCCTGCAATTGATGCTGACAAGTGTTTGGACACCTTGAGAACTTTCCCCAACCAGGGATCGATCCTAGGACCTCTGGCATGAGAGACCAGTGCACTTATCCACTCGGCCACCACTCCCCCATACATTTCTTTTGTATTGGGCCCAATTGTTGTAAGATAAATTAACAAGCACTGATGGCATTATTTCTCCTGGCAAGTATCCTGGTCATTGCATGCCAGAAAAGATAATGACACAGTTGAAATGACCACAATAAACATGCATAAACCTTAACAAAAGTTTTGATGAATAAAAGTTAGAGGTGCATATTTCAGTCCATTCTCGAAATGACAGAAATTCCCAATTCTGGTCCTCTATGACAACTTTTCCCATGTTAAGAGCCATACTCCTCAAGGCCCAATGGGGGTAGAATAACCTCTGCTTCTACTTTTTCTTGAACTTTTCAATCATATAGTAGAACGTGATGGAACAGAATACCAGTTTCTTCAATAAAAAAAGATAGTCATCTCTGAAATGTACTTACTCGTTTTGGATCAAGGTCATCCAAATGGTTCTGTATGAATTGCACTGTTGCAGTAAAATCTGACTGGTTGAACTCATATGGGATATTCCATCCAATTGGTCCAAATTTACGTCGTTCTTGCACAATTGTATGCAAAAATGCCACAGCATACAACATAGGTTTCCATGCTGGAACATTGGTATATTCCAGTTGCTCCTGCAGTAATAAAGTGAAAAAATTTTAAAAACTATAACTTGAATAAAACATTGAGATTTCTTAACATATTTTTCAGTTTCCTTTTGACAAAAAAATTATTATCAGGATTTCTTCAAGCCTCAGAAAAATTAAATTTAGGCAAAATTTGAATAACTTTTTGTTTCCCCTCACAATGCCTCAAGATTTTGATGGTTGAAAGGTTGGAAAATATAAAACTTTATTCAAATGTCTTGTCACAATATAGCATAGAGGACTTTAGTCATTCTCCAGTAAACTGTATCAAAACAAAACCTTATGTACAGATTCTGAAAACCAAAAATAATTTATCATTCTAGTGGGTTACTGTTTATTTGAAGTAGCCTGCCTTAACTAAATATTTTCTAAATGGTAATCAGTTTGCATTCAAAGCATAGTTTGTGTCCAATATGAGGTTAAAAAATATATTTTGTAAGCCAAAAAAAATAAAGTTTACTTGATAAATTCAGTTTTCGTTGGAGAGATTTATCCCATTTGTTACAAGAGTTAAAAAAAATTGTCACTTCAGTAATTCAATCCAAAAATATCCCTAAATGTGGAAAAAAAATTAATGAAATCTAGATACTATTAATCTTGAAACATCAAACAAAGCATTCTGATTAGAAAACATATTGTTTACCTGTGTTACACCAGCATATGTTCTCTTCAATCCAGCTTTTACACCTTGAGGTGGTTCATTGGTGAATTTGATTGAAGACTGCAGTAAGTTGATTGGAAACTTGGCATGTACTTCAGTTGTCATCCAGCATCGGAACCTTTCATGACACTGATCTGTTAGAGTGACCTGTCGTATAATGAAAAAATTGTAACTGGCAGAAGATGATATATAATAATTACAGAAACGGGGGTAGTTATATCCATCAAATTTTCTCAAATTAGAATGAAAAACACTTTCACTGCCTCAATTCTGTGGGTTTGTAATTATTTGTAGACAAGTTTTAGCTGCATATATAGAGAGCCAAGATTTAACTAGACATAACTGTTAAGCTAGTTGGAATGTAACTTGAATGTTCAGCAAGAGAATGAAGGATGTAATCATCAAGGTTTTGAAATCTGGCCTCAATTTGTCAACTATTATGACAAAGAATGCTTGCTCTCCAACCACTGGTGTTTATCTGAAGCTTGCCAGTAATCAAGACTAAAGCCAGTGGCATTGATACGGAGGGTAGAAGAGGGGGTTGAGGGGGCTAAACATTTTGTGGGAAATATTTAGCACAGTTCATCAGAAAATATTTGATGCTTTTCTTGGTAAAGTTTTGCAAAATACAAGGAAAATATTGATATTTTAGCTAAAACATGAAACTTGTACATTGTATTTTTTTTTAAAATTTATCTGACAAGCACCAAACTCGATTTGAAGGTACCCATGACAAATCCACATACCATAAATTTGTCAATTGACTCAATGTTTGGTGACAAAACTCTGGAAAACTGCTATTTTGGAATTACAGAAAGAAGGAATGATTGACAAAGGTAACTCTATGTGCCTCCCAGAAATTTTGTGGCAGAGGCATAAAAATAATTTATTGTTTGTTTGCTATAAGGTGTTAAAGTTAAGCAGTTTTGAAAGTGTGCTTCTACTCACAGTGTCTAGCAATTCATCCATGAAGTCTAATCCAAGGTGGCAGTTCTGGAGTAAGATCCAACGCCCTTCTTGCATTGATACAGTGAGCAATTTTCTGGCATGAACTTCCTGTCCTTGTCCCATGGAGATAGCCGCACACTCTGAAATGACATTAGCAGTGATTCCATTTCTTTTCATTTTTCAACTCTCAAAAACAATGCAATGGAAAGCTCTAGCACTTAGGCTAACAAAGGAGTATATTGTTTCCTAGGGTTATTTCTCACAGGTTAGTTTTCATGAAAGTACACTAAATTGTGTTTATCATGTGAGCTATATTACACATTGCTCAACTCAATTCAAAAAATAACCCTGAACTTTCAGTGTTTTATTGTGCATGATGGTTTACACACAGTATTCACTGAGTAATTTCATACGCAGCCACTCTGTAAACAGATGTCCATTCATACTCTTACTTGTTTGTACAGTTGGAACCTTAGAAGCAAATATGATCTTAATAGACCACCTGGTAGTCTGGGCAGATTTCACCTGATGTAAAGCGGAGTACATCACTGTGTGTCTTGTGTTTATTGCATCTCATAAACTTAATAATTTCCACATGAGATCTCATAAACTTAATTTCAACATGAGGTTTAGCAGATAAACACACTGTAGACACATGTGTATCTGAAAACAGCCCACACAAGGAAAAGTTACCGCAGAAAGCATATTTGTTGTATCGCCAACACAATGTGTGATAGGCTCAGTTTTCACCTTGAATTCACCAATGATGAAAGACTCAGTTTTTAGCTCCTAAATATCACCAATGGTGCATATATCAAAATTCCAAACTCAACTTTCAGAAAATGTGGCCAAAATATATTTTTGAATTTATAAGGAATTTTTTGTATTCTTCAAATACATCGCTTATTGACTCTGCTCAGTTATCTTCCTACTAAAAAGCAAAAAAAAGCTGTCACAAAAAAATTATATTTGAAACCTCAGCTGTCACTTGGCGACATAATTATGAGAAAAAAACATCCTAACTAAACTAAATTATTGAAGTATATCACAAACCCTTTCGCCTCTATAAATATATTTAAACACAGGCAATGCTGAGGGTGGCTATGCTTCCACACCCCACTACCAAGCATGCATTTCTAGTAAATTATCTTTGTTTACATTGAATTAATAAATATCTCATCTTATATCCATTAAATCATAGCACCAATACAGCAGGCCACCAAATGTGTCCATGGGACACTAATGCCCCTGCTTTATGATAAACTACATTTAGGGGTTAACAAAGTCCAAAAAAGGGCCATAGCTCTGATAACAATTATCGCACCACATTCAAAATCAAAACAATCTGGTATATTGTCTTCAGTAAGCTATATTCCATGTTTAATTGAAATCGGACACAGACACCTATAACTCAAGTTGCCATCCAGAAACCAATATCAGCATGTCTTCTTAGTCAGAAAAGGGCCATAACTCTGCCATAAAATATCGGACCAAGCCAATGATCAAATTTAACCTGTAGTATGTAGTTATAAACCTATGTATAAAACTTTATTTCATTTCGTTCAGTCAAATTAAAGTTATCATCCAGAAACCTATATCAACATGTCTTCTACGTTGGAAAAGGGCCATAACTCTGCCAAACATTATTGGAGCAAGCCCTCTAGCAATTCCAGCCTGTATTATGTGGTTATAAACCTATGTATAAATTTTTGTTTCATTTTGTTCAGTCAAACTAAAGTTATCGTCCAGAAACCAATATCAACATGTCTTCTACGTTGGAAAAGGGCCATAACTCTGCCAAAAATTATCGGACCAAGCCCTCGATCAGTCCCAACTTGTATTATGTGGTTATAAACCTACATATAAAACTTTGTTCCATTTTATTTAACAGAAGTTATCGGCTGGAAACTATATTTGGGATGGACGTTCAGACATATGTACGGATTGACAAGGGAAAAACTGAATGCCCCTGCCCAATTTGGGGAGGTGGAGGGGGTGGGGGCATAAAAAAATGAATCAAAATGTTTGCTAGCATTTCTTCATGAGACAGAGAAATTGATATCTATCTCATACTGCTCTCTCAGGTTTTTTCATTTTAGAATTGAGACAAGGCTGATCGATAGGCCCGGTGAAGTGGTCGACCAGGCTGATTTTTGTTCACAGGGGTAGATTTATTTTTTTACACTTGAATGAGCACATTATATTGATATTTCATGTGTATTGTGTTATATGATTTGTTACAAATAAAGATTAATAATTCCAACTTAATCATACCTAATTGCCTTTTATTATTTTGCTATGGGCTATTAACCAGGCAATATGAATACTATACTGACCAGTGTCTTTGCCCATATTCGTGATTTACCACCTCCCCCTCCCCCCATCCTTCCACCCCCAACTTTCTCCTCCAACACAAGGTGCCCTCTATGTGTTCAAGCCCACTCCCTCAGTTTCAAAAACTTTAAAAGTCAGTTCACAGGTGAATTTTAAACAAAATTAGGTGAGTAGCGATGTGTTGTCATTTCGTTGAATATGATGCAGATTTCCTTTTCTTTCTAACGTTCAAGAATCAGATTGTTGCTTGCCTTGATATGTTAAAATGAGGCAAGTAACATAATTTTATTAAAAAAAAAATTTATTCCGAAGCAAAAATGGTGTTGTTTTTATTTTCACGATTTCACTTTGGTGAAGCTCAACAAACTTGACATCATGCACTCTCATTTGTCAATTATTCCCTAAACACGCCCATAATATAAATCACTCATGAATAATTTATGCATGAACAAGTTTATGTTTAGTGTATACTTTTCCAACTGAATTGTAATTGCTTTGTATAGTGATGGGTCATTTTTGAAGACTGCTTAAGATGCAGAAATTACAAATTCTTGAGTAAACTATTCAGAATAAAGGCTCGATCGACCATGTTTTTTGTGCTCGTCTATGGTCTTTTCGTATGTCCCCAATGGAAGTACACGAATACACCCGGAATCTCCAGATCAAGTAGTGTCACAGATGGAAGTTATTTTGTTCTATGAAAATGCTTGTTACTTGACTCGGTGAGAGTGATAAAATCAATAGATTGATGACGTGGTTGACTGATCAGCTTTGTCAGATTATTTTTGTGGTTGATTACCAGGGCGGAGCTGAGCTGGCTGGTCAAAATGCAAGCCCTTCTCTCTGTAATCCACAAGGGACTATTTAGGGGATGTTGCTCCATGTATATCAAGCAGTTATGTAGAAATTAATATCTATGTTCTATTAGTTCATCTTTAATCCAATACAGCTTGTGTTTAAGAAAAGAGATAAGTTTTGTCAAGTTTATAAGCTGAAGTGTATTCAAAAGGCTATGGGTATATGGAAGAAAAGAAATCTTCACTTGAGCCCTTACTAATTTTGTTTTGTATGTCTAATTACTTCTTCTGGTCATAGCAGTTTTAAGTGCAATTTATTTATTTATTGGGGTTTAAGGTAACATATTTCTGAATAATGGCTACTTGTTACAACAACATGGATATAAAGTGAAGCTCAGACCAGCATTTATAACCATGTTACCCATTTTTGAGAACTTCCACCCTAGGCTTGGTGACCTGGTCCTATTTTAGCAGCAAACTTGAGCTTTCACGGTAAAAAAGCACTGCTTCACTTCCCGGGGATGCCACAGGGATTTCAAGTCCAATAATGAAATTTTATCTTCAAGAAGAAGTACAAAATCAAACAAATCTCCAGTCATCAGTTAATCCCTTTACCCAACAAATAACTTGCACCTGAAACATTTCTTATTAAATATGTACATATTTTGATATTTGTTTTCGCAACATAGCTTCTGACCCTTGATTGACTGAATGAATTTAATAGTTTGTTTCAATGTGGAATTATAAGCTCTGTTTTAGAGTCAAAAAAGGGAAAAAAAAGTACTCAAATCTGAATATCAACTATTTCAGAATTTATTTAGCTCTAGCAGATTTTCATCAATTCATTAAGTCAAGGTTAATATCATTCATTTCAAAGAAAAGTAACAACAGTGGTAAGGAATATAATTATGCAGAGCATGCATTAAAATATATCATCTACTTTCTACAATTAGTAGAGGCCCTCTAGCACCTGGCAGGTGGGGCAGTTCTTGATTTTAGTTGATGTTTATCGTGTTTTCAGTCTGGTTAGGCCTGCTCCATCATCAACTGCAAATTGAGTATTAATGTTCATTAGGCCTAAAAAAATTAAAAATCTGTTTCTCAGGCCCTCCTGTATGGACCTTTTCGCTGCTGCATGCTCTCTTTTTATAACAAATGTAAACTTTAACCCTTACCTAACACAAAAAGCAGACGACACTTGCAAATAAAATTCTTGAAGCACTAATTTTTTGCATCAAAAACATAGCTTATGACCCCTCATTGGAATGAGCTTGGTGAGCTCATTCCAATGAGGAGTCATAAGCTATGTTTTTGTGACAAAAAATGAAAAAGTAATAAAAATTGAATGGTGAATTATGTGAGTAGTGTTGGCCGGCTTTGACCGTTACGTTGGGTAAAGGGTTAAAAAAAAAAAAAAACTTGAATGGTTTATGCCTGATATTTTACCCAAGTTAATAAAATTGATGAATTTGTCCCTTTAGTGCAACAAGGCTTTGAAATGCTTTAGCATTGCAAAGCCTTCTTGCACTCAAGGGATGAAATACATCACCACCTAAGCTATTCTGTAGATTATGAGGCCTAAAACATAAAACAAAAGAAGAAAATGAATATATGATGGTAAACAAATAATTACAAAAAAATGGCCTGAGAAACAGAAGATCTACATTGTGGAGCCTTAGTTATATATCAAAGTCAACCACTCATTTGATAAAAGTACTATGCTAACCAAGAAGTTATTCTTTTAAATTGTGTAACAAGCCATGTTAAATAATTTTAAACTTACTAATTCCCAATTTCTTTGCCAGTCTCTCAATATTATCAGTAGGATCAGAGCCCATGGACAGGAAACAGATTAAGGGGGTTCTATTTATAGATTCTTCCACCATTTCTTCCATGTTGAGTATCACACCTTCAGCAAACTAGATAAATAAATCAGTATATGAGTAAAGAATAATGAAATCCAAATTTTGAAAATTCAACTGATTACAAAACTTAAAAAACTAAGAAAGAAATTTTATTTTTAAGTTTTAGGTTTTAGGCTGCATCAATGTAATGAAAGACAAATGTCTGGATGCATTGCTGAAAAGGTTAATAATAAACAAACTGAGATTGACTGGTAGAGTGTTAATTCTCTGTGCAGTGATGTTGAAATATCAAAATGTCAAGCATCTAATATTTCCCATAATGCAGCTAAGAATATAACCATTTCAATTTTCTTTGACAAACCTCATTGAGCTCTTTTAACCAAGATTGGTGCAATTCCTACCTGCAATATTGGAAATAATTGGTGTTTAAAGTTTTGCTACTCTGAGCTCTGTGTACAGTGTTTTAAATTAATTTAGTAGTTAAGTTTTGCTTTGTCCTTGTTTTTAGACACTCAATAAAATGTAAACTAACAAATTCACAGTAACAAAATTTAATTTACTTTTAGTCAAATATGAAGGACATGCTATGAGTATATGAGAACTACACTATGGAACAAGCACTTTTAAGCATAGAAATGGGTTCCTGCACTGACCCAGTTAAGAACATGATTAGACTTTTGTCCAGATAAGATCTAGGTTATTGGGGAAAATGAACAGACCAACCTGAGAAAAAATAAAAAAAAATAATCGAATCTGAATGGCGAGGTATACGAATAGTTCTGAATAAAGCATTAGGTAAAGGAATAAACTGGTGATATGCTGTGAAGTGGCATACTGCTGGACACAGCTCACACAGCCTTACTTCAGCATCACATAACAGCATATTACCAGAAAAGACATTGAGAACACTAAAACAGCCAATGTTTTATTAGTTATCAGATGCAAGAACACAGTTATTTCTTTGAACATTCAAAAATTTTGTTTCAACTCTTTAACCTGCAGGACAGATTGATAGCTGTATTTATACATAATTCATGGCCTGGTAGGAGGTTCATGATTTCAATATACCTTGATCCCACACTATAATCAGAAAGCTCATTTTGTACAAAATATGTTTCTTAATTCTATGACAAAAACATAAATAAATTGCTGATGAAAAAATAAATTGCTTTGACACCAACTGTCTGGAAGATAAAATAGCATTAGTCCTATCTATAGCAGTCAAACAATCAAATCAAACATTTGCTTGGACATCAATTATTTGCAAGACTTCGACATCAATTGTCTGAAAGCAAGTCTGAAAATAAACAATCTGTCATTTGCAGAAAGAGGTTCCCAGTCAGTACATTTGCTGATGCTATCCTATACAGTGGGCCAATTTATCTTGTGGGTTCCTCTTTCGGTTTAGGTTTCAGACCCTGATTCAGATTGAGGTTCACAGAGGGTAAATTTGGTGATGCTACACAAGCCAGAAAATAAGCAGACTGACATCTGCAAAATGAGATCCCCCAGAGGGTGAATTTGGTGATGCAGAGAGCAGGGGAGCATCACCAAATTCACCCTCTGGGGATCTCATTTTGCAGATGTCATTCTGCTTATTTTCTGGCTTGTCTAAAAGACAAAGTTGACTAGTACATGTTTGATATTGTAAGTAATTTCCGTGCAACAAATTGTTTTGAATGCTTTTTATATTCCATTCATTTTTCCCAAACTGATGTGAACAAATAATACTAGCAAACCAAGTTGAAAGAAAATAAAAATTATAATTACCATGAGTATGTGCTAAATGAGAAATTTATGAACAAAACATGGAGGTTATTTTTGAGATATATCATGCTCACCCTGCTTCCCAGTGCTTCAGCAACATATTTCCTTGCCATTGGAATTGCTCGATCAGCACACCATGACCTGATAAGCAGTAGTTTATGAAATGTATCCAGAGTTTTAGTGTAACCGTCTGGGATTTCACATTCTTCTGGTGCGTCTTCATCAAACCAGGTCTTCCAAGCCTATTGAAAAATACAAATAAAAATCATGGATACTTCAATATTATTGAAAACAAGAAGAATTTTATGTGATATAGAGACAAACTGAATTTAGCCCATAATTTACTACAAACTGCAAAAACAGTACAAATGAGATAAGTTTCTTTGTAAAACATACTTCAGGACCACTGACTGAAAGAAAATGAAATGAAAGTACCAGCCAGTGATTTTCTTACTTAAAAGCACTACTAAAAATAAATTGCACATAAAATCTTCAACAGATTACGGATATAAGATCTGTCCAAATACCAGATATATCATTTATTTAATAAAAGGTTGTCTACATTTATTTCCAACACATCTAGTAACATGGTGAGAAAAAGTACCTTGTCATTCTTGGCCACTTGATGAAGAATTTGTGAGAACTGTGACAGTTTACTGAGCTCGACTAAATTTAACCATGTCATGTCGAGAATCCATTTCTTTGGTTTTGGTTCAACAGCATTCAAATCTAAGGCTGCACCACCTGTCATATAAAAGATATAGAACCTTGAAAATTCCCCAGCCTTTTAACAATTTAAAATTCAGTCATCTTAATGAGTTACATTTCACCAGCATTAGTTTTACTAATTTGGAATCATTAGTCATAGAAACTATTTTTTCACATGTGTGATGGCAATCCATTAAAATATACTGAATTGAAATGGCAATTATGATCAGACACTGGTAATGATGCAAGTAAAGTTTACAGGGAGTAAAAGCCAAAATTTTTCCAAAAAGCACTGAAACCATTAAAATAATAATTTTTTCTTCAATTAGTCAATTTTTAACCAGTCAAAATTTTTAGGACTCCAGCCGATATTAGAAGAATTTGCCATCAATACTGACCAAAGAAGATTATTTCAAAACTTGGGTTGGCAATGCTGAAACAAATATCTGGCCTTGATAAATATAATGGATACTTGGACAGGAAAAAACACCTATTGAATGACTAATATTTTATTGAGTGAAAATTTTGATATTTTACACTATTTGCAGTTTTGATGTATGAATTTATAGAGAAACCTTCTCAACCTTGTCCAACATTCAAGGAAAATTACCTAACAACCAGTATTATAAAAGCAGTAGACTCCCTGCACACATAGTGCTTTTATAGTCCAATGAGAAAATTATTGATAACATCCAAACAGCAGATGCCATGGCACAGACCACCTGAACTACAATCAGCTCCTTCAGTGACCTTAGTATAGAAGCCAACTCAAGAAACAAAATGGTAATAGACACTTCAGAAGAACCGAAGGCAAAATGACAGAAAAGGAAATGAAATACAGAGAACCTGCCCCATATCCCAGCGGATATTCATTTAAAAGTGTAAAAGCCAGTATTACTTTTTCATGGAAAAGGTTATTCTCATATTTGTCACAATGTATTACCCTTCTGAAGAAAAGTTGCAGAAATGCAGATACAAACGAATAAGATAAATCAGAACAATTAAATAAGGGGAACTAAACAGACAAGATGTTTTAAAAGTAGTCAATTGTCAACTTAAAAGGTGATTAATTAATACTGAAGGGTAATATATTTATTAATTTACATTTAAGGTCACTTTCAGCATCTATGCCGATATCATGACAACAATGCAGGTATAAAGTCAAGTTTAGCCAAACTTTCATACCTGTGTTGTCCACTGAAAAAAATCCCCCTCAGGCAATGGCAACAAGACTCTATTTTACCTTTAACCCTTTACCTAACATGAAAAGCAGACATTTGAAAAAAAAACAATTCTTGAATAACTAATTTTTTGTCTCAAAAACATAGGTTATGACCCCTTGTTGGAACGAGCTCGAAAAGCTTGTTCCAACGAGGGGTCATAACCTATGTTTTTGAAACAAAAAATGAAAAAATAATGAAAATTAATTGGTGATTTTTTAGAATACCACTGGCCGGTTTTGGCCATTATGTCGGGTAAAGGAGAACTCATTTACAACAATAAACAAGCACTGCACCACTCTTGGAGGCCTCACAGGGTGAAGAATACTTTGAAACATTCATATTTTGACTAAGAAAAAACATTTTAATGGTAATCGTAAATTAGTCAAAAAGTTTAAAAATTTATAGTAATTTATATATTTTTTATGCTTACCAATGACCCAGACTTAGCCGGTGCTAACTCTTAATTATTCAGGGCCAAACACAAATTTTGCCCCCCCAATCCCCAAAATTTGCATCAAAAACCAAAAATTAGATGTCCTATATGCACAGTGTCAAGGAGGTCTCGAAATTGGTGCCAAATGTCATTCTTACAACCAGTGTCGGGTAAACGTTATGTACTCAGCAGGAAGGTATGAGTTCCCAACTCATGGGAGGGCCATCCCCGTCTGGGTCATTGGTAAGTATAAAAAATATATAAATTACTATAAATTTTTTTAACATTTTTATACTGTACCAATGATCCAGACTTAGTAAAAAGCTTGGAGGGCATAGGACATAAAGGAAAATTCAATAGGCTCAATTACATAAGACAGAATTATCCCCTCAAAGAGAAAAGGGGAGATGGGCTTTACATGTATCTTTCTTATTCTTATCAAAGAAGAAAGACACAACACCTTTCTGTAATTGAGCACAATAACATCAATGATCTCTATTAACATCCAGTATAACCCGTTACGCTAATTATTTTTAAAGGAAAGCCAATAAATAAAGGAAGTCCAGAGAAATGAGACTCTTTATACTCATTAAAAGTGTCTGAGGATTGTATATTAATGCCAGTTTGACACGTGACATATACAAATGCTTCACACTGAGCTACACTTTAAAAATATTACATGTATGAGTAAACATTAGCTTTACACTTTAAAACCATCTCGGTACCAACGGACCTAAACAATGCAGATCTCCAGAAATGGACTCCATATTTCTAAGATAAAAATTTGTGAAAGTGGAAGGCTGAGACCAATATGCAGCCTTCATTAAATCTGTAATAGCTACACTATTAGCATAAGCCCAAGATGTTGATAGAGCTCTTACTTCATAAGCTGAAATCTTAAGCGCAGACTGCTGAGTTAAAGATAATTTTTCATAAGCAGTACGGATAGTTAATTGAATCCATCTAGCAATAGAATGGACCATAATGTCCTTTCTATTAGGCATCAGAGACAAAAAGAAACGCTTACGTCCCTTTCTGATGAACTCAGACCTACGTTTATAAATACGTATTGCTCTAACAGGACAGAGTAAAGGCCTTCGCCCGTCTGAAGATGGAAGGGCCTTAATAACAATAGGTTCCAGATACTTATCAGGAGCCTGATTCTTAGCCAAAAATCCAACATTGGTAGTAAAGGTAATAGTATTACCGACGCTACGATAGTGAAAATCATCCACAGATAGTGCATGAAGCTCGCTAACTCTTCTAGCAGAAGAGAAGGCTAAGAGAAAAACTGTCTTATAAGTTAAGAATTTGAAGTCCACTGTGTCAAGAGGCTCAAATGGCGCTTTTTTTAGCTTAAGAAGAACCCACTTAGGAATTAATCTAAGGGTTCTAGGTCTATTTATCGAAAAGTATCTTATTAATTTAGATAAAGAGACATTAGATCCAATCATTAAGCTATCATGGTGTGCATAGGTATTGGATAACACAGACCTATAACCCTTAATGGTAACAGGCTGCAGTTTGATCTCATCAAACAAGTTGACCAGAAAATTTGCAATGTCAGAAATGGAGGGATCATAAATATCTACAGAATGATCCCTACACCACTGATGAAAGACCTTCCATTTAGCAGCATAATTTAGTGAAGAGGAGGTCCTCCTAAGTTAGAAATCGCATCCACTGCTCGTCCTGTAAAATGCTTGCTGTGCAAGAAGGACCGCACAACGGAAATACGTAAAGGTTGAGACCTTGTGGATTGTGATGGAGAGTGCGCGATTTCTGCTGCAAAAGAAGATCCTCCCATGGAGGAAGCTTCCGCGGCATGTCCCACAACAGACACCTGAGTAGATTTATCCACGGTCTATGTGGAGAAAGAAATTCTACCAACAGAATCTTGCATTGTGATTGTTTTATCTTGAGCAATATCTGCTGAATCATGGGTGCTGGAGGATATGCATATCCTATTATTCCGTCCCACGAGATCGATAGAGCGTCTACTGCAAACGCTCGAGGATCAGGACATGGTGACACATACATCTGCAACTGATTGTTGAGATGCGTCGCAAACAAGTCTATCATTGGCCGCTCCCATTGGTAGCAAATCTGATTGAATACTTGTTTGTTGAGAGTCCATTCTGATGGCAACAGGCGACCCCTCCGTGAAAGGGATTGTGCTAACACATTCAGATGACCCGGAATATGACGGACCGATAGGAGAACCTGATTTTCTATTACAAACAGAAGGATTCTTTCCGTTAGCTTGAACAACGGAATGGAATGAGTGCCTCCCTGATTCCGAATATATGCTACTACCGTCGTATTGTCGGATAGAATTTGCATGTGTGCATTCTGAATAACGTCCATCCAATGACGTAACGCAAGCCAAACTGACATCATTTCTTTGATGTTTATGTGCTTGCTTAAAAACTGCAGATCCCAAAGACCCTGGCACTTCGAATCCGATGGGCTCAGTGTCGCGTCCCAACCTGTTTGACTGGCATCCGTCATAATTGTAAAACTCAGATCCAGCAATTGCAGTGGAACTCCCTGAATTAACCACTGAATGTCTGCCCAAGTCTGAATCTCTTGTTTCACTTGGTTTGACAAGAGGATGTCCGTATCGAGTGAATGAGTCTTCGCCCTCCAATTCTGAGTCAGAAAGATTTGGAGAGGACGAGTGCGTAGCCGTCCCATTGGAATGAGATCCGCGGCAGCTCCGCACAGACCTATCAGTCTCATGAATTCTCTCGCTGTAACCTTGTCTGAGTGAAGACAATAGCGAGCTTAACAACTGACTAACTTCGCTCTGGTTAACGGCAGATGAACGAGATTGTTGTGCGTCTTGAAGCTCATCCCCAGGTGGGTGAACGAATTGGACGGCACCAGATCCAACTTCTCCTTGTTTACTATGAAACCGAGACGTCGGAGCAATAGAAGCAGATTCTGCACATCGTTCTGAAGCATTAACTTGTTGCCGTACCTCTGAAGAATATCGTCCAGGTAGGCCCACGTTACCACAGACGAATGAGCTGGGAAATGAGTCATTACCGAGTCCATTATTCGAGTGAAAGCCCAGGGCGCTAGATTCAGACCGAAGCACATCGCTCGGAACTGATATACGACTCCTAGGACGGCGAAGCGAAGATACTTTCTGAATGCCGGATGTACCATGATGTGAAAGTACGCATCCTTGAGATCTATGCTCGCGGCATAGTCGTTCACTCGAATGCTCGCTCTGACCGATCGAATGGTCTCCATATAGAATTTTGGAGCCACGATCAGCTTGTTTATCCAGCTCAGATCTATGACTGGACGCAACAAGCCGTCTGGTTTCAGAACCAGAAAAAGATGGCTGTAGAAACCTGGAGATTCCTGGTTTTCTACGACCTCTATCACGTTCTTCACTAAAAGAGGCTGGACTTCTGATAGAAGCGAGGCTCTTTTCTGTTGATTTGACGGAAGTTGAGTCCACCTTGGACTTTGAGTTAACAGAGGTTTTCCTTTGAAGGACAGTTTCAGTCCTTCCGATATAACCCATCGAACCCAAGGGTCCTCCGTAATTAATTCCCAATTGTTTGAGAAACTCGACAGTCTTCCGCCCACTGGAATGCGACAGAGGTTTAAACCATCACCTCTGGGATCTGTGAGGCTTGTGGAAGGAGAAACCACGTCCTCCACGGCCCGCACCTCGCCCCGTCATCCTAGGGGTGTCTGACCGGTTGTTTCGGCCAGCGCTATTAGAGTCGCTACCTTGACGGTCTCTAGAGTAAGACCTAGAGGATGCGTATGAACCTCTATAGGAACTTCCCCTGGACGTACTCATCCCAGAAGTGCCTGGCCTACTCTTCTCTGCTGGCTCCGACTTTTTGGAAGCGGATTTAAATAGCAGAGAGTCTGAAGCTTTCTTAGTTAATTGATCATAAATTGCTGAAAGCTTGCCGTCGAAGAGAAGCTCTCCGGAGACCGCAGCGACTCCGAGGGTTTTTCACCTTACTATCCACGCACGTGGATGGCGCTAGGGCCCCGTCACGTCTAACTCCAGATTTGCCACTGAAAGGGCGGAGTTATACGTGGAGAAAGCTATGGCCCTCGACAGAACTCTTAAGGAGGTTTGTACATCCTGGAATTCTTGTCCCTCAAAGCATAATGACAACACTCTGGTAAGGTGATCTGCATACGAAAGTGCGTCTGAATTAGCTCTATTAGATGATATTGTCGTTTCCAACATTGTGTTAGGAATTGACATAGACGACGGCATGGATAATTCAAGGTCTTCGGCCTGGTCGTCTAGACGCAGAGGAACTCTCTGAATGCCCTGTCCTGCCATTTCAAATCTATTCCTTGGATTGATGAAAGGCAGATGAAGAGCACTTGCTGGTAGGAAGGCTGACTTGCCGTTTTGGTAGCAAGTTTACTAATAGCGTCATTCAGTAGTTCAAATGTCCATGAGACATTTCTGGACTGTGAGGGAAACTCAGGGATGGAGTCCCTAAACCAATTGAAGAATTCAGTATCCAGTGGTGCTATAAGCCTCCTATCCGGCTGCGCAGCATTTTGGTCCGTAGGAACAACATCAGGAAGGTAATGCCGGATGAACTCTATGGCAATTTTGTGTTGTTCCGAAAGGGAAAAATCCAATTCCTCCGAATCCCTTTCGCCATCCTGTCGGACCACTTCGGTAGTCCGTACCTGATCCAGCAGAGGAACGTACCGACCCAGCATCATCTAATAATTCCTGTTCCGACAGAGTTTCTGCCGGCTGCGATGATCTGCGCTATCTGTGATAGCACGTCCATTATGGAGGCCTGTGGAGCTGCGGTCTTACAAGATTTAGTCGCCGGAAGCTCCCTGGACGTTGACTCCTGCATACTTCTTTTATGCGAACGTCCGGAGGATGAAGGCCTCGTATCCCTGGCTACCGGATGGCGTGACCTGGTCGCCGTGGAATCCCTGTTCAGCGATGTTGGCTGGATATCACTGGTCACGTAGCCAAGGTGCGGTCGTGTGTGCTGCCGCGAGGATGAGGAAGCCGTATGAGCAGTCTCGCCTATCTATACACCGGAGCATCCCGAGGGGTGGACGTAAGCTTCGACTGAGGAACGTTATGTACGACAACATCCGGACCGCGATGTTGTTGTACGAGAGAGGGACCTCTCTCTCGCTTGCAGCCCGTGCGGAACTGGACGAGCTAGGAGCCGAACTCAAAGGCTTCTTCCGTACCATCCTCTGTTCCATCGTCACTGGGTGCGCACGTGGTATGTTTATAGTGCTTGTAACACCCAAATCTCCTTCCTGGACCGCAACGGACGAACCTAGGTGCTGAGCCATTCGGTGAATGGTCGCGACACCGGGCGAGCTAGCGGACGTAGACGTCAACGCCGTCGACCCTACTTGGGGCCTCTTAGGCAATTGGCGAATATCCATGAGCACTTTAGGCGCTAGCTCTTCTCTAGACTGTGACAACGGAAGTGCACTTCTAGACGACATCACAGAAACATCACCCTGTTCTTGTTCCTCTGAAAAAGAGAGTGAAAAACTAGAGTGACCCTGCGGTGAGTGGACCGGCATGGTCCTCTCCCGGCTAACAACATACCGTGACACATGTGTCCAACGTTTGTCATCCCAATTGATGCACACTGAACAAGGGTTAGTGCGAGTACATTGACTACAATTAATACAGAAATCATGAGAATCAGAGGAAGATTTCCTTCTATTACAATTTGAACAATAATCTTTCATAGTGAAAAATAAACAGTCATAGTACTCACAGTAAGCCTTGAAAACAAAGATACATAATATAATAATCCATTATAATAATACGAAAAAATAATTCAAAAAGAAAAAAATTTTCAGAAGAGCCCAAATTCTCAAAGGGAACCCTGAACCCAAATGGATCCTCAAAAAGCCTAAGTGTGGACAAAAATTTTAATTCATTTTGAAAAATTAATGTAACACTTACGGACAATATTAATGTATCTTACTATGAACTAAACTAGGCAGAAGACAAGAAATCACTATCAGAAGTAACTGTTGTCAACCTATACAATAAGTGTAAACAAACCAGAAACATGACTCCAGGCACTGGCAAACATGGCCCGAAGTCAGTAACTAATTTAAACACTATCTGATGCAAAACAAAGCCTTCCCGAGAAGAAACTGCAGAGCATCAGATGGCAGATGCAGACCAAAATGCCTAAACACCCTAGGGTGAGGACGTAAACATGGGGAAAAAACAGAAATAATTCTGTTTCCAAGCCAAAACTCCCAAGAAATTTTAGTAATAAACATTACAAAAAAATAAGCCAAAAGCATGGGAGAATAGCTAGGGGGTAATAAAGGAAAGGGAGAGAGGAACCACTGATCAAACAATGGAACATTCATAGCAAGAATGACAACAACAGGGCCATGCCTTGAAAATAGGCAACAATAATTTCGTAAAATAATTATAAGTTACAGCCCTGAACATTTGAATCCACTGTTTTTCCTCTCCTCCTATTATTTCCTCTTCATATCCACCATTTCTCTCATAATTATGTGTCTGGCATCATTAAAACTGAGATTTACAGCACAAATATCAGTGAGGTGTTACTGATTTCAGGCCCAAACAAAGAATGACATTTTGGCACCAATTTCGAGACCTCCTTGACACTGCGCATGCGCAGTGGAGAAAAAGTATGGAGGACCCACTAGGACATCTAATTTTCGTTTTTTGATGCAAATTTGGGGGATTGGGAAGCAAAATTTGTGTTTGGCCCTGAATTATTTAGAGTTAGCACCAGCTAAGTCTGGGTCATTGGTACAGTATAAAAATATTAAAATTTCAACACATAATTGATAAACAAAAGCCAATAATTAATTATTAATGCTACCATCATGCTTTGCCCTCAACAGTGTCATCTTTTTAATAGTTCTTCTCTACAGCTATACGAAGCTATATAAACCATATAAACATACATCAAAGATTCATTTTTCATCTTAACCCTTTGAACACTAGCGACCGTTTTTCCGGCCAGCAACGTAATACGTATTAACATCATTAAATAAGATGACTGTTCAGTAAATGTGTGGGGTAGACCAATCAACATTTTCAACGTGAAATAACTTGAAAATATTGATCGGTCTACCCCAAATAATTAATATGGACTCTTCTAATTGCTGCCATTGAACTGTCATGGAAGATACCACTAGAGTTCAAAGGGTTAAAGTATGAAGGATAAGACAGCAAAAGTAAAGCAATCCCACTTCATAGATGTGTGAGGCCAATTCAAGTTTTAGAATGGTCATGTGCATTTAAATACAAGATCAACGCTAACGCGTGTGCTGATGCCCCCGAAGGTAGCAAAGTCGGACTTGCAGGTAAATAATCAGATCGAGCTAAAAGTATAAATGGTCTGTAATAGACTTGGTACAAAGCCACAAGAAAATGGGTTTTATGATTAGATCATAACTCTACCAAACATGAATGGATGAAACACTAGGTACGAGGGCATCCGTTCCCCCAAGCTGCCCTATCACCATACCAAAGAACATTAAAACCTGATAACTGATGCTCGAGTTATAATACAAAATGTTCGTAGATTCTTTGATTCTAGATAAAATCTTTTCAGCATTTAAGTGGCACTCAAAGTGAGACCTTGATAATCAAATACCTACTTTTCCTGTGAAAAATATTCAATTAACGGGAGTGGTCAATTATTCGGAATTTGATCATCCTGTTTTCTAGTAATAAATTGAGCATTTATTCAATTTTAACTGGTTTCACAGAGCTCTGTCAAACCAGATATACTACATTAAAAGAGGCCAGGCAAGTCTTCAAACATGGGGAATTTAATGGCTGTCAAGATTAATTTTATCATAGATTACAAGATTTTATATTCATTTAACATGGCATTTATTCTATAACCTACATGCAGTTAACAGATCTAATCTGTACTGAAGGAATGGCAAGTGCTTTGGTGTTTTAAAGTAATATGCAATTAACCAAGTTTTTCAATTAAGAAATATTGTAACTGAAAAGGCCTACCTTTGATAAATACTTGGAATTCTTCTCCTCTGACTTTTCCCATGTTCATTTCAATTTTCAAAGTCATAAGAATTGTGAACAGGAACTTGTCAGTCTCATATAATCCTCTTGCTGTGTATTTAAACACTTCGAATGTGAGATATTCAATAATGTTGTTGATTCTCTTGCCTGTGATTGGTGACTTTTGAGACCTGGCCATTGACAAATCAAAGATTCCCAGAAACTGTTTCAAAGAAGTCTGGTACATAACATTCACCATGCTCATCTCCACAATTAAAAAGTACAGGATACTTCCACGATTAGCAACTGTAAAGAAAAAATAAAATGAATTAGGAAGAGTCCATTATATTATATATTGCAATCTGAGTAATTGAAGAGGTAAACTGTTGGTAAAAATATAATTAGTTTTAATCCTCCACCTAATGTAACAGCCACATCTGGTCAGCACTATTCACTGAAATAGCCATTCAAATTTTAATATTTTATTTCCATTTTTGCCTGATGATCCTTCTTTGGAATGAGCCCATCAAGCTGATTCAAATAAGGGGGTAATAAACACGGTTTTTGAAGCCCCCAAAAACCCCAAAGTTTTGAGTTATTCAATAAATTATTTTTGTAAGTCTGCTTTTCTTATTGTTTTAGAGCTAACACAGATATATTATCCAGAACATTCTCTATTATCTGCATTCTGGTGCTAAGCTGAAAATTTAAGTTCCTGAATTTTGTTCGACAGGAGCTAAAAAAAAATCCTGTCAAACAAGATATAAAGAATTCTAATGCCTTCATCTTCAAGTTCTAAGCCAAATCATCCAACAGAAGCAAAGAAAATTTGATGTTTCCAGATAAGCTGATCCACTGTGTTCAATGATATAGGATTTATTTGATACCTCATATGCAATTCTGGTCAAAATCCTAAATTCCAGTAACAACACTTTCCAACGTGTACTATTCAATATCTATGTCCGTAAACACGTTTGAATATGCGATTTGAGTACTGACATAATAGAAACCTGGATCTAGAAATGGAAGTAGGTATGATTAACAGGCTCCGACAAGGACCGCCCCTGAAATAATTCATAATTTCAAGGTCCACAAAATACAATAAAGCATTAGCCTAATAATTATAATGCACGAGAGAATTAAAATCAAGCCTGTAATCATCTGAATACCAGTTAACTGGTTATGCAGCCTTCGATGTACCCAAAAAGTAGCAATTTAATTTTGATGAAATAAGCGCTCATATATAACAAAACAACAAATAATCACAGGAAACTAATCCAACTAAAAAGCGGATGTGCCCATGAGGTCGCCATAGAACACGACCCAAATGCATAGTATGTATGTATTAAACAATATAAAGCATGCAGAAAAAAAACTACGTCTTGCCCGGTAATTGCCTCTGAACAGATTAGCAGAGTGTGTGTGTGTGGGAATTCGAAGTCATATCGAAATCTCCTCACCCGCATTACTTAATAGTTCCTGTGTTAGTCATCAAATAAAATAGGAATCACAATGGTTCACTCACGTCTAACCAACTCCATTATGCCACTATGGGCGGAGAAGGACGTGAAGAACAAAAACTTCCCATGAAAAAGAAGGTCCTCTCATGAAGTAAGTTTCTGGGGAGTGTCCCAAAACCAACACTTAAGAAAACTGATCAAAGGTTTCTGTGACGACAGAGGTGCTATTAATAAGATTCACGAGACTGTTTTATCTTAAACATAATCTACTGAATCAAATGAATTGGAGGATATGCTTTTCCTAGCATCTAACCCCATGAGATCGGCAGAGCGTCACCTGCATGCGCTTAATGGTCTGGGCATGGCGACACAAACGATGGTAACTAATTGTTAGTTGGCATAATGGAAATGAATGGGTGCCACCCTGGTTCCTGATGTTCGCTACCACTGTCGAGTTGTCCGACAATATTTGAACATGCACGTCCGCTATAATGTGAATCCATTGATGTAGCGCTAACCATATTCAGGAACCAAGGGTCCTAAAGACCCTTGAATTTCGAGTCTGTCAGGCTCAAGGTCGCACCCCAAACTGTTGACTCGCATCCGTCATAATCGTGACATATCTGGCAGCTGCAGTGGAACTCCCAGAGTTAACCACTGAATATCAGCCCAAATGGGGAGCTTTTGTTTACTAAATCCGTTAAAACAATAGTGGTTTCAAGCGAATTCGTCTTCACACTCCATTTCTGGGTAAAGAATAACTGGAGGGGACATGTGCATAAGTGTCCCATCGGAATAAGATCTGCAGCTGCTCTGCATAACCCCATCAGTCACATAAATTCCCTCGCTGTTAATGCGTCTGAGTATAGACAAAAGCGAGCATAACAACTGACTAATTTCGTTCTGGGTGACGGCAGTCGAACCAGATTGTTGTGAGATATTACTGAGTTCATTATTCAAGTGAACTCCCAGGGCGCTAGATTCAGACCAAAGCACATCACTCGGAACTGAAATACTATCCCTTGAACGATGAACCATAGGTACTTTCTGAATGCCGGATATACCAGGACATGAAAGAACGGATCCTTAGAACTATGCTTGCCACACAGTTGATCACTCAAAAGCTCGCTTTTACCAACTGAATGATTATCAAAAATAAACTTTTCGAGCCATGATAAACTTGTTGTCCAGCTCCAGTCTATCACCGGTCGGAATGAGCTAGCTGGCTTCGGTAAGAGGAACAGGTCACTGTAGAATCCTAGAGAATCTTGGTTCCTGATGACCTCTATTGTTTCCATTGCCAAGAGAGCCTTTACCTCCGATTGGAGAGACTCTTATGCAAGGATTTGACGGAAGTTTTGTCAATCACGGACATCATGTTAGTGGTGGTTTCTCTCGGAAAGATAGCCGTAGACCGTCCGAGACCACACTTCTCGCCTACTGGTCTTCCGTAATAGTTATCCAGTTTGATGCGAATCTTGATAACCATCCGCCAACTGCCAAGCAATAGAGGTCCTAACCCTCACCTGTAGAACCTGCAAGGCTAACGGGAGGATAAACCACATCCCCCTCGCAAAGAGCCTCGACCGACCAGCTTAGGGGCATCTGACCGGTAGTCTCGATCAGACCTACGCCCCCTTTGCGGGTCGCTGTATTGACGATCCCTAGAGTAATTATAGGAGGGTTTCCTATACACTCGCGAGGAGTCCCTTTTAAATGATTTCTGTCTAGGACGTCCTCCCTTACTCTTTTCTGCTGCTGCGGGTCGATTAGATGCCGACTTAAGGAGCAGAGTATTGATGCTTTCTTTGTAGCCTGGTCATAAATCAATGAAAGCTTATTGTCAAAAACTTAGTGTCCGGATACCGGAGTGACCCGTCGAGATTTTTTCACCTTGTCATCTATTAAAGATGACGATACAAGGGCTCCGTCATGTCTGATTAACTCCAAATTAGCCACTGTTAAGGCAGAGTTATATATGGTAAACATAATAGCCCTGGAAAAGACTCTTAAAGAGGTACGAATGTCCTCAAATTCCTTTCCATTGAGACGTTGCGCCATAGTTCTTGAAGGTGATCTGCGTAAGACACTGCATCTAAATACGCTCTGAATGAAGAAATTAGTGTCTCAATTGTGTCTGAGTGAATAGTGAATGACGAAGGTCAGGCTATGACTAGGTCCTCAGCCTGCTCATCCAAACGCAGAGGAACTCTCTATACATCATCCCCAACCGTTTTAAATGAACGTAGTCCAACAAACGGTAAAATTACGGAAGATGATGACAAGAAACCGTCTTTCTTCTTCCCACTGGAAAGATGAATATGGCGTCGTCTAAATGGCCGAAGGCCTGCGACACCTGTCTAGACTGAACCGGAAAAGACATAACCTCCTCCTTTGTCTGGTTAAAGTCAGCATCCAACAAAAAACAGTTTCTTCCTAGTAGTCGCAGCATTCTGATTCACTGAAACAAATTCAGGGTAGTGTTGATGGATTAAATCCATCGCAACCACTGTTGTTCCAAAAGGGAAGGGTAATTCTCCTCTGTATCCCTTTTACCATCCATCAGAATCAGTTGAAATTCACGGTCCGCGGCATCTGAACTTGCAGATGACTGGACCGACCCAACACAATCCGACAGCACAGGTTCTGATACTGCTGTCAGCTGCTTCTCTTGCTGGGATGCTGCGATGAGCTGTGCAATCAGCGACAGCAAGTCTGTTACAGAGGCCTGAGGAGCAGTGGTCTTCTGTTTCTTGGCCGCTGGCTGCTCCCAGGACGGTGTGTCCGTGACGGCTCTTTTCTCCGGATGTCCTGATGAGGCCTTGTCTCCTAAGCTACAGGATGGCCCGACGATGAGTGGTCCCTTCCCGGTGATGTAGGCTGGATATCTGAAGTCATGTAGCTAAGGTGTGGTTATGTGTAATTGGTAGATGCTGATGTAGAAGCCAAAACTGTAACCGACGCTGGCTGTGAAATGAATGGAGTGTCCCAGAGAGGAGGCGCGGACGTATGCTCTGATTGACACAAGTTTCGATTACCACATCTGGCCCCAAATGTTACTGGGAAAGAGAGGGGGCTCTCTCGCTCGTGGTCCTTTCAGACCTCGCCAAGCTTCCCAATGAACTTGCCGGCTTCTTATTCTATTCTGTCGTCGCTGGGTGAGCCTGTTTATATTATAAGGTGCTCGCTGTACCCAATCCACCTCTTAGACCACAATGGACACACCCAGTGTAACGGTACCCACAGACGGAGTAACGCTTCACCGGTCGAGCTAGCTGATGACAGGAAACTGAAGCCACTGGTTTGTGGTTTACAGCCCTGCCTAATGTTCATGAGCACCTTTGCCGCTAGCTCTGTTAATTAACTAAATGCAATGGCATCAGCACACTCTGTCTAGGCATCACGTAAACATCACCATGTCCTTGTTCCTCTAAAATAGAAACTAAGAAATGAGAATGATTCTATGGCGAGAGGACTGGAAGTGGCCTCTCGCCGCTAACAACGTACCATGACACACGTCTCCAACGTTTGTCATCCCATCCAACACATGTTGAGCAAGAATTAGTGGGAGTACATCGACTACAAGAATGGCAACCAACATGTAAATCAGAGGAAAGGATTCCTCTCCTTGCATTTGAGCAATATGCTTTCATAAGGAAGCAAAATAAAGTCGATCGTACTCCCACCAACTCCACATTAAATATTACAAAAAGATACATAACAAATAACATCAAAATATAAATCAAAAAATAATTTACACAAAAAAATTATTTCAAAAAATTTTGACAAGAGCCCAAGTCCCCAAAGGGAATGATGAGTCCAAATGTATCCCGATAAGAGCCTAAGTGTGGACAAAAATTATTTTACCTCCCAAAAAACTAACTGCTACACTACCGGAATATTTAATAATGTAACAGTCCTACCATAATAATAAATAGGAAACTACATATATAAATAGAACATTGTCAATGAAAACAACGTCAGAATGAAAACTGGAAACGAGACCCCAGGCAACACGGCCCGAAGTCAGTAACAGATTTTGAACTATCCGATGTAAAGCAAGATCTTCATCAGAAGAAAAAACGATACATCGGATGTATGATGCCTGACCAAAACGCCTAAACGCCCCTAGGGTGAGGATGAAACCATGGGGATATACAGAATAAACATTCTGTGTAGCACGTCAAATTCCAAGAAATTTATATAAAAAAATTCAATAAAACAAGCCAAAAAGCTTGGAAGTTTATCTGGGGGGCTTCAAGGAAGGATAGGGAAGGAACACTTAACAAAGAGTAGAAAAATCATTAGCAAGAATGATGATGTCAGCCCCATGTCCCAAAAATGGGGAACATGAAATAATTTTTATAAAAATTATAAAGTTGTAGCCCTGAATTTTCAAACCACCGTTTCTTCCTTCCTTCATTCAGTTGTGTCCTTGGATCCACCAAATTAACCATTGATTTGTGTCTGGCATCATTATAACTGAGATTTAAAAGCACAGATGTCAGTTTGTTGTTATCTGAGGGCCACACAAAGAATGATGTTGGCGCCAAGTCCGGTCACTTCATGGCATCTGCGCATGCACAGAGAGTAAATGTATGGAGGGCCAGACAGGACTTTTAATTTTCGGTTTTGCATGCAAATTTGGGGGATTAGGGGGGGGCAAAATTTGTGTTTGGCCCTAGATATTTTTGAGTTAGCACCAGCTAAGTCTGGGCCATTAGGTTATAGAATAAAAATATAACTGAAGAATGAAGTGGTTATCAAACTTGGGTACTGTTTTTAACAGAAATATAAAACAGCTATTTTTTCAAGCTGATTATGGGTAGTAAGTCCAATTCATTTTTTAGATTTTGTCACTTTCTATGCTACACATCTCTGCAAACTATAACTGATAATTAGAGGTGGACGATATCTGGATATCGAAATATCGTCAATATTTTGAAAAATATTGCAATAGTCGATAATATTGTTTAGTGTTGTAACCTTCTGGAAGGTTTTAGTAATCCCTGTATAAAGTCCTGTTCTCAGCAAAGGTACAAATCGTCCAGTGTATAGGTCCCCATCCCCCCCCCCCCCCCAACCACCAAAGCAGCACAAAACGTAACGTCCAGCATACAGGTTTATTTTATTCAGCACTGCTCTCCCTCCCCCCCCCCCCCCCCCCCAAACAGATGCACAGATGTGGGAAGCAGCTGTTATTTAGAAAGACGAATACACATTATTCTATAGAAAATAGATCCAGGCTACCACCTATGTGCTTCGGACTTTTTGTCAGGAGAAAATGAGTTACACAATACACAATGACTGGGGTTCTGAGAAAGTTACTTTTTCCAGGTGCAGTATACATGATGAATGTAGAGTTTTGTTGTTTTTGTGAACAGAAATCACTATTTAGTTTTGTAAATACCTGGCCTGAATTCTTCTCTTGCAGAGTTTATTTTCAATTCAGTTTCTGCAGCGATAGCCAACTTTTCACTAACTTCTTGAGCAGTAGTTTTAGTTGTCTGTAACACTTCAATCAGGGACTCATCTTCTACCAATGAGCCTTGAGTGGATGTTAGCCTGTACAAGAGGTTATCCTCAAGATCCTGCATTTTTCGTTTGTTGTTTGTTACCTCTTCCAGCAGATTAGTCCTCTCAGCCTCCAGTTCCTGTAAAATTACATTTTAACCTTGCAATGCAATAAATGTGTTCTAAACCATTACATCTGCGTGAAAAAAATATAAAAAGCAAGGATTCTGATTTTCTCAACTATTTGAAAGAGACAATTTTTATAAATAATGATTTCCTACACAATAATGCCCAAACTAAATTGGTTAAACATTTATTATTATGTGTGCTGACTCACTTTGTCACATTGCAACAAAAGTTTGAAACTACCAAGGACAATGAGAGGTCATTGCACAGAGTGCAAAGTTAAAGAAATAGGGGTAACATTACCAAAGCAGGTTCCAAAAATTTTTTCATGAGACCAAGTAGTAACCTGTCGAGGTATATTTATTATGCCTGAAAGACCATTTATCTTCATTTACAATCCATCCTACTGCACAACAGAAGAAAGTCTTTGAAAAACTATCTATTAACAGACAATAGATATGTAATGCTCCACTAAAAGTGGGAAGATTCCAATGTGCCTTTAAATGAAGCTGTTTGCTACATTTACAGGTAAAACCACCTCACTGAAAGAATTATCTCAAGAGAAGACAAATTTTGTAATAAACTTTTATCAGTTGAAACTGTCATGCTGATTGAATATTGCATTTGAGTTGAAAAACTTCAAAGAGAACAAAAAGCAATACAGTACAACTATAACTTTTGACGATTATGGAGAAACCCTATTGTATGTATAATGGATATGTTTCTATGGATAATATTTCTATGTCATTTGGTATTTATCAATAAAATTTTTTTTTTAATTCTCAGATGTATCATTAATTGGCAAAAGTCTACTTTCAGACTCTAATGAAAAGTATTCATACCAGCATTAAATGCCTTTGTATTTTTTGGATGCACTTCATACTTAGTTGGGAGCTAACATATTATTTTCACAGATTTTTTTCATTTTACAATTTAATGGAATCTATTGGCACTCTCCAAAATGATGGGAAAGAAAAATCTGTGTGAACAAAATTTGAGTACAAATATTTTAAGCTTGCACTCTACCAGTTGAATTACTCTTCAAAAATGATCAATTTATCACCTCATTTAAAAAAATCTCAGACAGAATATTGCTCTGCATATTAACTCTTTACCTAACACGAAAGGCAAAATGACACTTTCAAACAAAATTCCTGAATAACTAATTTTTTTTTTTCCATAAAAACATAACTTATGACCTCTCATTGGAATGAGCTCATTCAATGAAGGGTCAAAAGCCATGTTTGTGAGACAAAAAATGAAAATTGAGTGGTGATTTTTGTGAACTGGGTGATTTTGGCAGTTAGGTTGGGTAAAGGGTTAACTCTTTACCCAACGCAGACGATTTCAAAATTTATTATTTTAAATATCATTTTTAAAAATTTTTTCAAAGAATTTCAATAAAACCATATCATGTGACCCCCTCTTTGGAACGAGCTCGACGAGCTCATTCCAAAGTGGGGGTTACATGATATGGTTTTGTTGAAATTTTTAGAAATAAAATATTTTTTGCATATTACGCAGGCGGATGCGGGCGATTCGTTGGGTAAAGGGTTAAAGGATAAAAAAAAAGAGACACAACTATGAATAAACAAAAGATAAGATCATGTAAAATAGCATACACTACAGGACCTACTCTTAATGCATATCATTCTCTTGGTGCTAATGATGATATTCAATTTTTCATGAACTTCTTCCACATCAAAAAAAAAGAAGCAGTTTTCCAGAATTTAGAAAACTGAGAAACATGGCTAATACAGATTTCCTATGAATGCAGAAGTATGCTCAACAAGAGCATGAAAAATGGAAGAGTGACATGGGTGTAGTGTTATTTTATTCGAGTATTATTTCAGCTAAATTCCTGGATTAAAAAGAATTTTACCTGTTTCTCAGTTAAAATTACAATTCCCAGTAACTGATCTTCTAAGCCCTTCATTGTGACAGTGAAATCTATTATGGAAGTCCTGGCTGAAATCTCTGGAGTATATGCGGGATTGGCCAATTTTGTAGTAACATAGAGCCGAAATGCTTTCATAACATCAACTTCTTTATCTCCAACTTTCACCTAAAAACAGAAATGTGCAAAATAAATTTGAATGCATAAGTTGTTCAATCAATGTCTTATAATCTCAACCTTTAAATATTAATTAAGGAATTAACAAAAATAAAAAAGAAAGGAAATCAAAATTACCCACCCAGTGGAAAGGGATCATTTTTTTTATAGAATGCATCCGCCCAATGCCAGCACAGTTTATAAATGAAGTGAAAACACAAGAATTATAAATGGATAAAAATACTGAAATAAAACAGTACTCAAATAACATTGTTATGAATGGGAAACAAATTTTAAGATTGGAAAAGAATGTTTGTTTTTTTTAAATGGTGGCCCCCCTTTGACGTCAGACACTAATTAGAGTCGTGTTATTTTTTTTTTATTGGTAAATAACACACTTGCCCATGGTCCGACTCCAGAACAGCTACAGTCATACCAGAGTGGATATGGATAGGCAATAGTGACAAGCAGCAGAAACTTTCTTTAGAGCACCCCCCCCCCCCTCTCCCTGCTGCTCGTATCTTGACCCTGTCCCCAACAAACTCTCAAGACAATTTTTTTTCTATTTTACAATTTTGTACAGCCATAGAGCACCATGTCATTGTTAAAAGTTACCTTGAATGTTGAACCAGATTTGATAAAATTCTTTTCCAAAACATTATCAAGAGCGGGATCCAATTCTTCTCCAACATCTTCTATAAGTAATGGACGACCAAGAGAAAGTGCATCTTCAAGATGTGTTCTAAAATACTTATGGTTTAGTGAAGTCACCTGTGAAGCAAAAATGAAGAGAAAACATATAAAGAATAATCAAGTTTATTTCTTTGAGGACTTAACAATTTAACAGAAATTCTCAGATTATAAAAATATTATTCTGAAGGCTTGATTGTGATGTTTGGTTCAGGTTTAGCACCTTGTATAGGAAGCTGAGGACTGATTTAGAACCATCTCGAGGGCATTTTGTTTATGACATTCTTGGTCTTGATGTGATTACACATTTGCCTGTTCTGACTGAGGCCACAGTTTTTGCCCATACTGGATTTAGACCTCTATTTGTCAACAGCACACTTGATATTCAATCCCACTTGTACCACTTCATTCTTAAAATAAATCTTACTTTTCATTATTATTGAATATTTTAAGGTGATTATTACAAATGTAATTATACAGTGAATGAAAATTTACAAAATATGATTTCTCACACAATAGCAATATAAGATATACATAATTGCTGATTCATACATTGAAAGCTTGTCTTGACCTCTATGTACTAACAATAAAACTATTTCACTATGCTGCACTCCTACTAAATCATGCCAAAAGACTGAATGAGGGTTCAGAATCTAATCTCTATTTAAATAGAGGTTCTCTTTTCTAGTCATAGAAATGTTACACCCATTTTGTCCTTTAGATAAAAAATGATGTGTAATTCTTTTCCACTGGGGAACAAAACTATCACATTCAAGACATCATGTTGCATCTCAGTGTTCTTATATGGGAACCTTTTTTGCTGGCGACTATATTTTGTTGAGGTAACAGCAACTAAAGTGGGAAATTCTCCTTCATCTTTATTGATAATTATGAAACTCCTCTCAAATTTTCATTTTGCCTCACAGGAGATTCTGTAAAGTGGAAAATTCTCAGTGTCATTTCACAAATATTATTTGAAATGAACACTCATTTAATATCCTCTATCAGTCTTTCTATTTTGAGGTGACCCATTGCTCGAGTGCCATTGCACCTGCAATTTTTACTTTTTGCAAGTAGACAACAGTGCAACGTGGTTCCCTCCAGCAAGTGATTAACCCTTACTTAACCCTTTGAACCCCAGAGGCTGCTTTTGCAGCCCTGTAATATGATAATTCATAATTTCATTAAGTAGGTTGACTTTTGAGTGAAGGTGTGGTGTAGACCAATCAATAATTTCAACGTGCAACCCCAAAGCTGCACATTAAAAATATTAATTGATCTACCCCCAAATAAAGAACATGGACTCTTCCCATTGCTGCCAGGCCAATCCAGCCAAACCCATCTTTGGCTAAATTAAAAAAAAAAAAAAAAACATCCTTCAAAACGCATTTCTGAGCCAAGAAAAAAAATGCCTAATGGACATGGGTGGGTCATAGGAGAAAAGTTTTTTTTCATGCATGTATACACTCTAAATCCTTCAAATTGCATTTTGAACAAAAAAAAAATGCCTGACTGGCAGGGGGGGGGGGGGGGGGGTAATCTGCCCAAACCCATCTTTGGCTAAAATAAAAAAAGTGTGAACATTACGTGTACACTCCATATAAAACCGCACTTCGCGTACCCCACTTTTTGTGTAGAATAGTGGGGTACCCAAGTGCAGTTAGGAGAGAAGCATTACATAATCAATTAGTGTTGGACGAGAAATTTCTTCCAGAGTCTGAACCTGATTAGCAATATTGGTCTTCAGTCAGTGAATTTCTAAAACCTGCATTTCATAAAATAATGACATAAAAATGTTATATCTGTCTTTTCCAGATCATTGTACCCCCGGAATAATGTCCACATTTAAACAATTCGCCCAATATTTTTCGAGATATTTAACTTGTTTCCGTATTAAAATAAAATGTTTTGCCGATATGTCATTTGGATTCCCCCCTGTATAATTAAAGGTAAGTTTATCGCCATCGAATATGATATTGTCCACCTTCATTCTCGAAACATTTCATCGAGACATTTTTAAATAAAATTACCAAATAGAGGAAGTATTTTAAAATAAAACAAATTCTGTGCGTTGCTATGTTTTTTAGAACAATAATGTGACAGTCTCGGCGATACATCCTGTCTTTACGAAGTGCGGCCCCTATTTTTCAGACTCGGGATCATTACTAACTCGGCATATGATTTAATATCATTGCAGATAAGCTGCTTCACGTTTACCTCAGTAATTATTTTTGACGAACTAAATTGAGAATGAAACAGAATTAATAAATAAATCCATCTGCTCCTTCCGGTCATTTTCGTAACAACTCGGGTGGATTTTTCAAATTAAGTTCAGTCTTCGGAATCATGAAATTTTTAGAAGCAAGAGACATACGAATCATGGCCTACGGTAAACAAATTTATAGTGCAGTTTAGGAAGTGGAAGGCACCCACAATGGGATTTTCTTGTCAACTTCCAATATCTGAAAAAGGCATGAAAAATTGGTGACGTCACTGGGGGCCTGGGAAGGGGTAGGTATTTGCCCCTTAAACGTAGATTTTGCCCACATTTGTTTCCCACGTCCATAACACACACACACAAACTCTCTGTCTCTGTCTCTGCCCCCCCCCCCCCCCTCCCCCTGTAACCATGGTGTATTCATGCCTTCCGTGAGTCAACGATCGACAGTATAATCTCTCCACTTTTAAATCTGATCCGCCGCGCCTGGAAAAATTCTCCCTTAAAATTTTTATATATTTTCCTTTTTTTTACAGCTTGTGGTCCTGATTAACGGGGGAGGGGAGCATTCCAATGAGGGACCATAAACTATGTGACTGAAACAAAATATGGAAATTCACTAAATTCACAACGCCAATGGCCGAATTTGGCCAGCACTCAGGCTATACAAAAATCTACATTCAAATTTTATTATGTTTAAGTTTTTGTTTCAAAAACATAGCTTATGACCCTTCATTGGAACGAGCTAGTGGATTTTGAGTCTTTCCATTGAGGGGTCCCAAGCTCTGTTTTGAGACAAAAAAATTCAAATTTTTAGTTGTTATTAAAGAATTTATCTTGCAAGTTCCACCTGGTCCTGTAGGCGGGTTGAGACTATTGGATCACCGGATTTATCTTCCTAGCATTTGGTACATTTTTTCTTGGAAATAGTATGTTTAATTTCGTGGCTGGAAACTGGGTAGACTGATAACATTTTGGCCAGACGCTGTCGTCTGTATGTTGGTGTTTTGGTAATAATAATTCTCCCCAGCTAGCATGGGTTTCTTTTCAATAGATGCTTCAAATGCTTCGGCCCTTTGACAGATTAATAAGTAAATTAGCCTTAGAAAAGGTGTTGAACATATGACATACCAGTATACAATTATGCTCAATTAGTTACTTCTGTTCAGTGGCGTGTTAAATTAAATCCTTTGTTTGTTGTTAATCCCTAAGAAAATGTTAAAAGAAATGAAACACTTGCTATGTTTCATCATATCACATCCCCCAAATATAAAAATATTCACAGGAAACATTTTTAAAATCTCCTGAAATTTAGTGCTTGTGCGGTCTCGAGTCCAATGATATTAGCTACAAATAAGAGACTTCATTAGTTGAAACTTTGGATATTTAGTGCTTAACACGATGTCTTGATCAAGTAGTCCAATAATATTAGCTATGAACACGCGTCTCATCAAGCTTTATTTATTTTTTATTATTTGTTGCTAATATTGGTGGACTGTTTCATTATCCACATCATAGTATGATGCCGCAACACTACCACCGAGTTAGGGTGAGAACGGTTTGAGTTTCGCCGAATTGAATAGAGCATGCGTTTTGGCTCTAATCTTTTCAAAATCAGCCCCCTCCCCCTCCAAAAAAAGAAAAAAAAAAGAATGGGAGCCAAAACTCGTTTTATCACCAATATCAGTCACCGCTGATATGACCGATTCCCCGGGTTGAATAAGATGTCACGACGTTGTTCTCATGACCATAAACTCAAGTAATGTATTCCTGGGTGGCGTCATTTCGTTCCCGTGGGGACACACTTCATCGATCGGAATGGTCCCGAGTTGAATTATGATACCGTGTTTTGAAGTAGCTCCAGGAAAAAGATGAGAGAAGCATGGATCGGGTTTACCCAAATTGGATCTGATCCGTGTTTTGAAGATAATCTCCCCGTGTCTGGGGTTCCATAGCGGCTGTCAGATAGAATAAAAAATGTGTTTTAATTTAACATTTGGGCGAATTATCATGTTATATCCCGGGCGAAAAGCAGATAAATTGCCAGTATGTTCAAAACGAAAAATGTGTAGTTATCTGTACCCGTCCATTTCGGTTGAGAATCAGAATGTTTTTTTCAACAACAATGACCTCGATTAAGCGAGTTCAGACTATTTTATATTATGTAAATCCAATAGATGGAAGAGCCACACTGCTTCACTGGATCGTCAAAATTCACATTTTTTTTAAAGATTTATTAGAACACAAAACGTGAATTATTGGACCGATTTTCACATTTAAAGGATTCTTTTGATCCAGAAAATTCTCTCCAAAAATATTTCAGGCACAGAAAAAGGATTTAGTGAAGAAAACTTATTATGTAAATTGCGAGGTGTTTTCCCAATCAACACTGATTAATGAGTAAATACCTGCTGTTATATAATCATACATAACGCACTCAGTCGATATTGGAATAATTTTTTTATATGGAGTGTACACGTAATGGTTTATTCCATGGAAAACAAAAATCTATGTATAGTAACAGTGACGTTGACATTTGACCTATTGACCCCAAATGCAATCCCAACCATCGATATCTCATATGCAATCAAAATATGAAGTTATAGCATTGTATGCAAAAGGAAACTAAAGTTATTGCACAGAAACCAAAAATCTATGGCATCAGTGACCTTGACCTTTGATCAACAGCTCCTAAAATCAATGCAAAACATTGTCCCATTATGGGCAACCTGTGTATGAAGTATCAACATCGTGTGGCCAACAGTACATAAGTTATTGCACGGAAATGAGTGTGAAGACATTTTTCAATCATCCCCCACGTTAAAAAAGGGAGAATAACTCCTAAGAAGATATTAATTCTGATGTACGGTCCATTCCCCCATGTTGAGGTACAAGCATTAATTCTGCTGTAGGATCTGTTCCCTCATGTTGAGGTACAAGCATAGCAAAAATTATTTGAATCTGCCAAATAATGACAGTGCTAGAGCAGCAAATATGTTGGACGGACACATTTGTTATAAGCGTACGTAATGTACGTAACATAACGTAACATACAAATTTATGAACAAATGGAAGCTGCTCTCTACTAGATACCCCCTCCGACCAGATCGGTCAGGGGCATAAACAATTTTCTATTTCATTAGTTAAAAATAAGATAGAATTTTAAAAAGTGTTAGAAACTATTTCCTTTAAAATAACTCTTTTGAAAAGCATTTTCTTCAAAATATGAAGATAACAAATTTGCCAGTAATTAGTAAAACATTTATAATTAACATAATTAGAGGATTGAGACAGCAGTGTATCCATCAGAATTCCATATATATCTGTAGTTTTTCTTCATAAACTTGATCAATCCATCAAATATGCCAGCTAAAATATTTGACCCCAACATATGAAACAAGAGGCCCCAGGGGGCCTGAGGGAGCTCACCTGACAAGGTAGACTAAATATCAACCCAGAGAATTGATTTCAACAAGTTGCATCTGCCCCTCCTAAGAAAAGCTTACACCAAATATCCAAAGATTCTGACTGGTGGATCTAAAAAAAAAAGATTTTTAAAGAATATTCCTCATATCAAACTAAGTTATAATTTGGGCTCCCACAGGTAGCCCAAATATGAAGCCAGGGACTTGGCTTTAACAAACTTGCCCCTCCCCCCCCCCCCACCCCCACCAAGGATGCTGCACACCAAATATCAAAACATTCCGACTGCTGGATCTGAAGAAGATTTTTTAAGAAAATTCCTCATTTTGAACTAAGTTACAATTCGAGATTCCACAGTGAGCCCAAATATTGACCTAGGGACATGGCTTGAACAAACTTGAATGTTACCCCATCTAAAGATGCTGCATACGAAATACCAAAAGCATTCTGACTGCTGGATCTGAAGAAGAAGATTTTTAAAGAAAATTCCTCATTTTGAACTAAGTTATAATTCAGGCTTCCACAAGGAGCCCAAATATGAACCCAGGGACTTGGCTTTAACAAACTTGAATCTCCCCTCCCTCCCCCCCCTCCCCCCCCCCCCCCCCCCCCCAAGGATGCTGCACACCAAACATCAAAACATTCTGACTGCTGGATTTGGAGAAGAAGATTTTTTAAGAAAATTTTGAAGTAAGTTACAATTCGAGCTCCCACAGTGAGCCCAAATATGGATCTAAGGACATGGCTTAAACAAAATTGAATCTCCCCCACCCCCCCCCCCCACCCCCCCTAAGGATGCTGCATACCAAATATCAAAACATTCCGTCTGCTAGATCTGAAGAAGATTTTTAAAGAAAATTCCTCAGTTTGAACTAAGTCATAATTTGGGCTCCCACAGTGAGCCCAAATATGAACCCAGGGACTTGGCTTGAATAAACTTGAATCTCACCCCCCTAAGCATGCTGCATACCCAACATCAAAAGATTCTGCCTGCTGGATTTGAGAAGAAGATTTTTAAAGAACTTTGCCTGAAATGCACTAAGTTCAAATTCAGGCTCCTATACTGAGTCCAAATATGAACCCAGGGGGCCAATTTGTACAAACTTGAATCAGATCCATCCCACAATGTTGCATACCAAATATCAAAAGATTCTGTCTGCTGGATCTGGAGAAGAAGATTTTTTAAGAAATTTGCCTGAAATGCACTAAGTTCAAATTCGGGCTTCTATAGTGAGCCCAAATATGAATCCAGGGGGCCAATTTTAACAAACTTGAATCCCCCCCCCCCCCCCCCAGAGATGATGTATACCAAATAGGAAAGAATTCTGCCTGGTGGATCTGAAGAAGAAGATTTTTTTGAATTTTGGAAAGAAATTCATGGGTGCTATCAGAGTTATGCCTCTTGGGGTGTCCCCTGTAGGTGCGGAAAGTTTATTTGTATAAGTTTGAATTGACATACGATGGGGAACATGTACACCAAATTTGGCTCAATTTGATCCAGTAGTTTGTGAGGAGTAGTCGTTAATGTAAAGTTCACGACGGACGGTGGACGGCAAGTGATGAGTTAAGCTCCCTTCAGTGAGCTAAAAATTCAACAAGCCATGTTTCAGCAAAACTGAATGAATTTGAAATAAAAAATTGTAAAATTTGACATTTGGCTAGCTGAAATGGAAAGTTACTTGAGAAATTACAATTATCTCAAAATTCTTCTCCAAAAACTAGAGTGAATACTTCAATTCAGTCAAATATCAAGCTGGTTTCAGTATAAAAATTAAAAGGAATTACCTGTAGATCATTAGTCTTCTCTCTGCTCTTTATCCAAGATTTGCCTTGTCCTTGTGGATCAATGAACAGTGGATATCTGGCCGCTTTAGTTACAATTAAACCATTCTGTATGGAGAGTTCATCATTTGGCAATCCCTCCAAGTTCCATTCTCCTATTGTAGCATTGTCAACTAACATTCCTGTTATATTCAGATCCTGGAAAATGTATAATGTTCAATCTATACTCACTAATTAGTTATCATGGTTTTGCTGTTTTACCTCATTGAATTTCTCATCAAATGAAGGTGTAGTTACAAACAAGTCACCAAGACTTGATTTGATGAAAAATTCAAGAGCCTACCATTAGGAAATCACCTTTAAGATGAGTGCTCTTGTTCATAAAGGTATATTTCATTAACACAGAGCAGTAACATACTTACTAGTGGCAGAGTATTTTTGTGCAGGGCAGGGAAATATTCCTGCATAAGGCACATAGTTAAATACCAAAGCTGATCTGGCCAAATTTGAATACAAAAATTAATATTTGAAGTTTTTCTTGCCGAGCTTATCTGTTCTTATTTAAGAAATGCTAGAAAAGGAGAATGGGTTCATTGTGTCTTTGAAAGAAGTGTTGCCAAAAAAAAAAAAAAAGAAGAATTTATTTATGAAATCAAAAATATACTGAGCTCTTGTCACTATTCCAGAATGAATCACAACAACAAAATAGCATTTTTGTCATCATTTAATTAGAATCAGTTCTGATGTTCTTTAATGAACTCGATTTGCAGGTACCCATGACAAAGGCAAATACCAGAAATCAGTCAATTATGTCAATGCAGGGTGAAAAAAAGTCCAGAAAACCAATTTTGGAAAGATGGAATGATGGATGGACAAACAGGAGTAACACTATATGTCTCCAGCCATTTTATGACATGGGCATAAAAAAGAAATACAATTTTAATGGAATCTTTTTGTGAATAACAACAATGATGATAGGCAAAGGATTGTGTTCTGAAATATAATTTATGACCTTTAAATGAAATAAAGACACTGCATCATACACTACCTTTTTGAAGCAGAAGCAACAGATACAAAATAGTATTTTGGTAACAGTTTCATGAAGACTAAGAGAAGGTGACCAATATGTAAAGTGAACAAGAGGCAACGAGGGGCATAAGGGCGCTCACCTGACACGGTGGCTTAAATATCCACCCAGGGAATTGATTTGAACAAGCTGCGTCTGCCCCTCCTAAGAAAAGCATATACCAAATATCAAAAGATTCTAATTGGTGGATCTGACAAAAAAAAAAGATTTTTAAAGAATATTCTTCATATTGAACTAAGTTATAATTCAGGCTCCAACAGGGAGCCCAAATATGAACCCAGGAACTTGGCTTGAAGAAACTTGAATCTCACCTCCCTAAGGATGCTGTATACCAAATATCAAAAGATTCTGACTACTGGATCTGAAGAAAATCTTTTTAAAGAATATTCCTCATATTGAACTAAGTTATAATTCGGGCTCCCACAGGGAGCCCAAATATGAACCAAAGGACTTGGCTTGAACAAACTTGAATCTCAAACCCTCTAAGGATGCTGCATACCAAATATCAAAAGATTCTGATTGGTGGATCAGACGAAGAAGATTTTTAAATAATTTTCCTCATATTGCACTAATCTGAACATTTGGGCACCCATAGAGAGCCCAAATATGGGCTCAAGAGATTTGATTTCAACAAACATGTGAATAAACCTTCCAAAGAGTTAGTTCCTGTGGTCCCCATGGCAGGAATATTTTGTTTGGTATAAATTAGGTACTTATGACCCAATAAGCCCTCATATCAAATTTTGTTAAATTGGCCTCTCAGTTCAGAAATAGAAATTTTGGTACAATTCGGGCTCCTGCAGGAAACCCAAAAATGAACCCAGGGACTTGGCTTTAACAAACTTATATCTCACCTCCCTTAGGATACTGTATACCAAATATCAAAAGATTCTGATTGGTGGATGTGAAGAATATGATTTTTGAAGAATATTCCTCATATTGAACTAAGTTATAATTCAGGATTCCACAGGGAGTCCAAATATGAACCAAAGGACTTGGCTTCAACAAATTTGAATCTCCCCCCCCCCCCCCCCCCCCCCCCCCCCACCTCAAGGATACTGCAGAATCAAAAGATTCTGATTGGTGGATCTGAAGAAGATTTTTAAAGAATATTCCTCTAATCTGAACATATGGGCTCCCAAAGAGAGCTCAAATATGGACCCAGGGAATTGATTTCAACAAATGTTGAATCAATCTTCCACAGATTTTATATGTGAAATATGAAAGCTTTTGGAGCAGTGGTTTGGGAGAAGAAGATTCTTTAATGTTTTTCCCATTACCCACAGGGTTAAAAAATGAAGACTCGCACTTTTTCAAAGTCCGGAAAAATACTCTATGATACAACCGATAACAATTTTTTTTTACCAATCCTTTCCGCTGGTCCTAAGGAAGCTTCACACCATATAAAAATTATCAGCGCCATGTAGTTCTGGAAATATGGGCATTTTAAAAAAAAATTCTATTTTTAGCTCCTGCAGTTCCCATGGGGCAACGGGAAAATCTTTTTGGGCACAAATTAAGTACTTATGATTCAATAAGGGCTCATATCATCAAATTTGGTTCAAATTAGCCTCTCGGTTTGGAAAATAGAAATTTTGGGCAGGGCCAAAATTCTTGCCCTTCCCTTAACAACGGCAAATACAGCCCCTCAAACTTCTCTTGAACAAATCTGAGTCTACACCTTAAAAGGAAACTGCACACCAAATATCAAGTCTCTGCTACTGCTGGTTCATGAGAAGATTTTGTAAGATTTAGGTACACTTTTTGGGTGTGGCCTACCCAGGGATGGGGCAACTTGATTTAAACAAAATAAAAATGTGATGTCATAAACAATCATCTCAAATTTCACTTAAAATCGGTTCAGTGGTTTTGGAGGAGAAGTCGCAAACACCATGTTCACGGACGATGGACGAAGAGTGATCACTAAAGCTCACCCTGACTTTCAGTCAGGTGAGCTGAAAATTACAGGAGAAATTTCACTGCAATTATCCAGTATTTTTTATATGAGCATATGCATGAATGTGTAGTGTGGATGCCTAAGAAAAGTTGCACTTTGTATCACCATCTGGAAAAAACAAAGCACAAATGTAAGTTTAGCTAGTACTGTTAAGCTGTATTTATCATTTTTGCAAGTAGGCTACAAAAATTAACACTACAATATTCAGTTTCAAACACAGAGCAGAACTAGCAAAGAAATAATGTATTTCTATAATTTGGGCAAAAAATATATGTATATCTTCTTACATCAGTGAAAGGAATTCTGTTTTGCACCATTTCTTTCTTCCAGTTCTTCAACATTAGATTTCGGAATTCCTGATTAAATGGGCCGGTGTAAGACAAAAAGCCAGTGGCAAGCAGAACATCACCAACCAGTCTATTAATCTGTGCTTCAAAACCTTTGCTAGCTTCTGTCCATCTCACTCTCTCCCCAGCTAAGCCCTGAATCAAAGCTGTTGCATTGGTCATCTTGCGTCTACAAGCATCGGCATCATCAAGTAAAGTCTATAATAAAATAGAATACAAAAGCTAATTTCTGCAAATAAAACTATGTAAGTTCATTTTCTCACATTTCGCAGTATAGCGAGAAATATATGTATTGTGGTACGATAGTTAAGGGTAACAGCATTAATGGCAGTGTCTTCACAAGGTAGCAAGTAGATGTACCGGCCAAGTGAATACTGTGTTATCAGACACGAGATTTATGAGTTTGTCATGCTGAGTAACCAGTTTATGCTGATGTTGTGTTACTCTGTCATTTCTAGCCATATCACCGCAATGTTCACATGCTTCATTTTAAAATGGAAAGTGTAAGGACAGAGGTTGGCATCCTGACCCTGAGGTCAATTTTGCATACTCCGACTATAGGTTTCCAGAGTCTTTTGTCACAAATAAGCATTTACTCTGGTTGTTCCTGGGTGGCTTGTTGACCGAAGAGGGGTTTTTCCCAGAAGTTTAACATGCTTGAGTATTTTCTCTGTTGATATTTGTGTAAATCCAACGATACTTGTCAATTTGAAATTACTGTCACAATGAAGATTTCACTCTATATTTTGCATATTTAATGTCATTAAATATGGGTATCATGCTAACCGTTCTAGCATGTACTCGGCTACTTGCAGTAGATATTTATTATCTTTTTACTGCATTATAATTTCTATAAACAAAACTATGTTATGCATTAAAATAATATACTCAACTTTATTTGACACTTGTTAACAAAATATGAACTGCACATTTTAAAAAGCATAAATCCAATGGCCATACTCATTCAACAAAAATGTTACCTGTCAAATCTACAAGTCGCCAAAAACTGACTGGAAATGGATGCGGAGTCACTAGACTTACAAGCTGTGGTGTGGTGGAAAATCTGCAGAATGTCCCAGGCCCTCTGACTTAGGCATCAAAACTGGAGATGTGAATATTTCCTTGTATCTAAATTTTACAATTTTTTTTCGCAATATTTTATTGATAGTTTGACAATTCAATTAATAGGATTCAACTGCAATGAAAAACTTCAATGAGAGAAATTAATTTCATCACTGCTTAAATGGGCATTAATATGTGCATACAGTATTATTTAGTACCCTCATCATCGAATGAGTAACCCATAAATCACATAACCTAGTGCTCCATGTAAATTTAGAGCTATGCAGATGACCTAAAAACTGTCTTGATTACTTTATGCTATGAAATTGGATTTCGATGATTCTCAAACATTGATCCCCAGTAACATGGTAGCGTTACTAATTTTCCAACAATTTGTATAAAACGGCACAATGCTACCCCTCAGATACTCATCTTGCCATTTGTGCTACTATTATAGTGCTATGATATATAGTGTGTGGGGTAGTGCGGTCAGCAGATGGGAGTGAGGTAATGCCTGTTCGTATAGCAATCATAGCTGCAGTATTTGATGTTGGGATTTTTAAAAAAAAAATTTCAACTTTTTATTTGGGATGGTGAATACTAAAATTTCCCTTGATTTCAACTTTGATTTTGACATTTTCTTACCATTGATAAGCAGTAACATGATGAAACTGTCCAATGTTGGAGCTCAACTATTCCCCATGTCCCCTGGGATATTATTATAGGGCTATGTTATGTAGTTTGGGGGCTAGGGCTGTCACCAATTGAGAGGGGGCAATGCCTGTCTGCATTGGTGTCATATCTCTGGTATTCTGACATCAAATTTTCAAACTTTTTTCAGCTTGTTATTTGGGACCATGAGTACTAAAAGTCCCCTTTATTTCAACTTGATACAGAGTAATTAAATTTTGACATTTCCTGACCTTGTTTGCCAATAACATCAATGCATTAACAATATTCTGATAATGTGGATAGAAATATACAATGCTTGGCCTCAATTATTCCTCCTTCAGCCTGTGATATTATTATAGTGTTGTGTTATATATTTTTGCGCTGGGGCTGGCACAAAGTGGGTGGGGGGGAAAGAGCAAAACTTGAAATTGCATTAAAACGTTGAAAATGATATGAATCAAAAATCCCAAAACACATGTCTTAATACTTTTTGAGCCCTAAAAAAATAATAAAATTTCAGGAAAACAAACAAAATTTAATTTTTTTGTGACATTGGTGTGAAAAGGGTGACCAGAAAGATCGGCCATAACATTGAGAATTTTCTAGATCGATACCACAATTTTAGATATTTATACCATGCTTGCCTATGTTATTACCAGTGAAAAGCTGATATGTTAAATTTTAGCTTTTAACCCCACTCCTGGTGTAAAGTTTCTACTACGGTTGAAAAAAAATGTACCCCTCTAGTAGGAAGTTCATCCAACTTAACTTTTGGCATGACACAATTTGCCAACCTTGATACATTCGCACTTCATTCAAACATACGATGTTTTGCAGTACTATGTACTGCGGGCAATGGCTTATTAATTTTAACCCTTTACCCAATACAGACGATAACAAAATTTATTATTTTAAATATTTTTTAAATTTTTTCAACAAATTTAAAAAAAAACATATCATGTGACCCCTCTTTGGAACGAGCTCGGCGAGCTCGTTCCAAAGAGGGGTCACATGATATGGTTTTGTTGAAATTTTTCGAAAAATAATATTTTTTCAGCTGCTGAATCTGCATATTACACGGGCGGATGCGGGTGATTCATTGGGTAAAGGGTTAAAATACCTGCAATTAAATATTTAAAATAAAATTTAAGAATTGTTAATAATAATTTGACTGAAAAAGCAAGGCAAATTCAATCAACATTGGCGATGTGTCTAGCTGTCAATCAAGCATTCACATGCAGCCGGAAGTTCTGCCACTGGTGCAGATATAAACAAAACAATCACATGTGTTTGCGATAGAAAGTATATTTTTTTCTCCATTTAAAGTGACAAAGTCGATTATTTATTAAGAGCATGGTATAAATAAAACAAACAGGTACTATGGCCAGTAAACAGATTTAAACCACTTGTAAAATAAACCACTCATCCTATTTGAAATCTGATTACCAGACCTAGTACCTATTTATTCTAAGGTGTTTTGGTCGAAGATGGGATATCCAAAGTTTAAAAGAGGCAGGCTTCATGCAGGCACTGATATTAAAATTTAAAAAAAAACACGTAAATTGGATGCTGTATTGGATAATAGTGGGAAATCAAAAATTTAAAGCAACCGTGAGAACTATAAGTTATTACATGTCTGTTCTGTGTAATCCCCCATCTACAGCAACACTAAACCGTGCAGAAAATCAAAATCTGTTGCACACACATATGTGTGGAACAGAAATATAAATTTTATAGTAAATTTCCTTTTTTGTACACATATGTGTGGAACAGAAATATAAATTTTATAGTAAATTTCCTTTTTTGTACCTACCCCCCCCCCCCCCCCCCCCCCCCCCCCCCCCCCCCCCCAAGCAGAGCAGGCTTGCACTACAGTGGAAGACCCTAACTCAGAAAAAATACTCTATTTTAATCTTTTCCAAGAGATTTGGGAAAGAAAAGTGATGTAAAAACACCACAAAAAAATAAGCCAAAACTGGGTCGAGCGCCATCGTCGCACACCCAGTAGGGGATGCTCTTCTCTTAGTACAATTCCACGACTTCTGTTAACAAGAGTGCAAGCAGTCATCAAACCATTCTTTTGAGTCTGCCAACATAGAAGTTATGGGATCAGCAGGGAGGAAGGATTCCTACCCGAATAAGATGGGAGGGCCTCCATGTAAACAATTGTGGTAGGTATAATAAGAAAGGAAATTTACTATAAAATTTATAATAGACAATAGGATGGAGGAAATCACATAACCAACCCACACATAACTCAATTGCACTGGCACTGTGGACATAGGAAGAGATCCCTAGTCCTATCAAACCATAGCATCACAAACATTAGTAAAAGACAATGAAAGATGAGGCGTATGGTGATGTGCGACACACAGACAGAAAGGGCAGTAACAGCACGGTGCTGGAACTGACCCTGTAAGAAGCTGAATGGCTGGGATCGACAGCCTGAGCTGAAGAAAGAGGGCCCATAGGACAATGGTCCTCTGTCGGCTCCTGCAACTGTCACAGATAAATGAAGGTAGCATTTCTCCAGTAGGCTGCCAGTATAACATCCGACAACATGACTGAGTTAGTAAAAACCCCGAGAGGAAGACAATGCACGCACCTCATGGCAGAAAAACGATTGGTAATACAATCGCCAGTAGCTAGACGAGAGGAAGCTGCACGAATAGCAAGACAAATCCATCGAGAAATGGATGCAGGAGAGATCTGGCATGTGAGAAAACGCATATCCATCCGGGATAAAGGCACGAATGCCCCCCCCCACCCCAAGCAGAGCAACGCCCAAGAAAGTGTCAATCTTGGAGTAAACTGCAAAGTCCTAGGCCTTTTCAAGGAAAAGAGCTGAACAAGCTTGGAGAGGCAAGGATGAGTGCCGAAACAATGCAGTACCACATATGAAAAAGGTCTCCGAAGCATAGACTTGTACCCATTGCTGGAGACGCCCAAAAACAAACATATACCAGAAACTCTGCAATAGGTGTGATTGAAGGAGTGACAGAAGCAACAGAGTGATCGCACACCATCGACAGAAGAACCTTCTACTGAGCCACAGAGGCTAAACCAGTGGAGTGAGTGCCTCCTTGAAGAAGAAAAGCAACTCCACTACTCGTCTCTAAAAACCACTACGGAGGAGACAGGACCAGATAAAAGATAAGCACGAAGGCACAATAAAGTAGGGTCAACTTGAAACCTCCTCGGGTGACTTTGGCAAAGAAAGTCACGACGTAGAGGGAGACATGCTGGAACTGCCACTAACAGAGAGCGGAGCAGAATGATCCACACCCACCAAGGAGACCAGGGTGTGATCGAAAGGATTCGACGACTACAGGTTCATATCTGGGCTACAACCTGAGGCAGAATCGGAACCGGCAGGAAGGCGTAGCTGACAAGACCGTCCCAAAGGAGGGCCAAAGGAGGGCGAAAGCCAGAGCATCTGGACACGGGGACACGAAAGTGTCCACCTGATGGTTCCAAAGAGTCGCAAAGAGATCGATATGTTATGGGGACGACCCGAGATCGCAAAGAGACTGTAACACCACCATGTGAAGTATCCACTCAGTGGAAAAGAACCTGCCTCGTTGGGACAGGGAGTCAGCTAGGACGTTCAGATGACCGAGAATGTGACGAACCACCACTCCGACATTGACATTCTGAGCGAACAGTAGAAGATACCGAACCAAATCGTACATGGGAACAGAGTGTGTTCTGCCCTGGTTCCGAATGTAAACAACCACCGTAGAATTGTCAGACCACAGAAGGACCTGACAAAGCAGGGGATCCACAGTCGGAAACACAGAGGAAGAGCAAGAAGCTCCTTCTGGTTAACATGAAGAGCTGCTAGATCCTGGTCTCATGACCCGTGAGGGAAAAGACCTAGAGGATCTAATGCCACACCCCATCCGAGATCGCTGGCGTTTACCGTCAGAACACGATCGGACATGGGTTAGTCCAACGGAACTCCCTGCATAATCCACTGAACATCTGTCAGGGGAGAAGGTGATGAGGAAGAGACTCCGGTAACAGAAGCACCAGAACCAGACAATCGGCATTCAGCCTCCAACGACTGAGCAAAAAGTGTTGGAGAGGTCAGCCATCCAGTTGACCTAGAGGAATGAGATCCGTCACCAAAACGCAGAGACCAAGACATTCAGGGAAGACTCCAAGCTGATGGAGTCCATTCCCAGATGACAAGATGGAGAAGGGACCAGGTCAGACTTCTCTCTGTTGACTCTGCACCCTAGTGACATGCGTAGGCTCAACAGTGTGATGACTCCGACTCCAGAAAAGTAGCATTGAATTGCCTCTGGAGGATATCAACTAAACAAGCCAATGAAGACACCTTGGACTGTGTGCGATGTAAGACTAACACATGCGACATCAGACAGGTGAAGGCCCAAGGATCCAGGCCGAGGCCAAAGGGAATGGCCTTGAACTGGAAAACCTCCTGGGGAATGGAGTGGCTGCGTCAGAATACTGAGATCGAGAACCTATCTGAGTCGGCCGTCCTTCTTCGGCACCAAGAACATACGGGAAACAAAATCCCACTGAAAGAAAGTTCTTGATGACCTTGAATGTCCCCTTTGACAACTGACAGGAGATCGCCTATCTCCGTGGTCAAAAGTTCTCAACGTGTAACGCTGAGACTCATGTAGGAAGAGGCACTCTCTACTTAGTGGAGTGCCTCAACCTGGGACGAAATCGAGGCGACTACTGCCGAAGACTACCCCACCCTATGAGGGAGTAGAAGTGGCGGTAGGAGGATCAGCCCTTAGCTTCGCAGAGAAAGCAGAAGGGTACTTGTTAGGCTTTGGACGGTGCCTGCCTCCAACAAAAGGCCAAGCAAGCTGACTAAGCAGCAGCAGATCAATGGAATGACAAAGGGAGCCATCCCGGACCGTCGCCACGGAACCATGGAATAGTCGCGGACCCGCCAAATGAGGCAGATCGAAGAGCAGTGAACTGCTCCTCAAAAAGGGGATGTCTTGTGTCCGGCACAGCATACCTGCGAACTAATTCCAAGCTAGCCGCGTAACAGGCATGTGTGTGAGAAGATGCATGAGTGCCTTGAACAGCACACACAAAACAAAAACCTGTTTGTTGTCAAACTCATTTGGGAGCAGATAAGCAGCAAAGCAGAGACGATGTGATCGAAGAGAGAACACATTCCAGCATCCCTCTCGATAAGCCCAACCTGGACTCCAGAGTCTCCATATGGCTGAGGAGTTGGAGTCCTGATCCAAGACTCTCACAGTCTGTCAAACTGACGGATTGGAGAAATCGTAGGAACGATAACGCACCAGAGGCAAAAAGTGTCAACCTTGATGAAAAACGACATCTTCATAGCCTTGGAACTCAGCTTAGAGTCCAAAGCTGTAAATGCTTCAACATCTGTACCGACAGGCACGGTCGAAGGTGCCCAGAAGCATGTTGCTCCAAAGGCTGTAGGCGTGCGACCGATGATCGCAGCTGGGCTGACACTGTCGGCTGGTTTGACAGTTTGCGACCAGGAAGGAACCCAAACACAAAGTCAAGAGCTGCCCCAAGTCTGAAGACAGTTGGCTCTCGACGTCAGGAATGTCAAACTCATCCCATGAGTCGGAAGACACATAGCCCATCATGGGCAAACCAGCCGATGCCTCCCATGATGTGAGCACATCAGGGGGATTAGAAAGTGACCTGTTTCCAATCCAGGGAGGCGGTGCCACAGGGGGCGCCTGAAAACCACTCATAGCCTTGCTGGAAGCAATGGAAAAGGCTCTTGGACAAAACCTAAGTGGGCAAGGAGAGGGCCTCCCTAAGCTTACCGACTGTTGACACGGAACGACGTGGAAACGAACCAACAAAGTGGCTTCACTCCTGACCCATTTGCCAGCGAAGGGTCACGATCCTCAAATACACCCGAAACGGGGCAATGGAAAACATCTGAAGGCAGATGTGTAGTGGGATATCACATACCCCGAGGATCAACAGAGCGGAAACTCAGGAGAGTCGCCGCGGACCTCTGCGTGACAGAAGGTCCAGGCTGCACAAAAAGCATTGGTCACACAAAACTGGCCAAGGGACCAGAGTGCATGGACGGAAACGCCACGGAGCTCATGGTGAGTCAACCATGAACATCCGAATCCAATGAGAAAAACTGAGGTACTCGATGGCTGAGAGACCACAGTAGAGGATTTGGCCGGCAGCCGCTTCCAACATTGCCAAGTTGAAGTCAGGGAAGACTGAGGCCAATACCCCATGTCTACACTACCAGACACCGCTGCAGATCCCTGCAGGTAGAAAACTGCTGTGCTCACTGACCGAAAGGACACAGCAAGGGGTTCGGTCAGCAGCCACTTCCGACTTCGCCAAGTTGAAGTCAGGGAAGGCTGAGGCCGATACCCCAACACCACCAGACACCTCTGCAGACCCCTGCAGGAATAAAACAGCTGTGCTCAACGGCTGAGAGGACACAGCAGGGGGTTCAGTCAGCAACTCCTTCCGACTTCGCCAAGTTGAAGTCAGGGAAGGCTGAGGCTGATACCCCACAACCGAGGCCGGCTAAAACGGTGCTCGATGACGTTGTAGATGGAACAGCAGTAGCAGCAGATACAACGGGAGCTGTTGGAACTGGCGAAAAAGGGGATAGAGCCACCTAGCTCAGCCTCCAAAGGAGGAGTCACAACCCTAGTGACAGCATCAGATGTCGACTGAAGAGGGCGCATAGTCCTGGAACCAGGCATCTCTTCACCAGAAATCCAACAGCTCCCGCAGTATCCACCACAGTAAAAAAAAAAAAAAAAACTGCACATATCCCACGGATGGGGAATAACTCTCACCAGACGTGGTCGAGTCAGGAGGCCCCGAAACAACAGCGTTCCACACCCCCCGTGGGTGCGGGAGGAGATGCACATCCTCCATGGAGGGGGTGTAACTCTCACCAGATGTGGCCGTGTCAGGAGGCCCCAAAATGGCAGCGTTCCCCACCCCCTGTGGGTGCGGGAAGAGCTGCACATCCCCCAGGGAGGGGGTACAACTCACACCAGATGTGGTTGTGTCGAGAGGCCCCGAAATGACAGCATCTCCCATAACACCCCCGCCCCCCTCCCCATGGGTGCGGAAGGAACAGCCACAAGAACCCACCAAAGGCGAGGGCAAACAAAAGGAATTGCCCTAAAGGAACTGAACAGGAAATAACAGAGGTGAGAGCAGTAGAAGAAAAAAGGTGACCTCAACAGATACAGAAAGTAGAACACCCCCAACTCAAGAGAAGGGGCAGAAAAAAATAACCGGTGGGTACACAACATTCAGCCCTCAACAGAGAGAAGAAATCCTGTCCATACAGTCCCTCATTGACAACTAACTCCAATAACAATAATAAAATTTATCAACCGAAAAATTTCATTGCCGAACCATGTTGACACGATGTCGAAAAAACACTCGCGAAAACGGAATATATAAATAAAATACAATGAGAATGTGGTTGAAAATATTAACGAGAATATATAAAACACAGTCCTGTTATTATACGATCTTCAGACCCATAATTCCAGTCACAGGAAAAGCATTATTGACAAGTTGAATTATCACTGTATCGTAAGGCAAAGATGGCAACACGTCAACCACGTTTCGCAGACAAAAAAAAGAATGGTTTGATGACTGCTTGCACACTGGTTAACGGAAGTCGTGGAATTGTACTACAAGAAGAGTGTCCCCTACTGGGTGCGCGCCGATGGCGCTCGACCCAGTTTTGACTTATTTTTTCATGGTGTTTTTACACCACTTTTCTTTCCCAAATCTCTTGGGAAAGATTAAAATAGAGAGTATTTTATCCAAGTTAGGGTCTTCCACTGTAGTGCAAGCCTGTAATAAACAATTGTAAGGTAGGTTGATAAGAAATCGTTTACAGACTATTTTTAAATAGAAGCAAAATTTCACTGGAATTTTCTACAAATCGGGCACCGCAATTATAGTTTGAATCGCTAGTGATAGCTAAAAATCGTCCCCTGAATTCCAATGTGTTCTATGTGCCAGTAGGCACATAGAACACATTGAAACTAGGGGGACAAAATAGTAACATAGGTTACCCTCACAAATTTGGTTGCCAATAAAATATTTCTTTTTGTTGACACTTGTCGAATGAATTGCTGAATGTGCTTCTGATAGTGGTTTTTATAGATGTGAAGACATGTAACAAACACAGAATGACACATGGGTGTGAATGGGTTCATGGTGCCATATCAATAAATATACAGGATAGTACTATACTACAGGAAAAAAAACAACTCATATTTATATATATATATATACACTTATAAGCATTCGAGAGTGGTATTATAAAATAAACTGTTCAAAAATGTGATACTGATATTGTGCTAGTGGAAATATACTACAAGAAAAATATAATTTCTTCCTCTGTTATATTACCAGTATCTGACATGGATGCTTGAAATGTTCTTGGTTGAGAGCTTTCCAAGAATCTTGATCAAGAGCTAATATTATTTGAGCAAGCATACAATAATTATTCATAAATTATCTTGCACATTATCTATCAACTATCTTTACCAAATGATGAGTACAAAAATACCTGTTTCTCCTTCATTGCTGCATCATACATAGCCTGCACGGTATCCAATTCCTTCTGCTTCTCATCTAGCTGGGCTTGAGCTGCATTCAAATCCTTCATGGCAGTCTGATATTTAGCATCCTGTACAGCCAAGTTTGCCTGAAAGAAGATTATCAGTAGTCCATTTGTTTTTCATGCATGTAAGATACAAGACTTCTTTCAAACAAACCAATTCAAATCAACCTAGTTTTAACTTACCAAAAAGTGCTAGGCATAAAGAATGTTTGTTACTTTTGGAAGAATGTTCAAATTTCATTTTTATAAATCCATCAAGTGTATATCTTTCAAATACAACATCAAAAATTTAATTTCTCCAACAAAGGTGGTCAAGTAATCCTATATTAGTCCCATGGGAACCTCAAGAAGAGAAGCAGTGCTTGTTTACTGTGGTATACAAGCTCCATTTTACTCGGAAAATAGGACCCATTCACCAATGTTTGGGGCCAAAGTTATCTAAAGTGAGTATAAATTATTGGAAAAGCTTGACCTTATCTCCACGTTGTAGAGACGATTAGCCATTGTGCAGAAGTATGAAATTCTAAACACCAATAAATAAATAAATCCTACATTATTAACAGCTCTGTGAAGTCCTCCAGATACTGATGACAAGCTATTTTTCTAAGCAATCTGAAGTTTAACAAAAAAATGTTTGATGTTTAAAAAAAAACAAAAAAAACACAAGGAGTTGCGTACATGAAATGACAATTTATTTCTCACTATGACCTAATCTTGTTTGGTAAAAAAAGGGGACCAAAGGGAACCAATAATCTATACATGAAGATCTCTAAGGCAACAACATAGTGAAAATATATTTTAAGATGACCAAAATATTAGCCTAAGAGGAAGAAAACTTAATACAATATTAGCCTTAGTTGATGAGGAAGAAAATTTATTGCAAGTTTTCTGGTTATAAAATATGTGCACAGTGTATTAACTCATTACATTGCAAAACTTGTGATGACAGATAGTTTTTTTAAACAGGACAAAAGTTTAATCTTATCTTTTGAATTAAATCAGTCTTTGATTGCGGACCAAAAAATGACTGTCCATTCAGAGAGATAAAAAAAAAAAACCTCCTGACACAGTTAATGTTTTACCTTTAACGGCAGGACTTCTTTGTTTATTCCAAAGAAAAATGCCATAGCTTGTGTCCAAGAACATAAACCTGCAACATCACCACAAACTTTCTTTGCTGTTTCCAAGTTGTAATCCTCCATAGTTAAGTATGGCTGTAACAACTCAACTGTTTCTTCATTTATGGTATCCTGCATAAAAAAATGTGAACAAACTGAAAGATTTTCTTTTCTAATTGAAAGCTACAGTTTTTACAGTTTGGCCTTCACAATTTAACCCTTTGAACCCTAGTGGCCATTTTTCTGGCCAGCAACATGATACGTCATAACATCATTAAATAGGATGGCTGTTCAGTAAATGTGTGGGGTAGACCAATCAATATTTTCAACGAGCAGCCCCGGGGCTGCACGTTGAAAATATTGTTTGGTCTCCCCAAATAATGAATATGGACTCTTCTAATTGCTGCCATTGAACTGGCATGGAAGATACCACTAGAGTTCAAAGGGTTAAATAATTTCAAATTTTATAAGAAGTTTTTAACTGTTTCTTTTAAATCTTATACTCAACATAACAGTCAAAACCTACCAGTATTATTAAAATGAAAGTGTCAATGACACTGTAGCTTAACCTGACTGTGTGTTGTGTTTGATGAAAAGGATAATGTTCAATGTTTATGAAAGGATTATGAAATAAGACAAGAATTGTGATAATTAGGAATGTGTTAATTTCTGTTGCCTGTATGCTAAGTGTTCTCAATAAATATAATTTGAGGTGTAGACTGTACTAAAGAATTGAGAGGTGGGTTAATGTGGCCCTCACTGTTAATATATGTAGCTCTCACAGTTCATGCATGTCAACCAAAGTTACCAAGTTACAGTGAAATTATTCAAAAATGAGTCATCCTATCAAGATACAATGAAATCCCTTTGTAAATATGGCCTGTAGACTGTGCTAAAGGTTTTCTGGCTTTGGGCCTGTGTGGTGATCACGGTTGAGCGATCACAACCAAAAGGGGACATCCTCATCTAGACATCATACAGAGTCATCCTACCAAGTTACAATGAAATCTCTCCATATTAAATATGACCTGTAGATTGTGCTAAAAGTTTTTGGGTTTTGGGCTTGGGCAGCCATCACGGTTGGCAGATCATAACCAAAAGGGGACATTCTCATCTAGATATTATACAGAGTCATCCTACCAAGTTACCATGGAATCCCTTTATAAATACGGCCTGTAGACTGTGCTAAAGGTTTTCGGGTTTTGGGCTTGGGCAGCCATCATGGTTGACTGATCACAACCTAAAGGGGATGTCCTCATCGACATTATGCTGAGTCATCCTACCCAATTACAATGAAATCCCTTCCTAAATACGACCTGCAGTCTGTGCTAAAGGTTTTCAGATTTTGGGCTCGGGCAGTCATCATGGCAGAATGATCGTGACCAAAAGGGGATGTCCTCATCTAGACATTATCTGGAGTCATCCTACAAAGTAACAATGAAATCCCTTCATAAATATGACCTGTAGACTGTGCTAAAGGTTTTCAGGTATTGGGCACCTGTATTTATTATTTATTGGTGTTTGAGGTCACGTATTTTTGCACAATGGCTAATCATGACCACAACATGAGTATCAACTCAAGACCAGGGGTGAGGGTTAATAAGCCATGTTGTCCATTTTAGAGAGGGTTTGCACCTCCCAAACACTGGTGACTGGGTCCTATTTTACCAGTAAAACAGAGCCTGTTTACCACAGTAAACAGGCACTGCTTCCCTTCCCGGGGTTCTCATGGGAATCGGGCCCCTGTAGCCGTCACAGTTGACCAATCACGACCAAAAGATATTATATGGAGTCATCCTACCATGTTACAATGAAATCCCTCCATAAATACGACCTCTAGACTGTGCTAAAGGTTTTCGGGTTTTGGGCTTTGGTAGTCGTCACGATTGACAGATAGATCGTGACCAAATGGGGAAGTTCTCGCCTAGACATCATATGGAGACATCCTATCAAGTTACAATGAAATCCCTCCATATTAAATATGATCTGTAGACTGTGCTAAAAATTTTTGGATTTCAGGCTTGGGCAGCCATCACAGTTGACAGATCATGACCAAAAGGGGATGTTCTCATCTAGATATTATACAGAGTCATCCTACCAAGTTACCATGAAATCCCTTCATAAATACGACCTGTAGACTGACCCTGATGGGGCTCAGGCAGCCATCACGGTTGACCGATCATGACCAAAAGGGGACGTTCTCATCTAGACATGACCTCAAAAGTGCATATGAAATTTTGTGACAATCAGACAAGAACTCTGGGGTGTAGCCTGTGCTAAAGGAAAATGTGAACAGACTCACAGATTCACAGACTTCCGCATGCGTGATGGCAATAGCTTATCTTGACTTTGTCAAGTTAAGCTAAAAATCACCATTCAATTTTCATTATTTTTTTCATTTTTTGTCTCAAGAAATACAGCTTTTGACACCTTCATTGAAACAAGCTCAATGAGCTCTGCCAATGAGGGGTCATAAGCTATGTTTTTGATGCCAAAAAATAAAATTAGTTATTCAAGAATCTTGTTTGCAAGGATCATCTGCCTTCAGTGTTAGGTAAAGGGCTAACAGAAATTTAAAGGAATACATTTTTTTTGCTATCTTTAATAATTTTTTGTTCAGAAACAAAAGAATCAAATGCATTATGAATGCTTGAGTACATTATCAATTCTCATCTGATCAACAACATCTCTCAACAATATTTCATCCTCTCAAGACATATTTTTGTAGCAGTGAGTTCAACAGTTTGGCCCAAGTGCAAAGTTGCAATATAAAGGATACATTTAACATTTTTCACTTCAGGTGAAACTAAAACACTATTTCCATCTAAAAACATCATTCAAACTATTTTTTTTTCACTTTTTTTAACCTTTTGTTTTTATGGTTTTTATTTTCATTCCAAAACTTTCCTCTCATCTCCTTTCCACTTTTTATGTGCTCCTCTCTTCTCATTTCCCACCACCTAACACAACTGCTACATCCAGCCAGCACTATTAACAATAAGAGGCTCCAGGGTGCCTTAATTGCTCATCTGATAAAGTTGATTAAAGAAGGAATTAAGTTCACATTCAGCATCATAGCTTGAGGAGTGTGGGTGAAGAATTCATTTCAAAACAAAGAAACAAAAATCACTCAATAGACCCACTTGTCCCGCACACAGGATCAACATTTATAATTTTGTTGCATAAAATCACTCAAAATGCTTTTTAAAACTTGTTTTGAAGCCCCCCCCCCCCCCCCCCCCCCCCCCAAAAAAAAAGTTGATTGAATCACGGTCGAGTTCGAGTTGTGGCTAAAAGGAATCTACTAGGATCTGAAACTACTGAAACTTGGAAACAATCTAAGAGGCACTGGACAAATTTGGAAAAAATCGGATAATGTTTGTTCAAGCTATGCAGAGTCAGAAATTCAAACAAACCCCCCCCCCCCCCCCCCCCCCCCCCCCCCTAATCTACAGGGCACAACATCTGCAAAATCAGACTGGTTTTCTAACTCATACAAGACATTCTCAAGGAGAACCCAGACCAAATTTGGGTAAAATGTTTGTTCAAATTATCATCTTCACACCAGTCAGAGAAAAAAATTCCAAACAAGAAAACAATTTTAGGAGCATAACTCTTGAAAAAAATTCTGGAAGGACTGGTTTTCGAACTCATCCAAGGCATTCTCGAATGAAACCCACAGATCAAATTTTGTAAAAATTGGTTAATGTTTGTTTAAGATATCGTGCTGACACTGTGCCATGGATGGAGAGACAGAGAGAGGGCCACCAACCTTCATCAAAACAGGTCAAATTGTTGACAAAACTCAATAAATGCTTCCCTCACCACTACCCCCCCCCCCCCCCCACCCCGCATCCAGCATTCAACACTAGCGCCTGAAGTGGCCAGATGGGCCCCATTTGAACTAATGTTAATCTTATCCACCCACATTTACATCTAACTCTAACTGAATTTGACCACAATCAGCTCCATCATGCATGGACAGAAATCATTTAAAGAAGTAAGTCTTTAAAGAAGTAATTCCTCTGAGGATGCTCCACACCAATCATCAAAAGATTCTGATTGGCGGATCTGAAAATGATTTTTAAAGAGCTTTCCCCCTTTTGGACTAATTTAAAGTTCAGGTTCCTATAGGGAGCCAAAATATGAATTTACAGGGCAAACTTAAATCTTAGGAATGCTATACATGTGTATACCAAATATCAAAAGATTGTGATTGGTGGATCTGAAAAAGATTTTTAAAGAATATTTTTCATTTTACACAAGTTAAAATTTGGGATCCCAGGTGAGACCAAATAAGGCTCTAGAGACTTGATTTGAACAAAATTACATCTGACCCCACTGAGGATGCTGTATATCAAATAGCAGGAGATTTTGACTGGTGTATGTAAAGAAGATTTTTAAATAAATTTCCTAATATTGCAAAGTTAAAATTTCATTCCAATGGGGTCACAAATTTTTTTTATTCAACTGCTTAATTTGTAAATTCCTGAAACACCAACTGCAGACAGAAAAATGACAAATTCATAGTAATTTCTATATTTTTATACTTACCAATGGCCCAGACATAGCTGGTGCTAACTGTAAAATATCTAGGGCCAAACACAAATTTTGCCCCCCAAATCCTCAAAATTTGCATGCAAAACCAAAAATTAGGAGAAACTGGTCCTCCATACATTTACCCTCTGCGCACGCACAGACATCAGGAAGTGACCGGAATTGGCGCCAACACCATTCTTTGTAAAAGAGAGTATTACGTAATAATTCAGCAGGGATGTATGAGTACCCACTCATGGGAGGGCCCTTCCTGTCTGGGCCACTGGTAAGTATAAAAATAAAGAAATTACTATGAATTTGTCATATTTTTACACAGTATACCAATGGCCCAGACATAGCTGAATCATAAATAGGTGGAGGGCCTAAGAATTCTGAAATAATTCCAATCCTGCAATTACATGTGTGTCTCTCTATACAGTAATAGAGGAGACATATTCTAAACAAGGGGCCCAATTAAGTAATTCCTTATTGTAAGTATGAAGACAAGTTTCTAATTTTCCCAGGCTAGTCCAGACTGAGCCCCAAAAATTAGGATGGCGTATCTGAGATTTACCTATACGCACAACTAGTAGAAAGCTGTATGACGGAGGGCCACCACAGATGCCGACATTATGTACACCATGCAAGGTATGGGTACATATAGAAATGGATTGGAGGAGTGTCTAATTTGATGGATAAAGGGTTAATATCTCCGGAGCAAATTATCAGATTTACATAAAAAAAATATACAGCACAGCACATCAGTAACCTGAATAAATATATAAAGTAACATGACAATCAGACTGATATTTTTTGAGTTATCTCATGCCAAAGGGAATGGAGAAATTTTCAATTTGAAGGATACAGGGGGTTAATATCTCCGGATCAAATTATCAGATTTACACCAAAAACTATACAGATCAGCACATCAGTGACCTGAACAAAATTATAAAGTAACTTGACAATCCAAGCAATATTTTTCAAGTTATCAAATGCCAAAGGGTTTGGAGGAATTTTCAATTTGAAGGATAAAGGGTTAATATCTCAGGATCAAAATAACAGATTAACACCAAAAACTATACAGCTCGGTACATCAGTAACCTGAATACAAATATAAAGTAACTTGACAATCCAAGCAATATTTTCCAAGTTATCGAATGCCAAAGGGATTGGAGGAATTTTCAATTTGATGGATAAAGGGTTAATATCTCAGGATTAAATTATCAGAGTTACACCAAAAACTATACAGCTCGGCACATCAGTAACCTGAACACAAATATAAAGTAACTTGACAATCCAAGCAATATTTTTCAAGTTATCGAATGCCAAAGGGATTGGAGAAATTTTCAATTTGAAGAATAAAGGGTTAATATCTCAGGATCAAAATAACAGATTTACACCAAAAACTATACAGCTCGGCACAACAGTAACGTGAACACAAATAGAAAGTAACTTGACAATCCAAGTAATATTTTTCAAGTTATCGAATGCCAAAGGGATTGGAGGAATTTTCAATTTAAAGGATAAAGGGTTAATATCTCGGGATCAAATCAGCAGATTTACACCAAAAACTATACAGCTCGGCACATCAGTAACCTGAACACAAATATAAAGTAACTAGACAATCCAAGCAATATTTTTCAAGTTATCGAATGCCAAAGGGATTGGAGGAGTTTTCAATTTGAAGGATAAAGGGTTAATATCTCAGATTAAATTATCCGATTTACACCAAAAACTATACAGCTCGTCACATCAGTAATCTGAACACAAATATAAAGTAACTTGACAATCCCAGCAATATTTTTCAAGTTATCGAATGCCAAAGGGATTGGAGGAATTTTCAATTTGAAGGATAAAGGGTTAATATCTCAGGATCAAAATAACAGATTTACATCAAAAACTATACAGCTCGGCACATCAGTAACCTGAACACAAATATAAAGTAACTTGACAATCCAAGCAATATTTTTCAAGTTATCAAATGCCAAAGGGATTGGAGGAATTTCCAATCTGAAGGATAAAGGGTTAATATCTTGGGATCGAATCATCAGATTTACACCCAAAACTATACAGCTCGGCAAATCAGTAACCTGAACACAAATATAAAGTAACTTGACAATCCAAGCAATATTTTTCAAGTTATCGAATGCCAAAGAAATGGATATGGATGCCGGACGGACAGACGGACGGACAAAGGATGGACGAATGATGGATGGTCATCCCGGATGCCAGCATTATGTGTACCATACATAGTATGGGTACACATAAAAAGGGGAGAGCTCTGGAAACAAACAGAGCGGTACCCAAAAACAATATACATAATCGTCGAATAGGCACTCAGGTATCAATTCAAGATTAATAAATGGTGCTCAACGTTACTTCAGAAGTTACAGCTATAGCGACGATCCTGGTAATTAATATTGCACACTAAATAGCATACACTGCAGACAACGTATACAGATATGTCGAAAACCAGTGATATATAAAAATATAACATACACATACACATATCTAATCAAGCCACACTGAACGATTCCTGAAGAGAAAATACACTTCTTACGTAATCCATATGCGGCCACTGTCCGACCCCGGCTGTAACTGAATGGAGCGTCCCGGACAGGAGGCATGGACGTATTGCTCAGACTGACGCAAGTTCCGAACCATAACATCTGGCCCCTGATGTTGTAATAAAAGAGTAGCCCCAAGCCTCGCCAAGCTTCCTGCTGAACTTGCCGACTTCTTCCTTTTTGTCGTCGCAGGGTGAGCCTTATATTGATATTATATTATAGTGCTCGCTCTACCCTTTCTATTCTCCATGACCGCAATGGACACACCCGGAGTCACGGTACCCTCAGGCGGTGTACCACTTCACCAGTCGAGCTAGCTGGCGACAGGGATTTGAAACCACACTGTGGTTTATTGCCCTGTCTAATATTCATGAGCACTTTTGCCGCTAGCTCTGATTGACTTTTTGAAATGCGATGATGGAATCACACTCTCTGATGGCGTCACATAAACATCGCCATATTCTTGTTCCTCTGTAATAAAAAACTAATAAACTAGTGACCTTGGGGCGAAAGGACCAGCAGCAGCCTCTAATCGTGAAAGGACCAGTCATGGTCCCTCGCTAACAAAGTACCGTGACAACCGTCAACAACATCTGTCATCCCATGCGACACAAGTTGAGCAAGAATTACAACGACTACAAAGCAAGGCAACCTACATGAAAATAAGAGGAAGGACCTCCTCGCCTTGCTTAATGAGCAGTATGTTTACATATTGAAGCACACTTAGTCGATCGTATCAATTTAACCACCAATTTAACCATTGATTTGTGTATGGCGTCATTATAAATTGAGATTCAAAAAGCACAAAAGTCAGTTTGTTGTTATCTGACAAGGGCCAAAAAAAGAATGGTGTTGTGCCAATTCCGGTCACTTCCTGACATCTGCACAAACACAGAGGGTAAATGTATGGAAGACCTGCTAGGACTTCTAATTTTCGGTCTTGCATGCAAAATTTGGGGATTGAGGGGCAAAATTTGTGTTTGGCCCTAGATATTTTAGAGTCAGCACCAGCTATGTCTGGGCCATTGGTACACTGTGTAAAAATATCATCTTGAATGGGTTTTAACCTATCATTCTGACAGCAGAGAACCAGTCATTTTAAAAGTCTAATCATTTTAGTATTATAACTTGAAACAATTCGCTTACCTTTTGAAAGTTCAACAAATCTTTGAGGAAGGAGCCACCTGACATAAGCTTCATAGCTTCAGTCCAAGAAGGTTTAGGGCATGGTCGTTCAGGATCAAGTTCAGGAACACCTATTTTGTTTTGGAACAGAATCAATACACAATCCATAATTCGCATAATCAAATGTGGAGGTTTTCCCAATTTTCGCACTGAAAAAGAAAACAAAGGCTGTGTATTCTAATTAATTTTATGTCATTTTCAATTGTAAAACCTGTGGTGATCTAATATTTTAAATTTTAAATAGACAGACTGTCAAGTAAGTTTTACAGCTGATATTATTGCCACTCCTTAAATGTTTACAAAAATCCTTCTGGAGAACTGTTTATGATGGAGAGTTTCTTGTCAAGAGAACACAGTCATAAATATAAGATAATAATTCTACAGGTATATGCCATATGGAATAGAGAGGTACATTTTATGAGAATGAACATGCAAGTACTTCATTTTTTTATAATGCATCTCCCTGGTCTAATGACATATTTGAGATGACATAAGTGCCAATTTTACAACGTCCTTCATCACCAGGACAATGAAGGAATATTTTGCATAAACAACAGGTACAAGTCCAGGAAATGTGATAAGCATAAGCAGTGCCATGGGATTCCTGCCTCAACCATCAAGGGGTCTGGGCTGCTTAATTTTCCTGGGAGCTAGAGGTTGTTGCTCCCCAACAGTGAAGTAGAATGGCACATGCAGTATTGTTGAACATGTGGCATTAAATGGTACTCCTTTTTTATAAGTGGAATTCACGGCGCATTCAGGGCTATTTCCTTTCACTGAAATACAACTGCGAAAAAAAAAATGTCAAGACCATTGTATGATCACAGTTTAATGTAGAAAATAGATGCAAAATGCTTGAGTTTGTCCACTTGTTTGCACTTTTTAATGCATACATCAGCTGTATAGATGCACAATATTTTGGTGAGGTAGTTTTTCTGGCCGCTGAATCTGCTGCATATCTGTAAACATAACTGCATTTTACATCTCCACCTGACAAAAAGTTAATAACATCATGATCTGCACCAACAATGACCTCAGAGTGTTTAGGTAGTTTGGAATCTTTCCTGACAGATAACTTGTCCTGGAATCTCTAGCTTAACAATTATGTACACCTGTCCCAGTGGTCATGACTTACAAGGTTTCTAAGCATGTCTTGGATTTTTTTATCTATAATTTGGGAATAAGTCAATACAAAATTTGAAATAATGTATTATTATATCTTGATTTTCCTCCAAATTTTTTTTCTACTATACCTATAACAGCAACACAATATGCCTTGCTCCTTATAACCCCTCTTCTTTTAAAATAACTATTTGAAGTTTTTTTTTCAAAGAAAGAATATGCATGTATATGTGTATTCTGGGGAGATGGCTCAAACTATACATTTTTCACCCGGTGGGGCATACTTTGAGATGGTGGAAAGTACTGTAGAAATAAAATTTGGGGAAAAATTTTGATTTCCCACATGGACAATAGGATGGTGGTATACACATATAAATGTGTAGCTAATAAAAATATAGAATAAATATAGGGAAAATGGCAATGGAATTGAGATCCCTAATACCTGTTTAAATATGAACTCGCAGTAAGTCAGCATTGTCAGAAGAGAGGTTATGAATGATGACTTGAATAAAACAAAGAATTAACAGTAAACAAACACCTGTACATATTTACATGTGTTAGGTTATTCCCAGATGGGTATGCTTCTTCCCTGCAAATAATAGCAAAACCCCTCCAACGCCAGGCTAAAACACCTGGCTTTCCCTTTTGAAATGGCTGGTTGTGTACTACTCGAGCCCATGCCATACTTCAGTAATAGTAATCCATGGGAACTGGTAGATTAAGCATGGCAAGATCATAGCCCAATATGGAGACATCACATTTCTTCAAATACTGTCAACAGGGAAATACATGAAAGTAATCTTATAAGTGTACTGAAGTTACTAATTCAGGACCTGAGGTTGATACCAAAACATCTGATATAGAATATCAAATAATAACATAGCAACCAGCTTTCTGTAAGACCTGGAAAACCTAGATTCTCTCCACTGTGGTTAAACTGTTTATATAACTATCCCTATATATTGTCATGCAAACGGATGACATACCTGGACAAAGCATGACTCAAATCATTTCTTTAAAGTCTATACAACAACATAACGACAAAACAGGATAGACTAACTTGTTGACATATTTTGAAAAGCTTGATCAGAATCACTTCTAAACAAGTTGTTTGAAAATAAGGAACTGAAGCTTATTTCACATGTCTGGCAGGAAATAGACAGTAGGTACTCTACTACTGAGAGGAAGAATTAACACCAGACTGAGCACCAAGCACAATTGGCCTCCATTGGTCCAGTTTGGTACTTTTTCAGACTTTTTTAAGGGCTTTCCTTGAAAAAAAACTTCAAACACTTATTTTCAAAGAAGAGAGGTTATTAGGTGGAAGGCACATTGTGTTATGTGGTAGGTTGTCCGGACAAGTGACCAGATGAACATTTTCAGCAGTACTGAAAATCCATCCTTTCATTTCAGTGTTAGCCGAGCCGTGTATCCCAAATTGACAGTCCAATAAATCAGGGCTCTATGTATTTGTAGAGTAAAACAGTTAGTGGTTTCGATCTGCAACCTTTGTCAAAATAATGAATGACTGGTTTGAAGAACTGAAACTGAGGGAGCAACTAATGGGTATGAACAGGTTCTTCAATTCAAAAAAAACATATCAAGAAAAACTTATGAAATTCACCAGTGACATTTAAGTAATTTTGATTGATGAATTTGGATAAAAGATGATAGACAATTTCAGTTGTCATTTTTTTTCAGAATCAAATATTCATAATCACCTGTTGAAATGTGAGCTGGTTTTATAGTCTGAAGTGCAGCCTCAGCCTCTGCCAGTGCTGGCTTTGCTGCTTCAAGTTTTACTTCTGCAGCAGCTTTATCAACCTGAAAAAATGAGAATGTACTCATATAGGTATATTTACCAAAGAAAGCATTATCTACCAAAAGGGTGTAGGATGTGATTTCATGGGTGATCAAAGACATAGACAACTGTTTAAATTCAACCCAGCACTAAAAGAGTTCAATAAAAGGCTGATATTTTGTTAGTTGTGTGCCACTTGTAGAGATTTTGGCAAACTAATTTCCAACAGATTAAGATGATAATTAAATAAAATTACATTTTTTGCAAGCCAAGTATCAACCTGCTCCAATGAATACCCTTTTGAAAGGTAAAAAATGTACTCTCAGAATACACTGGAAAGACTTATGAACATTTTAACCCCTTCTCACCAAGACCAGATGATGACACAACAAAAGTACTTGAATAACTGAAGATTTTAATTTTGTGTCTTCAAAACAAATCTTATGACCGTCATTGGAATAAGTTTGAACATTCCAGTGTGGGGAGTATGAGATCTTCTGGAGGCTAAAATTTGAAGAAAAAAAACTCCCAAAATTGGTTGCAGATTTTTATGAATAGTATTGGCCAAATCTGTCTGTTACAATAGTTAAAAGGTTAACAAAACTTTCTATCAGGTTTACAACTGATCAAATATCTCTGACAAATTATCACTTAAGCTGTAGAAATTGTCATCAAACCCTCATAAATAATCAAATTATCATTATTTAGCCATGCTATTTGTAATACTCACTGAAATGATGTCCACAATGCCTTGAGCTTTGTCCTTTACAACTTGTACCTGAGCTTTTACTTTTTCAGCAGCTTGAGCTTTAACAGTCACTTCAGCTAACACAGCATCTGCTTTCTTTGAAGCAACAGCCAACTCTTTCTCCTTGACAGCAAGTTCCTTAGCCAGTTCATTGACAGACTCGGTTGCTTCCACCAACTTCTGTAAGCCTAAAATGAAAATAATAAATTTGTGTTTTATACAGTTTGATGAACATTGATTAATGCACACTTGCTAATGAACACTAGGCATTTCAAAGAAAAATTCAATTAATCCTTTATCTAACATAAAAGACAGATGACACTTGAAAACAAAACTCTTAAATAACTATGTTTTTTCATTTTTTTGTATTAGATATAGGTTATGACCCCTAATTGGAATAAGATCAATAAGTTCATTCCAAAGGTTCATGAGCTATGTTTTTAAGACAAAAACTGGAAAAAATAATGAAAATTTAATGGTGATTCTTTCAAATAGTGCTGGCAGGTTTTTCCCATTATGTTGGGTGAAGAGTTACCAAGAATTCTCTTGTTCCCTGTGTTTAGGTGATAATGTGGGGATTATTCAATTATATCGTGTAAATTGTAAGTAAATTGAGTATTTTCAGTTCCACTTCCCTTCCATCACAAAAAACTCAAAACACACAAAAGGTGGTTTTGAAAATAACCAATGAATTACAACACAAAATTAATTTAAATGGAAAATAAAGCATTTGTTTAATTACAATTTACTGAAGTTACTATATAAGCCCCATCCAATAAATAATAGATTAACAAATTTATCCAAATCTTTCTTTTTATTAATACAGGTAACTTAAATAATATAATGCCACAAACAGTGGGTTTCAGCATCTTCCAATAAACCCTAATAGTGTCTTCCAGCACACAGAAAAAAAACCCAGATCAGTAATGAGATGATTACCAGGTATTGAACATACCTGTATTCATTCTGTCTGCTAATGTTCCTATCTCGTCCCTTTTCTCTGAGTATATTTGTTTGTATCCAGCAATGAATGATAAGTAGGATTTAGGGGTCACATGAGTCTGACGTCTAAATCTTTGGAAATAATCAACACAAAGTTCTGCAACCAAATCCTGTAAAACAAACCACAAGAGTAACAGCAGTGTATAAAATATATCTGAACATTTTCTTACAAGAAAATCAGTAATACTGATGGATGCTCCCCGAAAGTCGCCTTAACAAGGTGCAGGAGCAGCTTGTCACAAGGATCCTTCATACTAAATTTTATTGAAATCCATCCACTCACTGCTGAGATATTGCTGTGGATGGATGGAAGTACAGGTGGATGGTTAACCCTAAAGGTCTGGAGAGTTTATACCTTTTTGCTATATTTTAGACAGTTTACATACTATGGCTTTCTAGTTGTTTCTGGGCAAGTCTTGGCTGCCTATCAGATTTGCATAGAATAACATCCAATGTGCATAGAATATCAAGTTCCAAGTTTACCTACAGACTGTATTTATTTATTGAGATTTAATGACTCTTTTGACAGCCAGGGTCAACTCATGTTGACAGTTTTCTGAATAGATGAAGAAAAATGCACCATCAATCTGCAGCACACCTTAGTCACAGTTGCACCATGCCCCCATGTCAGCAATTGGGATTAAATGCCTTGGCCAAGGACACAATGGAGTTACCACTCATTAGAATAAAAATTATGAACCTTTCGGTTTGAAGTCCAATGCTCTAACAACTGAGCCACTGTGCTCCCTAACTGCAGACTACAGGTTGAGACATCTGTTTTGTTGCAGTCAATGGTGATCAAAGTTGGAATTAGGCCTGTAAGTTCAAGATTAGTTTCTCCAGTCAAGATTCAGTCTAATGAACTTTAATGTTTGGAGAACGCCTACAGGAAACAAGACAAAGAAATGAGAATGAAATATTGTTGTTTCCAACAAAACCTTAAGTCTGGTACTTGTACTTTTTAACAAAGACTAACTAGTGGCTTATTGACATCTACCTGTTAACCTTCTGCACACTGATGTCAAAATACAGAAATTTCAAGCAATGTTTGCAATTCAATGTTGTTTGACACAGCTAAAGAGCTCTGTCAAACTGGTTAAATTCCAAGCTGCATTATGGTAAAAATTTGTGGCTAGAAATATTTATATTTCAGAGTCAGTGTACTGATGGTTAATAGTATTACACAAAGGAAAATACACACCAACGGCAGAAAATTAGTTCTAACACTATCTCAATCTTACCTGGAAAACACCCATAGTGTTCACAACAGACTGTTTTACATTGTCGGTACACACTATATCATAGCTAGACAAGAAATAGTGAGATACTGCTACAAGAGCATCCTTTGGCCATCTCTGGAACCAATTCATTGTACAACCTGATATCAATCCAGGAAACTTTAATGATCTGTTCCTGAATTTTTCACCAACCTGAAAATATAAAAGTTATACTGAAAAGCAATTTCAGAAATGCATCTTTTTTCAGTAACAGATTTGCAACAAAACAAAAAAACCTCTACTCAGGTAACTTCCAAGAAACTTTTATCTCCTTACTTACCACTACTTGTCAAGCTCATTAACATGAGGGGTCAATGATTTGGCAGCAAGAACATACAGAGTCTCAATATTCTACAGTTAGTCTTCGTTGATTATTTAAATGCTTTCAGTAATGCAGTTTCTGTATTACTTTGGCCCCTTACCTAACGCAATGGCTGTGTCCTGCCTATACTGTTCACAAAGATCGCATTTCATCCCTTTCCTTGTTCTTGTCTCCGCTCATGGTTCCACACTGGTGTGAGCCCATCAAGGTCATTCCCCTGGGAGGTGTGTGTTTGTGTGTGTGTGTGTGGGGGGGGGGGGGGGGGGGGTTCTGGGAGGATGGAGGTTTGTAGCGGACTTGAAAGTCAAGCGATGGAAAACAAAAAAATCAAAATTCTAGTTAAGAGCATTTCTTGCAAAAATAGTGTTATATTTGTGCTGGCTGAGGGATTAAATAATTAAGTAGTACAAGTGACTCCTCACGAATTCTGCAATTGTTTGCAATTTTGATGTCAGGATTAATTTCATTTTTAATATGGGAATGGTAGGAACACAGCACTCATGGCTATGATGCTTTCATGCAGTGTACCTTTACTTCTGTACATTTCTGCAAATTGTTCATTATACTCCATGTAAGGTTATACTGCAAATAAATTTCATTTCATTTCATTTTCAAATTTAATTTGAATGGTGATTTTGTATACACTTGGATTAATCTCTGGGGAAAATGAGATGCTTTGGTCTGTAAATTTACGGTTTACTAATCCTGACAACAGCAGCTTACATTTAATATTGTGAAGTCATTACCATTATTTTTAATTTTTTGTGAAGAATCAGTCCACTTCCTATACAATTTCATCTTAGTAGTATCGCCCTCCCCCTCCCCAACTACAACAGGATCATCATGTGGAAAAAATCGGTGTCATCTGGACATTATATATTGTTGAGTCAACCGGTTCATCCTTTAAAGATACAGTACAAATGACTGTAGAAGATAAAGAGTTAGGGTTTCGGATTTGTTCCAAATCTATTCAACACCATACATGATGCTGGCGGATATTCCTGTCCAGGACATGAAATAACTTGCCACTAAAATAAGTAAAATTTGAGCACACCTAACCAAATTTTTCCTTACAAATTATACTGACTTTTTGAGGAGCGATTTTTGAAGAGTCAAACTATAATGAATTTTCCATTGATTCCAGTCATGGCTGCGTCACAGATCTATAGGTCTATAGATTCAGGACTTTTAACTTGTTAAAAAAAACATAAAATATTAAAACACAGCTCTTGCTAATTCAAAAAATATTAAACAAAAGTTTGGTTCATAGGAATACAAAATCTAGCTTGAGTCGAGAACTATCATAATTCTGTGTGCACTAGCTACATTCAAAAGTCCCTGTATAAACAATTAACATTTGTTAATTGAATAGAGAAATCAATACTGAAGTTCAACAGGAGATAATTTAGTTAAAAAAGTGCAATACAAAATACTGAAAGTATGCACATGCCTATTTGCTAGTGATCATGTATAGAATGTTTCACAGAAAATGGTTCACAAACCTTGGGAGGTGTTGTGACCACAAAAAAATCCATTCTGGAAATCAAAATCAAATATAGGTTAAAGGGAATATAATCCAGTTCGCAACTGTTATTACATGAAATTTTGAGAATATGCAAATGTCTAGTGGCTCTTGTAATCTTGTAAGAGAACTTTTAGTGAAAGTGATTGATAAACATAGGACAATTTTCACATACAAGATTTTTCTTTGAGAAAATTTAATAACAGTTCAGATAATGTGCATCTGTACTTGCTCATGATGGTGTTTGAGAAGTTTCATCAAAATCAACTCATAAACATTGAGGAATGCACACAAGAATAAGCTAAGATGGATGGATAGGATGGACAGGACATATGGAATAGACATTCAGGTAATGCTATATCACCCAATTTCTTTGAAAAGTATGTATAAAAGGGATATTAAAACAAGTAACTTACAGGTGAAAAGCACAGACAAACATGCAAATTCTGCCTGACTCTGCTCATATAATAGTCGTACAAATTTTCATTGGTTGGTGGCTTCTTTGGTAAGTCTCTTTTCATAGGTGCAATCAATTCATTAAGTATTTCATCCATCTCATCTCTTGCAAATAATCCAGAAACCTGTTGTATAAATATATAAAAATACAAAATTACAGAAGAAAAGAAAATTTGTCTATCCACTCAAAATGCCCCTGGAACCAAACACAACACTTCGGCATCATCATGTCACAATTTATTACACTTCAGAAAAGTTTTTGCTTATACAAAAATTTAAATGTTAATGCAAGTGACTGTTTGTGTAATGACTGGAATATGGTGTTTTCTCCCTTTAATTGTTGCTCATGAAAAGTGTCAAATCAAGTGCTATTTATCAAATGGCTTTCATAGAGTACCAGTGTAGCGTCTGCACAGTGGAAATATTTTGTCACACTTGAAAATCAAAACAAAAAAGAAAGAAGTAGAGAGTAGAATTCTTTGGAATTTCTGACCAACCAAGTTTACATAACTGTGAGCTAATGGAAAGAAATGGCCATCTACGGTCACTTGTGACAGCCCAAAGAATGCAAATAGAAAAATGTCTTTATGTTATGTCTTCTGCAGAACCATTAATGACATCAGTTGGGCACCACGGTGGTGCTGCAGTAACTGGTTCTCCTCAGATCACCGAAGTTAAGCAACATCGAGTGTGGTTAGTCCTTGGATGTGTGACCATCTGAGCGATCAATTCGGACTCCTGCATTGTGTCCTTGGGCAAGGCACTTAACCCCGACTGTCCACATGGGGGCACAATGAGTACGATGTTGGGGAGTTGGCCACTGCTCGTCGTTGCTTGGTGGATCTCTCTGGATACTCCAGCTTCCTCCACTTGAAAAACTGTCACTGACACGATATGACCTTGGCTGTTAACCCTTTACCCAACAAATCGGCTGCATCCATCCACGTAATATGCAAATTCAGCAGTTGAAAAAATATTTTTCAAAGAGTTTCAACAAAACCATATCATGTGACCCCCCTCATTGGAATGAGCACGTCAAGCTCTTTCCAATGAGGGGGTCACATGATATGGTTTTGTTGAAATTTTTTGAAAAATTAATAAAATGATATTTAAAATAATAAATTTTGATATCGTCTGCGTTGAGTAAAGGGTTAAAGTGTTGTTAAACCTTAATAAATAAATAAATAAATAAATAAATGACAGATGATGGGGTGACAACCAGAGAAGTGTTTGATACTTGTCCAGCTGATGTAGTCAATAAACAGACATCCTTGTAGTCAGAGACAGGTAATGCCCTTCTGAATAAAAGTTTACACATTTTTATTAATATTTGGGAATTTGCATGTAGCTTCTGCTAATTCACTTCAGACTACCAAGTGTAATGGCATGGAGTTTCAGTGTCTGAAGCTGCACAATTGTTACAATTTACATCTCTCTTGGAAGAAAACAAAACATTTGGTCTCCTCAATATATTAATCTTACTATTCTTTTAAAAGGAGGGGTGCAAGGAGTACAGTGACACAATGTGCTTTGGTGTTTGAAACATTGATTGTTCACATGCATCTAACTTATCCTAATGGAGTTTAACAAGAGCACCACTGAGCAGTGACATCATCATATGGATGATTAATGTAAATTCAGCCATTTTGTATTGCAATATATACCTTATACATTTCATATGCATCTTAATATACTACAAGAACAAGAAAAAGCAACAAGAGGCTCTAAAGACCCTGTAATCGCTCACCTGGCAGAAATACATATTCCTCAGTTATTCAAATCAAAATCAAAGAATGCAGCTGGCTGCCATGCCTCATTATCTGCATGAAACAGAATGGTGATTATTTTCAGATGCCTTTCCATACATTATTTGTGCACATGGGGTTTCCATGGAAACAATGAGCCACAACTGTATCCATTTTTGCAACCTGATGAACATTAAATAAGGATTGTTGGTAAATTGTGTCCCCAGTCATAAATCATGTGAAGTTTCAAAACATTTGGCCTTGTGATTTCAGAGTAGATTTTTGAAAACCCATCAATCAGAACCAAAGAATGCCTCTGGCGGAAATGTTTTTCATCTGACAGGAACAAAATGAGGATTGTGTGTGTGGAGGACCTCCCATAGATCATTCCTGCCAAGTGTGGTTCACACCAGCTCAATAGTTCCAGAGAAGAAGATGAAAATGTGATTTCCCATAGGGTTTCCATGGTAACTATAAGCTGCAATTGCGGCTATGTTTGCATCCCGATCAATATTATATGACAATCATAGGTAGAGGGTGTCCCAGTCATCAAACCTGAGAAGTTTCAAAACATTTGGCCTTGTAGTTTGAGAGAAGATGTTTTAAAATCCATCAATCAGTCAAAGAATACCTCTGGCAGCCATGTTTTTCAGCTGACGGGACCAACATGAGGATCGTTTGTAGAAAACCTTCCACAGACCATTCCTACCAAGTTTGGTTCACATCGGCTCAGCAGTTCCAGAGAAGATAATAAAAATGTGAAAAAAAATCCAAGATGGCTGCATGGTGGCCATATTGGATATGGCAGAAAACTGAATATTGAAAGGAATCTTCCTCTAATCCACCGCAAAAAAAAAAAAGATCCATTGTAAATTTCATTTTCAAGTTACTGCACGGATAAGCAAAAACCACTAATCTACCACAAAAAAATATAATCCATGTTGCATTTCATTTACAAGTTGCAGAGGCAAGCAAAAATTAGAAAAAAACAAGACAGATGCAATGGTGGCCATATTGGATATGGGAGAAAACTGATTATCAAAAGAAACCTTCCACTAGTCACCACTTATTGATCACAAAAAATAGGATCCATGGTGTATTTCAATTTCAAGTTATTGTGCAGACAAGCAAAAATTATCCAAAATCCATGGCTGCCATGGTGGCCATATTGGATATGATAGAAAACTGATTATTGAAAGGAACCTTCCTCTAGTCGCCAAGAATCCACCACAAAAAATAGAATACATGGTGCATTTCATTTTCAAGTCACTGAACGGACAAGCAAAACTTGACAGTTAGATGAACAGACAGGCAGACAGACAGGGCCATACTGGGATACAGCCCACCCCTGAGAGTGGCCGTATAAAAGTGCTCATAATCAGTTGAGTAAGAAAGTTTCACAATTACTTGTCACTATTCAAAGATTCTCTCCATATACCCCAGCTTTCTCAAACTGTGAAAGAGTTAAACATGCTATGGCCGTTCAAAGTGTTGTTTGTTGTTGGTGCATATGATCACTTTCAGTGTGTATGACTATATTGCAGCCAGAAAACATGTATAGAGTAAGTTAAGCTACTTATATTTCATTTTCTTGCCCATTTTAAGGGATTCACACCCAGGTATTATTAGCAGGGTCTATTACACCTGTACACAGAAATGATAAACTAGCACAGACAAACACGGCTCTACTTCACAAGGTTTTAAATGGAAATTCCTTGAGTTGTTCACCACAATAACAATGTCTTCATTGCATGGAAATTGTTAATGACTACTACTCACCTCTCCTGATGAAAGGATATTATTCATATATTCTAAGAATGCTTCATCTTTGATTTCATTGTCTGTAAACAAGAATGTGATTCCTTGTCCCTGATGACCTGCAGTTCTGTACAACAATTTCAAGTCATCAAGTAAATTGGACACATTGTATGACCTGGAAATGAGGAAAAAATTGTTGCACTGATTATTCAATGATGAACTGAACCATACCGATCCACTGAGTCAATGAGAGCCACTTTTGGAAGAATGTCACTTAAATGGATGAGTATTAGAAGCCACTATCATGGCTCTATTGAAAAGTGCTGAAAGATACTTTAGTGGATGTACACAGTATACAATAGCATGTTATTTGCTCATCAATAGAAAAAAAATATTAAATATATTTTCACGTTCTTTGTGGGATCTAAACGTGTATACATCGGGGGCTAGATGCCACTATCCTGGCTCTACTGAAAAGTGCTGAAAGTCACTTTAGTGGATGTACACAGTATACAACAGCATATTATTAAAAATTATAAATTTGAAGTAATTTGTATATTTTTTATACTTACCAATGGCCCAGACTTAGCTGGTGCAACCTCAACATTATTAAGGACCAAATGCAAATTTTGAACCCACCAATCCCCCAAATTTGCATACAATGAAAATTAAAAGTCCTATCTGGCCCTCCATACTTTTAGTACTTGTGCATGCGCAGTACCCAGGAAGAGACCTGAATTGGCGCCAACACCATTCTTTGTAGACGAGCCTACTAAATTGATAACTCAGTGGGGAGGTATGAGTGCCCACTCATGGGAGGGCCATCCCCGTCTGGGCCATTGGTAAGTATAACAAATATACAAATTACTTTAAATTTATCATATTTTTATACAACAACCAAATGCCCAGACTTAGCTGAATCATAAGAGGGCCTAGGATTTAAGGAAATTAGCAGGCCAAATACAGCTGCTTAGCCTGCATTCCAAGGTGAAAAAAAGATTAAATTTTTAAAGGAATTACATGAATGTCTCTCTATATAAGAATAGAGAAGACATATCATCAAAATTTTAGTATTTGTTCATCAGTTTGCAGAGAATTAAAAAAAAAATGTTACATTTCCAATTTTATAACAAAACTCTTTTTCCAACAATTTTCCAAAATGGCACATCCATCTCTGTGACTTTACTTGTCACATTTTTAACACAAGAAGCCCTTTCTCCATCAGCATATTTATGACAAATTTTCACATCCTTTTTGGGTTCTAAACATGTATACACTGGTGAAAACATATCTTAGAGTTGGAAGCTCTTTTCACGAAGGCCACTGACAAATTTCCCATACCCAGTGGAACCCTCGTTCCGAAATCTACAAATTGTCCATACCCCGTAGAAGTCAATAGATACATGTAAATTTGTTATCCCATGTCTGATCATGGCCTGCACTATTCGCAAAAAATCGTCATTCCAGTTTAACAGTGTACATGTATTATATTTTAATTTTTTATCTCCAAAATATAGCTCATGACCCCTTATTGGAATGAGCTTGTTGAGTACCCTCCAATGTGGGGTTCATAAGCTATGTTTTTGAGACCAAAAAGAAATTCAATAATTTTTTTATACTAGTCGTATCGGCATATTTTCACAAAAACTCTTTTGCACAAAAATTCCACAGAAACCTGTATGGCTCAACAATGGAAGATAAAAGATCTCATGCTGTGTGTGTTCACACATGAAATAGATTGTACCTCTAAAACGGAAAGTCAATAGATAAGTTTGTTACCCTGTGTCTGATCACGTGGTACGGGTTTTTACCTACCCGAAGCCGGCCGTATAGTCTGTTTAAAGACAAAGTACAAAAATGACAATAATTCTGAAAATATATGTAGAAATACTAAAGATGTTCATTACAAACTTCCTTACCAACACAACAGCTGAGATGTAAATAAGGACAAATGTCTGTTCAAAACATGCACTCACACAATTTCAAAACACCTTAACCTTCAACTGTTTGGTCATGTTGATCTTGCTGGTGGCAGAAGAATAATAATTAACATTTATAAACAATAATGTACCTTGATAGAGTGATCTGGAAAATCTTGTATCCAGCAATAAATGATGCCAGTCTTGTTAAACTTTGTTTTCCTGATCCACCAACGCCAACTAACAGTGCATGACCTCTAGGTGTTCTGATTACTCTAGAAATCTTCACCAAGTTTGTCATTGCATCCTAAAATAAACATTATTGATTTTAGTGGAAACCAAACAAAAATCATTTGGAAAGGAAAAAAAAAAATCTTTAAAACAGTGACGCATCAGGAAGGCATGCAATCGCTCTCGCGCACCATCGCTCACTCAAAAATTGTTCAAGGTGCGTGAATAATTGCTCGCCTCTGTTCTTGGGTGTCTTTTATTCATTTGAGTTGCATCAACAGAAACATTCAATTAATTTTTGATGTTGGGAAATTTTCTAATCACTCACAATTTGATGCATTTAAAGCACAATTCCAAACAATTTCATGTTTGCCTTTATGAACATGACACACAGTAGTTCTCTTATACATCCATACACAACACGCTAACAGTAAGTGGGTTGTATATTGACAACTCGCCCAGACCTTACTCCTTCCAGAAAACGAACATGCATGTTCAGATATAAAAAAAACGGTGGTCATTCTGGGATCTGAGAAACGTTTTAATACTTCCATATTTTTTTTCATCAAAGACATGCAGAATGTTTCCTTATTTTTCATTTACACACATGACACCTGTCACTCCAATTCACCAGTGACACAAATTAATGTGCCTGATTTAGAATTTACACATCCATTTACCACGATTTTAATAATCTGCCATTTAAAACCCAGAACTCATTTTAGTGGGTTACATATATTTTCACCGTCAAAATTTCCATCTATGTTCAGATGTATTCACACATTCGTTTCGAAGGACGCTTTTCAATGGAAATTGCAAAATAAATTTTTGTACATGCCTTAATATATAGTTCACTTCAGATTATCTAAAAGTTCATTTCAAGAATTCTGGTAATACATTTAATAAACAAACACTAGATTTCAAGTTTGCAGTTTTATTCTGAACCACAGGCAAACAATAACATTAGCTTAACTTAATTTAGAAAAAAATACACTTTGAATGGTACAATTCAACAGTATTAAAAAAATGAAGATAAACATTGAATCAAAATCACTCTCCTCACATTTTTCACTCTCGCAAAATTGATTTAAGATGAGCGATTTTCACTCACCTCCATTTTGCCTCCCATTTGTCACTGTTAAAGTCATATTCTTGATTACATTTTCAATTCAATACTTAACAAAAGAAACAATGTTTGGTCCCTCAGTCTTCCAAGGCTGTCCCTCAAATCAAGATCAATCTTGCCATGTCTACGCAGCTCACTGCATAGAGTGTCACGGGGTTGGGGCCTTCCATACAGAAGGGCAAAAGGATTGGAATAGGGTGAAAGGGACTGAAAAAATTTAATTTGCTTCTAGAAATGTCCTTATCTCATTTGATCTGCAATGTACTACTTTTCCATCCTTGGAGAGGCAGGCCAGCTAGTAACTGAAAACTAATTTTCTTCACCAGGGGTGGCAGAACAGTTGGGGGTGGGGGGGTGGGGGGGTGGGGGGGGGGGGGGGGGGAAGGGGAAGCACTGGCACTGAAGCCCCCCCCCCCCCCCCACCCCCCCCCCCCCCCCCCCCCCCCCTCACCATGCTTTTATTGCCAGGCCATGTTTTTTTGTATGCATATATTTTAACACAACCAATGACTGGTGAAACAAGGGGTGGATCCAGAGCCTCCCCCATATTTTTGCCAGTTATGTTTCTCTCGTACTGGTTCAGTTTCGATGGATTTTAACGGCTATCAACGTGTGAAATCTTTCAAAAGCATCTCCTGAAAAATCTCCATGGAAATGGGAGTTTTGGGACCCTGAAAGTTAAAAAAATTTACAGTAATTTATATATTTTTTATACTTACCAATGACCCAGACTTAGCTGGTGCTAACTCTAACAAAACCAGGGCCAAACACAAATTTTGCCCCCAATCCCCAAAATTTGCATCCAAAACCAAAAGAAATCATGTCCTATAGGACCTCCATACTTCGCCCCTACTGCGCAGCGCAGTGTCAAAGGCGTTCCGAAACTGGCGCCAATTATCATTCTTACTGGCAGTGCCTGGTCAGCGCTATGTACTCAGCGGGGAGGCAAGAGTTCCCAACTCCTGGGAGGGCCATCCCCGTCTGGGTCATTGGTAAGTATAAAAAATATATAAATTACTATAAATTTTTTAACATTTTTATACTGTACCAATGACCCAGACTTAGCTGAATAGTAAAAAGGCTGGAGGGCCTAGGACATAGAGGAAAATCCAATAAGCTCAACTATATAATATAGAGGCAACCCCTTAAGGAGAAAAGGGAGTATTAGGCTTTACATGTATCTTTCTTATTTAATATTAAATTAGAAAGATACAATACCCTTCATAATTGAGCACAATAACATTCATGTTCTCTATTAACATCCAGTATAACCCTTATACTAATTATTTTTAAAGTAAGCCAATAAATAAAGTTAGTCCAGAGAATTGAGACTCTTTATAATCTTATAAAAGTGTCCGAGGATTGTATATTAATGCCCGTTTGACACTTGACATATACAAATGCTTCACACCGAGCTACACTTTAAAAATATGACATGAATGAATTTTAACATTAATATTACACTTTACAAACCATCCCGGAAGCGACTCAGAAATACTGACTTTGGAGGAGGCATTCCCTTGCTTTTCACTATAAAGCAGGTGACCTAAGGGAACACCCTCCCCCCCCCCCCCCCCCTTCCCCTTGCCCTGGGTCAAATAGCCCAGAGCGAAGAGGGCAGCCGGACAGAGTCACTGCCGGAACAGAAAGCATGCATAACTATAGTTGCAACTGTTTAGTGGACGACATTCTGAGCAACAGATAACGGACCTAAACAATGCAGGTCTCCAGAAATGGACTCAATATTTCTGAGATAAAAATTCGTGAATGTGGATGGCTGAGACCAATAAGCAGCCTTCATTAAATCTGTAATAGCAATACTATTAGCGTAAGCCCAAGAAGTAGTAAGAGCTCTTACTTCATGAGCGGAAATCTTAAGCACAGACTGCTGAGAAGAAGACAAACTCTCATAAGCAGTACGGATAGTTAATTGAATCCATCTAGCAATAGAATGGACTGAAATGTCCCTTCTATTAGGCATCAAAGACAGAAAGAAACGTTTCCGTCCCTTTCTGATAAACTGAGATCTCTGTTTATAGATACGTAACGCTCTAACAGGACAGAGTAAAGGCCTACGCCCGTCTGAAGACGGAAGAGCCTTAATGACAATAGGTTCCGGATATTTATTAGGAGCCTGATTCTTAGCTAAAAAACTCACATTAGTAGTGAAGGTGATAGTGTTCCCGACACTACGATAGTGAGAATCATCCACCGACAGTGCAGGAAGCTCACTGATTCTTCTAGCAGAAGAGAAAGCTAAGAGAAAAGCTGTCTTATAAGATAAGAATTTGAAATCTACTGTCCCAAGAGGTTCAAATGGCTTTTCCTTCAATTTAAGGAGAACCCAAGCTAAATTCCATTTAGGAATTAACCTAAGAGTTCTGGGTCTATTTATCGAGAAGTTTCTAACCAACTTAGATAAAGAGACATTAGATCCAATTTGTAAACTATCATGATGTGCATAGGTATCAGATAACATAGACCTATAACCCTTAATAGTAACAGGCTGCAGTTTGATTTCGTCAAACAAGTATACTAGAAAGTTTGCAATGTCTGGTATAGAGGGATCGAAAATATCTACAGAATGATCCCTACACCAACGACGAAAAACCTTCCACTTAGCCGCATAGTTTAGCGAAGAGGGGGTCCTCCTACAGTTAGAAATCACGTCCACTGCTCGTCCTGTAAAGTGCTTGCCATGCAAGAAGGACCGCACAATGGAAAAACGTGAAGGTTGAGACCTTGCGGGTTGTGATGGAGTTGACGCGATTTCCCCTACGTCTGCAACTGATTGTTGAGATGTGTCGCAAATAAATCTATCATTGGCCGTTCCCATTGGTAGCAAATCTGATTGAATACTTGTTTGTTGAGAGTCCACTCCGACGGCAACAAGCGACCCTTTCGTGAAAGGGAGTCTGCTAGCACATTCAGACGACCCGGTATGTGACGGACCGAAAGAAGAACCTGATGTTCTAGCGCAAACAGAAGGATTCTTTCCGTTAGATTGAACAACGGAACTGAATGAGTACCTCCCTGATTCCGTATATACGCCACTACTGTCATATTGTCGGATAGGATTTGGACATGAGCATTGTGAATAATGTCCATCCAATGACGTAATGCAAGCCAAATTGACATCATTTCCTTGATGTTTATATGCTTGCCCAGGAATTGGGGATCCCAAAGACCCTGGCATCTCGAATCCGTTGGGATCAATGATGCACCCCAACCTGTTTGACTGGCATCCGTCATAATGGTAAAACTCGGATCCGGCAACTGTAGCGGAACTCCCTGAGTTAACCACTGAATGTTTGCCCAAGTCTGAATCTCTTGTTTCACTTGATCTGACAAGAGAACGTCTATGTCGAGCGAATGAATTTTCACACTCCAATTCTGAGTCAAGAAAATTTGGAGAGGACGCGTGCGTAACCACACCATCGGAATGAGATCCGCAGCGGCTCCGCACAGACCTATCAGTCTCATAAATTCTCTCGCTGTGACTTTGTCTGCGTACAGACAATAGCGAGCGTAACAACTGACTAATTTCGCTCTGGTTAACGGCAGACGAACGAGATTGTTGTGCGTCTCGAAGCTCATTCCCAGATGTGTGAATGACTTGGACGGCACCAGATCCGACTTCTCCTCGTTTATTATAAAACCGAGACGTCGGAGCAATAGAAGTAGATTCTGAACATCGTTCTGAAGCGTTAACTCGTTGCCGTACCTCTGAAGAATGTCGTCCAGATAGGCCGACGTTACCGCAGACGAATGAGCTCGGAAATAGATCATTACCGAGTTCATTACCCGAGTGAAAGCCCAGGGTGCTAGATTCAATCCGATGCACATCGCCCGGAATTGATACACCACTCCTAGGACTGCGAAGCGTAGATACTTTCTGAATGTCGGATGTACCATGACGTGAAAGTACGCATCTTTGAGATCTATGCTTGTTGCATAATCGTTCACCCGAATACTCGCTCTGACCGACCGAATCGTCTCCATATAAAACTTTGGAGCGACGATCAGCTTGTTTATCCAGCTCAAATCTATGACTGGACGGAACGAGCCGTCTGGTTTCGGAACCAGAAACAGATGGCTGTAGAATCCCGGAGTCTCCTGGTTTTCTACGACCTCTACCGCGTTCTTCATTAAAAGAGACTGCACCTCTGATAATAGAGCGTCTCTTTTCTGCGGATTTGACAGAAGTTGAGTCCACTTTGGACTTCGAGTTAATGGAGGCTTTCGTTTGAAGGATATCTTTAGACCTTCCGAAGTCACTCCTCTCACCCAAGAGTCGTCCGTAATCGACGCCCATTCTTGTGAAAAGCTCGACAACCTTCCGCCAACCGGTACGCGATAGAGGTTTAAGCCATCACCTCCTGGACCTGCAAGGCCTGCGGTAGGAGAAACCACGTCCTCCACGACCCGCACCTCGTCCCGTCGACCTCGGGGCGTCCGACCGGTTGTCCCGGCCCGAAGGACGTCCTGAACGTGAGTCGCTACCTTGACGGTCTCTCGAATAAGACCAAGAGGACGCACCGGAACCTCTATAGGAACCTCTCTTGGGCGCATTAGACCCAGAAGTGCCTGTCTTATTCTTGTCTGCCGTATCCGACTTCTTAGAAGCAGATTTGAACAACAGAGAATCCGAAGCTTTCTTTGTAATTTTATCATAAATAGCAGAAAGCTTGCTGTCAAAGAGAAGTTCTCCGGAGACCGAAGCGACTCTGAGAGAGTTCTTCACCTTAGTATCCACGAGTGTGGATGTAGCTAGGGCTGCGTCACGTCTAACCAACTCCAGGTTTGGCACTGAAAGGGCGGAGTTACACATGGAATAAGCTACTGCCCTTGAAAGAAGTCTTAAAGAGGATTGTATATCCTGAAATTCTTTCCCTTGAAGGCGCAGTGATAACACCTTAGTAAGGTGATCTGCGTAAGATAAGGCATCTAAACTGGCTCTGTTAGACGAAATAGCTGTTTCCAACACCGCGGTTGGAATAGAAGCCGACGACGGTAATGATAGCTCTAAGTCTTCCGCCTCGTCGTCCATACGCAGAGGAACTCTCGGAATACCCTGTCCTGCCGTGTCGAATTTATTCCTTGCATTAATGAAAGGCAGGTTGAGGGTATTGGCGGACAAGAAACCTGCTTTCCCCGTTTTGGAAGCAAGTTTAAATATAGCGTCGTTCAATAATTCAAATATTCTTGCAACATTATTGGACTGCGACGGAAACTCGGGAGCAATGTCCCTGAACCGCTCAAAAAATTCAGAGTCCAATGACGCTATAATCCTCTTGTCCGGAACCGCAGCAGTCTGGCCCAACGGAACAACTTGAGGGAGAAAGTGCCAGATGAAGTCCATGGCAGCTTTATGTTGTTCCGAAAGGGATAGCTCCAAATCATCCGTATCCCTTTCACCATCCGGTCGGACCTCATGATGCTCCCGGTCGTTCGCCCCCGATGCTTCGGCGGAGCGTACCGACCCAGCGCCGTCGGATAATTCCCGATCCGACACCGTTTCTGTCGGCTGCTGGGATGCTGCGATAAGTTGTGCTATCTGCACAAGTACGTCCGGCATCGAGACCTGCGGAGGTGCAGTCTTTCGCTGCTTCGCCGAGGGCAGCTCCGCATCTGATGGCTCCCACATACTTTTTCTATGCGAACGTCCGGAGTCCATCGGCCTCATGTCCCTGGCTGCCGGATGGTGTGACCTGGTCGCCGAAGAATCCCTGATCGGCGAAGCTGGTAAGATATCGGCGGTCACGCAGCCAAGGTGCGGTCGTGTGCGCTGACGAGAAGAAGAAGCCTGAGCAGTCTCCGCGGACTGCCTATACAACGGAGCGTCCCGAGCGACGGACGTATGCTCCGCTTGCGACACATTTTGTACCACAACATCTGGTCCCAGATGTTGTTGTACGAGAGAGGGGCCTCTCTCGCTCGCGGCCCGGCTGGACCTGGACGAGCTAGGAACCGGACTCAAAGGCTTCCTCCGATCTCGCCTACTATCCGCCGTCACTGGGTGTGCACGTTGAATGTTTATAGTGCTCGCATCACCCAACATTTCCTCCTGGACCGCATCGGACGAACCAGGCTGCCGAACCATTCGGTGAATGGACGCTACACCGGGCGAGCTAGCGGACGACATTTGTTTAATCTCCATGAGCACTTTTGCCGCTAGCTCTGTATTCATTTGTGACGACGGAAGTGCACTTGCGGAAGATAACATGGAAACATCACCCTGTTCTTGTTCCTCTGAAATAGAAACTGAGAGAGTCGAGTGACCTTGCGGAGAAAGAGCCGGCATAGCCCTTTCTCCAGTAACAACATACCGTGACACACGTTTCCAATGTTTGTCATCCCAATATTGACATATAGAACAGGGATTAGTGCGAGAACACTGACTACAATTAATACAATGATCATGAAAGTCAGAGGAAGATTTCTTCCTATTACAATTTGAACAATATCCTTTCATTGTGAAAAGTCAACAACAAGTCCTAGTTACTCGCACAAACCCCTGACACAAAGATACATAATAACATGATCCATTAATAATGAAAAAACAATTGCAAATCAAAATAATTTTTGAAAAATATTTTTTCAGCGAAGCCCAAGTTTCTGAAAAGTAACGTTGAGCCCCGATGGATCCGATGGCTAAGTGTGGTCAAAAATTTTAAATTTATATTAAATAATTAATGCGACACTTACGGATAATAAAAATGTATCTTATAGTGAGATAAACTACACCAAAGGCAAACAGCCCCCCTCAAAAGAGACTGTTGCCAATGTAAACAAACAGTGTAAAACACCAGAAAACATGACTCCAGGCACTGAAAAAACTGGCCCGAAATCAGTCATCAAAATTGCACTCTATCTGATGCAAGACAGAGACTCCCAGGGGAGAATCTGCAGAACATCAGATGGAAGATGCAGAACACAACATTTATACACCCATGGGTGAAAACATAACTATGGGGAAAATAACAGAAAACATTCTGTAACCAAGCAACTCTCCCAAGAGAATTTTAGAAATGAACTTTCTCAAAAATATGCCAAAAGCATGGGAGAATTGCAAGGGTGGACTTAGAAGGCCAGGGGAGAGGAAACACTGAATAAGCAGTGCAACTTTTTAGCAAGAATGACAACAAGAGGCCCATGCCTCGAAAATAGGCAACTTAACATAATTTCATAAAAAATTTTAAGTACAGCCCTGATTATTTTTTGTCACTCCTTTTTCCTCTCCTCCTTCTATATCCTCCTTAGAAACACCATTTCTCCAATAATTACGTGTCTGGCATCCTTTAAACTGAGATTTACAAGCACAAAGATCAGTGAGATGTTGACTGATGAAGGGCCAAACAGAGAATGATAATTGGCGCCAATTTCGGAACGTCCTTGACACTGCGCATGCGCAGTAGGGGCGAAGTATGGAGGTCCTATAGGACATGATTTCTTTTGGTTTTGGATGCAAATTTTGGGGATTGGGGGGCAAAATTTGTGTTTGGCCCTGGTTTTGTTAGAGTTAGCACCAGCTAAGTCTGGGTCATTGGTACAGTATAAAAATTTTTAAATTTTTGTACAACTGGCCGAACCATGGTCGACCCATCATACCGATGACCATCCATCGCCCAATCCAGCCCCCACCCCCTTCCTACCTCCCCCCCCCCCCACCACACTTTGAAAAGTGTTCTGGCATCCCTGTTCACTCACAGTATGGTTCAGGATTCTTCACTGAAGTGAGGCCATCAAACATATTCAGATAAGTTCTGATTATTGCATTATATAGTGAGAGACGAATAAAAATTTGAAGTTTAAATATCAAATAGTGACTGCTGAACCTTTTATCTACCACAATTCAAAGAAACAGAAAATTTCAAATTTTAATAGTGATTCAGGAATTTCTGTAAGGCAAAGCAATAATTCTTGAAATAAGCAATGACCGAATGTAAGTAAGTAGTAGGAGGGAGCACAAACTTTTGATTGTCCATTTCTTTAAAGAAAAATAATAGCACCTTGAAAAACACCAAGTCCATTTTAGCTCCTCTGATCGTTTCATTTAGCTGCTCCATGTATGCATTCAGTCTATCACTAAGAACCTCAAGGCTTGGAATGGGTTCATATACCTTGGGAGCATCTAAATCTGCATCATCAGCCTCTTCACCTGAAATTAAAAACAATTTTTATTTTATTCTAAATTGTTTTAACATTCATGTGAATATTTGGGAAGCAGTGGTAAAGAATCAGTGTTCTTCAAAGTACTTATTAAACAGTCAGCAGATAAGATTCTGAACACATTCAGAGTTGGTGTGAATCAAAGTGTATGCCAATGTACATAATCTTATATATGTGATTATATTTATATATTATTATTATTATATATTACTTCTGTAAAGTCTTCCATGCTTATGTTTGGGGTACAATTAATTTAACTTTTCCAGAAGTGAATGCCTAAAAGAGGGCTCAATATAAGTGTTAAAAAAGGTACAAAAAAAAAGCTTCTGATGGGTTTCGTAAAAATACATTTATTTGCGTAAACACCACAGGCCTTATCTAACCCTTTACCTAACAAATCAGCCATATCAGCCTGCATAATTTTCTAATTAAGCAGCTGAAAATAATATATTTTTCAAAACTTTCAGCGAAACTATATCATGGGATCTTTAATTTGAACGAGCTCATTCCAATGAGGGGTCATATGATATGGTTTTGTTGATATTGTTTGAAAAAATTAAAAAAACAATAATTAAAATAATAAATTTTGATATCCAGTGCACTGGTTAAAGGGTTGAAACCTTCACAAAATTTATAGTGTCCAAAGAACACCATGCAGTTAAGATGGTGTGTCTAAGATAATAATTAAAGTAACATGAAAGTAGTTTAAAGTCTGGGCTGTATATATAGGGTCAAAAGGGTCTTGTTCCCCATACCGTCCCTGCGCACCTTCGGTGCATGAAGCCATTTCTTTCGTCTTGTCTAGGCAGCCCAAGACCTGAATAAAAGTATTGGAAGATTTGAATAAAATCTATGCCAAGCCTTTAAGCTGTAAGTAATGGTTTGGTGCACTTTTTAGAAATTGTCTTGTCTCTGAAGGATTAACTAAACTTAAATTTAAGTTTTTAATAATAATTACATTATTGTAGTTCAATTGATATATCAAAATTCAGTCAATACACTGTTTAAAAAAATATGTTTTATGATTAAAGATAGGTATAATGTTAAGAATAAACAAGTCTGGATTATACCTATATTGATAAAAACCAGATTGCATGCAAAATCCCACAAATTGACAAAAATCATATATATATATATAAGTATATATAAGATTAAGTCATTGTGAACAAAAATTAAATTTCACACAAGAAAAATTTATTCATCTATCAAATATATGTAATCCCTTTAGCCTATGCAGTGGGGTTGATTGCATGAAGGGAAGTTCAGTATTTGATTAGTGTCGTAGTATTAAATTACTACTGCCCCTAACTACCCTCCCCCCAACAATGGCTCCCCTCTACAATTACATAGAAAATTGCCTACAACTTATCTGGAGATGATTTTGTGAGCAGCGCTTAAAAAATGGCAAATTAAGCTTTCTTGTCAAATGAAGTTTGGCTGGAAACTTATGAAATTAAAATGTTACCTGTTGGTTCTGGAGCTTCTCTCAAGAAGTCTACAAAGTAAGGTTCTATTTGCATGCTGGCAGCTGCAGCTGATCCGCACTCTTCCTCCACCACCTTGAAAAAATGAAACTTGTATGTAACTGGACAGGTTTATAAGCTACCACTCAATAACTTAATATCAAATATATACATATATCGATCTGAGGCAAAACAAATCATTTGGGGGCAGTTACTTACAGTTAGGTGTCAAATATATTATGAAAAAACATAATTAAAACCCAAACTTTCTGGGAGAAGGTAGGGGAGTATTTCAAAGGAGATGATGTTAAATGATGAAACTGCATTTCAAATAGGAAAAAATCCATTTAACATGTGACTAGTCAGCAGGTGGTGAACAAATTTGCACATAAACCTTAATAGTGTAACACAAGCAAACTTGCCTTTCACTTCAAGGGGAAGTAAAAAATAGGAGTGCTGTAAGAGGGCTTACATGATGATGGTTTTTAGGGTTAGATAAGGAAGAACTCTCTTCAACATGTGATGATTTGGAGGAAGTTGAAAAAAACTTTTACCTAAATCTCGATAAAGTTAAAACAATTTTTACCAAAAAATAGCAGAATCCTACAGAGGATCATCACCTTGACTTTAGGGGATATAAGAGTGTGGATTTTAAAGGGGGCTATCCCTAAAGGGTACAAACCAATTGTCAAAATAATCCCTCAAACACAATGAGATATAGAGTTCATTAAATATGCCGACAGCTAGGCTGGTGTCAATGTGTTTATCACCAAGGGAATAAGTGATACCTTTGTCTCATTACCTCTGCCAAAGAAAGAGAGGCAAAGATTAAGCAGAATAGATTGCTCTTACCAGAAAAGAAATCCAAATAAGGTTTATGTGATATACCTGAAGTAAAGTAGTTTCACAGCAAGTAAAATCAAAAAGGGAAATTTTAAGACAGTGAGACAAAAATCGCGACATCGATGCCGTAGCTGCGACAGGTGGTGCAATCTCAAAAAATTCTAAGTTCATCAAGGGCCATAACTCCAAGAAAAATATTTAGAACAACACATGCATTGAACATTGGCTAGACATCAATAAGATACACTTACATGCCAGATATAAAGTCATTCCATCATGTATTTCAAAAGTTATTGAGTTTTGAAACTCGTTGGTCACAGACCGACCGACCGACCGATCGACAGACAGACAGACAGACATTGCCACTTATAGAGCTGCTAGTCGCAGCTAAAAACATCCATGTCTTTTTATCAGCAATGACCAGATTGTTACTTATGTACCTGAATAAAAATCAATTTCAAAACCTTTCCCTTATCATTTTGCCTTTTTATATAACTTAGAATTTTTTCTGTGTCCATAAAATCACAATTCAAGACTTTTCAATAATTTTAAAAATTGTGAATAGAGTATCCAGTTTGTTACTAATTCTGCATAAAAATTTCTGATATTGCCATGATGCAGAAGTCTGATATCTCCACATAACTGTGTGGCAAAATATTTTTTTGTTTTTTGTTAATTTCCATTACAGGAAAAAACCCACTGATTGAGACCTGAAACAACTGAACAATTTTTCAAACTTATTGCCTTTAGAGGTTTTAGAAGAATTTGAACAGTGGAAACCTCACCACTAAAAGAAATCTGAGAAAATGCGGAGGAAAAAAAAAAATTAACAACACTTTAAACTTGTTCATGTAATACACAAAATATTTCTTAATTACAAATAACTTCCTTTCACTATTATTTCAATATTTCTACTCCAGCATCCATGAAGGATGTTAACCTATCATGGAGCTAACATATTTTAACATCTCCTCTTACCACCTTCACATATGGTACCTGATTCTAGGTAATGGTATCTTTATGATAATATCTCAGGTTGGATAATGTTATAGAACAAAACAAAAAATCTTGGTAACTGTTCAATAAATTTTAAACCCTTCATTGAATTGAGAACAATCCTTTAATTAAGATATCAAACACCCAAGAAATAATTCTGAAAACTTAAGAAGGTCCAATGGATTCAAAGACCAATGGAAATCTCAGCACGGCTTGCCTTGAGTCGGGGCTGATCAGCCCAGGCCCCGAGATCAGCCCCGATGAGCACTTGCTGGGGGCTTTTTTTCAAGCCCCGACATTTTCCACAAAAAAGCACTAACAATAATGGACAAAATGGAAAATCAGCCCCGAAAAGGCCCTGACCTCAATATGTCAGTGGCGGATTTAAGGGGGGGCGCCCCCGGCGCGCCCCCCCCCTATTCTCCAGAGCAAAGTTATCACAAACAGTCTATATAATACCACGACAGCAGATCAGAACCACGCCTAGCGTTGCCTAAGCACAATGCTAGCAAGTTAATCTTTTCCTTGCAAATGAACGTCACACTTGTGCACGGACCGAAACGCACAATGTTATCTTACACGTCATACATGTGCCACAGCCGTTTTTGTGCGATCCGTAATCGAGTCAGTTTTTACCCTATATACATTTATTCGTCGGATCAACAAACTTCCGGCATTGTTTTGAAAAGTAAACTAGCGCGGCAGCAGTCAAATATGTCGCAGCAAAGTAAAATTGAATCATTTTTCGGGACTAAAGGCAGTGAAAAGTCCACGAAGAGACAATCAAATGACGACACGATTGCACTTATCGAATATAAGGCTAAGAAAATGAATGACGATTGTGAATCACAGGCCGGTACTTTATCCAAAATTGAGCCGATTGTGGCCGCTCGATCTGTCATGGCTGATTCACCCCAAACAAATTTAGCATCCACAATGAACTCGGGTCTTGTCGGTAATAGTGCTGAGAAAGGAGAGAAGTCTACACGAGTAGATATATCCGATTATATACCCGGATCAACGAGTGAAAATGTTATCACAGACGACATCCGTGCATACCTGTGGAAAATTAGAGCGCCCGAAAGGTCTTATAAGTTTCCACCCAAGGTTTACAAAGACAAGCGTAAAAAATCGGGTATAATGAACAGGTACTGTCAACACGAGTGGTTCTCCAAATATGATTTTCTTTCTTACTCCAAAAGGATGGACGGGATCTTCTGTATAAGCTGTGTCTTGTTTCCTATGCCATCTCATAAAGGGACACGTGCTATCAATATGATAGATACATGTTATACCAATTGGAAAGATGCCACCAATGACTTTGATCTCCATGCAACTTTGCAATACCACAAAGATTCCATGCAGAAACTCAAGTCCTTCATGGAAACATATGAAAAACCTGATATGCGCATCGATTCTGTTTTGTCAGAGAACTCAAAGTCAATTATTGCTGCTAACCGAGAAATACTAATAACTATTCTGAAATGTGTCGAGTTCTGTGGGAGACAAGGGATTCCACTCCGAGGGCATAGGGATGATGGTATTCCTGGTAGTGATAACTGTTACTCGACCAACATGGGTAACTTTAAGTCTTTGTTACATCTAGTGGCTGAATTTAACCCCCAGCTACGCAATCACATTGACTCCGTCTCGTGTAAACGGAATGCCGTATATATTTCCAAAACCGCTCAAAATGACATACTGCAATGTTGTCTGAAATTTAATCAGAACACCATCATTAAGGAAATTAACTCTCAACCATCAGGTCCATTTTACGGCTTAATGATTGACGAGGTAACCGACTCCTCCAACCACGAGCAGTTGGGAATTGTACTTAGATACGTTAAAGATGGCGTTGCTTGTGAGCGCCTTATCGAGTTTATAGAGTGCGATAATATCACTGGCGATGCTTTGTCTGATTATCTTTTGAAGTGTTTGAAAGAGCTCAACGTAGACCCTATGTACTGTCGCAGCCAGACATATGATGGGGCGGGAAACATGGCCGGTAGCAATAAAGGTGCTGCAGCACAGTTTCGCATGAAAACAGGCAACAACAAAGCAATATATTTTCACTGTGCCTCACATGACTTGAATTTAGCTCTCTCCAAAGCATGCAACGTACCCGAAATTCGAAATATGATTTGTGTCTTACAATCCGTTGGAGTTTTCTTTAAATATTCGCCAAAGCGTTCCAGACGGTTAGAACGTGCAGTTGATGAATATAATAGCATACATCCCGAATCTACCGTGTCTAAATCTAAAGTAAAACCCCTATGTGAGACGAGATGGGTGGAAAGACATACTTCTCTTGACACATTGAAGGCCATATACGAACCACTGTTAGACACTCTTGATGTAATAAGATACAACCGGGAAGGGAACTGGGATTCCAAAACCGTTACCGAGGCTAATGGCTTATATGCACAGTTAACGGCTGTTGGTTTCATTGCATCTTTCCAGACATGTCATTTCTTATTTGGATTTACAAAATCACTTGCAACATTGTTACAAGGTAGGGAGAATGACATCGTCGTCGCTTATGAGGAGATCGATTTAATACGGGCAGAGTTGGCTGATATTCGCAGCAACTCTGAGAAAGAATTTAAGGCCATATATTGCGAAATTAGCCAAATGGCAGATGCAGCTCAAACAACAATAACAGTTCCGAGGCGGTGCGGTCGCCAAACACTGAGAAACAATGTTGAAGCCGAATCTCCTGAAGACTATTATCGTCGCTCTATCTTCACGCCATTTATTGACAGTATGTTAGCACAACTGAAAGAGCGATTCAATCAACTTTCTAACAATGCTGTGCGTGCGATGGTTATTATTCCAAAATATATGGGTCTTCACAGCAAAAGTGAAAAATTTCAAAAAGATATCGCGAGTATCCGAGATTATTATAGTGATGATATGCCGACACCCGATAGTTTCAACCAGGAAGTCAGACTTTGGGTGAGGTATTGGTCCACAGAGAATGAAAAACCAGCAACCATTGACAAAACCGTTCAAATGATGAAAAGCCGATGTGATTCTCAATTCCCAAATATATATGCCATACTTAATATATTACTTGTCACCGCCGCCACGAGTGCTTCAGTTGAGCGGCGCAAATTCTGCATTGAAATTTGTAAAGAATAAATTTAGAAGTACTATGGCTGAAGACAGATTGAATGCATTGTTACTCATGTTTGTACACAGAGATATTCAGTTGAATTACTCGGAGATAATTGATTCTTTCTCTAGAATGCATCCTCGCCGCATGCTTCTGGAATTCCATAATGATAAGTAACTGGGTGTTTCCCAATAGGCCGATAATGTCAGACTCACAGTGTTCACACTGTACTACTGCCAAGGGTCCTATACTTGGGTGATGAGAAAATGACTTCAAGTAATTTTGTTGGCCATTATCAAAACAATGTATCCTCTAAGTCTTTGGGTGTATATTTTTGATAATGGTCAGCATAATTATTTTAGGGTAATTTCTCAATACTCAAGTATACGCCGCCTGTCATGTGCTGATGTATATATACTCTTATTAAACAGTTATCTCGGACTCCATCAATATTATTACATTATCATGTCTGTCACATATTAATTTACTTTGCTCATTACCTGTCGTTTAGTTTGCAAGAAATTCCGAGTTTACTAAAAAGTATTGATTCCATGCTAATCGTGCTACCTAGCTCGTTAACCCGCAGCACTCTGATGTTGAAACGCGGTTAGCTTCCAAAGTCGACTTTGAAATTGAAAGTCGATTAGTCGAAAGGTGTCCCAGTAGTTCACGTTCAAATTAATTTCCCTTCACTTTTGAATTGCGTAGTTCAACGTCATTACTCATATGTCATATGCGACTCCATTTCGCTAGACACCCCCCTAAATATTTACATGCCCTCACCCCCCCCCCCCCCCCCCACCTCTTATAAATTTCAAAATCCTGGCGCCGCCACTGATCAGTTGACATAGGACAATAGACATTCTGGTTATCACACGACAAAATGGCACACCTCTGATCATTTACTCAGTAACTGACCAGACATGCGCCATTTCGTCGTTTGAGAACCAGAACGTGCTTTGTCCAGTTTTGGACATAGGAACCTGGATGACCCTCTGGATCTCACATGACGATTTGTTTGAATTTATTCATTGACAATTTGTCAGGATTTGAATTTCTTTCAATAACGATTGCGCAACGCAAGCTTAAAAACGAAATGCTAGTGTTAATTAGCTCCCTTGATGCCCAACATCAAACCTGAATGATCATTGGTCATCAAGCACGACGGTTTAGAAGGCACTCTCTAACCACGAGGCAGTGAATTACTGTTTGCGTTGTAGTTACGAATGGGCAGACTGGGCGGACGCCCAGAGCGGCAGGGCCCCCATCTTTGGCACGGAATTTTGTCATGTTAACACTAGATCTGATGTGAGGTTTGTAGCTCCATTTTTTAAATTTCTCAAATTTTCCCAACAAAATACTGATTTCGCTGTTGAAATGTTCCTGTGGGAAGCCCATACCCCCACCATTTTTCAAGCCAGTAACGTTGGATATGGCATGTGGGTCGGACCAGACGGACCTGAGAATAGACATTTTTTCCCTGAATAATTATTTGCTGAACATTTTTGCGCTTTGACAACGTCATGAGTTCTTTTCGATGTGCGACCAGCACGGGTCGACAACTTCCAACAACTTGGCGTGCGCCCGAAGTGGACCTGGTCCACTTCGGCCGCTGGCGAGTTGTTGGAAGTTGCCGTTGCCGACTAGTCGACGATGACTCGATTTTGGGGCTTCGGCTAGTCGACTGTGAAATTCCATAGTCATCCGAGCACTAGTGATCTCCCTGCATTGTCAGAAATTCAGCAATTTATATTTTGGTTAACAGAGCTCTGTCAACCAAAATCTAAATTGCTGAATTTCTGACAACACTGGAGCCACATAACCATGGATGACTGGAAGATGGGTTGGGGTTTGAGGGTGGGGACGGATGGGTCTCGGATGACGCTTCGCGTCATTATGATTGGCGCCCCCACCCTTATTCCCAAATCTTGTATCCGCCAGTACCCGGGTCCAGCTGTCACAACAGAGCGCACCATTTGAAGGCCCATTTTAAAATGTATCTGCACCCCTGACCCCCCCCCCCCCCCCCGCCACCCTTCCATTGCGAGTGCCCCCCGACACTCGCAGCAAAGTATAAGTATATATATTACCACTTTTAACCAGCAGGTTTGAATTTTCCTTGGCACCGCACCGGTAATTGTTGGTTAAAAAGTGACATTTTAACAGCAAAAGAAATCTCTACATTTTCACCCGAAAAGTCGCCAGAGCGCACCATTTGAACGGTCATTTTAAAATTTTCTTGGGGGGAGAACCCCCCCAAACCCCCCTTCTATTGCGAGTGCCTTCGGCACTCGCAGCAGATGCCTTCGGCATCTGCGTGCTGGGATCAACCCGTTCTGCCACACCCCCAAATTTTCGTCATCAAGATTGGCGCCCCCCCTATTCCAAAATCCTGTATCCGCCGGTGTATGTGGGGGACTTTTTTTAGGCCCCGACCATTTTACTCAAGGCAAGCCCTGTCTCAGTAAGTAAACATATATAGTTCAAGTGGGAAGCAATGTTATTAAAGATGAAAAACAAATGACAAATCAAATACAAGAGCTGGACTGTCGTCCGTTGCATACCCCCAAGTGGTGAACTGCCTAGTGTGGGCATACCTATGACCAACAAATATTATAGAAAATAATGAAAGTTATAAATATTCTCGGATGGACTCACACAAGAACGGATGCATGGACGGATGGATGGACGCACAGACGGGCGGTCACATGTAATCCAGTATACCCCCCCCCCCCCCCCCCCAACATTTTCCAACAATTTCTAAGTCAAAAGGTATGGTAAATTGTTTGGTGTTTCAGGGTTCATACAAAAATTTGCTCACAAAGTTCAAGGGTTTTCAAGGGTTTTTCAAGGGCTTCTTTCTTTTTTTTTCAAGGGCTACTTATACTATTCAGCTTGTTGTATGAGCTCTAAAAATCTAACATTCATGTGACATGGTTCTCACTTTGGAAGTCAGGAAGTACTGGTACCCAAAGTGTGATCTGTGTTACAGTAATCTTGGTAAAACGTTCCATACTTTTTTATGTTTTCTTTTAACTGAGCGACACAGGCGCAACAAACAAGTAAAAGGCGAGTACACATATATTTACAATGCCCAGGAAATAGCTTGGTATTCAAGGGTTTTTCAAGAGATTTCTGAAAGTTCAAGGGTTTCTCAAGGGCTAATTTCAAATTCCAGGGTTTTTCAAGAAAAAACTCATTTTCAATGGTTTTTCAAGAGCTGTATGAACCCTGTGTTTGGAAGTTTTATGCAATGAGGCAGAAACCTCTGTCATAGGCAAACTGCATGCCATATTTCACTGAAATCTGATAACCAATTCCCAAGATACAGGCTGAACAGACAAATAATGTCTATTTCCTACAATTTCTAAGTAAAAAAGGGGGATAACTCTAAAAAAAAAGAATGTGAGAAATATCGTTGAGTCACTTTTTTAAAGCCTATACCATAAGCAATGTTCACAGCAAATTTCATTGCAATAGAACATTTCATACCCGAGATACAGTCTGAACAGACAAAATTTGGCTCGGACGGACACAATTTCTGAGTGAACAAGTAATAAAAACAATAAAAAATAACTAGTGTGGGCATACCTATGACCAACAAATATTACAGAAAATAATAATTTACTAAGTTATGAATTTTCTCAGATGGACTCTCACACGGACACACGGATGCCCGGCCACACAGACGGATGCATGTAATCCAGTATACCCCCATTTTCTTCGAAAGTGGGGGTATAATAACAGCATCAGAAATTTTCAATGAGATACAAAAGCAACAAGCATGTCACAACAAATCAAAATCTTGGGAATAGTTTCCAGGCAAAGTTACCACTATCTTTCCTTTTAAAAGCGTGAAAACAAAATCAGAGCGTCAGTTGCTGAATGTAGCAGTGGGTAAATTTAAAAATTCATTGGATAATTGATGAAAGTTTAACACATAAGAAACAATGCATAATAACAAAGTATATTGCAAGAATGAATACTTAGCGGAAGCAAAAATCAGTTGGGGCCAGAATATGTGCAAATAATTGATCCAATCTTTCTATGCTAATATTACTGGACAAAATTGGGTTGATGTGACTCACCTGTTTAAGGGCTTTATCAAACCATTCTTTATCCACATATTCTGTAAATCTGTCAGCAATGACGCGTGTGCACTCATGCCTCCACAGTGAAATCAGTACTCCAGTATCTGTAGCTATTTCACTGGTTATGTTCAGCATACCTTGCCAAATTCTACTCAAATCTCTCAAGTTAAATACGTAATGAAACTTTGCAGGTGTAGGCAACATTTTTATTTTTACACGCTGCCACAATTTCCTGGTTGATGGAACCAAGTTTTCAACAAGCTGACACAAATCATCTGGGAAGCCTCGGTCCTGAAACATCAAAAGTATTTGAAAAAATGTACTGTTTATTCATACAGAGTTTGAAGGGATAAGGAACTGCCAAACAATATCAAATGAAGAAAAGAATTTAAAATGACAAAACAAACTACTATATTCACAGTCAGATTTTTCAACAATCTTTCTACACATTAAGTCAAGAATAAATAATGAAATTAAGAATAATAAAATGCACTGGAACCCTGTTAAATCAGCAGCCTATTGCCAGAGAAAAATGTTCAGCTGACAGGAATTTTCTGGTTGACAAGGATTTTCTGGTTATCGGGATTTTCTAATTTTCCTACATTCAGATTTATATATTTATATTTATTGGTGTTTAGTCACATATTTTTGCACAATGGCAAATCATGACCACAACAGGGAGATAAAGTCAAGTTGAATCAATTGTTTATTCCCATGTTGCCCATTGTAGAGGACTTTCACCCAAAGCATTGGTGACTGGGTCCTATTTTATCAGTAAACCGAAGCTTGTTTACCACAGTAAACAAGCACTACTTCACTTCCTGGGGTTCCCACAGGGGCTACATTCATATTATAAATTAGGTATTTATTCTATATTTTATTACGCATCCATCTAAAATTAAGTTTTGTTCATGACATTCTAGAATGTGTGATAAAAAGTTATAATAGAGGTTTTTTTTGCACTTTTTCAATATAAGAATGGAACCCGTTACATGGACCCATTCCGATACAACAGACCATTTTTTTTTTATTTTGTATCTGAGTTTCTGTTCTTCCTGTTCTTCCTGTAGAACCTCAGGTACTATATAAACTGAATGCGCATCAGAGAAAACTTTCTAATTTATTAACGCGAACAATACTGAATACTGATTGAATGACTATGGGTTAACCCTTTACCCAATATGACAAGCTCGTTCCAAAGCGGGGTCATAACCAATGTTTCCGAGACAAAAAAATGAAAATTAATAGAAGACTTTCGTGAATAGCGCTGGTCAGTTTTGGCCATTACGTTGGGTAAAGGGTTAACTTAAAATATGACTTTGTAATGACAGACATGCAGTTCAAACTGAGAACAATGTAGACAGAATCTGAAAGCGCTTGAGTGATGTCACTTCGATTGAATAACATTGTGCTAGTAAGTATATAGATGACCAAAACTAATCAAAAAACAGTGTGTCGAACGACTGCATGTTTGTTGATGTCCATTGGAATTTGTATGGATTCTGTACTTCTGTTAAACTCTATAACACAGACTTTAATAAATTATGACAGGGCATTGTGAATAACACAAGCATTTCTCTAGGAGAATAAGAATATAAATTTAATTTATGTGGAATCATTTGCTAATGACAACGGTAGTGCTCACGAAAATCTTAAATCTGGCGATCCGTTGAATAACAACATTCAGCAACTGGGTGGAAGTCAGAAAAACATGAGAGTTTTTATTATTTCTAATTGAAGTATTTTTTTCAGAATTTGTTTGTTGTGAAAGTACAGTAACTTTTTGGTGGGGATCACATTAACCACTCAAATTCATGCCATAAAAGAGATGGCATAAAAAGATGGCAAGTTGTATTTCAGTTTCACAAGTGTTTCATCGATCGAAGTTGTGATGCATTGAAAGCTGAAATTATGAATGAAAGTTCAAACAGCATAGGAAGTAACAATAAGACTGGCCACCTGCTTGTGAAGATAATTTCAGATTTTTCTCTTATTTTGTGTATTTAGCGTCTATGCAGGACTGGTTAATTCTTACTTTGTATTATAGAAAATGATCTTCTTAAGACATTTGCAAATCTGTGCAATAAACACAGAACCACACAAGCGTTTGAATGTTTGCCTCCTGTGGTATTCTTGTGCCCAACCAAACTCGTGCGATAAACATTAACCCATTCAAATGCTTGTGCAGTTCTGTCTATTTATCTGACACACCTCATTGCTGATAACAAATAATATCTTGTGTGTGGGCTTTTCTCCTGTTAAAATACACTTTGCAGTGACTGTAAGCACTCTGTAATAAAATGTTACAAAATATTTAATTATAAAAATATTCTGACTACAAAAATCATTCTTGCACTTGGCCAGTAAAGGCAACTATTTTTACCTTGATGAAAAATCCTGTTCCTATTGTCCTGAAGATTTTATCAATAGACACATTAGAAGGCAAGCAACAGTTAAATATATTAAAGGCCCTTTTCAGTCTCTGTGGTATATCATTTCTACCTCCTCCAGGATGAATCATGGCGGCTACCATCTGAATATCCACTATTGTTGTAAATTCTCCTGGTTTTTCCAGATTATAAAAACCCTTCTGTTCCATCATTTGTCTTACAATTTCATTTGTGACCTGAAAACAAATATAGGCCACAGTGAATGATCACAGATTTTAAGAGATAGCCAATTAATTTGTTTTACTGAAATAAAATTGTGCAATTCAGTTTGAAATAATTACTAAGGTACAGCTGTGAACTTTTAATACAGCTTAGTCTGGACATGTAGTCAGGCATGCGGATTTCAGAAAATCACAGAACCTTAAAACCGAAATTCAGGGAACCTATTTTTATTTTTTACAGATTCTGCACGCATTTTCTTAGTCCAAACATGGCCTGACTATTTTAATTTTTTGGTTTGGTACATCCCAAACCAAAAAATTTAAAAACAGTCTTACAGGCCATGTTTGGACTACCATTTTTCTTGTCCTGATTTACAGTTTAACACCTGCAAATGTTTAAGAAGGACCTAGAATATGCAGTGGATTGTTATTGACGAGAGGGTGAAAACATTCGATGAAATAAAAAATAAAAAAGTGAAACAAGTTATCTGTGTTTTAATTTGTGACTTTGTGCCGTTGAACACTCAGTTTAATTTGACAGATGAACTGAAACAAGGATGACTTAGATGAGGGAGTACATCATTACTTGCAAGTGAAAAAGATAACAAAGAAAACTAGACCTTTTTGTAAACACAGCTAACAAAATGCCCCCGCAATGTCCAGGCCAAGCCAAAATCAAGATTGATATCAAGTTGATTTTTTAAAATATGTTAGCACATTGTATAGGTGCTTCATTTTGCTAGTCAGAAAAGGAAAGGAAAATAAAGTGTCAACATATGGGGACACAAAAAGACACCCCCACTTATTTAACAATGCAAGCTTAACTATAGGTGATACAGTTTTTGGGTGTATTCAAATACCAAGTCCATAAAGGGCAATGACTCTGGCAATAAAATCTCGAACGATACCTGTATTTCACTATAGGTATACAGCAATGGGATACACTTGCATACCAAATATCAAGTCACTCAAACAAGTTATTCATGATTGAATTTTGGGATGGGCAGATGGATGGATGGACGGATGGACATGGGCTGACAGATGAATGGACAGACAGATGGGTGAATGGACGGATGGATGGATGGACATTCTTACACATTCTTACTTGTGGGGTTTTTCCCATGTTAAACCCTAACCCCCACAAGGTCAAAAAATTAACCCCACAGTGCAAAAAATACCCCCACAAGTGGCCACTGTACTAACCCAACCCCACAGCTACCACTGACCCTAAATTGTAAACCCCACAATGTACCTCTGCTGAGCCTGGATGGACAGACAAGGCGATTCCTATATACCCCCACTGGGGGTATAAAAATAATTATAACTGTATGACACTGAAATAATTATTTCAGTTTTTACTTTAAAGTTGAACAAATAAAAACAAATAATTAAATAAAAATACTTTGTGTATTCTGATTTGGAAGGAGTGAAACATCCAAGTGCTAAATATCCCATTCAGGAAAGTAACGATATTGAATTGACTGGAACAAAATGTCTGTAAACTTGATTATAAATAAAGTGTGAATACACCTCTTCTCCTTGGTTCTGCACAGAGCGCTGTAAAATTGGAAGAACATATCTTGCATTTTAGCAAAGATTTTTCCCCCTCATCGTCAGTTTCAATGATAAAAAGTGATTTTGTTATTGTTTTCAATGATACAGTTTCATGTGTTTGGTTTCATGTGGTTTTGTTGTCAAACACGCTGAAATTGGGTGCATTCGATTTTAGTAATTAAGAATCAGAAACTGTTGGAAACACACATGCTCAACTCTCTGGATTAACCGAGATTGTCAAAACGAGCACAATGTTGTTACTGTTATGATCACTGTTTCATCGAACATAAATGATACAATATTAGTCTTGTCAGAAAACTTTTAACATGTTTTAAGCGCCCCTTGATGAAAAGCATAATGCTATAAGACTTGTGGGAACCTGTTTTTAATTTCCGTGATTTTGCCCTTATGAAACCTGCATTTCCATGAAATCTGCATGCCAGTGTACTTGGCACTTATAAAACAGTTGACCTATTTGACTATTTTATTATAATCAACTTCCATCAGTAAATATCAAGACTTAATCAACTTTGTTGACAATTTAATAAAGTAAACAATCAATACATACCTGGTCACCCCATTCGTTAATGATAGGCATGTTAACATCATCTACAAATACTGTCATCTTTCTCCCAGCAGGAGGACCATAAGTTGTGCCCATTCGTTTGTCTACATAGCTCTCAATTGTCCTCTGTAATTATTAGAAACAGAAAAATTCCATTTAATCTGTCACCCTGCAGCTGACTATTAACATATTCTGAGCTTACAGTGACTGCTAAAATGTGCAAAATTTCAAGTCATCAAATCAAAATGTGTGGTGACATAACAATACAGATTTCTGATAAACTGACAAGAACTCAATACACAAATCTCATTTCATAATTCCCTCAGTCAATTAATAATTTCAAGTGGAAACCAATTTTATGATGGCTATAAATGAAAAAAAGTACACAAATTTTCAGAACACAAAGTTTCATACTGTTATATTCTTTCTTTTAGTCTCATTATTTTGACTTTATTTACACTGTTCACAAAATTAATTTGAACAAAGAAATTGAAGGAAAATGGTTTTCATAAGTGTTTTAAAGTTTCAATTTGATCCCTTTTAACTTCTTAAAAACAAAAAATACTATTTGCTGTTTGGTTTTTAGGATCACTTTCAATATATATTTCTAAAAATAAAAAGATAGGGAGACGACTCACATAAGCTCCAAGCTTCCTGTCAAATCCCTCCTTCAATTAGCAATTTGTTTAGTGTTAAATATATGTTATACATATGCAGTGCCTTGTGCTGTTACTTTTTTGTTGTTGTTGTTGTTGTTGTTGTTGTTGTTCAGTTTTGTAACATATAGCATTTTCTTTGAATAAATATTGTTTGAACTAAATAAAATGAAAAAAAAATAATAAAATGGGACTTTTTTGTGAATAGTGATGGTCGGTTTTTGTCATTATGTTAGGTAAAGGGTTAACAGGAAGTGATGTACCAGTCCTGTGCACCAGTCTTTTTGAGAAATCACAACAACATGCAGTTTACTGCATTTTTCAAAATGTTTTAAAAAGTTCTTCAAAACAATATATTTTGTATGGCTGTTTAGTATCAGGAATTACATAACTTCCAGCTGCAGCTTTTCAAGTCAGGTACTCACATTAAATTATTTAGTGGTCAGCTCAATGGTCATTTGGCAACAAAACTATTCCGCTAACAGAAGGATCTTCCCATCTAAAATTTTGTGAAAGTGCCTATGTTCCAAAAAAAAAAAAATCAATTGTGCCATTTTTTTGCAGAGCTCAAGAAATATGGCGAACCAAAAAATAAATTGAATTCTGTCTTTTTTGTGTTTGGCTTTATTTTATTTTTGGGAGAGAGTAGAGTGGTGAAGGTTCTTAGCTGTGTTGGTATTACAGACTTTTAGAATGGGGACATATATATATGAAATGCATAATATTCTTTCAAACAACGTATCACAATGACATTTCTTTTGCATAATGAAAGAAACTCAAAGACTGAAGATGTGTCATATTTTAAGCCTCACAAATTGGCCTTGGCACTAATTTACTAAAACAACAGAGATGAAACTTCAATATTCCTTTCTTAAATTTCTGAAAAAAATAGTGATAAAGAAAACAAGCTTCAAAATTAGCATACACTACACATTTATGTTTAAATAATTACCTGAAACATCGTAGGAGTAGTGGCACTTGAGAAATTCAAACTCTTAAACATGTGAACTTCTGGATCAAATTTAGTGGTGTATCCTTGTATCATAACTGTCTTGGCTGTTCCCTGTTGAAATGAAAAAAAATATTTAATTTTTAAGGTGTGACTTTATGACCAACACAAAGATCTGGGTGAAGGTATCATTACAAAACTGATCATTTTCTTCAGTAATTTTGTGAAACCTATCTGAACTACCAGAAAGAGGTATGTAAACAAAAGGTGTGACTGTTCCAGATGGGCCTGTCAATACCACCCACACCCATATTCCAAGATGAAAAGGGGCATAACTTTGGCAAAAAAAGCCTGATTGAAACTATAATTGCAGGTGCACAGGTTCCTATGGTAGTGAACATCCATACTAAGTTTCAAAGGAATCAACCAACAAACTTCTGAGAAAATCTTCAGACAAAATTATGTCTACGGCCAGACAGACAGATGGTCGGACAGACAGGTGGATGGACGGACAAGAAGATTCCAGTATACCCCACACTCCCTACAACTTGTTGCAGGGGGTATAAAAAGCAGGACCATAATGACTAAATAATAAGGCAGATAGTTAAAATCCTACTTTCACAATAATAATGGACTTTTAATATGCAAAATCTAGATTTTTTTCCTCCCAATACCACAGAAATTATTCACCTTGGAGGTGCAGACATACATAATATCATAAGTATTCAACATTGAAATCAGCTCACTATGACAGTTAATTTTTATTTTAAAAGAATGTACTTAGCTGAGGCTAGAAGCCCATATTCGGGCTTTAATCTGAAGTGCAGGTAACACAACTTAAAGACTTCATATTCAGTGGATGTACTTCATATTATATTTGAAGTGAACTTTATAATCTTGGAGGATTTGCCCTGTTACAATTATGGGGGAGTTCCTATGGGCATTTGATCTCCATAAGTTTTAACAAGGCAAAGACATGTGGACAAATTTTGATGACCACAAATAATTTAGCACTCTACCAGTTGATGGAGTATTTTTCAATGAAAGAAGAACATGGGGGTTAATTCAATAAAAGGTACACAAGCTTTACATTATTATTATATAGGAAACATCATAAAAACGGACTTCAAGAATAGCTAAGCTGAGCAATCCATTCTCAGAGATGAAAATCGTACAAATACTGGACAGAAGTAATGATGAAAGCTGTTTCCAATATTTCAAACACTGAGAATGTTGACAAAAACAAATGTTTCATCAAAATTATGCTAAAGAAAATTCCAAGTTCACTCCGGGGTTCTGTCTAAAATATAAAGAGGGACACTATTGTTTTTGAATGGATATCAATACTTATCTCACAAGAAAGAATAAAAAATACATATTTTCTTGTGCACATGAATGAGACAATACTTGGTATCCATACAAAACACTAGATTCTCTTTTAGTTTAACCCTTTACCTAACATGAAAAGCAGACGACACTTGCAAAAAAAATTTTTGAATACTAATTTTTTTCATTTTTTGTCTAAAAAAAACATAGGTTATGGCCCTCATTGGAATGAGCTCGTTGCAATGAGGGGTCATAACCTATGTTTTTGAGACAAAAAATGAAAAAATAATGAAAATTATTCGGTGATTTTTTAGAATAGCGCTGGCCAATTTTGGCCGTTACATTGGGTAAAGGGTTAAACAATATTTATTTCCAATTATCAGAGAAAAAGTCATGCAACAATGAAATGTGTGTGGATTCGACAATAAGCTGGAAGGTTATAAAGGTCAGATTCTTTTTTGTTTATGCATCTTTCCAAAAAATTATATTTTTAGAGAAATTGGTGAATCCTTTAAAAACGCAAATCATCTGATGGTAGTCTAACCATTCCCATACTGTATATTCAACAGATGCAGCAAATTTTAGTCCATCTGTGTTTCCTATACAATATTAACAAATGGGTCAAAGCTTTTTTATAAAACAATTTCAATAAGTTAGATAAGCATTTCCAAATTTCCAAGTGTTGTTATGCCACTGCAGTTTGAAAGCCATAACTGATGAAACAAGGGACTCGATTTGAACAAACTTGAATCTGACCCCCCCCCCCCCCCCCCCCCCCAAGATGTTGTATACCAAACCTGAATCATTCTGACTGGTGAATCTGAAGGAGAAGATTTTTAAAGAACAGTCCTCATATTGCACTAAGTTAAAATTCGGGCTCCCATAGGAAGCCCAAATATGAACCCAGGAATTCAATTTGAACAAACTTGAATCTGGTGCCCCTAGATAAGTTGTATACCAAATATGGAAGAATTTTGACTGGTGGATCTGAAGAATAAGATTTTTATGGAATAGACCTGATATTGCACTAAGTTGAAATGCAGGCTCCCACAGGGAGCTCAATTATGAACCCAGGGACTCGATTTGAACAAACTTGAATCTGACCTCCCTAGAGATGTTGTAAACCAAATATGAAATGATTCTGACTGGCGGATCTGAAGAAGAAGATTTTTAAAGCATATTCCACATATTGCACTAAGTTAAAATTCGGGCTCCCATAGGGAGCCCAAATATTGACCCAGGGATTCGATTTGAACAAATTTGAATCTGACCCCCCCAGAGAGATGTTATATACAAAATATGAAAAGATTCTGACTGGTGGATCTGAAGAAGAAGATTTTTAAAGAAAATTCCACATATTGCACTAAGTTAAAATTTGGGCTCCCACAGGGAGGCCAAATATTAACCCAGGGATTCGATTTGAACAAACTTGAATCTGAGCTCCCTAAAGATGTTATATACTGAATATGAAATGATTCTGATTGGGGGATCTGAAGAAGAAGATTTGTAAAGAATAATCCTCATATTGCACTAAGTTAAAATTCAGGCTCCCACAGGGAGCCCAAATATAAACCCAGAAACTCGATTTGAACAAACAGGAATCTGGTACACCTAGATAAGTTGTATACCACATATGGAAGAATTCTGACTGGTGGATCTGAAGAAGAAGATTTTTAAAGAATAGACCTAATATTGCACTAAGTTGAAATTTGGGCTCCCACAGGGAGTTCAAATATGAACCCAGGGACTCGAATTGAACAAACTTAAATCTGACCTCTCTAGAGATGTTGTATACCATATATGAAAGGACTCTGCCTAGTAGGTCTGAAGAAGAAGATTTTTGAAGAATAATCCTCATATTGCACTAAGTTAAAATTCGGGCTCCCATAGGGAGCCCAAATATGAACCCAAGGACTCAATTTGAACAAACTTGAATCTGACCCCCCTAGAGATGTTGTATACCAAATATGAAAAAATTCTGCCTGTTGAATTTGAAGAAGATTTTTAAAGAATAATCCTCATATTGCACTATGTTAATATTCAGGCTCCCATAGGGAGACCAAATATGAACCCAGGGCCTTGATTTGAACAAACTTGAATCTGACCCCGCTATTGATGTTGTATACCAAATATGAAAGAATTCTGCCTGGCGGATCTGAAGAAGAAGATTTTTAAATAATAGACCTCATATTGCACTAAGTTGAAATTCGGGCTCCCATAGGGAGCCCAAATATTAATCCAGGGGCTCGATTTGAACAAACTTAAATCTGACCACCCTATTGAAGTTGTATACCAAATATGAAAGGATTCTGACTGGTGAATCTAAAAAAGAAGATACTTAAATGTTTTTCCCATTGCCTACAGTGTTAAAAAGTGCTGACTCAGCACTTTTTCAAAGTCCCAAAACTGTAACCTATGATAAAACCGATGGCAATTTTTTTTGACCAATCCTTTCTAAGGAAGCTTCACACCAAATAAAAATTCTCAGTGCCGTGCAGTTTTGCAGATATAGGCGTTTTAAATTTTTTCTATTTTCAGCTCCTAAGGTTCCCACGGGGCTGCGGGAAAATTTTCTTTGGCATAAATCAAGTACTTATGGTCCAATAAGTCCTCACATTAAATTTGGTTCAAATCGGCCTCTCGGTTCAGAAAATAGAAATTTAAGGCGGGGCCAAAATTTTTGCCCCTCCTATAAAAACGCCAAATATTATCCCTCGAACTTCTCTTGAACAAATCTGAGTCTACACCTCAAAAGGAAGCTGCATACCATATATCAAGTGTCTGCTACTGCTGGTTCTTGAGAAGAAGATTTTCAAAGATTTTGGTGCCCCTTGGGGGCGTGGCCCCACCCTGGAGGAGGGGTAACTTCATTTGAACAAATCTGAATTGGCATTAGGTAATAAATATTTAGCCAACATTTGAATAAAATTGGGCTAGTGATTTAGGAGGAGAAGTCGATAATGTAAAGTTAATGCCGGATGGACAACGGACGATGGACGACGGACGGATCACGATCAGTAAAGCTCCCGCTGAGCTTCGCTCAGGTGAGCTAAAAAATAAGTTAACGATTTGACAAAACTAAAATTTTCATTAGGTAAAAATACCCTCATGCTGTGGGTTTTATTGGAATCATAACTGTGTTTCATTTAAAATAATAAAATAATGCCCAGTTGTTCATGTCATTCATTTGGACAGCAGCAAAGATAAAAAAAAATTTCTATGTGTATTCAGAAATGATAAATTTAAAGTAATTTGTATATTTTTTATACTTAACAATGGCCCAGACTAAGCTGGTGCAACCTCAATATTATTAAGGGCCAAACACAAATTCTGAACCCCTCAATCCCCCCCAATTTGCACACAATTCCTAAAATTAAAAATCCTATCTGGCCCTCCATACTTTTAGTACTTGCGCATGTGCAGTACCCAGGAAGAGACCGGTAATAGCACCAACACCATTCTTCTTAGTTGTGCCTACTAAAGTGATAACTCAGCTGGGAGGTATGAGCGCCAACTCATTGGAGGGCCATCCCCGTCTGGGCCATTGGTAAGTATAACAAATATACAAATTACTTTAAATTTATATTTTTATACTAAAACCAATGGCCCAGACTTAGCTGAATCGTAAAAAGGTGGAGAGCTTAGAACTTAAGGAAATTAGCAGACCAAATACAGCTCCTTAGCCTGCATTAGAACTCCCACAGTGAAAAGAAGATTAAAAATTTAAGGAATTACCTAAATGTCTTTCTATACAACAATACAGAAGACATACCACCGAAATAGGGAGCAATATCCAAGTAATTCCTTATTATTTAGCATAAATGATTATGCTAAAAGGGTGTAACAAGCCCCCAATTTTAAGGCTTGTTCGGAATAAGACACTTAAAATTAGGAAAGGCGTGTCCGAGAGTGAGAGACTAACGCCCACAAACACATGCCATATATAATGTAACAAGCTGCACATAAGATCGGAATAATCAACTAACAATAACAGCTTAACTCATAGTTACACACTCATTAAAAAGCCAGAAGAGGTAAAGAGGAAAACACCCACTTCCCCCCCCCCCCCACCTTTTTTTGAAGGAATAATCTTCAAAACAAAGAGGGAGCGGTCTGGAAACAGTAAAAAAGTGGTACCGAATGATATATATATTCATCTAAAAGGCACCCGGCTATTAATTATTATTAATTTATTACAGCAGCTAAGGCTATATCGTAGCGATTCCGGTTATTAAAATCGCAAGCTTCAAAACGTATGCTGCATCTGGAATACGTAAATAGGTCGAAAACCAGTGATATCAATATGTACAACCTTAAACTTGTCCAACTGAATCCCAATGGAAAGTCATCTAATAGAACATATACGTTTCTTAGCCAACACACAACACACAAGCGACTAAGTTCAGGTGTACAATTAATTCCAAAAATGAACCTCCAAATTGTAACCGTTCGATTACCACATTTGGTTGAAAACTGAATTCAGAACATGGAACAGGATAGACGATTAAATGAAAGTGTCAATGACACTGTAGCTCAACTTGACAAACTTGAATTTGGTAAGTTATAAGTGAAATGGTAAAATTGAAGATCATTGGTACCAATGTTATTTGGTGAAATTTCAACATAACAGCATTGTGTGTGCACAACGTAAGAAAACTCCATGTATTTTTAAATGTAAACTGTAAGACTGGCTAAAGGAAGAATGTTGACACACAAATACAGTAAGTTCAGAAGTTATTGTAAATGGCAACTTTTTTTACAGAAATGAATGCTAATCAATAGCTCTTATCTAAAGGTCTTGCCTAATGAGCACATATGATAAATGTGACCTGTAGGCTATGTCAAAGAAGAATGTTGATGCACAAATGCACTAAATTCAAAGATTGTTGCTAACAGCAACAGTTTTTGATGGAAATGAAAAGAAAATCAATAGCTCCTATCTTTGTCACCCTGCATAAGCATACAAAGTTTCAAAACAACCTGATAATGAATGTGCCCTCCGAGGCATGCCAAAGGAAGATGTTAATGCACAAATGCACTAAGTTTGAAGGTCATTGCTTGTGGCAATGTTTTCGTTTTTTTTATGGAAATTCATAAATAAGCCCTGTTGGGTGTGACAAAGGGAAATATTGAGGTCTGACTTAACTAAGTTCCAAGAACGTTGCCAGCAGCAACATTTTTGGATGGAAATGGAAGAAAATCGATAGCTCCAATCTAAAGCTCACCCCAAACAAGCATACCAAGTTTCAAACCGATCTGATCAAATATGTGCCCTGTACGGTGTGCCAAAGGAATATATTGATGCCTGACTGAACTAAGTTCAAAGGTTGTTGCCAGCGGCAACATTTTTTAACGGAAATGGAAGAAAATTGATAACTCCCATCTAGAGTCACCCCAAACAAGCATGCCAGGTTTCAAAGCAATCCGATCATAAATGTGCCCTGTAGGGTGTGCCAAAGGGAAATATTGAGCTCTGACTAAACTAAGTTCTAAGAACGTTAACATTTTTTGACGGAAATTGAAAACCGATAGCTCCCATCTAGAGGTCACCCCAAACAAGCATACCAAGTTTCAAAGCGATCTGATCATAAATGCGACCTATGAGGCGTGCCAAAGGAAATTGTGGATGTATGTACACCGACGGATGAGAAGTGATGGCAATAGCTCAGCTTGACTTTGTCAAGTGGAGCTAAAAACCCATCACAGACCATCCCCAAATATTTCATTCTTCCCTAGGTCCGTTAAAACCAATGACTGTTCGAAGAATATACCACTCCGAATAATGAAGCCAAAAATAGAGAATGTATGCATAGATGGCTTGTTGGAATCTCCATAACTGATCCAACAAGCCTCAAAATTCTTATAAGCTCTATACTAATGCAGAGCCAGACTAAGAGAATCTATTCCGTAATATGTCTTCCTAATAAAATATACATATTAATAAAAAGAATCCCACCTGTACCCTCATCTGAATACAGCCTGTATCGAAGGCATGACCGGGCGATATAAAAATTAACCAGGAAACTGAAGGAATAAAACGACGTAACGCGATTAACCTGAGGAATAGACTCGTACATCGTAAGAAAAGAAGACAGCTCTGAGCGTAACTACTCAGAGTAGACTAATTGCCACATTTGGAGAATGTCGCCCAGATAACTGACATGCCTGCCACACAGGAACACGAAGGCTATTAACATCAACGGAATGTATTCATGAAAGAATTTTGGAATCCCAAAACAATTACTGTTCAGGAATCATATGCTCATATATAATTTATGACCGATCAATCACAGGAAGCAAACCAACTAGAGTGGCTGGGCACCTGATGTCGCTGTTAGATCACAACCCACACGCCAACTGAAGCATAATGAAAGACATGCATATAACTGAATGCAAAGAGCACTACGTCCTGCCCTGTAATCGCCTCTTAACATATTGGCAGGGGGGGGGGGGGAGGGGGGGGGGGAGTCGAATAAATCATTTCCAACCCCCCTCACCTGCAATACTATCGCTAGATAAGTAAGGCCTGCGCAGTAATATTAAGGCTTGGAACAGTGACAAATTCCTTTTTCACTATATGAAAAAAAAACTTCATGCTATATTCCCAAGCTACACTGCTGCTGCTATTCGCAATAAAGAGTAATACACCAAAAAACCTTGTAGTTAGCCAAAGCAAGCATAATAACACTAACCCAGTGCAACTCGTAATGCTTTAGTTTTAGTTATCTAGAATAGTACAGAAACCATATGGCTCCCTTACGTCTGACCAACTCCATAATGCCACTAAGAACGGAGGGGACATGATGAACTTGGCACTATAGCAAGGAATGTACCCATTGAAACGTCGACATATCCCTTGAAATCAAGACAGTACGCCATGTCGTAAAATAATACACCATATAGACATAATATCCAATCCATCGAGTGGAAGTATAATCCACAATAGATTTGATAAAAATGAAAGCGGGAGACGAAAACTATGTTCCGGCACCCGATCATAAGAAACCCAGATGAACTACTTGTGCCTCGTACTGATTATAGCAGGAATATAATCCTGAAAAGGAGAACTTTTGGCATTCGAAAGAACGCTCATTAATCACACTAGGTTAATATGGCGTTATCAATAGGGCTAAAAGCCTCAGACAACTAACACAAAAACAATACTGCTACGGAGAGAACAAACTCTTCTCATGCAACGGTACCTTGTACAATAGGACAGTGGTCTCAGCCTGGCTGAAGCAGCTAAAGGTCTTCCTATTCGTGAAGACAATTAAATGGCTGTTAACTGCAGCCCTAGAAGCTCACTAAGGAGACTTGCAACGCTAGCCGCTAATGACAGGAATAAACACACCGCTCATACTTTTAGCTAGGCTACTGAGGTGTCAACAATAAGACTAAAGTCGATGACACTTAAGAAAACAACACTGAGAAGGAAAAAAGCACTCTCTTCCTTAAGCGGTTCTATTCCCAAAAGACAGCGGTCTCAGCTTAGCTAATGAAGCTTAGAAGACTTCATCTCCATGAAGACAGATATCTTGGTATAATTTTTTTCGTCTATAGACAGCTCACTAGACGGAGACTTACAACATTAGTCACTCAAGTTAAGGAAAAAATGGGCCGCACTTGATTCTTATGAGGCATCTACAAAAGGACTAAAAGCCCCTGATGCCTAAGAATACAACGACTGAAATTCCAAAGAGACAGTAGTCTCAGCTAGCTAATGCAGTTTATTAGCCTTCATATCCATGAAGACAAATATCTGTTTCACCTGCAGCCTTGGAAAGCTCACTAAACGGAGACTTACAACATTAGCCGCAATGTATAAGAAAAAGACTGCTGTAAAATTATATATGGCTACTATGACGTTAGACACTAATGATATACAGAAACAGACCGCTCTTAATTCCCATAAGCCAAACTGAGGCGACAACAATAGGACTGATTACCTAGGAATATTACACCAAGAAGGAAAACATAATCTTTCCTTCTAACGCCCTTACTCCAAAAAGCTAGCAGTCTCAGCGTAGCTAACACAGCCTAGAAGTCATATATCAGTGAAAACAGATATCTGTGTGTTATGCAGTGGCTTTAGACAGCTCACTAAATGGAGACTTACGACGTTAGCCACTAATGTATAAGAAAAGGCTGCTCTAACTGTACATAAGGCTACTATGGCGTCCACAATAGCACCAAATGCCTGATGCCTAAGAATACAACACCGAGAAGGAAAAGACGTACTTATCGGCTCTATTCCCAACAAGACAGCCGTCTCAGCATATCTATGAGCTATCGATCTTCTATTCGTAAGGAATAGATCATTGCCTTTCTTATACTATTGCTAGGCCAAGGGAGGCTTTGTTAATTGGACCAAAAGCCTTCAACATCTAAGGCGAAAGATCCGGGAAGGAAGATCTTTGTCTTTCCTTCGCCCGGTACCGTAAGCTGTTTTTTTGCCTAGCAAACGCAGACTTTTGTTCAGATGGAAGAGCTTATGAATAAAAATTCATAGTCTTAATATGCCGTTCTGTGAGGGCTGGAGAATCAACCTCCATAGCCCTCTCACCATCTGAATGTTCCATCTGAAACATGATCAACACCATCCGAATGTACAGATGACTGGACCAACCCAGCACCATCCGACAGCTCACTACCGGAGACTGTTGGTGGCAGAACTTGCGACTACTGGGATGCTGTGGTATGCTGCGCAATCTGCGGCAGCAGATCCATGAACGAGGCTTGTAGAGCAGCGATTATCTGCTTCTTCACCATATACTGATCACGGGACAGAGATCTGTCCCCAGATCTTCAATGCATGTCCCGTATAAAAATGCCTTGAACGACTAGCTACAGGTTAATCCGACTTCGGTGGTGAAGACTGAGAACATCTCCATGGAACAGCATAAACATGTGAAGTCAGATAGCTAGACTGCGGTCCAACGTGCTTCATCAATGAGGCAGAGAAAGAAGCCATAGCTGCAACCAGCCCAGCCCAGGCTGCAGTGTGGAAGGAGCGTCCGGAAACACAAGCGTGAATGGACGTCCCAACTCACTCAAGTTTCTTGAAGCGAAAACAGTGAGGCCCAACTGCTGACGGAACAGAGAGGGATCTCCAGCTCACAGTCTGGCCTCAGACCTCGTCGAGCGTTTCGTTTAGAAACTTGTAGGCTTCTACCCTTTAGTGTGCTTTCTCAAGGAAAGAGAGAAGGCCGTATCAACAGCTGACCCCGGCTGAAGTGTGGATGGAGCATTGCTCAGACTCATAAGTTTTTCACAATGGACAAACAGTCGACCCCGACTGCTAACGGGAGGAAGAATGCTCTCCAACTCGTGATCTGGCCGCAGATCTCCCCGAGTATCTCGCTGAGAAACTTGTAGGCTAATCCCCTTTGTGTGTGCTTCCATGTAAGAAGAAGCCATAACCGCAACCAATGCCAGCTGCCTTGTGGAAGGAACATCCGACGCACGTTCCGACTCATTATAGTTTCTCGCAACGGACTCGCGATCTGACCCCAAATCTCGCCGAGCGTCCCATAGAGAAACTTAAAGGCTTCTTCTCCTTATTGCCATCGTCGCTGGGTGAGCTTGTATTATGAGGTGCTCGCTCTACCCACATTATACTACTCGACCGCAACAGACCTACCATGTATATCGTATCCCTAAAATGGGACCACCACTGCACCAGAGAGAATTAAGCTACTCCGGCTTTAATCCTGAACATTAATATCATAAGCACCTTGGCAGCTAGCTCTATTTTACTCATCAGAGTGGGGCTCATCAAAGTGTGATGACAGCAGCACGTAACGGACAGGTGTCAAAGTACCATCACCATGTTCTTGTTCCTCTGAAAAAGAGACTGAAAGACTAGTATTAGCCAGCAGTGAAGGCTCCCATCGGAACTTCACCACCCATCACACAGGTCAGCACCCGTTTCAAATGTTCGCTTCCCATAGTACAAGTATTGAAAGAGTGCTGCGACTATCGGTAAACAACAAGCCTTTATACCAAGGCTTCTTGGACTTACACTAAGTACCAATTATTATAATGGCAACAATAATAATGAAGCCAAAAACATAAGTCTGCTGCAGTCCCAAAATAAAATATCACAAGGATACATAACCTAGACAAAACAAAAATTTTCGAAAAATTTTGAATGAAGCCTAAGTGCCCCAAGGGAACCTCATGAGCCCAAGGGCATCCCGATAGAGCCTAAGTGTGGACAACCACTAACTAATTAAAGCTAAACTATCGGAATAAGATATACTATGTATCCTAAAAGAAAAACAGTGATTACTTTAAACTAAACATTGAATTAATGCGAATCCAAAACATTATTGAACAGACAACAACGTCAAGAGGAACTAGAAGGGGTATCAGTACCCCGTGGCTCACCAGCAGGTGGCCAATGTAAAGGGGTGGCTGGAGTAAAAAAAAAAAGGTCCAAAACCTTCACACAAAAGTACAAAATTAAAGCAAATAATGAGCTAAAGGGTTAAATAATACAATAATAGCCCCAAGAAGCATGCTAACATAAAATAGGCACCATGGCAATATGCTACAAGGTAAGTCTCCACTTAGAAAAGAAAGACAAACCTCAAAACCTGCACATAAAAGTAAAAAAAAAAAGCATCACATTTGTTTCAATGGGTTAAAATTGAGAAAAATACTCTGATAATGTCACACTAACCACAATGGCAATATGCCAGTAACGTGAAACTCTACCTGAAAAATATCCACTTGGAAGAAAAGAAAGAAAAACCTCAAAACCTGCACATAAAAGTCCAATAAGTATCACATTTGTTTCAAAGGGTTAAAATTTAGAAAAATACCCTGAAAATGTTACAGTAACCAACATGGCAATATGCCAGTGAGGTAGAACTCCACTTAAAAAAAAATATCAAAACCTGTACACAAAAGTCAAAAACTTGCACACAAAAGTCCAAAATTAAGGTAAATAAGCAGCTAAAGGGTTAAATAATATAATACTAGCCCCAAGAAGCATCCTAACATAAAATAGGAACCATGGCAATATGCTACAAGGTAAGTCACCACTTGGAAGAAAAGAAAGACAAACCTCAAAACCTGCACATAAAAGTCAAAAAAAAAAAAGAATCACATTTGTTTCAAAGGGTTAAAATTTAGAAAAATACCCTGAAAATGTTACAGTAACCACAATGGCAATATGCCAGTAAAGTAAAACTCTACTTGAAAAATATCCACTTGGAAGAAAAGAAAGACAAACCTCAAAACCTGCACATAAAAGTCAAGAAAGTATCACATTTGTTTCAAAGGGTTAAAATTGAGAAAAATACCCTGAAATGTTAAGGTAACCACCATGGCAATATGCCAGTAAGGTAAAACTTCACTCGAAGACAAAATTTCAAAACCTGTACACAAAAGTCAAAAACCTGCACAGAAAAGTCAAAAACCTGTATGCAAAAGACCAAGATTCAAGTAACTAAGCATGGAAAGGGTTCAATAAAATATTACTATCCCTGAAAAGCATGCCGACATAAAAATAAAGCAAAATAAAAAAAAAAAATCAAAACCAGATATAGATGCCGACATGAAGGCTATGCCATAGGCTCACACAACTATCGTTGGTGAACTAAAAACTGGAAACTAACCAACAACAGACACAACAAAGGCTCAGAGTCAGTAACCAATCAACAACCACCTGATGCAAAGCTAGATCTTCATACGAAGAAAAAACAATGCATCTGGTAGAAGATGCAAGAATACAAAAATGTCCTGAAACGAAATAGACAGGCCGTAAGCATAGGGGATAAACAGGATTCCTATTCTGTTTACAAGTTAAACTCCAAGAATTTAATAAAAAATTCTTCAATAAAAAAGCTGAAAGAGTTTGGGAGTATAACAGGAGGGTTGAGGAGAGGGAACAGAAGTAATACTAACAAAACAACAGTGGAGTCATATTTTTAAGACAACGTTCAAAAGCATATTCCCGAAATTAGGGAACATGACTAATCTGACATAAAAATTATAAAGTTACAGCCCTGAACATCTGAAACCACCGTTATTCACTTCCAGCATCCTGTCACACTGTTGATTCCATGAAAATCATCATTGATTTGTGTCTGGCCTCTTCAAAAATGAGAATTTAAAGCACATATGTCAGTTCAGTTGTTATTGACTTTGGGCTAAACAGAAGAAAAGATGTTTGGTACTAAAAGTATGGAGGGCCAGATAGGACTTTTAATTTTCGGTATTGTATGAAAATTTGGGGAGGGGGGGGGGGGGGGGGGGTTCAAAATTTGTGTTTGGCCCATAATAATATTGAGATTGCACCAGCTAAGTCTGGGCTATTGGTTTTAGTATAAAAATATTATGTCACAGTGTTTACTTGTAGGGAATTCCTCTGATCACCTTCGGGCTACTCCGCTGATGTTTTTGCAATGGGTTATATTCTGGAATTTTGTCTGTATTGATTTTTTTTATTCACAGATTCAAGTGAAATTTGTTTTGCTTTTGAGTCTTACACTTTGGATATAGTGGTTTTTCACATGCTCTTTCACATACAAACAAAATCTGCAATAAATTTTTCAAATTAGTGCCTTATTGTGCCTTTAAGCATTGCCCAACAGTGATACTAATTAGATATATATCCCCCCTCGGGAGATATAATGTTTTACAGCATTAACATTTTTTCAATAATTAACAGTTGAACATATAATAAGTAAAAATATTATCCCCAAAAATGTTAGCTGGAAGTTTCAATAATTATAGAAACTACTTTCAGGCATAACTGTTTACCCAAAGAATTGTCTACACCTGCCTAATAATATAACTAAATTTCAAGTAAGCTTGTACGGTGATAGCAAATCAAATTAAATTCAAGTTTTTAGTAACAGATATTACTCTGTTACTTCAACTAGTATTAGGTAATGAGTCTCCTGTCAACTAAATTAGTCTTCTATGAGAGAGTTAACCAATGTATTCCTGTGATCACTTTTAGAATGGGGACATCTTTTTGTTGGTTTGATTCAGTTTATATGGTATTGTCATGTAATCAAATGTAGGAAAGGGCTTTCTGAGCCCTACTAAACAGTCAGATACACAGCACAACATCTGTTTAACTCTCTACCTTAGGTAACAACCAAAACTGGCCATTTCTCTTCCCAAACATCACAATTCAAATTCTAATAATTGTTTTTCTATTTTCACCTCCAAAGCATAGCTTTTGCCCCCTTCCCAATTGGAATAAGCTTTTCCAGTGAGAGATCGTAGGCTATATTTTGGGGGAAAAAATGAAACTTTTCATTCATTCAAGAAATAATGCAAGTTTTATCTTCTAACCATATTAGGTAAGGGGTTAATGGAAGAAATATCAGCAATAATCTGAAGTGTTCATCACAAAATGTGATAAACCTTAACCCTCTGCACACTGATGTCCAATTATTAGATTTCAATTAGCATTCTTTCCCATAATGCAACTAGGAATGTAACCAGTTCGGTTTTGTTTGACAGAGCTCAAAGACAAGACTGAATTGGTTAAATTCCTTGTTGCACTATGGGAAAATCTGCTACCTGAAATTTCATAATTTTTATATTAGTGCCCAGAGGGTTCTAAAATGGCTTTAGTTAAAAAAATGTTGCAATCAACAGGATATAAACTCACTTGTTCACCAATAAGTAAGACAGCTTTGCCCTGTTTAGAGATACAGTCTATCAAGTAGTCAGTCCTACAGTTGTCCACATTGGGGATAAGAATGGATGTATACTCTGGAATGCTATCAACAGGATACTCATATTCAGGTACCTACAAAATGAAAACATAAATAAAGATATTTATAAATAAAAAACAAAAAAAAAAAACAAAACAGGTGCTTTCAATCTTTGCCTGTTGGTGGTAGATTTTTCTGTCAAGAACAATAACACTCTCTTACATGGTTTACGTCTGTTACTGGCTCTTAACAAACTACAGTGGAATCCTGTTAATTGACTCACCACTCTGAAGGTAACGAATATTCAATTATTATTTTTTTTATTGGTGTTTAAGGTCACATATTTCTGCTCTATGGATAATAATGAACACAACATGGATATAAACTCAATTCCAGCCAATTGTTTATACCCATGTTGCCCATTTTAGAGGACTTTCACCCCAGGATTTGGTTACTGGGTCCTATTTTACCAGTAAAACAGAGCTTGTTTACTAGAGTAAACATGTACTGCTACACATCTGGGGTTCCCAGGGGGAAAATATTCGATTAACATAAGTATTCATTTAACAGAGATTTGGTCATCTGCCTGTATTCTACACATAAACTGGGCATTTACTCTATTATAGCTTGTTTGGCAGAGCTAAAGAAGCTCTGCTAAACAAGATTTATTATGCCTCACGTCTGTGACATCAGCCGTGATTGGTTAATTTGACATCTTCTAAAAGTCATAGTACTGGAGTTTTGGGACAAAACACGGCTACTATCGGAACGTTCTTCCCTGGAGACATGAGAACAAAGAAAATGTAAGCTCCACTTCCATTGATCAACATCAATTATGCATGTTCTGATTGGAATTTCTCAACACCAAATGCTGGCGTTGTGTTTGTTTTAACTTTTTTCATCACCAATAGACACAAACTTATCAAATATGTCATCTTCAGTGGGTGTGTTTTCAATTTTAACTGCAAACAATGAATTCAAAAGAATTAAAAATATTAAAAACTCACGTGCTGTTCACCACTTTAGTGAATCATGAATGTGACTTCAATCAATTATAATACAAGTTTATTACTCCTCGACCTCACAGAGTCTCCACCTCAAGTTTGAAATAAATTGTTTCACTCCGCTTAATTCTGACAACTGTCGTCGTCCAAGAAACATGAATTTATATTCCATTATACCACTTATCACACAAACATTAATAATGAATTTTAACATGAACAGCACGACATTTGGTGATATAGAAATTGAGTTACAGCAGCCATGACTTGATAACATAGGTTATGACCCCTCATTTCATGTAACCAGTCCAGTCAAGCAATTACCCTCTATGTATTTGTTGATAAAATACTATTATCTGTATAATTCTGAAACAATTCTCCAAAGATGTTGTGTAACATGCATCCATTTCAGCATTGTGTTTTATAATGGTATATACCTAAGTAACAGGTGGATATTTCAATAATGAGTTAAAGTATTTTGTTGACAATACTTGACTTTGGCACCAAAACATTCTCTGTTCATCAGTTATAGTGCTCACTCAAACTTTCTGGAGTATACATCAAGAATTTATTTTGGTCTCAAGCCAAATCCGGCATCAAAACCTGAATTCCATTTTTTTTTCTACAGATTTAGCTTGTGTCATCTAAGCACTGTTTTTTTTAATCTTTTGGGGTTACAGAGATTTTCAGCAGATAAGTGTTATACTTGGTTTGGCAATGTTATGGAAGAAGCTTGCAATAACCCTGTTTGATTTTCCAATCACCAACAAACACAAATGAGACTAGAACACAAGATGGATAGGTGGCAACTAAAGATATCAATATGTGCCATTCTACTTGGTTTTCTGAGCACTATTTCATTTTACTGCAGAAAAATAGAATTCAATTGTCTAGAATAAATTAACGCTTTACCAAACTTATTGGAAAAACAGGGAGCACTCTTCACAAAAATTGCCATTCAAGATATATTATTTTATCAATATTCAAAAAAGAGCTAATGACCCAAGTCTGCTATTCACGTTGGGGGAAAAAGTGAATAAAAATTCATTACAGCAGGGTTTTGTCAAAAGTGTGTAGTTTACCAAACATCTTATATTTAAATAAATAATTTGTGATTTAATTTAATCCTCAAGGGTATGGATTTGTTTTTTTAACAAATCACACCAAACCCTTTCCAGCAAGTTTAGAGGTATTGCAGTGATTTCTAATCAAGTTTTGGATACCTAGGTATGCAATCAAGACTTGGTTAGATTTGAGTAGAAATCACCGCCAGACCGGTTCATTTTCTTGACAACGTATTTGTGTTGCAGCTTGAGGTGTCTGTTCTAAGACCACCAAGTGTGTCAAAGTCAGAATTAAGCTGTGAAGACTACTTGAGTTACATTCCCATTATTCAAACTGCTAAAAATATGATACCTACTTCAAATGATTACTTACCCTTGTTGACCAATGTTCCCAGTTGCCAGTATCACTGACCATATATTCATAAATAGTGTCTTCCTCTTGGACATCTGGCAATGGAAGAGAACTATTCTGTCTCAAATATTCTTCCAACTGAAATTAACATTTTAAGAATTTAGATCCCTCTCAGTAAACAAATCCTTCAAAATAAAAGCTTTAAAGGAAAAAATCAATTTTTCTTAAAGTATTTCAGAAACAAGAAAAATGTTATTAAGGTTACACATGCCCCCTTCCCCCCAAAAAATTCACCTTGACCTTACGGACCTGGCTGTGGTGTGGTGTGTGACACATCCACCCGTTGTCCTTTATAATTGAGCGAAGTTAGATGATTGTAGCCCTAATAGTTTTGGAGTTATGCTTGAGACACGATTTGGGACCCTGAACATATAAAGGTCAACTGTGACCTTCACCTTGCAGATGCGGCGGAAACTTTATACGTGACACACCTTCTGACTGTCCTTAACATTTGTAAAAAGTTTAACAATTGTACTATGATTCGTTTCTGAGTTATGGCTGAGACACGAATATTGACCGATTTTTAGTGTGACCTTGCAATGTGACCTTGACCTTGAAGGTACGAACCAGGCTATGGTGTGTGACACATCCTCCCATGATCCTTTATAATTGTGTTAAGTTTGATGACTGTGGCCCTAACAGTTTTTGAGTTAAGCTTGAGACACGATTTGTGACCCTAAACATATGAAGGTCAATTGTGACCTTCACCTTGCAGATGCGGCGGAAACTATTATACGCGACACACCTTCTGACTGTCCTTAACATTTGTTAAAAGTTTAACAATTATACTATGATTCGTTTCTGAGTTATGCCTGAGACATGAATATTGACAGATTTTTAAAGTGACCTTGAAATGTCACCTTGACCTTGAAGGTACGAACTATGGTGTGTGGCACATACTCCCATGGTCCTTTATAATTGTGTGAAGTTTGATGACTGCGGCCCTAACAGTTTTCGAGTTATTGGCTCGGACACACACAGACACATGGACACACATACGGACACTTCAATCACTATATGCCACCCGACTTAAGTCGGGGGGGGGGGGGGGGGGGGGGGCATAAAAAGTCTCAACTTAGCGGACTGTATTCCAATTCCATAAGAATCAAGAATTATAACAATATCAAATTTTAATAACTCTTTGTGGCTTGAGTAAAAGCAAATATCTTATCATGTTATATCTTGTTTTACAGACCTCAGTAAGCTCTGTCAAGCAATTTATAATTGGATAAACTTTCAAACTTTCTATTGGAGAAATTTATTTTTTAAAAACTGTGAACTTCACCTTTCAAGTGTATATATTTGAAATAAAAGGTTAGGTCACAACAACAAAGTGAGGCATTGTTTTAAAATCAATATCTAAATACTTAAAAAGACTAACTAACCTTTTTCCTATCATCTAACTCTAGTAATGCACCCAAAGACCACATCAGAGCAAAAACTATTAATTTTTCTAAATGAGCTTTGGTTACGTTCTTCTGTTCATCTCCACCAGGAATCAAACCTTCCAATAGATCAATGGCCTGCCTCACATAGTTACATTGCAGCACCTGTTAAAAACAAAACATATTATATTTGGTCAGTCTTAACTTGAGAAGTCCTAAAAAAAAAAATACAGGCAACAGTTAATGAATTTTGAAATTTTAAAAGTAAAGGTTACGAGGACTCCGCTAAAAAATGTTGGTACCATTATAAACTCTATATTATATGCAGACACTTCAGATTCTGAAAGTAAATGTTTAATTCAAACAATGCTTTGTTACAATTTACTGAAAAGTGCCCGTAGAACAGGACTACTGATAACTAAATTCTGACATCCAGATAATAAGATAGCTTTCTTCCAGTTGATCTACTGAATATTAAGGGAACTGAAAATCAATTAATTCAAATAGTCATTCAAAAGGTAATGGGTGGAAACTAATGTTGGATGAATGGACATACACATGGACATGCTCAAAAAACATATACCACTCTTACATTCTGTATCATTATGAAATCTTCACTATCACAACTATTCTTAAGTTCTCAGGCCACCAGTCTAATTCTATTTGGAATTCAACATTGTTATGGACTGGTTGTTTAATCACTTTTCATGAAAATTTGTGTGCAAACTACCATTAATGTAATGTGATGTCTCTTTGGGCTTTTACCCACAAAGATTGAGATATTCTTTTGTGCTCCCATTATAGATATTCCAATCAATAAGTATTTTATTCATCTTGAAAACACCAAGATATTTACACAATTCATGGAACTACATGGTATAATCATCAAGTCTTGATTAAGCAAATTTATTGAGTTGATTCAAAGAACATGAATGTTAATGGCATTTTTTAGATTTATCATCTTGAATATATCAGTTGTTCAGAAAGCAAACCATAGGTTCACTTTTGAGATCAACTGAAATATTCCAGACAAATAATGGGCAATGGGCTATTTCAGGGTTAGACTGGTTTCAGGCCATCACAGCATCAAATTCCTTACCAAATTAGACTGGTGGCTTGGGGGTATAAATTATTCTATCGTTGGTAACTAAATACTCACATCCATTTTGGGAGTCAGGAACTGAATTACATGTGTGTAGAGATTGAAGAAAATGTTCTCAAATGCATTGAATATAATCTCAGATTGCATTGCAGGTCTCGTCAGAAGCCAACCTGGAAAACCAAAAAACTTTATTAGGAAGCTATAAAGGGTGATATCCCTTGTGGCAATGTATGCAAATCTAACCCTTTACTTTGCAGAATATATACATACCTAACTCCATTAAGACTACTACTGCCCATTAACCCTTTGAACACTGGTGGAATTGTCCATGTTCAATGACATCAATTGGAAGAGTCTATTTTCGTCATTTAGGGGTAGACCAATTAATAATTTCAATGTGCAACCATCAGGCTGCACATTGAAAATATTGATTGGTCTACCCTACACATTCACTTATCAACTATCCTACTTAATTAAATTATGACGTATCATGTTCCTGGGATAGAAAAGTGGCCAATCGGGTTCAAGGGGTTACGTTATTATTGCAGGTATATCTCAATAATAGGGACGGGGTGCATCAATTAAGAAAATGGATTCAAGTCATGAACAGTATCATTTTTTTTATTATTTTTTTTTACTTTGATAAGATCTTTGAAACATTTATATAAAGTTGATTGCCTTTACTTGAGAAAGTCTGCTAAGATAAGTCTCTGTTGCTTTATAGCAACCATTCCTTTTCTTTTAATGATTCAAAAAGTCAACTTAAAAAAAAAAATCTTTTATAAAGTATTTCACCATTTACAAGTTGATTACATTATAAGTCACAACAGGTCAATAAGAACAAGTTTCTCACAGGAAAAATAAGAATGATATCATACTTAGCTTGGTCAAGATAACATATGTTATGCACAATTGTTAGAAAGTATTTTCCATTGCTTTTTTAAATAACATAATTTGAAAGAAAAATTAACAGTGAGCAACTGAAAGAGTTTAAAAGCTCTTCAATAATTTTTATAATGAAAAGAGTTAATTTAAGTAATTTCTAGAACTCTGTGATCAAATTTTGAAATGTTTGAATATTTTCCGAGTCTTGTAAGAGCAGAAGACCATAGAGAGAAACATGTTTTACAAGTAAAACTGGGCAGTTTTTTTTTTTTTTATTTTCCTTCCTAATCCATGTTTACATTACCCTTAATGGCCTTATTCCAAATTGGGTCTTTATATCTTCTTCACAAAAGATATTAAACCCCTAGCTTTTGTTTCAACATGCCAGTTAAATTTGAAATTTACAGGCAGTGGTCATATAAGACTTTTTAAAAGCAATCCAGACTGACTTAAAACCACTGCAAGCCTACAGGCTAAGCTTGTCATGTGTATTATAAATGGTTGAGAATTACTCAGTCATTGAAGGTACATATTTCAGAGTTTTTTGGCAAATGTATCGAGCTGAAGAGATGAGCAATAATGAAATATGCTATTACCTTTTAATATGGGATTCCAGTCCATGATGGAGCTACTCATAAATACCATACCATTACGTGAGACAGTTGCAGGAGAAGCATTGTCAATGTTGTGAACTTCAAACACAATCTTACAGTTTGGAGCCATAGTGATTCTGTCTCCATTAGCAAGTGTCAGGGTTTTGTTGTCATCCAATACAGAATTCAAATTCTCAATCCAAATAGCATCAACAGGTCCATCTAACAAAAGCCAAACATGTTCACCCTGAAAAAGTGATTCACAATAATAAGTTAACCAATAAATCAAAAATATATTAATTCCATCCTTTATTGTCAGAATGTTCTTTTGGAATTTAAGTTCACTTTCCCCTAATTAACAAAAAAAAAATAGAGGAGTGACTGCCCCAGATGGGCATGTCCATGAGTTTAAAAAGCTCTTCAATAGGCATGTCCGTAAGTTTAAAAAGCTCTTCAAGTGTCAGGGTTTTGTTGTCATCCAATACAGAACTCAAATTCTCAATCCATATAGCATCAACAGGTCCATTTAACAAAAGCTACACATGTTCACCCTGAAAAAGTGATTCACAAGAGTAAGTTAACCAATAAATCAAAAATATATTTATTCCATCCTTTGTCAGAATGTTCTTTTGGAATTTAAGTTCACTTTCCCCTAATTAACAAAACAAGAGACCCCAGGGGGCCTAAGGGCATTCACCTGAAATGGTAGCCTGAATATAAAACCCAAGGAATTGATTTCAACAAGTTGCATCTGCCCCTCCTTAGAAAAGCTTATACCAAATATCCAAAGATTGAGACCAGTGGATCTAAAAAAAAAATATTTTTAAAGAATATTACTCATATTGAACTAAGTTATAATTCAGGCTCCCATAGGAAGCCCAAATATGAACCCAGGGACTTGGCTTGAAAAAACTCGAACCTCACATCCAGTGGAATGCCATTTCCCAAATATCAAAAGATTCTCACTGGTGGATGTGAAGAAGATTTTTGAAGAATATTCCTCATATTGAACTAAGTTATAATTCAGGCTCCCACAGGGAGCCCAAACATGAACCCAGGGACTTGGCTTGAACAAACTTGAATCTCACCCCCCTAAGGATGCTGCATGCCAAATATCAAAACATTCCAACAGCTGAATCTGAAGAAGAAGATTTTTAAAGAAAAATTCCTCTTATTGAACTAAGTTATAATTCGGGCTCCCACAGGGAACCCAAATATGAACCCAGGGATTTGGCTTCAACAAACTTGAATCTCCTCCCTAAGGATGCTGCATACCAAATATCAAACATGGCTTAAACAAACTTGAATCTCAACCCACTAAGGATGCTGCATGCCAAATATCAAAACATTCCGGCCGCTGAATCTGAAGATTTTTAAAGAAAAATTCCTCATACTGAACGAAGTTATAATTCAGGCTCCCACAGGGAGCCCAAATATGAACCCAGGGACTTGGATTTAACAAACTTGAATCACACCTCCTAAAGATGCTGCACACCAAATATCAAAACATTCTGACTGCTGGATCTGAAGAAGATTTTTAAGAAAATTCCTAATTTTGAACTAAGTTACAATTCGAGCTCCCACAGTGAGCCCAAATATGGACCTAGGGACGTGGCTTGAACAAACTTGAATCTCACCCCCCTAAGGATGCTACATACCAAATATCAAAACATTCCGACTGCTGGATCTGAAGAAGATTTTTAAAGAAAATTCCTCATTTTGAACTAACCTATAATTTGGGATCCAAGAGTGAGCCCAAATATGAGCCCAGGGACTTGGCTTGAACAAACTTGAATCTCGCCCCCTAAGCATGTTGCATACCAAATATAAAAAAATTCTTATTGGTAGATCTGAAGAAGATTTTTAAAGAATATTCCTCATACTGCACTAATTTAAACATATGGGCTCCCATAGAGAGCCCAAATATGGACCCAGGGAATTGATTTCAATAAACATGTGAAACAAGCTTCCAAAAGATGTTCTTTGTGAAATTTGAAAGCTTTTGGAGTAGTGGTTTGGGAGAAAAGTAGTGTTAAATGTTTTTTCCATTACCCACAGTGTTTAAAAATGCTGACTCAGCACTTTTTCAAAGTCCCCAAAAAGTACCCCATGATAAATCCGATAGCAATTTTTTTTTGACCATTCCATTCTGTTGGTCCTAAGGAAGCTTCACACCAAATAAGAATTCTCAGTGCCATGTAGTTTTGGAGATGTGGGCGTTTTAATTTTTTTCTATTTTTAGCTCCTGCGGTTCTCATGAGGTGACACGAAAAAAATTTTTTGGCATAAATTAAGTACTTATGACCCAATAAGCCCTTGTATCAAATTTGGTTCAAATCAGCCTCTCGGTTTGGAAAATACAAATTTTTGGCAGAGCGAAAATTCTTGCCCCTCCCATAACAAAGGCACATATAGCTCCTCGAACTTCTCTTGAACAAATCTGAGTCTACACCTCCAAAGGAAGATACACACCAAATATCAAGTCTCTGCTACAGCTGGTTCATGAGAAAAAGATTTTTTAAGATTTTGGTGCCCCTTGGGGGCATGGCACCACCCAGGGCGAGGGGCAACTTCATTTGAACAAATCCGAATTGGCATTAGAATAATTTGAATAAAATTGGGCTAGTGGTTTTGGAAGAGAAGTCAGTTTTGTAAAGTTTACGACGGACGACGGACGGAAAGAGATCAGTAATGCTCCCCTTGAGCTTCGCTCAGGTGAGCTAAAAAAATAGAGGTGTGACTGCCCCAGATGCACTCCCCTCCCCCACTGCTATGATTATTCTAAGACAAAGAGGGGCACAACTCTGGTAAAAAAAAAAATCTGAGCAAAACTATAATCGCAGGTGCATAGGTTCCCATGGTAGTGAACATCCATACAGAGTTTCAAAGGAATCGATCCATAAACATCCGAGAAAATCTCCAGACAAAATTCAGGCATTCTAAGACAAAAAGGGTCATAACTCTGGCAAAAAAAAGTCTGATCAAAACTATAATCCCTGGTGCACAGGTTCCCATGGTAGTGAACATCCACACCAAGTTTCAAAGGAATCGACCCATAAACATCCAAGAAACTCTCCAGACAAAATTCAGGCATTCTAAGACAAAAAGGGTCATAACTCTGGCAAAAAAATTCCGATCACAACTATAATGGCTAGTGCGCAGGTTCCCATGGTAGTGAACATCCATACCAAGTTTCAAAGGAATCGCCCTATCAACATTTGAGAAAATCTTTGGACAAAATTAATTATTCCAAGACAAAAAGGGACATAATTCTGGCAAAAAATTTAAAAGTCCAATCAAAACTATAATCGCTGGTGCACAGGTTCCCATGGTAGTGAATATCGATACCAAGTTTCAAAGGAATGAACCCATTCTTATAAAATCTCCAGACAAAATTCTAGCATTCTAAGACGTGAAAAAGGGGCATAACTCTGGCAAAAATAGTCCGACCACAACTATAATCGCAGGTGCACAGGTTCCCATGGTGGTGAACATTCATACCAAATTTTGTTGTGGATGGAGGATGGACGGACGGACAGATGAACAGACAAAGTGATTCCAGTATATAACTCCCCCACCCTCCCCACACAACTTGTTGCGTGGGGGTATAATTAAAAGCTTGGCACAACTCCGTCTTTGCTGATGGGATACTTTAAAATGACAAATTGCTGAATGCACTTTCAAAAACTGAATAACAGTGTGTCACATAACTGCAAATTATAAGCTTAACTCCTTCATGTTGGTGGACAAGATATGAAATCTCTTGCCCCTAATGTAAGTGCAAATTAAATCAACATTTAGGGGGGCGCGGTGGTGTTGCGGTAACCGGTTCTCGTCAGATCACCAAAGTTAAGCAACATCAAGTCTAGTTAGTCCTCAGATGGGTGACCGTCTGAGCGATCGATTCAGACTCCCGCGTTGTGTCCTTGGGCACGGCACTTAACAGCGATTGACCACAAGGAGGCACAATGACGCTGTGCACTAAGGCGTACTGCACGTCGATAGTGCACGTCTTCAACCAATCTAACCCTGCCTGTGCTGCAGTGTGGAGTTACGATGTTGGGGAGCTGGCAGCTGCTCGTCGTTGCTCGGTGGTTCTCTCGAGGTTCTCCGGGTTCCTCCACCCGTAAAACTGTCACGGTCATGATTAGCCATTGTGCATAAGTATGTGACCTTAAACACCAATAAATAAATAAATCAACATTTTGATGAGTGATTTCTTGGGCCATTTTTTCACAATTTTTTCATTAAATCTTGTCATGCTACTTCCCAGAGCCATGATTAGATTTCATGTACCTGGGGGGGTTAAGAGTTCATTCTTGGCTGCTAGTGTGTTTTCCTGCCCAGAACAAGAGTGCTCACATACCCAGTGGAGGTATAATTCTCACTTTTGTTGACAAACTATCTTCCAATACACAGGGAAAGTCCTCTTATCAATGATTTCTTGATGGCAGACTCTACTGATTTTTCCATCAAATCATACCCTGATTTTACGTGAAACTTCAAGAAAAGGCTAAGCAGGTTAAGAATTGATGAAAGGAATTTCAGAAATTGTGTTATATTTGGCTCTTTCAAAAAGAAAACAAATTTGCATGCTTCCTTCTTATGATTTTGGTTGAAAAACAAATTTGTGTAGAATACACTTTTCTCGAGATTCAATATAATGGAAATCCCAAACAAGATTCAGCACTCTTGTGGGTGAAGTATGACAATTCTATACCAAATAAAGTGTAATAACTGACCTTCTTGGTTTTGTGGGTCTTTCTCCACAATGTTGAGAAAATACCATCTGTCCAGTCATTGGTAGCTACATCAAGGCGGCCAAACATTTGTGGTGCTGTGATAGCTTTTGGATTCATTCTCATTTCTTTGTGTGGGGAACCACATGCTGTCATTGCTTTCATCAAAATGTTGATACATTTGGTTTTACCTGCTCCACTTGGACCCAGCGTCATCATACCATGACGTACATTCTGAGTCTCATAAAGCTGGATCAGTTTCAAAACCCATGGATCATGGTGAATTAAACCATTTTCTGGAACCTGTTATTCAAAAGAATGCAATTTATAAATATAGATTATCATTAGATAACAACATGGTGCAAAATCAAGAAGCATAATGAATGGAAAATAAGTTACAGCAAAATGTGTTAACAAGTTGACAAGCAATTAAATTATCTATGTTTTCACAAAGATAACCCATAGATCTTTCTAAACAGAGACAAATATCTACCTCGACATAATCCTCAAGTATTAGGTTCATATATTTCTCTCTATTTGGTAATCAGAAATACAGCTGTATTACTTTTGAAATTGAATCACAACTTCTTTCTGATAACAGACAAAGATAAATGATTTAAATAACACTCTGACTATTAAAAAACCCATATGGTGAGTGTTGTGCCAAAATCTTCCCACACCAAAGAATCAGTTTATTAAGAAAGATATCAAGAGTTATTGTGTTTTAGTCACTTACCTCTTTCATAATGGCTGCTTCAATGTCTGGGTAACCAGCTTTGTCAAGTTGAATGCCAGGGAACAAGTCATCAATGAGGGACATGAACAATGGCTCATCTTCATCAACCTGTCAATAAAGTTGTTACCTCAGTATGCATTTTATTTTCAACATTTAATCAAGGGCCTGGACAATTTTCAACCAAGTTACACTAAATCTTTACCAGCAGGTCAAGAGGCTCAACTGCAATTTTTAGTTACATCTTGGCTGCCTGTACAAGTAGTCAAGACTTGATGTGAAAACACTGTCCAACTGATTTGACCATTGCCAGGAAGACTTCCACATGGCTGCATGTTGGGGCACCTGTTCTGAGGAAAGTTTATCATTAAAATTGGAATTAGGCCCATGACCATGAACATGAAACTTCTGTATCAAATATATAAATTTTTTCAATTACATTTTCCATTTTCCCCAATGTCAAATTATATCTTACTTGAAAAAGATAAAGATACTCATTGACTATTTTGATAATATTTTATGATCCATTCTGTACATAACTGATAAAAATGTATTATCAAATATCATGGTTATGACACTGCCTTGAGCTGAGTACTTGTGACTGTAGAAAGTAGAACAGTTTTTTGGCAACAGCAGTATCTCTATGCTTGTGGTAAGTAATCAAAACATTTTTTTCAAAATTCCAAGCAGATTTGGAGGTCCCAAAACTAATTCTGGTGTGCTTTTGCTGAAGAGTAGATTTTACTGCCTGTAAATGCCTTGAGCTCTGTTAAACATGAATTTATTTATTGGGGTTTCATAACAGTTTCGACAGCCAGGGTCACCTTGTGTCGGACTGTTTTATGGGTGGAGGAAGCCGGAGTATCCAGAGAGAACCACTGAGTAATGGTGAGCAATTGTCAGACTCTCCAACGTACTAACTCCACACAAGCAGGGTTGAAGACAAGTGCACCATCGATGTGCAGTACACCTTAGTACACAGTGCCACCTTGCCCCCACATGGGCAATTGGGATTTGTTAAACATGAAAGTGCAATTGCTACAAAAAGGCCCTCAGTTTCACCGTGGTTCGCTGTAAGAAGAAGGTACTGAATCAACTTACCAATTTGGACAGATTCATGTCTCTCAAAACTCTCATCACAATGGTATTCTCACTGTCTTGTGGGTTAGCTCTTTTGAAAGCTCCAAGAGTTCTCAATACTGATAAGATATTTCTCAAACCAAAATCATAATGGACCTGGAAGATACAATCACATTTAAAGATTACCAAGATTAAAAGTTTCTGAAGTTCAGATGAAATGAAAAATGGGTTCACTGCAAAAATTGTTCTAAAAATGTGAGAAAAATGTTTCTCTCATGAACTGAGCACATTAATGAAATACTCAACAAACATTTTCATAGATACATGCTTTTCCTCAAGTACACTAATGTGCATTTGCATATGAGATAGAGACTAATAATAACAATGAACAGACAATAGCTATGTGGTTCAATTCGGATAGGACTGTTACTGTCAAGGAGAATGTGAAAAGGAGTGAAATGATTATGAATCCCAAATACAAATAACAATGTACACTTACTAAATCAGTTAATTAATGTTCAATTATCTAATTAATTAATACCCCAAAGACAATACACTATAAATACCAATTTCATCTGAAACTAAAAAATTCAGAATCGTCTGTCCAATTGCCTGCCATCCAGCCCCAAACAAAATCATTCTATATTTTTTGCCAGGTAAACAGAAAATAAATCATCACTAGAACAATATGACCATATTCTTGGCCAAAAAGAGGGCAACACCATCTTTAAAGATATACTATGTTTGAGTAAACAATTCTATAATAGTATATACCTTCAAAAATCAATACTGAAACTACATGGCTGGAGCCTAACACACATTTGTATTTTTTGCCAATTTAAATATATAGCACTAGAAAGTTAAAAAATTTATAGTAATTTATATATTTTGTATACTTACCAATGACCCAGACATAGCTGGTGCTAACTCTTAAAATATAGGGCCAAACACAAATTTTGCCCCCCAATCCCCAAAATTTGCATCTAAAACCAAAGAAAACATGTCCTGAATGGCCCTCCACACTTCACCTCCACTGCGCATGCGCAGTGTCAAGGACGTTCCGAAATTGGCGCCATTTATCATTCTAATAACCAGTGCCTGGTAAGCGCTATGTACTCAGCGGGGAGGTAAGAGTTCCAACTCCTGGGAGGGCCATCCCCGTCTGGGTCATTGGTAAGTATAAAAAATATATAAATTACTATAAATTTTTTAACATTTTTATACTGTACCAATGACCCAGACATAGCTGAATAGTAAAAAGGCTGGAGGGCCAAGGACATAGAGCAAGATGGAATACGCTCAATAATATAAAATACAGTCATCCCCTGTAGGGAAAAAGAAGTATTCGGCCTTACATGTATCTTTCTTATTTATGATAAATTAGAAAGATACAACACCTTCCAAAATTGAGCATCATACATCCATGTACTCTAATAATATCTAGTATAATCCTTATACTAATAATTTTTAAAGTAAGCCAATAAATAAAGTAAGTCTAGAGAATAGAGACTCTTTATACTCCTTAAAAGTGTCTGAGGATTGCATAATCATGTCCGTTGACACGTGCTATATTCAAAAGCTATACTTTAAAAACTAAGACTTGAATGAATTTTTAAAACATAAACCTCTCACTAAACAACCATCCCAATAGCAGCTCAGAATTACTAACTCCGGAGGAGGTATCCCCTTGTTTTCATAGTAAAACAGGTGACCCAAGGGAACACCCTCCCCCCCCCCCCTTTATCTTGCCCTGGGTCAAATAGCCCAGAGCGAAGAGGGCAGCAGAACGGAGTCACTGCCGAAACAGACAGCCTACCTAGCTATAGTAGCAACTGTTAAGTGAATGACATTCTGAGCAGTAGATAATAGACCTAACAATAGAGGCCTCCAGAAATGGACTCGATATTTCTGAGATAAAAAATTCATGAATGTGGATGGCTGAGCGCAATGAGCAGCCTTCAAAAATCTATAATAGCGACACTATTAATGTAAGCCCAAGATGTAGAAGAACTCTTACTTCATGAGCCGAAATCTCAAACACAACTGCTGAGTCAAAGATATACCATAAGCAGTATCGATAGTTAATTGAATCCATTAGCAATAGAATGGAGCGTAACGTCCCTCTAATAGGCATCAAAGACAGAAGAAGTTTACGCCCGTAGTAATAAACAGATATCTGTTTATAAATACATAAACTCTAACCGGACAGAGTAAAGGCCTATGCCCGTACGAAGACGGAAGGACCTTAATAACAATAGGTTCTGGATATTAGGAGCCTAACTCTTATGCAAAAATCCAACCTAAATAGTAAAGGAAGTAGTGATTCCGTAACTATGAAAGTGAAAATCATCCACCGATAGTGCATGAAACTCACTGACTCTACAGTAAAAGAGAAGCCAACAGAATTACTTTCTAAAAGGTCAGAATTTGAAAACTACTGTTTCCAGAGGCTCAAATGATTAATTAGCTAAATAAGAACCGAAGTTAAATTCCATATAGGAATTTAATCTAATGATTCTAAGTCTATTTATCAAAAAGTTACTAACTGACTTAGATAAAGAGACATAAGACTCAATTGTAAACTATCATAGAGTGCATAGGTATGAGGTAACATAAACCTATAACCTAAATAATAACAGGCTGCAGTAGATCTTGTCAAACAAGTATACTAAAAAGTTGCAATGAGTAGTATGGAGGGATCAACAATATGAACATAGTGATCCCTACACCAACGACGGAAGAGCCTCCACTTTAGCCGCATAGAATAGCGAAGAAGAGGATCTCCTATAGTAAGAAATCGCGTCCAAAGCTCGTCCAGTACAATGCTAACAATGCAATACGGACCAAACAACGGAATAAGTGAAGGTTGCGACCTTGCGGGTTGTGATAAAGATGACACGATTTTACCGAGCGAAAAAAGATCCTCACATTAAGGAAGATTTCGCGATAAGTCCCACAGTAGACATCAGAGTAAATTTACCCACGGTCTCTGTGAAGACAGAGATGCTATCAACAGAAATGTATTGTGGTTGTTTATCTTAGCAATACATGCTGAAACAACAGCGCCGGAGGATACGCATATCCTATCATTCCGTCCTATTAGATCAATAGAGCGTTAACAACATTAGCTCAGAGATCCGGACAAGCAAACACAAACGTCTGCAACTGATTAGCAAGCTGTGTCGTAAATAAATTATCATTGGGCGCTCCCATTGATAGCAAATCTGATTGAATACTTGTTTGTTGAGAGTCAATTCTGACGGCAACAAGCGACCCATAAGTGAACGGGAGTCCGGTAAAACAATCAGACGACCCGGAATATGATGGACCGAAACAGAACTTGGTGTACTATAACAAACAGAAGGATTCTTTCCATTAAATTGAATAACGGAAACGAATGAGTGCCTCCCTGGTTCCGGAGATACGCCACTACTGTCGAAATAACGGACAGGATTTGGACATGCGTTTCTGAATAATGTTCATCCAATGACATAAAGCAAGTCTAAAAAACATTATTCCGCGGAAGATAAGTGGTTGCTTAGAGACTGCGGAACCCAAAGACCCTGGCACTTCGAATCCGTTGGGATCAATATTATATCCCAACCTGTTTGACTGGTAACCGTCATAATTATAACACTCGGATCCGGCAACTGCAGTGGCACTCTCTGAGTCAACCAGCGAATGTTTGCCCCAGTCTGAATCTCTTGCAACACTAGATAGACAAGAGAACGTGTAAATCGAGCAATTCATGGATTGCTGAAAAGTTGCCGACAAAGAGAAGCTTCTCCGAGAACGAAGCGACTCTGAGAGAGTTCTTCACCTTACTATTTACGCGCGTGGATGTAGCTAGGGCTGCATCACGTCTAACCAACTCCAATCAGCCACTGAAGGGCGGAGTTATACGTGAACAAACTAATGCCCTCAAAAGAAATCACATTGAGGATAATATCCCGTAATTCTTTTCTTGAAGACGTAATGATAACGCCTCAGTAAGGTGGATTACGTATGATAAAGCGTCTAAGTTAAGTCTACTAGACATCATTGTCGTTTCCAACATTGTGGTTGGAAAAGACATAGACGGCGAAAAAGAATATTTCCAGTCTTTAACCACGCCGTCTAGACGCATATGAACTCTCGGTATGCCCTGCTCTGCCAAAATAAATTATTTGTATAAATGATAAAAAGGCAGAAATGAGCATTGCGGACAAGAAACTAAACTATCATGCTTGGTAGCAGGCTCATATGCATATATAGCGTCGATAAATAATACACATGTTCTAATGACATTATTGGACTGTGTCGGTAAGTCAGGGACAATGTCCCTGAACCGATCCAAAATTCCGTGTCCAATGACGCTATAAGTCTCTTATCCAACATCGCAGCAATGTAGTCCGAAATAACAATCACTGGAAGATAATGCCAGAAGATATGAATGGCAGCTTCCGATGCTACGAAAGGGAAAACTCGAAATCTTCCGAATCCCTTTCGCCATCCTGTCGGACCCTATAAAGCGTTCGGTCATCCGTACCTGATGCAACCGCGGACCGCACCGACCCAGCGCCGTCAGATAATTCCTGATTCAACTAAGAAACTGTCGATTGCTGGGATGCTGCGAAAAAACTGTGCTAACTCGGATAGCACGTCCGTCACTGAGGCCTGTGGAGAAGCGGTCCTACAATGCATTGCCGCTAGAAGCTCCGTGATCGTTACCCCGTGCATTCTACTAATATGCGAGCGAACGGAGTGTATAGGCCTCGTGCCCCTTGGCTACTGGATGGCGTGACCTATTCGCCATGGAATCACTGAATGACGAAACTGATCGGATACTCGAGGTCACGTGGCCAATGTGCGGTCGTGTGCTCTGCTGTGAGGATGAGGAAGCATTATCGACAGTCTCTCGGACTGTCAATATAACAGAGCGTCCCGATCGACAGATATATGCTCCGAATGTAAAATATCTGAACCACAACATGCGGACCCCTATGTTGTTGGACGAGAGAGGGACCTCTCTCGCTCACAGCCCGGACGGACCTGGACAAGCCAGGAACCGGACTAACAGGCTTCCTCCGATCTGTCCTCAATCCGCCGTCACTGGGTGAGTACTAAAGTAATTATAGTGCTCGCGTCACCCAAATCTCCTTCCTAGACCGCAACGGACGAACCCGGCAGCCAAACCATTCGATGAATGTACGCTACACCGGGTGAGCTAGCGAAGGTCACTCCGTCGATCCTACAAGGGACCTCTTAGGCGATAGACATATTCCATGAGCACTTATTGCCGTTAGCTCTTCATTAACTATGACGACAGAGGCACACTTTTGAAAGACATCTCCGTAACTTTGCGAACAAGAAACCAGAAATGCTTGGTAATAGCAAGCATATAATAATAATATACATAGCGTCGTTCAATAATTCGAAAGTTTGTGTGACATTATTGGACTATGTCGGAACTGAGGGACGATGTCCCTGAACCGAACCAAAAATTTCTAAGTCCACCGACGCTATCAGTTTCTTATCCGGCATCGCAGCATTCTGGTCCGACGAAGAAGCTGTAGAAGATCAAGTCAGATGACATACACAACAGCATATGTTGTTCCGAAAGGGAAAGCTCGACATCCTCCGAATCCCTTTCGGTATCCCGTCGGACCGGATGAAATTTTCGGACGTCCGTACCCGCTTCCGCGGAGCGTCCCGACCCAGCATCGTCGGATAAAAAATATGCGACAGATTCAGTTGATACTGGGATGCTGCGATAAGCTGTGCTATTTAGGAAAGCACGTCCGTTCCCGAGGCCTGTGCAGTAGCGGTCTTACGATGCATTGCCGCCGGAAGCTCCGTGTACGTTGACTCCCGCACACTTTCCTATGCGAACGTCCAGAGTCTGCAGGCCTCGTGTCCCTGGCTACCGGATGGTGTGACCTGGTTGCCGATGATTCTCTGACTGGCGAAGCTGACTGGATATCAGAGGTCACGTAGCCAAGAGCGGTCATTTGCGCTACCATGAGAATGAGGAAGCCTTATTGACAGTCTACTCCGGACTGCCTATATGTCGGAGCGTCCCGAGCAACGGACGTATGCTCCGAATGCGAAACATTTTGTACCACAACATCTGGGGCCAGATGTTGTTGTACGAGAGAGGGGCCTCTCTCGCTCGCCGTCCAGATGGACCAGAACAAGCTATGAACCGGACTAAAAGGCTTCCTCCGTTCTCCCTCTAATCTGCCGTCACTGGGTGTGCATTTGGTTGATTTATAGTGCTCGCATCACCCCAAAACTCCTTCTAGACCGCAACGGACGAACCCGGCTGCCGAACCATTTGATGAATGGACGCTACACCGGGCGAGCTAGCGGACGTCAAAGGCCGTCGAACCCACTAGGGTCCTCTTAGGCAATTGGCGTATTTACATGAGCACTTTTCCGCTAGCCCTTCATTAATTGTGACGACGGAGGCACACTGTTGGAAGACATCACAGATACATCACCCTAATCTTGATCGTCTGAAATAGAAATTGATAAAGTAGAGTGACCCTGCGGGGAAAGGACCGGAGTGTCCAATTCCCCACTAACATACCGTGACATACGCTTCCCATGTTGTCATCGAAATCATACGATACAGAACAGGAGTTAATGCGAGTACACTGACCACATATAGAATGATTATAAAAGTCAGAGGAAGACTTCCTCTTATTACAATTGATCAAAATCCTTTCAATGTGAAAAGAAAACAAAGTCCTGGTACTCGCACCAACCCCTGGCAATCAAAATACATAATAATAATATGATCCATTAATATAGAAAAAATAATTGAAATCAAAATATTTTGAAAAAATATTTTTTCAGAACAGCCCAAGTTTCTGAAAAGTAACGTTGAGCCCCAATGGATCCCAAGCCTAAGTGTGGACAAAAATTTTAAAAATATTTTAAACAATTTATTCAACACTTACAAACAATAATAATGTATCTAGTTATGATTAAAATAACATCAAGATATTATTTTCAAGAAATCCCCCCCTCACACAGAGGGCTGTTGTAAATGTAAACAATGAGTGTAAAAACACTAAAATAAGACTCCAGGCACCCAGGCCGGAATCAGTTACCAAAAATACACCATCTGATGCAAAACAGAGACTTCCAGGGAAGAAACTGCAGAACATCAGATGGTAGATGCAGAACACAACGCCTAACCACCCGTAGGTGAAGACGTAAACATGGGGAAAAGAACAGAATTCATTCTGTTATTCAGCTAAAACTCCCAAGAATTTTTAGTAATAATAATTACAGAAACTATGCCAAAAGCATGGGAGAATAGCAAGAGGGGACTTAAAGGAAAGGGAGAGAGGAAAACACTGAAAAATCAGTGTAACTAAATAACCAGAATGACAACAAAATGGCTGCTGCCTCGAAAATAGGTAACTTAACATAATTTCATTAAAAAATTTTAAGTTACAGCCCTGATAACATTCTGTCACACATTTTTCCTCTCCTCCTTCTCTATCCTCCACAGAATCACCATTTCACTAATATTTATGTGTCTGGCATCATTTAAACTGAGATTTACAAGCACAAAGATCAGTCAGATGTTAACTGATGAAGGGCCAAACTTAGAATGATTAATGGCGCCAATTTCGGAACGTCCTTGACACTGCGCATGCGCAGTGGAGGTGAAGTGTGGAGGGCCATTCAGGACATGTTTTCTTTGGTTTTAGATGCAAATTTTGGGGATTGGGGGGCAAAATTTGTGTTTGGCCCTATATTTTAAGAGTTAACACCAGCTATGTCTGGGTCATTGGTACAGTATAAAAATATATAAACAATAAGCAATGGACTTACCTGTTTTGTCAGCTGCTCTTCACACAATTTGTACAAAGTGAAAAACTTTTTGGAGAGAACTATGTTTTGCTGGAAACCACAACTGGCAAGTTTTACTCTGATAATAATCTGTCGGTCTGGAACCATCATGGCCACTGTTCTGAAGTTGATTTTCAAATTTTCTGGAAGCTCCTGACGACCAGCATAGCCAGGATTCTAAAAGACATTAGAAAAAGGGTTACATATTTTGAAAGTCCCATCTCTGGTGTACTCAATAAAACTGGCTCTCCCTTTGGGCACCGATTTTGAAACTAGACTTACAGTTTGTTTAAAAGGCATGACCAGGCTTAATGAAGCAGAAACACTGAATTTACTCACATTTGATGTTTTATTGAAATGATGAACTGATCAGACCTGTCCTGATACAACTGTTTACTGCAGTTTCTTTAAGCTGTAGATATGCTGTTATGTGACTTAGTGTTGAAAAGGTCTCATGGAGACATTGCTAACTGTGTGTCGCTTAACCCGTCACCAAATGGAAAAGCAAATCTGGAAAGCACTCTACACAAAAATTGCCATTTCAATTTTTGGGTTTTTTTTTAATTTCCCTTTCTGTAAATTGCAACCATGACTTCTAATTGGAACAAGCTCAAAAAGTTCATTCTGATGAGATGTCATGAGCTATGCTCTGAAAGGAAACTTTGTAGTTTTCAATGAAAAAAGTAATGTATGTAATCTGTAAATAGTGTTAAGTAAAGGGTTAATCAATAAGGCCCAGAACAATTTGTCACCTTAACTACACCAAAGCATTACCTACTAGTTTAATGACTTAAAAGTGATTTACATCTTGGATGCCCCGACATGCAGTCAAGATTTAACGGGAAACCACTGCCAGTCTAGTTTAATTATTGTCTGAGAGAATTCCTTATAACGGTATATTGGGGTAACTGTTCTTAGACAATGTTTGTGAAAGTCGGCATTTGCCTTTTAACACCAAGTTCTTGAATAGGATTGTTGCACATAATACTGGATATGGTGAATGTGTGAATCCACTTTGCATTTCTAGGACAGGTTCAGCAATAATTTAATTAGTAAGGACCCTCCTTAACTACTGGTTGTTCATTACGTTGTTTGCTACCAACCACCAATTTTTCTTTTATGCAAAAATGTGAAGATACACAAACATTCTGTGCAAATTCTGGAATGGATCATGGTGTCAAGACAATTAAAAAGGACATTCCTTATTGATACAATATAAAAAAAATTGGATCAGGAAAAACAAATGATAAATTAAATGGGAACTTACAATAAATAACTTTCCTACACAGAAATCTCTTTAGTTACGAGCACTTATTTTAGTATCACTGATGAAGATAATGAATGCATGAATTTTACTCACCATGGTTAGAAATATACCAAATTCTGGATCCATTTCCACATTGTCACCATCAGTGAATATAAACTGTGGCTTTTTCTCTTTCTTACAAGCTAAGACAATAGCAATTTGCTGTGCTGCTACAGATAACACAGGTAATTCAATTCTGTTGAACTCATCAAAACAGCCCCATGATCCTGACTGAGCCAAACCTGAAAATAAATGTACAGTTAGCTGGTACCTTATAATAGAATAGAAGTACAATCCTGAACTGGTTGTGTGAGTAGATGCTTACAAAAAATAAAAATCAAACTGACAGAAGCTATCATATCTCTCTTGAAGTAGTGCTTGATTTTGGTGCAGATTTGATGCACACAGTTCATAGCTTTACAATATAGCCACAACACTAGTTTCAGCAGAGCCCACTTAATTGCATATCTTTTAACTGAATAATCCTGTTAATTGTATATAATTTCAAACACCAAACCATTTACAATACCTTCAGTACCAATTTGACTTGTTAATTGCATAAAGGTCATAAATTCCTGTAAATTGAATTAAAAATATTGTAATCTGTTAAAGAATTATGTGGACACCAGCTGAATACCCCACATTTATTTTCATTTTTGGTCTCAATACAACCCCCCCCCCCCCCTCCACCCAGCTACAGGCATTTAATCTATTATATTTTATAAGAGATATAATAGAATAAATGCTCAATTTATAACTATAAGATGGGAAAATGATTCAATTCCTGTAAATTGTGTACTCTTGTTAATTTAATATTTTTCTCGGGCAAAGTGGCTGTTCAAATAACAGGATTCCACTCTCCTTCAATTTCCTACTCATTATTGTTTATAAAAATTATTTTCTTTCAATACAGCAAAGTGTGAACAGAAACTTACCTTCTGTGATGCAAACAACAATTGAAATGAAAACCTGAATTGAGGGTTCCAGCACTTTTTAACAGATACAGGAGGTATATTCTTTACACTAGACATGTTCAGAAGTAGTAATGAGAGGTTTTTTGTGTATTGATGAATGAATGCATTTGAATTTTATGATTCAACTCCCAGCACTCTGATAGCTTTGAAGCATTCTGTTATGGGTCATTCTATACATGTTACACCAAATATTTAGCCAATATTTTATTTGATTAAATATTTGACCCTGTGCCCAAACCATTATATTTCGTCAGATACCTATATCCTTATAACAGATTATCTGTCTTAATATCAGAAGCCACTCCCAGGGCTCTACTAGGAAGTGTGGTACCATGACAAAGGGAGCATCTTCTTTGGAACAGCTATAGTTACAAGAAAATGAGACCAAAATGAGATCTGGTTCACAGTTTGTGAGAATTTATTAGTGAATTCAAAGAAGCACCCACCAATAAACTTCATTAAAAATTTAATGACAACTATGATACTCCCTTCAGCCATTTAGAATTTGAAAAAGTTTATTAATTTTCAAAATAACTATGTATTCTTGCTGACAACACTTTATACTCCATTATTATATTCCTTTGACATTTTCATCTAATATATAATCAAATGAAGTTTGAATGCAACATTTCAAATTAAATTTATACTTTAACCTGACAAGAGAAGCAGATATGCTGCTGTTAGTAATTCACTTATATTTCCATGACCCTATGTAGAAAAGAAAGGTGAATGCAATAAAAATAGTTTAATATAAAAATTAAAATAAATTATTACCTTTGTAGATACGTCCAAGTCCTCTGTAATCCATCTGATCAGAGCAGTTGAAGACCACCACATATTTACCAAGACACCTTCCCATATCTTTAACAGATTCTGTTTTACCTGTACCAGCAGGACCAGCAGGTGCACCTCCAAGGGACATTCCAAGAGCTTGAGCTAATGTAATGTAACACCTGTCAACATATAAATAGTCAAAACCAATACAAAAACACTGCCATGTTATTCATGTGACCATTGCAAAGTTTCATTTCTTGTTGCAGGATTTCATAACTTCTACATGAACAATCTTGGTTTCTCTGTTAATAATTTAATTGTACATCATTTGACAAAGCTCCTCACAATTTTTTGTACAGCATACAGGATTCTACCCAGAAATGTCTCTGAGTGTTATACAACAGTAGGCCAATGTTCTCCTCTATGATGTAAATATAAACTAAATGTAGCAATTGATTTAGTGGTGGTTAAAAGGACATTTTTGTCCAAAGTGGCGGACAGATAAATGAAAGTGTCAGTGACACTGTAGCTCAACTTGACAAACTTGAACTTGGTAAGTTATAAGTGAAATGGCAAAATTGAAGATCATTGGTACCAATGTTATTTGATGAAATTTAAACATAACAGCATTGTGTGTGCACAACGTCAGAGTAATCCATGCATTTTTAAATGTAAACTGTAAGGCTGGCTAAAGGAAGAATGTTGATACACAAATGCAGTAATTTCAGAGGTTACTGTAAATGGCAACATTTTTTCACAGAAATGAATGCTGATCAATAGCTCTTAACTAGAGGTCCCACCTAATGAGCACACACCAAGTTCAAAAACAATCCTAAGATAAATGAGCCCTGTAGGCCATGTCAAAGAAGAATGTTGCTGCACAAATGCAATAAATTCAAAGATTGTTGTTAACAGCAACAGTTTTTGATGAAAATGAAAAGAAAATCAATAGCTCCAATCTTTGTAACCTTGCATAAGCATGCAAAGTTTCAAAACAACCTGATAATGAAAGGACCCTCTGAGGCATGCCAAAGGAAGATGTTAATGCACAAATGCACTAAGTTTGAAGGTCATTGCTTGTGGCAAAGTTTTTTTTTCTTTTTTTCTGGAAATTCATAAATATACCCTGCTGAGAGTGCAAAAGGGATAAGTTGTTGCACAAATGCAGTAAGTTCAAAGGCTGGTGATAACGACAATAATTTATTATGGAAATGAAAAAAAATCAATAGGTCACATCTGGAGGTCACCCCGAACACACATACCTAGTTTCAAAGTGATCCGAACATAAATGTGCCCTGAAGGGTGTGTCAAAGGGAAATATTGAGGTCTGCGTAAACTAAGTTCAAAGGTCAACGGCAACATTTTTCAACAGAGATGGAAGAAAATCGATAGTTCCCATCCAGATGTCACCCCACACAAGCACACCAAGTTTCCAAGCAATCCAATCATAAATGTGTCCTGCAGGGCGTGCCAAAGGAATATATTGATGCCTGACTAAACTAAGTTCAAAGGTCATTGCCAACGGCAACATTTTTTGGCGTAAATGCAAGACAATCGACAGCTGCCATCTAGAGGTCACCCCAAACAAGCATACCAAGTTTCAAAGCGATCTGGTAATAAATGTGCCCTGCAGGGTGTGTCAAAGGGAAATTTTGATGCACAACTGCACCAAGTTCATCAAAGGTCATTGCCAGCAGCAACATTTCTTGGCGGATATCGGAGAAAATTAATAGTTCCCCTCTGCAGGTAACCCCAAACAAGCATACCAAGTTTCAAACCGATCTGATCAAATATGTGCCCAGTACAGCGTGCCAAAGCAATATATTGATGCCTGACTAAACTAAGTTCAAAGATCGTTGCCAGCACCAACATTGTTTGACAGGAATGGAAGAAAATTGATAGCTCCCATCTAGAGGTCACCCCAAACAAGCATGCCAGGTTTCAAAGCAATCTGATCATAAATGCGACCTGTGAGGTGTGCCAAAGGGAAATATTGTGGTCTGACCAAATTAAGTTCTAAGAATGTTGCCAGCGGCAACATTTTTTGACGGAAATTGAAGAAAATCGATAGCTCCCATCTAGAGGTCAGCCCAAACAAGCATACCAAGTTTCAAAGCAATCTGATCATAAATGCAACCTGTGAGGTGTGCCAAAGGAAATTGTGGATGGACCTACGTACGTACATATGCTTGGACTTTGTCAAGTTGAACTGAAAAATTACAGGACAATCCCAACCACTACTCACTACTGTAGTCGGAACCTTGAGTGCCAAATTAAATAAAATTCTGGGAGCTTTGGGGGGTCATTAACACTATACATTAGAAAATAAATTTCAGGAAACAGAATATTAGACTTTTAAAACTTCAACACCATGTACACTGATCACAAAATATCTCCAACATCATTTCATCTGTAAAGAACTGATAAGAGCTAATGGCCTCTTACTGGAATGATCTTCCAAATTTATATTTATACCTGATCCCAAAATGTATTTGATAGTAGTATGACAATATAATTACCTATCAGTCAGTGGTGTTATCACTAAACGATCAGTACAGCCTAAGAATTCATTTTGATAAATAAAATCAACATCTGTGATGGAAATAACACACTGGTCAGTATCTTCATTAAAATAGAATCGTGACTGTTTCAACCACTCAAAATCCATTATGGATTTCACATGGGTTTTCACCTGAAACAAATAGATATACAATAAAATTGAAAAGTCAAATGAAAACAAATTATCAATTTGCTTCAAAAAGTTATGCGTAGACCTAACAAATTAACGGAACCTGGCCAAAGCAAAAAAATGCTAAATTTATTTTGTATTCAACAATAAAAAAAAAGAAAATAACAAACATAGCTGTATGAATTATTTTTCATTCACCAGTCCAGTGTTGTTTATTATTTTTAACAAAATTGACATACATGGTTAAAACTTTACCACACAAAATCAGTAAAATACTCCAAAATTATATATCAACCTCCTAGCTTAACAGTTTTTTTTTGTTTTAAATTTTATCCTTCTAAAAGGAGTGTTTTACCCTTCATTTGAGAAAACTCATTAAGCTCCTTTTCATGAGAGTAATACGCCAATGTTTTAGAAGAAAACAAATTTTTCCAAGTTATTTAGAAAATGATATCAGTACAACCAGTAACAAGAAAATATCAGCAGAACTGATGGATGCTCCATGAATGTAAGCTCAAAGCTGAGGCACGATGGTGATAGCTTGTAATACAATGGAGATGAAATAAGCTATTGCAGCTATCAAATTTTCAGTAAAAATAGATTGTGTACAGGCCTACAAATATCTTTTGTTTTGGTGTTTGTCATGGGAGGTAAATCATCTGTGACCTTAAAGTTATAACATTCAGTAAAGGTTTTGACACATTTGTTTCAAGAGCATGCATAGTGCAAATTATGAATGACACACTTCAGTCATGAGCAACCATTAAGTTAAGTTTGATCAAGATCTGCTCACTGAAACACTTTTTCTGGACCAGATCAAGTTGGAACACATGAATAGATTTGGGCCAAGTTCATGATACACCCTTGAGTCATAAGCAATCACTGTGTGCAATATGATCAGTCCATTGAGTAAATTACCAAAATTAAAGCAGAGGAACAAACAAACAAATGGCCTCAGACCAGATATCTGAGCTATGATCTTCCATCAAGGTAATGGCATACCCTTGAGTAATACTCAAACATTATGTTAAATGTGAACAAGATCAGCCTATTGCTACATTTTTTATGGACTGGACAAAGTTAGAATGGAGAAACAAACAAATGAATGGTCTTTTACCTTGGAGCTATGACCTTGGGTCAAGTTCATGACACATCCTTGGGACATAAGCAATCATTATATAAAGTATGAAGAAGATCAGTCTGTTAAATATTTTTTTATAGACTGGACAAAGTTAGAATGGAGGAAACAAAGTAATGGCCCACGACCTTGACCTTGAAGCTATGACCTTAGGTTTAAGTCATGATGCACTCTTTGGACATAAGCAGTCATGATGTGAATGAAGATCAGTCCACTGAATGATTTTTTATTGACCAGATAATGTTAGAATGGAGAAACAAACAAATGAATAGTCTGTGAACTTGACCTTGGAGCTATGACCACAGGTCAAGATCATTCTACACCCTTGGGACAAAAGTAACCTTTGTGTAAAGTATGGATAAGATCAGTTCATTGAATGATTTTTTTATGTACCAGACAAGTTAGAAAGGAGAAACAAACAAAGTGTCATGGACCTTGACCTTGGATCTATGACCTTGGGTCAAGTTCATGACACTCCCTTAGGTCATAAGCAATCTTTGTGTGAAGTGTGAAAAAAAGCAAACAAATGAAGGCTCTGTGACCTTAATCTTGGAGTGATTCCTTCGGTCAAGATCACGACACAAAAGCAATCATTGTGTAAAGTATGAAGAAGATCAATCCATTGAATAATGTTAATGGAAAGGACAAAGTTAGAATGAAAGAACAAATGAACAGTTGTGGCCTTGACCTCAAGACTATGCCCTCGAGTCAACGCCATGACATGCCCTTGGGTCATAAGCAATCAATGTAAGTCTGAACAAGATTGGTAATTTGAATATTTTTTTAAAGACTGGACAAAGTTAGAAAGGAGAAACTGACAAACAAATGGTCTGTGACATTCAAGTTCATGACACACAAGGGGTTCATAAGCAATCTGTGTGAAGCATGAACAAAATCGGTCCAACTGAATGATTTTTTATGGACCAAAGTTGAATGGAGAAACAAACAAATCCAATGGCCTGTGACCCTGACCTTGGGTCATAAGCAATCGTGTAAAGTGTGAAGATCAATACATTGAGTGATTTTCATGGACAAGACAAAGTTACAATGAGGAATCAATTTACCTTGACATTAGAGCTATGATCTTGGGTCAAGGTCATGACACACCTTGTGATCATAAGCATTAATTATGTTAAGTATAAACAAGATCAGTAAACTGAATAATTTTTTATGGAATGCACAAAGGATGAATGGACGGAATGAAGAGATGCATGGGTGGACAAAGCGGCTATTATGCTGCCTCCTCTGGTCCCCTTACCAAACTACCAACCCCTCCCCCACCCTGCCCTCCCCCAACCACACCTATCCACAAAAATTTTCGTGAAGCATAAAATTTTGCTAACAGAATTTTAACATAACAATGAACCACTATTTACTATGGGTATACAACTTACCAAATCCTCGAAAATATCTTTCTGGTGCACATGAATTGTAACAAGAGTTTCATATTTGGTTCTTTCAATTTTTGTTAAATCTGTGGTTGTAACATCAATTAGTTCATTTAAAATGTCCATAAACCTCTGATTGGTGTTCTGCATAATCTTCTTGTCTACTCGAGCATTACGAAGTGCATCTTCAGATTCTTTGGTCCACAGCATTTGAATACCCAGGAGACCAACCTAGAAGAACGTTTTATACTCTGAGTAATAAAAAGAACATAGCATTGCTGAAGGCCTTCAAAATAGTTACTCCTACAACAAATCAAGGCTCAGCTATCATTGGTTTCCTTTTGAATTTCTGCCCGACTATCCTGGTAGTCGATATGTGAAATAAAGACCACTGCTAGGTTGCATGTTCTACAGGTTATATAGTCATGACTGAGTAATCACTTATCAGAAAATTATAAATTCAAAGTAATTTGTATATTTTTATACTTATCAATGGCCCAGACTAGCTAGCTGGTGCTCAACTCAAAAGTTATTGAGGGGCAAACACAAATTTTGAAACTCCCCAATCCCCCAAATTTACTTGCAAAACCGAAAATTAAAAGTCCTATCCGGTCCTCCATACATTTACTCTCCACGCATGCGCAGACATCAGGAAGTGACCAGAATTGGCACCAACATCATTCTTTGTAGAAGAGAGTACTACATAAAAATTCAGTGGGGAGGTATGAGTGCCCACTCATGGGAGGGCCATCTCCATCTGGGCCATTGGTAAGTATAAAAATATACAAATTACTTTGAATTTATAATATTTTTACACTATAAACAAATGGCCCAGGCTAGCTGAATCGTAAAAAAATGGAGAGCCTAGGACTTCAGAATTAGTAGATCAACATAGTTCCAATCCTGTAATCCAAGGTGAAAGGAAATTAAAATTATTAGGAATTACATGTATGTCTCACTATACAGTAATAGAGAAGACATATCATACAAAAGGAGCCCAGATCAAGTAATTCTGTATACTTAGCATGAAGACTATGCTAATTGGATGTAACGAGTTCCAAATTTTTAAGGTCAGCTCAGACTAAGCCCCAAAAATTAGGATGGCGTATTTGAGAATGAGAATATCCTCCACAAACATACGCCATATACAATAAAACTCCAGCTGAAAACAGGATATAATTACGGACAAAACGGCTTCCCTCCTAGTTACATACCTATCAAGCCGGAGGAGAGGTAAATGAAAGTGTCAATGACATTGTAGCTCAACTTGTCAAGACATGTACATGTATAGTATGTGACACAGCAATGACAAACATCTAGGTAATGACCTGATAACAAATGTACAAATAAAGTATTGTAACGGTCTGTACATAAATACTGGCCGTAGCCTGTAACAAATGTATAGGCAAAGTATTGTAAAGGTGGGTGACAGTCAGATGCTAAACTAGAAAAGAAATTTTTGAGTCCCAGAGTGGGTCTGACTGAACCCCAAAATATTTTTTCTCATAGCACAGTGATAACAAAGGCACCCCAAAACATACTCATTCCTGTCCCAAGGTGAAAACAAAGGTACCCAAGAAGTTTCGTGAAGATCAGTTCATAAATACACGCTGTATATAAGTTGTGACAAAAAACTGATTGGACCTAATTTTGGTACAAAATGGCCACTGGCAGCCATCTTGAATTTTGGACCGCACTCAAAAACACTCGTTCTCGTCCCAAGGTGATAACAGAGGTATCCAAGAAGTTTTGTGAAGATCGGTTGATAAATACAGCCTCTAGTCCGAGCCGTATTGACATGTGTACTTAATGTGTGTAAGAAGCACTGAAAAAACCAAAGTTCATCTAATTTGCATAATTTCTGCACGAGAAAAAAACCTGTATTAAATGTGATGTATCCCATGGTACTAAACATTCACACAAAAAATTATTCAAATCTGCACTTTCATATGGAAGTTCTGTGCAAAAATCTGATTGCACCTAATTTTGTACAAAATGGCTGCCATCGGCCATCTTGAATTTTGGACCGCACCAAAAAACACTCGTTCTCATCCTACGGTGATACTAAAGGGACCCAAGAAGTTTCGTAAAGATCGGTTTATAAATATGGCCTCTAGCCTGACCCGTATTGGCATTTGCACTTACAGTGCTGAAAGTAACACTAAATACATCAAAGTTAGTCTAATTTGCATAATTTACGTACGAGAAAAAAACCCGTATTATATGTGATGTATCCCATGTTACTAAACATTCATACAAAAAATTATTCAAATCAGCACTTTCATATGGAAGTTCTGCGCAAAAATCTGATTGCACCTAAGTTTGTACAAAATGGCTGCCATCGGCCATCTTGAATTTTGGATCGGACCCCAAAACACTCGTTCTCGTCCCACGGTCATAACAAAGGTACCCAAGAAGTTTTGTAAAGATCGGTTCATAAATACGGCCTCTAGCCCGAGCCGTATTGAATTGTTGATGGACAGACGGACGACTGGCCATGGCATAAGCTCAAATTTGGCTTTGCCAAAGTTGAGCTAAAAATCCCCCCCCCCTCTCCCTTTTCTTTGGAAGGAATCTTCAAAAAGAAAGAGGGGAGCGCTGTGAAATCAGTAAAAGCGGTACCAAAAAACAATATAAATATTTGTCTAACAGGCACTCAGGTATTAATTATTATTAATAAATGGTGCATAACGCCACTTCAGAAACTAAGGCTATAGCAATGATCCTGGTAATTAATATCGCCCGCTATATAACGTACACCGGAGTCGGCATACGCAAATAGGTAAAAAAAACGGAGATATAATATACAACATACACATGTCCAATAGAACTACAATGAACGATCTGTGGAAAGTAACACACTTCCGAGGTAACCCACAGGTGACCCCATTCAGGCATACAATAAATTAAAGTAACAACATTCCCCGACGTGTACTATCCGATATCTATGACACTATAAACGTTGCGAATATACGAGAGTGTAAACAAGGTGCATTCGATTGAGTACCGACATTAATAGAAACCTGGATCTAGAAAGGGAAGTAGGTATGATTAACAGGCTAGACACGGACTGCCCCCGAAATAATTCATAATTTCTGAGGTCCATAACATACAATAATGCGTCTGCCTAATAAACCATTATTATGCACGTGAGCATTGAAAACCTGCATGTAATCATCTGAATACCAGTTAACTGGCTGTGCAGCCTCTGAGGTACCCAAAGACTAGCAATTTATTTACGATGAATTATGCACTCGTTTTTAACATATAGACAAATAATCACAGGAAACCAATCCAACTAAAAGTGGATGTGCCCATGAGGTCGCCATAGAACACGACCCAGCCGCCAATCGAGAAGTCATGAAATGCATGTATGTATTTGTATTTAAACTCATACGAGCTTGCGGGAAGAAAACTATGCCTTGCCCGGAAATCGCCTCTGAACACATTGGCATGGGGGGAGGGGGGATTCGAAGTCATATCAGACTTTCCTCACCCGCATTACTTAATCGCTCTTGTGTTAGTCATAAAATAATATAGGAACCGTAATGGTTCCCTCACATCCAACCGACTCCATTATACCACTATGGGCGGAGAAGGACGTGAAGAACAAAAACTTCCCCTGATAAAGAAGGTCCTCTCATGGAGGAAGCTTCCGGGGAAAATCCCATAACAGACACTTGAGAAGACTGATCCAAGGTTCTGTGACGACAGAGGTGCTACTAGTAGGATTCACAACAAGACTGTTTGAAAATCTTAAACAAAATCTACTGAATCAACTGAACTGGAGGATACGCGTACCCTATTATTCATCCCCATGAGATTGCCAGAGCATCTACTGCATACACTCAATGGTCTGGGCATGGCAACACGAACGACGGTAACCAATTGTTCCGGTGCGTTGCAAACAGATCCATCATGGGGCAATCCCTCTGGTAACAAATCTGTCCAAATACTCACTTGTTGAGCGTCCACTCCAACTGCAACAGGCGACCTTCCGAGAGAGCGAGTCTGCTAGTACGTTCAGACGACCCGGTATATGACGGATAGAAAGATGAACATGATGATTCATGACGTATTTGGAAAATCTTCTCGTTAGTTGGCATAACAGAAATGAATGGGTGCCGCCCTGGTTCCTGATGTATGCTACTACTGTCGAGTTGTCCGACCAAATTTGAACAGGGACGTCCGTTATGTGAATCCAATGTTGTAGCTCCAGCTATATTGGCATCATCTTGTTGATGTTAATGTGTTTCTCCCAACCCGTCTGACTCACATCCGTCATAATTGTGAAAGCTGGATCCGGCAGTAGCAGCATAACTCCCTGAGTTAAGCACTGAATATCTGCCCAATTTGAACCCTTGTTTTACTAGGTCTGTTAAAACAATACTGGTTCAAGTGAAAGCATCTTCACACTCCAGTTCTAAGTAAAGAATATCTGGAGGGGACGTGCACGCAGAGAGGACGTGCACGCAGATGGCCCATCGGAATGAGATCCATAGCCGCTCTGCACAGCTCCAACAGTCGCATGAATTCCCTCACTATTAATGCGTCTGTCTAAGTGTAGACAAAAGAGAGCATAACAACTGACTAATTTTGCTCTGGGTAACGGCGGACGAACCAGATTGTTGCGAGTCTCAAAGCTCAATCCCAAGTGAATAGACGACTTGTACGGAGCTAGATCCGACTTTTTCTCGTTTACGATGAAACCGAGACGTCGGAGTAATAGAATCAGAATTTGAACATCGTTCTAAAGAATAATTCTGTTGCCGTATCCCTGTAGAAGGTCGTCCAAGTAAGCAGACATTACTGCAGACAAATGAGCTCGTAAGTACAACATTACCTAGTTCATTATTCGAGTGAAACGCCCAGAGGTCCAGATTCAGACCAAAGCATACTGTTCTGATCTGATACCGCAGGTACTTTTAGAATGCCGGATGTACCAGGACATGAAAGTACGCATCTTTAGATCTATGCTTGTCGCATAGTCGGTCACTCGAAAGATCGCTTTTACCGACTGAATGATTTCCATAAATAAACTTTTGGAACCATGATAAGCTTGTTATCCAGCTCAAGTCTATTACCAGTCAGAACGAGCCGTCTGGCTTCGGTACGAGGAACAGGTGACTGTAAAAATCTTGAGAATCCTGACTCTCGATGACCTGTATTGCTTCCTTTGAGAAAAGAGCTTATACCTCTGGTAGGAGAAACTCTCTTATGCAAGAATTTGATGGAAGATTTATCCAATGCGGACACCTTGTTAGTGGGGTTTTTACTCGGAATGATAGCCGTCAGCCGTTCGAGACTACACTTCTCACCCACTGATCTTCCGTGATTGTTATCCAGTTTTTTGTGGAGCTTGATAACCTTCCTCCAACTGGCCAGCAATAGAGGTCTAAACCATCACCTGTATGACCTGCAAGGCTTACGGGAGGAGGAATCACATCCTCCCCACGAAAAACCTTGTCTCGTTGGCCTAGGGGCATCTGACCTATAGTCTCGATCAGACCTAAGCCCCTCTCCAGAGTCACCATACTGACGACCTCCAGAGTAATTATAAGAGGGTTCCTTGTACCCTCGTGAGTTTCCTTTTGACGATTTTGGTCTGGAATGCCCTCCTTTACTCTCGAATGCTGAAGCGGGTCATTGATACGCCGACTTCAAAAGCAGAGCACTAGACACTTTCATAGTAGCCTATTCATAGACTAACGAAAGCTAGTCGCCGAAAATAAAATGTCCGGAAACCGGAGCGACTCAGAGAGAGCTTTTCACCTTGTCATGTTATCAGTGATGACGACACAAGGGCAGAATCACGCCTGATTAACTCCAGATTAGCAACTGTTAGGGCGGAGTTATACGTGGTATACATAATTGCCCTGGAAAGAACTCTAAGAGAGGTACAAACATCCTCAAATTCCTTTCCTTGAGACGTTGCGCCATAGCTCTTGTAAGGTGATCTGCTTAAGACATAACGTCCAAATTCGCTCTATTGAAGAAATTGCCATCTCAGTTGTGTCTGAGCAAATAGTGAATGATACAGGTAAGGATACCTCTAGATCCCCAGCCTGCTCATCCAAACGCAGAACTCTCTGAACATCTTCCCCGACCGTTTTTAAATGAACATGGTCCAAAAAATGGTATGTATACGAAAGATGAAGATAAGAAACTGCCTCTTCCTCACACTCAAGAGGATAAATACAGCGTTGTCTATATGGCCGAAGGCCTGCGACACCTGCATAAACTGAACCGGAAAAGTAAGGACTTCCTCCTTTGTCCAGATAAAGTCTGCGCCTAACGACGCCAGCAGTTTCTCTCTTGTCCTTGCAGCATTCTGATTCGGTGGAACAAAATCAGGGTAGTATTGATGGATGAAAGCCATCACAACCATGTACTGTTCCGAAAGGGAAGGATAATCCTCTTCCTTATCCCTTTCACCATCCGAGAGAATCAGTTGCGAATCTTGGTCAATTGTATCTGCGTGAACAGACAACTGGACCGACCCAGCACCGTCCGACAGCTCAGATTCTGAGTCTGAAGGAGGCTGCATCTGTACTTGCTGTGATGCTGCCATCAGCTGCGCAATCTGACAGCAAGTCCGTCATCGAAGCCTGAGGAGCAGCGGTTTTCCGTTCCTTAGCCGCATGCTGCTCCTGGGACGGTGTGTCGGAAACGGATCCTTTCTCTGAACGTCCTTATGATCAAGGCCTCGTCTCCCTAGCTACCGGATGGTTTGACTTCACGGGCAAAGAGTGGTTCCTTCTTCGTGCAACAGGCTAGATATCCAAAGTTGGGTAGCTAGGATGTGGTTGTGTGTGCTTAAATAACTTAGCAGAGGAAGCCGTAACTGAAGCCGACCCCGGCTGCAGACTAGACGGAGCATCCCAAGCAGCGGGTGGACATATGCTCTGTCTCGTGCGAGTTTCCAACCAGAAAAATTAATTTCGGCCTTGTGAAACGTAGTGGAGGAAGCCTTGACTGAAGCCGACACCGGCTGCAGACTAAACAGAGCGTCCCGAGTGTAGGGCTGCATGGTATTCAAATTTCAATACCGGCATCGGTATTGAAAAATATACCACGATATACTGGTATATCGTAGACTAGTTCAGAGGGTGAAAACCTCGGGAGATATTCTGGGTAACTGAGTTCGTAAACAATAAGTGACAACAGAGTTATATTTTGGGCGGTTAACAATTAGATAAAATTTACTGTACTCGGTACCTTATGTTCAGCTGAAACCAATATCTGTAAGGAAGCATTTTTTTTTACAAACGTGAACAGCATTATTTTATTTTCATTTAAAATCACATCACAGAGACAGCTCAGACACGAGGGAAAAGAATAAAGTGTCATGACTTTTCTGTTCAAAAAGAATATCCCACAATTTGTCACTGTAGCTGACTGTAGTGTTTATTTTTCCTTTGTTCATGAATATTAATACAGCTGTTTTATGGAGTGTGTGCATTTCACTTTTCATTTTCCTCTCCATTGTTTGGTTCTTCTTATGACCTCTTGTATTTTAAGTGTTGATAGATATTGTCAGTGGTGTGTTTGTGTTAGTAATTAATGTTCATGTGAGTGGCAATTATCAATGTCTGAATGGATTATTTTTGTGCAGGCTTCCCCTTCCCTTTGTTTCTGTTTCTGTACCGTGTATGTTCATACCCCAAAACTTCCTCTGATGTGATGCGTGGTTAGCACAGTTCTTAAAGGATTAAGAAATATATGTATTTGAATTCATTATTAATTTCTGGGATAACATCTGTAAAAAAAAATATTTGAAGTTACAAAAAAATAATTAAGTTTTAGATTGCTGGTTGTCATTTTAGAACTGGGCCGAAAAGTAACAGGGACGTCCAACCCACACCTTCATTGCCATTGAACAGCTTATTAATATTCATGAGTTCAAAGTTCACAATGACAGTGTTGATGGAAATGTTGATCAATGTGGCTTCAGGTTTTATCTGTTTTTGAGAGGAATAGAATAAATAAAACAAACAATCCATATAATGATTTTGTGAATAATTTTATTATCCACACAGGATAATGTTAGATTACATACACAAATGTGTCAAAGAATTCATTTCCTGAATTCGACGCATTCCCGAAATATTCAACTTTCAGTTTCAGTTTAAAATTGCTGGTACTTACTTGTAACTTACGCAGCTCAAGTACTCTGCAAACAGTGTTTTCAATCGTTGAATGAAGATTGGCGTGTACTTTATCACAGAAGTTGACAGACATGAAAGAATGCAATGACTTTTTTTTCTAATAATATATCGACTTCAACTTCAATAGTTTGATCCAATACCGTTTCTTACAATATATCGGTACTTTTAAAACAACACCGATATTCATCCGGCATCATTCTCAATACCGGTCTACTGGTATACAGAGTAGCCCTACCCGAGTGGAGGACGGACATATGCTCTGGCTTGTGCAAGTTTCTCGAAACAACATCTGACCCCAGATGTTGTTGGATTAGAGAGGGGGCCTCTCCCACTCACAGTCTATCAGACCTTGCCGAGTACAAGAACTTGCTGACTTCCTCCCTATTTCCTCCCTATTTTCGTCGTCACTGGGTGAGCTATTTATATTATAGTGCTCGCTCTATCCAATCCACTTCTTAGACCACAACGGACTTACCTGGGGTCACAGCACACACGGACGGTCGAGCTAGGTCCTTGTAAGAGATTAAAACCTTTAACAAAAGGCCTTAACTCTTGCAATAATGAGCACTGCAGCTAGCTCTATATGCTCCACAGAGTTCGATGACGGTTGCACATTTGGATGGGTGTCAGAATATCATCACCATGTTCATGTTCCTCTGAAATAGAAACTGACAGAATGAATTAAAATGCGGTGAGAGCCCCGATCCTCAGAACCTCACTGCCAACAACGTACCACGACACCAGAGTCCAACATCAGTCATCCCAGTGCAACACAAGAATGACAAGAGTCCGCAGGAGTGTATCGTTTCCAAAGGGAACATTAAGAGCCCAAGGGCATCCCGATAGAGCCTAAGTGTGGACAAAATCCAAAATTTTTTGAGCTACACTACCAGAATAACAATCCATGTATCCTACAGTATACTACAGTAACAGGATATAAAAAAACTACCTATATATGAGGATGTTGATAATGTAAACAATGTCAATGTGAACAAGACATCAAGCACACAAAAAGGCCCAAAGTCAGAACCAACTGAAGTGCTATCAGATCAAAGCTAGATCTTCATACGAATAAAAAACGATACATCAGATAGAAGATGCAAGACTAAACGGCCTAACACCCCTAGGGTGAGGATGTAACCCTGGGGAAGGAAAGGAATAATATTCTGTAATAAATAAATGTTAAACTTCCAAGAAATTTAATAAAAAATTTCAATAAAAAATAGCCAAAAAGCTTAAGAGTTTAACAGGAAGGGTTCATGGAAGGATAGGGAAGGAATACTTAAACAGTGGAATAATCATTTTTAAAAATGATGACGTCAGGCATATGTCCCGAAATTTGGAAACATAAAATAATTTTATAAATATTAAAAAGTTACAGCCCTGAAAGTCCAAAACCACCGTTGAACACTTCCTTCATCTAATAACAGCCTTGTATCCACCAATTCTTGAAATGATTTGTGTCTGGCATGATCCTCAAAAAAGGAGATTTTAAAGCACAGATGTCATTTCATTGTTCATGACTTTAGGGCCAAACAAATAATGAAGTTTGCGCCAATTCCGGTCACTTCCTGACGTCTGCACATGCGCGGAGAGTAAATGTATGGACGGCCTGATAGCACTTTTAATTTTTGGTTTTGCAATCAAATTTTGGGGATTGGGGGGGTTAAAAATTTGTGTTTGGCCCTTAATAACTTTGAGTTAAGCACCAGCTAGCTAGTCTGGGCCATTGGTTTACAGTGTAAAAATATGATGTGACTCTACATCTATTGCTGTTCAGCAAGAATAGTTTCTGCATAATGCAGGTCTTTACATTTATGATGCAAACTTCAAAAGACATGTTGGAAGATATACTCAATTAATTTCTTGATTATAAAGAATGTTTTAATCATAAAAAAAATCCACATCCATTGCAGTGTTTTGTAGTGCTATCATCTTGCTTATAAAATTATTGACACCCACTTCATGGACTGTACAACCCAACAGATGCAGCATGGATGTCTAGACAATACATTATATTTTCTAAAGTAGCATGCAGCTTAATCATACAATTTATAACCAAAGAAAATGCAAAAAGAATTTGTAATATGATGTGATGAGAAAACAAGTTCTGCAGTTTTAACATACCTGAGCCGGGAAGGAATTCTCAAATTCAATCAGTTTGAATCCTGGATCCTGAATTGCAACTGATGCCGTCTTTATAACTCCATGTACTGATTTTCTGGATATTCTCAACAAATCTCCCAGCCAAATTTCAACATTGCCCTAGGAAAGAAACATTCAGACAATACAGTTGAGCCAAGAACTCTCGGTGCTGATCAGTTAATATCAATTAGGCAAGGATGTTCTCTGATTTCAGTAAATCAGGATTGTTAAATAACCCAACATGATTTATCAGAAATGTTGTCTTGTTTTGAGCCAGTATTCTAAATTTGTTGAATACTATTTTTTACCTACTGAATCAAACCGGTCCTATGTTATACAAAAAATAGAAAATCACCATAACATTTATTTTTATTTCTTTATTCTAAACCACTGCTACAAAATGGCCCTGTGAATTTTTAACTGGTGAAAAACTGGAGTTTGGAAACAAAATGTGAAATTTCCAGCTAACTGGGAAAAAAGATAGGCTCTGTCATCTGCAACTTTTGTTAAGTAAAAGGGAAGCTAAATAGAAACAAGTCAAACTGAGACTGCTGATGCCCCCCAAACACATGCTGCAGTGTCTTATTTTCTCAAATAAAATGTTAACATTTGTTCAATGAGCTGCTCAAACATTAAACACAGGGTTCGTATGGATATCCGAGAATCAAATTCAAGCACTTTTCAAGGACTGTGTCAATGATTTTCAAGGGCTATTATTGCATACACACTGTTATGATGGCCTGTCACATCAAGTCCATTTTGTATTGCATTTAATACAACATGAAATTAGGAATTGCCAAAAGTGAACTTTTAAAAAAAATATTTCAAAAAATTATTTCACCAAATCCAAAATTCATTTCCCAACATGCCTAACATAATGGTAAATTAATTTTTTTTCCCACATTACCACAACTCATTTGAATCATTAATGCATCTATAAATAATATTTTAATGATGCTTTGAGTTAAATTGAGATGTAAGCATTTCTGGGTTTTTTTTTTAAAAATCCACTTCCAATACCCACAATTAAGCACCTGTGGTTTGTCATCAAATGCCATCCTTAATTATATCAATAAAAGTGGTATATTTTATATATCATCACTTCCAATAACAATCCTGAGTCCCAAAAGCAAATGTTTTGATTTTATTTTATCACTTGAATTTTTCTGCATCAAGTTTGCCATTATGCAATAAAATCAAGAGAAAAAGCATGTAAAAGCAGATGTAAACAGCTATTTTTCATGTTGTATGTCAATTTGCAGTGAGGATGATTCTAACTGGTCTACTGTTCTGGGAAATCCCTCAGAAGGAGAGAAATTCTTGTGACACAATTATTACATAACTGAAATTTTGGGAATTCCAGTTCATAACCTTTATGTAGAGATGAAAGAGGTGCACTTCCCTGTGTGTGTCTCTGACGGAGTTCCTGTCATTGCACATATGCGGATTGGATTATTAGGAATGTTATAGTCTCAAAGATTGTTGGTAAAATGAATTCAAGTACTTTTCAAAGAAGGTTGTGGAAAATCAAGTACTTTTTAAGGAAATAAACAAATTCAGGCCCTTTTCAAGGAAAGGGTCTAAATTAAAGGACTTTTCATTTGTGTACGAAGCCTGAAACAACTCCTTTGAAATGATGTTGACTTGAGCAGATAACCAAATGACATGGAAATATTATGAAAACTTTGGAATTTAAAATTTCAATCATCCCATTGTCCATTACCCTTCTGTGAAGTTTAGTGAAAATCCACCCAGCTATTATACAGTTATGACGAACTGAAGGAGGAACAGTTGGATAGACCTGGTAGAGTCACAGGGAACACCTTTCCCTTGTAATTTGTCCTTTTGTAGAGTACAATAGAAAGCCACCCATATTATAAAGTCACGGCTGAGAAAAAGGTTTTCGGAGATTTCATCTTTAAAAATTGTTTGAGTTCAACCTTTGTTATTTGGCCCTGGTGGTGCTGCACAACATAACTTCCCTTTGTTCTTTGAAAATCAACCCAGCCATTATAGAGTTATGATGAACACACACTTTTCGAGATGGACACACAAAAACCCAGACAGAAGGATGGATGGACAACCAGGTTTTAAGATGCTCCTGAAAAGGGCATAAAAAGTAAGGACAAGAGAACTCTCTTTTCTCTACAACATGAGAAATGACAACAGAAAGAGGGCGGATAGTGTGCAGTTCCTGTGTTTCACATGCAGCTAAAGAACAAAGAATAATAATATTCATATCAGTCATATGTTTGGGGACAAAATCCTGACATCAGAAGAATACTTCTATTAAACAGCTCTCTCGTCAGAAAAGCATATTAAAATAACAGGAATATTTCATTATGTAGAATTTTGTGTCAATTACCTGGTTTTGTTATAAGTCAAGAGTTTATTTCATCACATTTGACAGGATGCTATAGTGAATAAAGTCTTCAATAATTATGTCAAATGGTGTTGCAGATGCACGAAAAACTTGATCTTTTCCCTTTTTATGCCCCACTGTCGGCATGCAACACAGTAAAGATATTAGAAGACCAGATGCATTTTGGACAACACCTGCAGTGCCAAAATGGGGTTGCCAATTTATTAAAACTTTCTTTGAATGAATATTTATAACTAATTAATGAGAATATAAGATATATATATAATCTATAAATGAAGATAAATCAACTATTTTCACAGCATTATGCTAACTTCTTGGTTTTAGGTGGGTGTAACTGCTGGAAAGGTGGGTGCAACTGCCGGTAAGGTGGGTGCACCTGCTGCTACCCCTTAGAAAAGGGGAGGGAGGGTGGGAAAGAAATTCACCACTTAATAGCGCTGGCTAATCCGCTGAAGCTAATACAATGGAATAAACAACTCCCTCCCCACCCCTCTCAATGACTGTAGGTGATGCTGCTAAAATCTCCAGCTATACCCAGCATCTAATTGGATGGAATTATTGATACTGGCTATTTTGGAAATTTGATACTTGAAATGCCACCAATTAATTTGATACCAATTTTATACTTTGATTCTAATCCTGTACTCAGCTCTACAGTTAAGTTCCAATTAAGAATACCTGACAGTCAGGCAAAATACCCACAGTTACTGGAAGCTGTGGCTGAAACCACTTTTTTCACCGATAACAATGAATGCACCACGTCAGTCCTGACCCCATGTTACACATACAGTAGTCTATATAAAAAAGACAAGTAATGAAAGTTTTTTTTGCCCGGACCGATACCCCTTCCGAGTTCATTTGTGAATTCGTCCATTGAACAAAGATTCATCAACACAGTTTTCTTGTACAGCTATCCACAAGGTATTTAATTTCATGTTTATCATAAATTAACAATCAAATCATCATTCTACGGCTTCTTTATTTTATAAAAAAAAACCCTCTCCGTTCGACTTTTTTGCCTGCGACTCGACGCTATTGGAACAACAATGATGACGAGAGGTTTCCGATGTCTAAAAATACCGTCTAAAAATGATTGCGGAATATTGAAACAGATCAAGTTCTTGTCACCTGCTTTACAGTGATAGTCGGTGAACTTTTAGACTGCAGTCGTATGTTTTATGCTGTTTATGATAAGAAAAAGGAAGTACATGTTTAGAAGTTGGACATCTCTGCAGCAGTATCTGCATGTGCAGAAAATATGCAGCTGATGTTAGGGTTAGTTCTAAGGAAAAATTTAAATAAATAAATAAAGTCTACCCCCATTTATACACCTCATTAGTATTGCTTATTTCATTCTCTCAGGTTATTTGACTTTGGAAATGCCCCACAGTCTAGGGGTGGTGCGCAACATTCCCCCGATGTAGGCATATGACCCCCCCCCCCCCACCCCAGGTGGGAGAGGGGTCTAGACAATTTATTTATTTAATGGTGTTAAAGGTCACATATTTTTGCACAATGGCTAATCATGACCACAACATGAGTATCAACACAAGACAAGGGGTGAGCGTTAATAAGCCATGTTGCCCATTTTAGAGAGGGTTTGCACTTCCGAAGCATTGGTGACTGGGTCCTATTTTACCAGTAAAACACAGCCTGTTTGCCGCAGTGAACAGGCACTGTTTCACTTCCCGGGGTTCCTGCGGGGAGGGGTCTAGACAATCCCCAGGCTGACCATAGTTTGGTCAGATGTGTATATTTTTTTTTAATTGGAAAAAAGTTGCAATAGGCTTATCTGTGAATCTAGAGGCAAGAAAGCCAGTAACTACGAGCAGCCAAGTTAACATAAACTACAGATTCTGAAGATGTCTTCCAATAATATAACAATACCATGAGTTTGGAGGGCGTTATGGATATTACCGGCCCGAGAGGAATGAATAAAAGCCTGAGGGTTTATTACCGGCCCGAGAATCGAGGGCGTTAATAAGGCATAGGGCTGTTGATCATCATTCACCAAGCACCTCGTCTGAATAGTCAGTGCCTACAAGCTCTCCCCCACTCCCCATTCACAATCTTCAAGTTTTACGTTTCACTCATAATGAAAGTAACAGGTAATTTTTGATGTAGCCAGTTCAAGTTTGGCAATTGAGAAGGAAGAACGTTTGCAGCAGCAAGTAGAAGGGGTCAAGGGGAACGACGTTCCCCCAAAAGCATCACAGCCTTGCCTCCCCACCGATTCCCAAAGGCACGCACAAATGCCCGCAGTAGGTTTCTAGAAAGGTTTTTCCTTTTTTTCAAAAAAGTGTCCCTGGGAAAAGTTTTTGTCAAGACCCCGAGATATCTTTATCGGCCAAGTTCTTCATCTGAATAATATGTGTCTACAACGAGCCTCGCCGCTCCCAATCCATTCACACCCCCCCTCCATGTTTCAATCAGCATGTAGTGGTGGCCTCTAATACACTATTATGATTAATGTTGTTCAGCATTAAATTTAAATGTTGTCAATGTCACGATTCCTAACTGGCACTGTAAAAAAGAAATGCAATAGAATTTCCATTTTTACACAGCCCATTAGATCACTCTCACCCCTCCCTGTCTGTCATATCTAGGCCTACAGTCTAGATCTAATACTCTTTTCGCCTGCCTATACATATTCCTTTCAAAGCTTCCTGAATTTTCAACTTCGGACAACAAGGTAGCACTGTCTTAAATTGACCACCAGTTTTTTATTAAAATTCGGATAAGTTGGTTGTGCCTTGACAATAAATAGAACTTGAGGACAGGGACCCGTGCAACAATTGTTTTGCAGGAAAGGCTCTTACATTACAGCCCACATCCATTCTTCTGTTCTGTCGTCTGCAGCACAAGAACAATGCAGTACGTAGTTTCACTTTCCGGGTTAACTTTTGTACAACCTAGCAACGAAATGTCATGTCATCATTGTTGTTCCAATGGCGTTGAGTCGCAGGCAAAAAAGTCGAATGGAGAGTTTTTTTTATCAAATAAAGAAGCCGTTGAATGATGATTTGATTATTAATTTATGATAAACATTAAGTTAAATACCCTGTGGATAGCTGTACAAGAAAACTGTGTTGATGACTCTTTGTTCAATGGACGAAGTCTCAAACGAACTGGGAAGGGGGTATCGTTCAGGGCAAAATAGGCTTTCATTACTTGTCTCTATTATATAGACTACTGTATGTGTAACACGGGGTCAGGACTGACGTGGTGCATTCATTGTCATCGGTGAAAAAGTGGTTGCAGCCACAACTTCCAGTAACTGTGAAATATCTTTACCAGTAAAGTTCATTTATGCACCATTGTCAGCATGCAACATAGTAAAGATAACGGAAGACTAGTTGCATTTTGGACACCCTTCTGTAGTCCCAAAATGGTGTTGCCAATTTATTAAAACTTTCTTAAATAAATATTTATAATAACTAATTAATGAGACAATAACAAGATTAATGAGAATATAAGATATACATATAATCTATAAATGAAGATAAATCAACTATTTTCACAGCATTATGCTAACTTCTTGGTTTTAGGTGGTGTAACTGTCACTATGCCAGCTCAGAGCAAGGCCACCGAGCTGGCATGCACCCACCCAAAACCATTAGAGAAGGACGCAATGGCAATATGAGGAGGACCAATACAATGCTGACAACCTACCAGCATTGGACAAATATAACAAGATAAACGACTAAATCGCTAACCCACTACCAGCAAACTACACCAGCTCAGAGCAAACCCACTGAGCTGGTTAAGTTTCCTATCAACCAAAACACTATATTCATTCAACATGTATTTTACCTTCAATCCTTAAGGAACGGAACTATTTTCCTATAATTCTACAACACCACAGCCTGTCAAATCTAATGGAGAAATAGTGATTTCTAGTCAAGCATTGGGTCCCTGTAAAGGCTGACAAGACGTTGCTAGAAACTATTGACAGGTTAAGTCTGTTCTAGTTGGGAAGGTTTCCTCATGACTATAAGGTTAGGATACCTGTTCTACATGGTCCCTTATGGGTTAACAATTTATGCTCTCACACGGTCAAATTCAAATGATTGTATAGTCAGTGGTAAATGCTGAAAATTTTCAGTATTAATTCACAGTACTACCACTACATCACAACCCAAAAGTCTGGTTGAATCGCACTGTTTTCAAGTCAAGTCTTGGCTGCCAGTAGAGGTAGCCAAGACTTGACCTGAAAGCAACTGTGGTGGTAATTTAACTACACTCATCAAGACTTTCTTATGATTGCATTTTGTGGCACCTGTTTTGAGGCTATGAAGTTTGTGAAAGTTGGAAATAAAAATAGGCCTTTAAGTGTAAAAATAAAGTGTACTGCATCAGTGTCAATAACAGAGATTGCAGATTTGATTGCAGTTTTAAAACGTATTCTAATAATTACATCAGGTAACTAAAAATAATTTTTTTTTAAATATTAATGTTAAAGAATTTACCTGGGCATTGACAGGTTCATCAAGCGAAACAGTTTCTCCTTCTTGAGAGTTGATGCTCAGAATCTTGTCATAGGCTTTTTCATCAAAGGTTACTGTCTTTGTATTATCAAAAATACTCAACAAATGTGCCTGTTAAAAAAATAAAATAAAAAATTACACAATATTTAATGTCATCTTTATTCTTACACAGAGAGAAAATCATCCATCATAAACTTACACCGAGGTACACATCACATTCACCATTCTTTTCTGTTCACTTCATTGTATTGTCATCTGTGAATTGGTGCTGAATTCCTAACAACACAAGTATAAAGTCAAGTATAGCTAATTGTTTCTATATTGCTGCACACTGTACAGGACTGCACCCACCCCATTCAATCATTCAATGGTTACAAGGTTCAATATTATTGGTAAAACCAATTTTTTTCTCTCAAATTTTTATTTTCACATAATCAAGCAATGTACAAAAAGTAAAGTCTCATGTACCAGATATTGACCAAATTCATTAATATCTGTTCAAGTTATCATGCTAACGAGAAAGGTAATGCCCGCCCAAAGCACATCAACCCACCCACCTGCCAACCTACCTGCCCACATTCCAACTTCAAACTCGACCAAAAACTAGACCAATAAGTTGAATAAAAATGTATGGAATGTCTAACTTGTTTCATTATTGGTCTACGCCTCAGGCCATGGGTTTTTGAAACTCTCATGGAAAGCTAAACAAGAACCATATTAGAAACTGGCTTTACAAAGCAAGAAGGAATGAGAGAAATTTTCACTGCTCTCATACTTTAACCTTTTTACTTTGAACAGTAAATTCATATGAATTGAGACGGCAAATGCAATGAAGTCACATGTTTTGAAATATTATATCCCACATCACCGTACATCTAGTTCATATATCATTTATGCAATTAACATAGGCAGTGTGCACCTGTCCATTGTACGAAACATAGCTGAAGACTATTTTGTTCACAACCTTGTCAAGACTGAAATAAGAAGAAATGAAGAACTTGGTTATGGAAGCAAAAAAAAATGAATTTTTCATGATAGTCATATGAAATAAGGGTTAATACTTCAAAACTTCACATTGCCAGCTCATCATATTGCGTCATTTTAATTTTAGGCAAATGCATGAAACAAAGGTAAAAAAAAAAAAAAGCTTACAACATGCTCCCAATAAACTTTTAAAAATTCAGAGAGAGTGAATATACCCGATATCACTGCAATGGATTAACTCTTTGCATGCTGCAAACAGTTTTCTTGTCACTGAAATAAGCATAATTTGGAATTTTCACCCTGTAAATTAAATGGATTTTTTGACCAATGATTTCTCATCTTACATTTGGATTAAGTTGTCATCAAATCTAGTCAAGACTGCTGTGCAGCAGCCATGACTAGATTTCATTAAAAATATCTTGAAAATACTCAGCGGGTTAAGATTTAAACTATTTCCTATTTTAAAGTTTTTCTTCGTTTTTCCAAAGTGAGTATGTTAAAAAAATTCAAAGTCTCAAAACTGATAGATTCTATGCCAAATCCAAAATAAAAACTGAAACATTTTCATTCAATAAATCATACCTGAATTGTATGTGAATCACTAGCTTGACCTAAAATCTCCAGGAGAGCAGGATCAGACACAAAGAAAAATCTTGGGAAAACAAGACGTTTCTTCTCTAGGTAACCAGTCAGTGATTTCTGGCATGTCTCAAGAGATTCTAGAAGATGTGGCAGCAGCTGACTGAGTGTATCATCTCCAACACAACAAGCAACAACATTAGCATTCTCATGTGCTCGCTGCATGATTTTCTGCCATGATTTATCAATGTTTGCAAACCTCTTTGCCTCCTAAAATAAAAATTTATACAAAGTAAGAATACCAATGCAATGCCTATACAGACAGGATCAATAATATATAAATAATAATTATTACAGTGCTGAATTAACTTGAAGTTTAAATTTAAAAATTAAAACCAGAGGGTTTTTTGTTACATGTTTTTATTTCAAGGTCAATCTGATTAACCAGTATCTTAGATCATCCTGTAAATTCTTCCAATAAACTGACTGTATGTTGCTGTGTGACACACTACTACTAGTAAAGGCTAACACAGGTCAATTTTAATCCTTTATCTAACATAATTACAGAGTAATTCATAAAAATAACCATTCAAATTTTATATATTTACAGTGTTGTCTACAAAACGTAGTTCATGATCCCCCATTCGAATGAGCTGATCAAGCACATTTAAATGAGCTTTGTCTGGGAGACAAAAATGAAATTTGCAGATAGTCAACATTTTTTGGAAAATGTTGTGTTCTTGTGCTGTTAGATAAAGGGTTAAACCCATTATAAGGGGTCTTGGCACTGTGCACTGAATTTCAATATGAAAAATGAGTAAAAGTTAACACATAGCCAGAAAGTGAACAAATTTCAAAGGGGTCACCAATTCACTTACAAACAGTTGCACTAATCTCTTACACACCACTTGCTGACAAAGGTAGCATTCAAGAATTACAGACAAGACATGCACAAAATCTGTCTGCAGACTGTTCATATTTATAACAGCAGTCATGTCGACAAGAGTTAGTCACCAATCAAGTGATTTTCCCAATATCTATAGTGAGCCCAAACTACTTTCCCTTATCCCCGATTGGATTAGCTCAGACATCTCTTCATTAGTGTGTCACATAACTATATTTTATCAGCAAAACAACAATGCTGAAGATGCCAAAGAAAATTTAAAACAAATTAAGTTAGTGAAAAAAACACATACTATAAGCAGCATTAATCTGAAGTTCAGCCACACATTCTTCACAATTTTTTTTTACTGCAGTTTACTGAAAAATTCTGCTAGCGCTTTTCAAATACTCTGTGTCAAAGCTAATTTTATATGCAAAATATGTTCACCCTTGATCTAGTACATAGCTGATGTTGTGATTTAAAGTCAATAATAAGTAACTTCAAAATTTTAAAGTGGAGACTGACCGTGCCTTCTGGCACAGAGACAGTTAATAAAGTATGATATGAAACCAATTGTTTATACACAAAACCTGATCATATAACAAAATTTTGAATTTGTTGAGAGCTAAATTATTTTTTAGAGGTGATTTGTAATAGAAGTATTTTGTTTTTCCAAACCATCATGCTATCAGCAAAGGGAGCCTTAGTTTTAGTTTAGCAAGATTTTTTTTCATACATAACAGCTGTACATAAAGTAATTTGTTACAATTTATCAGAGAGTACATGTTGGCACTCTTCAATATATTGTAGCAAAACAATTTTAAATAATCCTTTTTTTTCCCACCGCAGAGGAAACAAGCTACTGCATGTAGCCACAAAAGTGGCTCTCAGCACTTTTCAACAGCACCATCATAGAGACTTCTAGAGCACCCAACAAGCGAAGAAATGAATTATACTATACATAAAATAATCTTACACTCCAATGACGCTACATGATATTGCACAGAACAGTACTAACTCAGTAGCACTGATAGTCAAATCTTTAAAAAAAAGATGTGCCTGTTCATCAGGATCAGACAGTTAAAACTTTATGGACTCATAGGAATATATATCAGGTACTTTGTTGTGATACCTTCCATTATTATGCTGTGAGAGCGATAATATTGGCTGCAAAACTGCCGACTACCTTTACTTGAAAAAGCAACTATTTTTACCTGAGGCAACTGTTTTGCAATGTCACCTCCAACAAATACAGCTTCTAGATATATCCAAAGGTTCTGAACTATGAGCCAGTTCTCAATTATTTCTGTTGTTCCTGTCAGTTTTTGAACCCATTCCTGAATCTGTGGTTTGAATGGAGCATTGTACCTTAGAAAATAAATTAAAACTGCCATTTTACAAATGATGAGAATTTCAATTTCTATCTTTTAAACAAACAGAAAAGTTTGGGAATACAAGTCAGTAAGAAATCTGTGATCAAAATGTGCAAGTATGAGCTTTTGTGAGATGGAACCACAGAAACAATAATCTTAGATGTATAACAGAAATAATTGTTCATTTTATTGGAGTTAAGGTCGCTTTTAGTATCCATGGGTATATTACAACTACAACACAAGTATAAAGTAAAGTTTATCCCAAATATGGACCCAGGAAATTGATTTCAATAAACCTGTGAAACAATCTTCTAAAGATGTTATATGTGAAATTTGAAAGCTTTTGGAGCAGTGGTTTAGGAGAAAAGTAGTCTTAAATGTTTTCCCCATTACCCGCAGTGTTAAAAAATGCTGACTCAGCACTTTTTCAAAGTCCTAAAAAAGTAACCTATGATAAAACCGATAGCAATTTTTTTTTTACCATTCCATTCTGTTGGTACTAAGGAAGCTTCACACCAAATAAGAATTCTCAGTACCGTCTAGCTTTGGAGATATGGGCGTTTTAATTTTTTTCTATTTTTAGCTCCTGCGGTTCCCATGGGGCGACGGGAAATTTTTTTTTGCATAAATTAAGTACTTATGACCCAATAAGCCCTCATATTAAATGTAGTTCAAATCTGCCTCTTGGTTTGGAAAATAGACATTTTGGGAGGGGTGAAGATTCTTGCCCCTCCCATAATGAAGGCAAATATAGCTCCTTCAACTTCTCTTGAACAAATCTGAGTCTACACCTCGAAAGGAAGCTGCACACCAAATATCAAGTCTCTGCTACTGCTGGTTCATGAGAAGAAGATTTTTAAAGATTTTGGTGCCCCTTGAGGGCGTGGCACCACCCAGGAAGAGGGGCAACTTCATTTGAACAAATCCGAATTGGCATTAGGTAATAAACATTTACCCAACATTTGAATAAAATTGGGCTAGAGGTTTTGGAGAAGTCGGTTTTGTAAAGTTTACATCGGACGACAGATGGAAAGTGATCAGTAAAGCTCCCCTTGAGCTTCGCGCAGGTGAGCTAAGAAGAGAGAAAATACCAAAAATATTACCTGTTACTAAGAAGTGAACCCAAAATCATCAAACTGTCCTCCATCAGTGTTACCACTTCAGTAGTTGTGTCACCTAAAAATAATAAATTCACAAATACATTAACAATTTTGCTACAAAACTATTATTTATTATTATTATTTATTGGTGTTTAAGGTCACATACTTACGCACAATGGCTAATCATGACCGTGGCAGTTTTACGGGTGGAGGAAACCGGAGTACCCAGAGAGAACCACCGAGCAACGCCAAGCAGCTGTCAGCTCCCCAACAACTCCGCACTGCAGCACAGGCAGGGTTAAATTGGTTGAAGACATGTGCACCATCGACGTGCAGTAAGCCTCAGTGCACAGCATCACCGTGCCCCCATGTGGACAATCGGGGTTAAGTGCCTTGGCTACATAACTAACAGGAAACCTCAATTGTGCATGACAAACTCATCTCTTATCTAATCAAAACAAAACACTTTTCATCTTTAAGTTATTTATTCATTTGTTTGTTGGTGTTTAATGTCACATTCAACATCTGTGTATATATCAGGACTGCAACATGGGTATGGAAGCAAGTTTAGCCAATCGTTTTTACCTATGCTGCCCACTTCAGAAGACTTCCACCACAGGCATTGGTTCTGGGTCCTATTTTACCAGTAAAGCAGAACTTGTTTACCACAGTAAACAAGCACTTCTTCACTTCCTGAGGTTGCCACCAGGGGAAAAAACTTTTCATATTTTCTAAAATTCACAAATCTTTTTGTTTTTCAACACCATCTGAATTCTGAGTGCAACAGGTTTTTTTTTTTTTTTAATAAATTTATATGGCTCAGATGACATGCTTGTATAAAAAAAAACTTCCCACACTTACACCCTGAGAACCAAGTTAAGATACACAGATTAAATTACACTACTCAGATTTGGAAATTGTTAAGATTATCTACAAATAAAAAGGTGCACAACTTTTATTTTACAAAAATGCAATGATGAATGTGCATTTGAATATTTATCTTTTTTGGGGTATAAAAACATATCCTTAAATTTGTTGTAAAATAATTTCTTTACATTTTGGACATGCAGACCAGATTTTTTTTGTTTTCTACACACAATCTTGTCTGCAGGTAAATTAAACAATGTACACCCAGGTGTACAATCATCATAGAGAATGCAATTTTCAAAGTATTCATCCTCCATCCCACTTCTACACTTTCAAAAACATATCTTAACAGTTCAGACATAATTATGAAATGATCCCAACAGATGCCAAAAAAATTAACCCTTATGGGCCTGGACAATTACACGTGACCACAGCCTGCACATGTCCACTGGCTTAGCAGTGATTTCTAGTCAAGTCATTACTAGACTTGACTAGAAACCACTGCCTAGGTAATTTGTTTATTATCAGCAGGACCTCTTCATGATGGCATGTTAAAGGCACCTGTTCTGAGGTTGTAAAAGTCAGAAATAGGTCTTTAAGGGTTAAGTCTTGTTTGAATTTTTTAGCACTTTGTTTTGAAAAGTACAGGGCTGAGGACACAGAATAAATATCTTGAAATATTACTTGTAAAAAAGACAAATAGAAAGAATGATCGTAACAGAAAGTATTACTACTTCAATTACCTTTCAGAAGAAGCTCTCCACGATTCTTGAAAGAAGAAAATTGGAAATTCTGAGCACTCCAATCATTAATAACCTGCTTCAGTTTTGCTTCTATATCCTTCTCTTTGACAGCAGAGATGCAGACATCCTAGAAAAAATATATGTTTGTTTAGAACACAATGGATATAAATTGTGAGTGAACCTGTAAATAAGTATCAGCAGCCAAGGTCATGTTATTAATAACAAGCAACAAATCAGAAGATATCGCATCAACACATTGCAAAACTGCTGCCTGGCTCTCATACAAATCACATGGAATTTCAGCATAGCATTTTTCGAAAAATGTGCAGAAACACTGTGCATCCAAGCAATGGTTTCCATAAACAAATCAAATTCTTCCTAGTTTGATTAAGTTTATATTACTAAATAAATTCAATATTTTATAAGTTGATTGCTACGTAAGACAAGAGCCACATGTGCATGTCCCTGAGAGTATGTTGATGAGGTTAGTGTGAAGATGAGTTCTGGCGAAATGGAAACCAGTCAATTATCAAAAAAAAAACCTCCCACTCCCCATCTTCAATACATCACCAAGAGATGAGACTGATCAGTGGGGCATTCTTGATTTGACTGATGGTCACCAAATTAAAGGAATATGGAATCTGGACAACTATTGAAAGGAGCCTTCAGCCACCAATTCTCAATACATCAACACGGGATGAGACTGATCAGTAAAGGTTTTCTTGAATTAATTGACAGAAACCAAAAATCAAGATGGCCACCATGACTGCCATATAGGATATCAAATCAGGACGATTATCAAAAAAAACTTCCAAAACCCACTTTCAACTAAGGCTGGGCAGTTCATCGGTTTTTCGGTTCGGTTCATTTTTTTTTTAAACCGAAACCGAATTGCCGCCTTAACAAAAAACCGAGACTTTTGGTTTCAACAAATTTCCCAGAATTGGTTAAGTTTATGACCACTCAATCACTTGCTTTCCACACGCCAAGGGCTTAAATGTCGGGCAAAGGTAAATGCTGTTCCATTTATGCTAACTTCGAGAAGACTGACAACAAATCCCCCCTCCCCCAACAAATAGTGGTAGGAAATTTCTTGTATCTTATACAATATCTACAGAAACACCAGCAGATGGAATATGAAAAATTAAAAAGTCTTACATAAAAATCCACACATGCAATTCAAGAATCGTTAAGTAAATTTAATGAACCGGGCACAGCCTCAACCTCACTCATATTCGACCAAAGAGGTATTGCAAGTTACCTGACAATATATGGTGTAAAAGTATTATAAATTACCTTTGACCCAAAATCATCTGCGTATGGCACGTTGTAATTTAGATTGGAGGTAAACATAAAATTTAATGAGTTTCAAAACCTCAAAGTTCACATGGGAAAAATGGCGAGTAAATGATGTTAATTAACCGACTACTGGCATGTTCTCTGAAGTCACATGCTCAGAGATAATGCTGCGCATTGGCAGTTTTGTTTTTTGTCAACAATAAAATGGTTAAATTAAAATAGAACATATCCTGTTAAATGGATGGCAGGTAACTATTGAAAGTTTTTTTTAAACTTATTGGGAATTGTTTGTATACTATTTGAACTTACTTTAAGGAATCGTGCAGTACTGCAGGTCTGTCAGGTACACACGCTGCATTCCCAATACGAAGATCAACACAGCTTTCAACACGTGTTTTCCCATGACCATGTGTATTTTATAAACATAACAAATCCCAAGATGCAATATTGCAAACTTTCTTTCAAATCCCATTATGCAGCCATCTCCCTTCAAAAACATCAATCGCCTGTCTTGACTGAGATGAAATCAACGCAGGGATCAGACAAGAGGGCAAAGTAAAGTTGGTAATATCTTCATCTTGGCACCGCTCATTTTGCCCAATTTCTATGTTTGGGCAAAAGCAAAGTGAAAAACGAACCTCTACAGTCAAAATTAGGAGAGATATTGTGAAAGCATTGGAGTGAGTGAGTTACCAATAAAAGTGACTCGTTTTTCACGACTTACTTCAATAATAGTTATCAAAATCACAAGAAATATGATTTGTGTTCCTCTTATTCCACGGTCATTTGAAGCAGGAACCATCAAGAAACATGGGGCACGTCTATTTTCAAGCAATGTGATAATTACCGAAATAAGCACAACAATTGCATATTATCCACCAAAACCAGGGTGAGAGCTTAGTGACTCCATAAAAAATAAGGAAATGTTGATTTTTGCTAAAAGGTAGCTTTTCTTGAGAATTTCTGCATCTTGACAAGTCCCCAAATCTCATTGACAGAACAAGGCAGATCCCACCAGTGGTGGAGCCATGGTTTGAAATCCTGTGTACCAAGCTGGTGAAGATTTTTTTTTTTTAGGGGGGTGGGGGTGGGGGGGTGGGAATCTCAGGACTGAGAGAACTGTACTTGTACTGAGGGCAGGAAATCAATAAGAATCTTTTCAAATTTGGGGATGGGAGAAGCAAGTGGGATTTTTTTTTTTTTGGGGGGGGGGGGGGGGGAACTGGTCTTCCTAGATACCTCATGGCTCCACCAATGTAGTCCACTACAATAGCCCAACACAATATCTCCATTAGCTGAGAAGAGTTGTGAACACTGAGTAACCCGAATGATTCAACACGCTATATGAGCCTCATGACTTGGATGACAAATACAGACACATTTTATGTGTACATTACCCTCTAAAATGTGGATTTCTACAATATATTTTGAAAAACCAAAAACCGAACCGAAAACTGAGTTTTTGTACACAACCGAAACCGAACCGAAATGCAAATTTCAAAACCGCCCAGCCCTACTTTCTACACATCAACAATAGATGAGACTGATAAGTGAAGGTATTGTTTAGTTAATCAATGGAAACGAAAATCAAGATGGCCACCTTGGCTCTCATATGGGAAAGTAAATCCTGTCAATTATCAAAAGAAATCATCCACTACCCATCCTCAACACATCACCAAGAGATGAGGCTGATAAATGAAGGCATTCTTGAGTTAATATTACAGAAATCCAAATCAAGATGACCACTGAGGCAAATATAGTGGATATCGAATCCAGACAATTATCGAACCTTTACTATTCACCCTCAACACATCACCAAGAAATGAGAATAATTAGTGAAGGTATTTTTAAGCTGACAGAAACCCAAAGTTTATGGATACACACCGGAGAGATGGACATGGTGTGGACATAAAGCCCCCTTGTCTCTCATTAGATACTGGGGCATAAAAAGTATTTTAGCTAATTCGCATTTATGTTATTAAAGTAGTTAAACACCGAGACATATAGTCTTCATGCCTGGAAACCCATTTTACTTTCATGTCACCATCAGGGACTAGGAGATGATAAATTTTTAAAACAAAAAATAGTTTCGTAAATAATATCCTAAGAATAAATTTGACCTTTCACCTGAAGGTACCAGAATTAATGGGGTGCATTGTGAAGTGTTAGTATGAAAATAAATTTGAATCAACTGTTGAGCAATTTACTCATGTATTCAACACTTAAACATGCTCTATGATCTTCCCACTTTGCCATATGAGTTGAGCATACACAAATGCTGAATGGAAAATAAATTGAAGTTTTTAATGAAAATTTTTCAGTCAGGGTTCCAAAACAGTCTAACAAATTCAGCAAACTGAAAAAAAGAAATAAACATGGTGATTTACAAAGACACCATCAAAACATAAATTTTCAGTGTTTTACAGTTACGAAATGAGGTTTAAAAGAAGATGGAATGCCTCAAACTCACCTCAATGTCTTCCTTGAACTGCAATAATGGAGCCTTCATCAGATCTCTCAGTAAGAAATTTTCTGAATCCACATCAAATGTATGCCTAGTTATGTTGGCTATCCTCTCCCAATGACGACCAACCATAGCCTTGTTGCTCATCATTTCTAATAATGGACATGTCTCATTGAAGTCATCAATTGTCTTTCTTAGATCTTCATAGGCTTGCCATTCTTTTAAAGCTTTAGGTAGTTTGCGACATCTGAAAAAAAAGAATTTATTTATTTTCAACAGCGCAGGTCTTATTGGAAAATTAAAGAAGAAAAAATAGTTTCCTTCCAGGAGCTTTTTCAAGTTTCATGATATGAGGTGAAAACCTTAAATTATTTTTTTTTGATAACTCTACAAGGTCTGGAGGTTTTCTTACAATTTTCTGAATAATTATAATGAAGCTACATATCTAAATATTTAATTAAAACAGACAACCAAGAATTCACAAGAAGTGTATGCTATGATTGTTTGTCGGATAAACGAAAATATACAACAGAAGAAATGTTTTGAGCCACCAAAAACATTTCAGTGTAAATGAGACAAGATTGAAACAATAATGAAAAGCAATAAATCAAGTGAAAGCTAATTCATTTATTTACAAATGAATGATCATTTCCCGATTCCATTTAAAAATATATGGGGTATCACATATGTGCTTGAATGGATGGTATCCAAATAACACAATTTTACTAGACAGTCACTTGTAAATGTGCTGGACACCTCTGCCTCATATTGTGATTGAGAGTACAAACTTAATCCTGACCAATTTGATCCCATTCATAGAAAAAATATTTCACCAAAATTGTACTAGCATTGTAGCATAACAAAAATAATAAAAATATGAATCTCCATAAGGAAGTTCTTGCTTAAAAAAGTGAAACTGCTATTTTTAGAACAAAATAGCCAACTGCAACCATTTTTTATGGCCATTAAAATCAAAATTTTTATGGCCATTAAAATCAAGATATGCACCATAGCATCAAGTTTCAAAATGATTAGCCCCGAATTAATTGAGTTATGTTGATTTCTTTTCTTCTTGTCCACAGAAGGATAGATGGCAAGACAGATGGATGGACAAAAGACGGATCACTCCATCCACAATTTTTGGGGGCATAACAATGGACCAAAAATCCAATGAATAAATTTCAACTTTCATGATTATTAATTAATCTAGCACTTCATCAGTTAAATAAATTCAAAGGATTCAGAGGAGCAGTAACACCACTCTGAATTCAAAAGTCTGTTAGAATTAACAAAACTGCTAAACCATTTCTAAATGAAGAAATGTACACCCTTCATACAGTAAGAAACACAAGTATGACTGTATGAAAAATTTAGATTATTTTTAAATAAACTTCCACTGTTCCAGTTTAAAGGCCAAACTGATGGAGCTGAAATATCTCCAATAGTTTCATGAGTGTCTTCTATCTGGTCACAAAATGCAGTTACAGGGTTTCATACAGACACTGAAGAAAATGGTTTGGAAGACTGCAAAGAAATAAATTCTGATGCACTTTCCAGACCTTCACCTAAAATTATTCAAATTATATCTGGGCTTTGTGTATTTGTCAATTGACATTGTGTATTTGTCAATTAACACTGTGTATCTGACAATTAACATATCATTTTTTCTTATCAAATAATACCTACTCAGGACACTGATCATTGGGAATCTCTCCCGGGGTAGGTATTTTTTCAACAGATAAAAACACAATTTGTGCTATAAACATCAAGCACAAATATGAGTGCTCATAATGGGATAAGCCAAAAGGGACTAAGCAATCAGAAACAAATATATTTTTCAAAGCCTTTCCATGACTTTTTCCAATAAAGTCCAATGTTCTCTGATATTTAAAGGCATGGAAACTCAATTTTAAAATTCAAGCACTTTCAAGGACCCATTTGACCCTGTTGTATGTCGCAAATATTGGGGAGAGGGGCAGAAAGTCCTTTTCAACATTACAACCATATGTCACATCAGTATTCCATCATCAAAGCCAAAAATCTTGTTTGTATTTTAGGGTACCTCAGAGGACAAAACAGCAAGAGAAAACAACAGGTAACTTTCCTTTCTATTGGGAACGGGAAGAGGTGCAAAAAGCTCTAATCAACATAACAAACATATGCCACACAACAATTAAATTCAAAAATCTTGTTTGTAGTTTACGGTAACTCATGGGAAAAAACAGCAAGAGAAAACCAACTTGTAACTATACTTCCAAAATAAAAATAAATTCAGGCACACCTGTTTTGGAAATCCACCAATTCATTGTTGATTTTCTCAATATCAATATCAGTCCAGGTTATATCATAGTAGCCATTTACATTCTCCAGAACAGCATTGTATAGTTGGTATAATTTTTGGAGTAAATTTAGTTCCTTGCGAATTCTTTGCAGATCTGGATACTCAGTTACAGTTAATCCAAAAAGTTCTTCACCGCCTGAGTAAGTAACATACTTGCGCCACAGTTCATCAAATTGAGCTTGGAAAATATTTAAACGGTCTGAAGCTTCTCGAGGGACAATGCCCTGTTCCATAGGACCCCTGAAAAGAAAAATATATTTCTTTAACAATACCATGATCAATTTTTAAAAAGATGAAAAATTGGCTTTAACTTTCAGAATCATGTGATCAGTTTAAAAAAACAGGAGCTCTATGTAGATTTGTGGTCTTGCAACAAATTGTTAAAAAATCACTGTCCTATTTTGTTACAGGGTCACAAAACTGCAAACCATCAGCTTAATGATCAATTTTAACATATCACAATGTTTTTTGCACTTATTTTAGACAGTTATTATGAAGTAATGCACTGAAAAGTAAACGTATATATGGATATCTGAAAACCAATGTTCAAATTAATACATAAACGAAAGTGTGCCAGACAGACATATGGATAGTTTGACAAACAAAAAGATGGACAGATGGAGCTGTACACTATATTTGTTACCTGGAAGGCAGTAAGTTAATATATTTTCAGTAAAAGGAGCAGTGATGGTATAAACTCATGCCATCACTCAAGTTAAATCCTTTTGGAGAAAACTGACTGTGTGAACTTTAAATTCTCACTCTAAGATATTGTGCTCTAAAAAAAGTTTCCAAAGTTGTTAATCAGTTGTGAGATGATAGTTCAGACTTTACAGTGGCTTCCAATAGAAGATTTTGTTGATAATATACTAACCTGGAGTCATATTCTCCAACAAAGCTGTTAGCATCCTTAACAAACTGTTCAACACCAGCCAAAAGATTTGATTTGAATTCAGGCTGTATCGTTAATAGATGGTTCTGGACTTGATGAGACTGGAAAATAAAACATTGGTGTAAGCCATACATATTGATTTTTGGATGGAATATACTAAATATATATTTATTTATTTATTGGTGTTTAAGGTCACACACTTCTGCACAATGGCTAACCATGACCGTGACAGTTTTACGGGTGGAGGAAGCCGGAGTACCCGGAGAGAACCACTGAGCAACGACGAGCAACTGTCAGCTCCCCAACATACCAACACCACACAAGCAGGGTTAGCATTGGTTGAAGACAGGTGCACCATCGACGTGCAGTTCGCCTTAATACACAACGTCACCGTTCACCCACGTGGGCAATGGGGGGTGAAGTGTCTTGCCCAAGGACACAACACGGTTGCCACAGGTACTAAATATATATTAAATATATATTGCTGTGTTTGATTATCCAAGTCCATGGTAATTACATATATTACAGAACTCAATGGAATTCTTACCTAAGATCTTTATTTAATATTTCAACTCACAAACTATTTCAAAATATTAATTATAAAATTTGGGATCCTTAGATGTGAGTTTCCTGATATAGTGTTGGATCTGCAATGATATTAGTGCCTTAACTAAAGAATCGGACCAGGGCAATACACAAAAATTGCCTTTCAAATCTTGTTAATTTTCAAGTTTTTGATTTCAAAACAGGGTTTATGATCCCTGGCAGGAACTAGCTTAATCAGCTCATTTCAAAGAGGCATCATAAGCCATGTTTTGGAAACAAAAAAGGAAATTCTTATTGATTTATAAAAATATATTAATAGTATTATAAGCAAATCAGGTTAGTTTAAATATTTATTTCAGATGAGTATGAATAGATTTTTGCATGGTATAAAAGAGATACACATGTTGCATAACACAAAATCTGAAAATGGATTCAGCAGCCAGAACTGTGCTTATGTATGCAGTCTCCATCCCAAAAAATTACTGACTAAGGTGCGGGTTACAAAATGTAAATATGAGTTTTAAAAAATGCAGAAAAATTAGAAAAGAAAAAGAGAGGAAGAGGAAAAAAGTGAAAATCCAATAGCAGAGCAGTTAATGGTGGAGAGCAAAAAGGGATGGGAAAGAGTGCATGGGTTGAATTTTTTCCTTTACCAAACAAACAACACAAAAAAACACTGAAAACATCATGCTCTAACTTAAATGATCATCTTTTCAATAATTATCTCTTGGTCACCACTCTCGGAGGATGTGGTGCCCTCCAAACTGCCAAACATTAGTTTGTCTGCTTCCCAGATTTAACAAGTAAATGAAACGAGACCCTTGGCACACTGACTTATTTCATTTACCCTTTACCCAACGAATCGGCTGGATACGCCCACGTTATATGCAAATTCAGCAGTTGAAAAAATATTATTTTTCCAAAAATTTGAACAAAACCATATATGTGACCCCTCAATAGAACGAGCTCGTCGAGCTTGTTCCAACAAGGGGTCACGTGATATGGTTATGTTGAAATTTTTTGAAAAATTTGAAAAAATGATATTTAAAATAATAAATTTTGATATCGTCTGCGTTGGGTAAAGGATTAATGCAGATATTTTACCGCATGAAGTGTTAATTACAGCCATAAATAAATTTTGAAATATTTGTAAAACTCCATGAGTTTCCACTGAAAGATTCTGACCTCTCTGCAGCTGAGTGGTGAAGAAAAGTTAAATAAACAGCTGCGCCATGAGCACATGATACACCCGTTATTAATGTGGGGACACCGTACCTGTATGTAATGCCACTGCTGAAACTGGCGTATCTGTAATGAGATGTCAATCTCAGTTTAGCTCTTTCAAACTGATTGCCGCAGAGGATCTAATCACCCTTATTAAAAATTCACCATCGAAACAATGTGCCTTAGATCCCATCCTGTCAAGACTTCTTAAAACATGTCTACCGACTCTTGCACCATGGCTTTTGGAAATTGTGAACAAGTCCCTTAGCTCTGGGAGCTTTCCCCAGATTATGAAACCGGCTCTTGTCATTCCACTACTAAAAAAGCCTGGGCTTGACCCAGATGTTCTCAAGAACTACAGACCAGTCTCGAACCTATCATTCATTTCAAAAGTCATCGAAAGAGCAGTGTCTGCTCAAATTCGCCAGCATCTTAAAATTTCTGGTCTAGCCGAGGAATTCCAATCAGCTTATACGCCACAGTGCAGCACCGAGACAGCACTGTTGAGTGTCCAAAATGACATACTCCTGGCTATGGATCAGCGTCAGATATCGTGCCTGGTACTGCTGGACCTCAGTGCAGTATTCGATACAATCGACCATGCCATCCTTCTAAATCGATTGCAGAATGTTGTAGGTTTCACCAGGCCAGCTCTTGAGTGGATCAGGTCCTATCTGATTGGCCGGACGCAGAGTGTCACCATTAATGATTCCGCATCAGGTAGGGTCACTTTAAAGTTTGGAGTGCCACAGGGATCAGTGCTTGGGCCCCTTCTCTACGTCATCTATGTGTTACCCATTGGCAACATAATACGGAAACATGGCCTTAACTTTCACTGCTATGCTGATGACACCCAGCTCTACGTTCATTTCGGCCCGAGCTCTGAAACATGTGCAAAGGAGCAGCTTGAGCGTTGTGTGGAGGACATTAAATCCTGGATGATTGAAAATTGTCTCAAAATGAATGCTGAAAAAACGGAAATCATTTACTTTGGCTTACCCCAACAATTATCAAAAACATCTAAACACTCTCTTAGCATTGACTCAAACACCGTTTCTCCATCCGTTACTGTTTGTAACTTGGGATATTTCATGGACGAACAGTTGTCAGTGGAAAAGCATGTCAATATGCTTTGTAAATCTGTGTTCTTCCATCTTAGAAATATCGGCAGGGTGCGTCCAGTGATCGACGAGGGGACGGCTAAACAACTAGTCCATGCTTTTGTAACCAGTCGTTTGGATTATTGCAACTCCCTACTTTTCGGATGTAAACGATCACTATTGCGGCGTCTGCAACTTATTCAGAATTGCGCGGCAAGGATAGTCACATGACGAAAAAAATTCTGCCACATAACCCAGGTGCTGCTTGAAATGCACTGGCTCCCTGTAGAAGAGAGGGTGGAATTCAAAATCTTTCTCGTCACATATAAAGCTCTTAACGTCATTTTACCGTCCTATGTGACAACTCTTATCACGAGATACACACCTGCAGATCTTTAAGGTCATGTGCATCCAACAACTTGACTCACACTTTTCGAAATGCCACGGCAGTAGGCAAACAGGCCTTCTCGGTTGCGGCACCATTTTTATGGAACCGTCTCCCTGATCACCTGAAGGAACCTCAATCTCTTACGAAATTTAAATCGTCACTAAAGACCCACCTCTTTACGCGATCTCCTGTATATAACTAATCGACAGCTTACACAACACACTTGTCTATTTATCAGTGTAAAGCCTGAGAGCACCTAGGTGGATTCACGGCTATAAACTATATTATTATTATTATTATTATTATTATTAATTACAAGAGGGAAGCACACAATATGAGTATACATGTGTACTTGTCAGGATTTTATTATATTCTTGTACATTTGACGAATGAAGTCCCATAACTCTGGAATGACAAATCGGGCAGCGACACAAATCAAAAGGGAGATTCCTTCCATCAACATATACTTGCAACCAAAAAATCATGAAAATTGCTCTAAGCATTTTCAAGTTATTGTTCGAGATGTGGAAAATTGCTTATATTTTGACGAATAAAGTCCCATAACTCTGGAATGACATATCCGACGGCAACACAAATAGAAAGGGAGATTCCTTCTATCAACATATACTTGCCATCAAAAAAACATGAAAATTGCTCACAGCATTTTAAAGTTATTGTCCGATGTGGAAAATTGCCTATATTTTGACGAATAAAGTCCCATAACTCTGGAATGACAAATTGGACAGCGACACAAATCGAAAGGGAGCTTCCTTCCATCAACATATACTTTCCACCAAAAAAATCACAAAAATTGCTTGAAGCGTATTCGAGTTATTGTATGACATGTGGACGGAAGGACGGATAGATGGACAGTGGTATACCAAAATACGACCCCTTTTTTCAAAACAGGCGTATAAAAACAAATCAGATAATCAACAAAGTCATGGCATAATAATCACAGCATCCTTATTTCAGTCAATGGACCTTTGCCTTTTCACAACACTTAAAATACTGAAGGTGTTTTAGCGTAAATTCACACAAGTGATGTATGCAGACAAGTGAGGAGTGAGGAAAAAGTGAAATGTTTTACAACTGTTTTTCAACTTATTCCTACTACTACGATTCCTGTACCATATACATGAATGTATACTAGTACATACATACTGTACACTTCCTGAGTTGAAATGAACTCAAGATTAACTTTTAAGATTGGTGGGTATGCACATATATACAAATATATCTATTACAAAGCAATTTATTTCAGGAAGCAATGTACCCTGACTTATACAATGCAAGGGAGCAAGACAGCAGAGTAATTAATGATGTGAAACTTTTAATCAACCCAACAGTAAATATTGTCCAATTGTGTTAGTACCCCACCCAGCCTTACCAAGCAGAATGACAGTACAGTTCAGCATAGTGCAGGAAGTACAAATTACAACTATTTATTTATTTATTCAGAGTGCAAAATTTCAAAAAGTCCCATAATTCTGGAATGACTAATTGAACGGCGACACTAAAAGAAAGGGAGCTTCCCTCCATCGATATACACCACCTACCCAAAAATCACGAAAATCTCTCGAAGCGTTCTTGAGTTATCGTACAATGTGTGACCGGATGGACGGACAGATGGACGGACAGACAGCGGTATACCATAATACGACCCGTTTTTTCAATATGGGCGTATAAAAATATGTAGAAAAAATATATGTATATGTCTAGTAGGACTTCAATGCTAAAGCGCTGCAGATGGTGCGTTGTTACACTATATGGATAATACGTTATAGACTGTGATAGTGCATCTGAGTTACATTCTCAGACTCATTCTTGTAGTTGATGACATGTCCTTCCTCATTTAACTATTTCTCATAAATGCACTCTTAGATATTATGAACAGCGTAGATACATCCAAATCATGTTAGGTGAAAGGATGACTAAACTAGAGGTTATCTCCCCTTTCTGAGTGACTACCAAAATTGTTTCAGGAGCGAGTTTGAAAATTCCATGTGTGGCAGAACCTTGTGTGTGAAAATATTTTCTACCTTCACAAGTCAAAACATTCTAAGTATTTATTTAAAAGTCTAAACCATTTTTAATTACAATGGCTTTGGCATTGCTTTTTTTTGGCAGTATTTGGAATGTGTTTTTGAGTTCACGGATAACTGTGCCACTATTGGTATTATCAGTACCATCATCCACACATTCCTCAAGCAATCGTCTTAGAGCTTATACGAGGCGGGCCTTATCCCATCATTTTATATTTTTTCAATCATAAACAATATCAATCATTTGGTAACATTGTTATTACATCAAAAGTAGAAGTCACATTCATTTGCACATGGTAGATAAATGCCATTACTTTCAGATGTGTGAACATAAGGCATTGCTCCTACTGATATTTCACCCAATTTTAAATATCACAGTGTTTGAAAAGGTAAATCATAAAATATACGTAAAACAGCTAATTCATTATATTTGTTGTTTATACTACTTTTCCTATGTAAACAGTTTGATCCTGACAAGCACCATCAGCACAGTGTCCTTGTGTAAGATATCTAATCCCAATTGCTTGTGTGTGTGTATGGGGAGGGGGGGGGGGTGGCATTGTGTACTAAGGTGTGCTACACATCAATGGTGCACTGGCCTTCAACCGATGCGAACTCTGCTTCTCCCAGGTTAGTAAGTTGGAGAGTCTAACAGTTATTCGCAACAGCTTGTTGGTTCCCTCTGGATAATCCAGCTTCCTCCATCCATACAAATGTGACGCTGATTGTTAAAAGTGTTCTTAAACCCCAATAAACAAACAGACAAACACAAACTGCTTTCCCCATGACTGTAGAAGGAAAGGATAAGCTGACTTATTAAAGAATTTGCTATCGTTTACCATGAACAAGCATATGTTGAAAGCGAGGCCAATGACCCTGTCTAATTCTGATGAGGGACAGCTTTGGGGGCCAGTCACCTCCTTTATGAAAAAATGGTGATTTGGCATTTGCCCTCCAAATGTGAGGATGAAACTTGGAAATAAGGTCCAATATATTTGTAAAAGTTATAAAAAATATTCAGCGGTTATGATATCATGGTCCAAACAAACAAGGGTTGGGGATGTACAACAGATGGACAGAGGTCTTATGCATGACACATTAGCTCTTCATAATAAATATGTTTATAAAGTTTTGTCAAATATTATTCACTGGTAAAAAAATTTGGTCCTGACAAACAAAATGTTGACAATGGCAGATGAGCAAACAAAATATTGACCTGCAGTCTTGATGGATGTAATCCTTATTATGATGGATGACACACAGTTTATCGGCAATATGTAATTTTATAACCTCTGTTAACACATATTTAGCAGTTAAAAAGTTATGGATTAGATCATTAAAAAAAAATCTATGTTCTGAGGCACTGTCCACATCATTAAATTTCCGCCACGTCAAAACTTTTTAATACTCAGCCCCAAAAAAATTCAACCTGGTCAAAAAAAAATTTCCCTGGTCAGTATTTTCGAATCGGAATTTTGAGCACCAGTACACATTTCCATGTAGTATTTCAAATTCCTGTTCCCATTTTCCTCCATATTTTCATCCTTCGATTATCTGACTGTTATATAAATGTTTTCTATGTTGGTACCTATAACAACTTTTGAGGAAAATGCTGCCATTATCTTTGGGAAGCGACTGGAAATGGCCAAATAGACCTTGTCGCCTCCTGAAGATGTTAATAACTATTTGTATCCTATTGCATTCATTATACTTGTATATAACTGCAGCCTTCAAATAAAATTCTGTTCTGTTCTGTTCTTTTCAAATTAGTGCCGGACTGAACATAATCCTGCAATGGAGTGTCTTTGGATTGTTGTCAACAGCCAAGTTGATTGAAGCATTTCGCAATATATGTGATAAGATAACACCAGACCGGAATTTGTAAAAGATTTCTTCTTGGGTATCTTTTTCAGATTTCAGAATAAAAAATAAAAAGCTTCCCATCCTCATCAAAAATTTGAGGCACAACTGCCGGAGAACAGACATTTTTTAATGGCCTAAGACAAACAAAATGCAGATGCCAGACAGACATATTCTAACGGCAAAGAGACAAACAAAACTGTCCTGTGATCTCTATCTTGGGGGTACACACCTTAATATGATGCATGAGACACCAACTATTCATAATACAAAGGTTTAAAAGATATTCAGTGGTTAAGGAATTATCACACAAACAAATGTTGATGATGGATGGGCAGGTGGATGGATGACAAGACAAACTGTACACAAAGCCTCTGCTGACTTTGTCCGACTGGAACTAATAATGGACTTAATGGTTAATATGACATCTCATACTGAAATAGCCAAAAAGAATGCAAAACTGGATCTGGAACCTAAGTTTAATCAATGAATCATTCTTGTATTGCCACTTTTTATCTGTATATATTCTCATGTTTTTCCAAATGATGCACACAGTTTTCCAAATCACTCACAAGCTTCATTAAAGACAGTGAAAAAACAATAAGAGCAAAATAATTTACCTGGGTAGTAAGTTTTTTCCAGCCATAAGACAGAGTATCCACTCTCTCAGCATTTCCATCATTGAATGATATGTTGTAGCGATTGAGTAAAGCATATGAGTCTTCAACTGGTGTTACTATCATATCAACCTTAATCTCTGCTTCTCGAATTTCAGCAAGAGCAGCCATGTGTGATCTGACATCATCAAGATCTTTGACTGGTCGAGACAATCTTTTATTGAGACTGTCAATGAAATCCATGACCTCATCCATGTCTTGACCACATTTTGCATTAAGTGCTTTGGCATAAGCCATTTTCCATTTCTGGATTTCAATATTCAGAGCATATTTTAGAGATTCAGTGAGAAGAACAACAGGTCCAACTCTTGCTGTCGGATCTATATCTTCAATCTCCACTTCCATTTTCTGAAAAGTTAAAAAAATTTATTTTTATTTAGGTAACAATGAAATGATTGGAATATTCATTACAAGTCTATTTCAAACAAGATTGCAAAATATTTAACTCACTACTGTGTTATATTTATAAATTTGTTTATTATAAAATTTTTATATTTTTTTCAGGAGAAAGATGGGCTTGAGATTGGAGGTGGAGAGGAGTAAGATTGGTTTGAATTAAAACTTTCTCTTTGCCAAAAGAATTCCAGTTGGTACCCTCAAATAAAATATAATAAAACAAATGCATACTCCTTGAGCTCTAATTACCATACTGAGTTGTAAACAAACAGTGGGCAACGGAGGTGGCAAACATGACTTGATGACTTTCAAATTGATGCAGATAAGGAAAAGAAGCCACAATCTTTTTCTGAAACATTGAAACTCATTTGAGGAGGCGGCAAATTAAGCTGAAATTTAAAAAATTAAAATGTGCTGCTTTGACAATGATACATAATCAGAGGTAAAAACAAGAAATGTTCCATCATATTACTCTATAATTTGGCATGTAAGTATTGAGCAAACTGTGTATCTGTCAATCACAAGACAAATTATATCACTGAACCAACCTGGTAATGATTCATGGAAGCCTCAATTTCTGACATAATGGGTTTTGTTGCCATAAACTGTTTCACAACTTCATCTGGTTCCTGCAGTGAAAAAGGATGTACATGTGGTCACAATAAAATAGAAAAGAATGTGAGAATGAATATACAGTACATGAAATAATTGCTTATACCCGAGTTGAATTAATAATTTAACCCACAAGACTTGAAAAGTGACAAGATGAGTGTATTAACCCTTTACTTTGCTCTTCCAGGAGTCATATCCAGTCAGTGCTACAAGTAAAACCTGTTTTGAGAGACCACTGTTGTGAAAGACGGCCTGTCTTGAGAGACCACTCTGACCTTGTACCCTTTGGTTGTTTTACTCTGTAAGGGACCTGTCATGAGAGACCACTTTTGCCTGGCAAAAAGGGTGGTCTCTCAAGACAGGTTCTACTGTATTAACAAAAATAACCTTTCAAATTTTTAATTTTTTTCAATTGTTGCCTCAAAACATAGCTTATGGGTCTTATTGGAATGAGCAGATTAAGCTCATCACAATAAGTAATAAGGTATTTTTCTTGTTATCCAACAAAAAGAGGTGTGCATCAGAGATGCAGGTATTGAGTTGTGGCTACTTTCTTAATGCACTCTCTATTGAAAATCAGAAAAGTCATCATTCTGAGGTCAAAATTTGTAAAAAATTTCGTTAACGAGCTCAAAATATGTAAATATGGACTGATTAAAGCCCATAACTCTAACAAGAAATCGGACCAGGCCAGTTTTCAAACTCGCTTGAGATATTATTGCAAAAGACCTGTATGGCAAATATTAGTCAAATCAGAGAACATTTGTTCAAGTTATTGCACCAACGAGCTCAAACTTCGAAAAAATTGACTAATTAAGGCCCATAACTCTGTAACAAGAAATCGGACCAGGCCAGTTTTCAAACTCACTTGAGATATTATTGGAAACGACCTGTATGGCAAATATTAGACAAATCAGAGAATGTTTGTGTGTTCAAGTTATTGAACTAACAATGTGCAGATGCCGGATGCACATGACCTAACAATAGGTCTTGGTTGTTAACACAACTCGACCGAAAAACTGCAAAATGTTGTCTGCGATTCACATTAGGTGAAGACTTAAATAACTGATCCAAGAGTGGAATAAAATATTTCAATGTATATTTTAATTTATTTATCACATAGCATTTATTTATTATCTGTGTCTCAAAACATTTTACACTGTTGGGTGAAAAATTAAGATTCAAAATATTTTCATTTCATTTTTTTGGGGAGGATTATAATTTAGGCAGTCAGGCCTCTCGACGACAGGCGAGTGGTCACTCGCATGCGCCTCGCACTCGCCTGAAGCTGACAGCAGGCGAGCGATCAGTTACTCGCCACAAAATTTTATAAACTTTGCAGTGGGTACGTCAACCAGTTTTATTATAGAATGGCATTCATTTTCAACATTTTTCATTAAAACCGTAGCGTAATTTTCTTTCTAAATTAAATTCTACCATCCTCATACTCTGCAAACTGCAACGCAGAGCGATTGCAGACGTGAACTGTATGGTGCAACTTTCTGCAAGCATGACTTCCTTTCAATGAGATGCGCATGCAAGCTTCAGCTGATTTCACTTGGGTTACCAAAGTTCAGGTCAGGTCAGGTCAAAACAGACAGTAACCAATAAAAACGCAGAAAAACTACAACTGTCCCACTTTATAGTGTGATGTTTGCGTTCTGAGCATGCTGGGTTTTGAATAATCGCACGTTAGTTCTTTTCTGTTAAGAGCGGAAAATTGATGGTCAACTTAAATGTAATTAAACCCCGAACTTCGTTCAATTTCGATTTCCGCCGTTTGGTTTCGTTTGCGGGCGGAGGGGAGGTGGGGGCATGGCTTCGATTCATCCAATGAAATGGTAATTGTAGAAAACAAAATAAATTACCTTAGGAACATAGTACTACGAGGCCATGCGCAAATTATAGTTTGTGAACGAAAACAAATAAAAATGGCAAAAGGAAAACCCATAGAACTCACTACATATATCAACTGGGGCGAAGAAATTACAAATTCATTCAAGGCCAAAGAGAAATATAACTGTATCACAAATAAAGCTTACGTTACACACATTTATTGTGGGGTTTGTGCCAGGAATGTTAGTGCTATTCAGGCCCACCCGTCATGCCAGGGTAAAGCAAAACAAGACATGCTGAGCTATGTAACGGGCACAAATTACATATTATACCCTACCAAAAATTCACGGAACTCATTTCTTACACCATAAACGTGCAGGATTACAGTGACTCATACATGTACATATGTGGATACCATTAAAGACCACATATGAAAATGCCATTTGTACCTCATCCGGGACCCCAGAAACTAGGGCAAAACTACAAAGGCTTTGTAAAAAAAATGGAAAATTATGACTTCATTACTGCTGTCTGTACAATTGCATCTGTTTTAGAAAACCTTGGGGCTTTGAGTATGGTGTTTGAGAAAGAACATATATTGGTGTTTGATGTCCTGGCTAATTTAAAACAAACAGAAGAATTACTTAAGCAACTTCAAAGTTCTACCCCCCGATGAACTTAACTTAAACTCTCCATATTTTGATGCATTGTCAGATTCTGGAGATGGTATAACATACAAACTTAGAAAAAAATACTGTAAGTCAGGAAACGAAGGGAAGAAAAAACATAATAGAGAGTATCTTAGCTTGGAAATGAGAGTAAAACGAGTATTAAAGCCATGGATAGGGCAATGAAAATAAAAGAAAACATTATTCCAAAGTTATTGTCCTCATACACAAAAAAATTTGCCTCTTTCAACCAAACTGTTATTGCATCAATGAAATGCATTAACCCTGAAAACTGGGACATGTTTGAACAAAACTTTATTTCTTCTTATGGTCTGGAGGATTTGTGCACCATTGAAAAACAGTTTGAGGAAACACTTAAACTTTCAAACTACAATAGTGAAGACATGCTAAATGAGTGGAAACAATTAAAAATACTTGTGAAAACAAACCACCCACAAAGAAAATGTCTCTCCCTTTGGCAGTTCATTTTCAAGTACAAAAAAAATCAATTCCCCAATTTATACAAGCTGGTAGAAATTATTCTCTTGTCTTCCAACATCCAACTGCTCAGTTGAAAGAGGTTTTAGTTTTTTAACACACTCTCCGACATATAAATCAAAGGTGTATGGCTTTGTAGTTGTTTCCAGACTTACCAAGAAAGAATTTGTCATACATTTTTGATTTTGTTTCTCGTTAAGTGCTGAAGCAAGTGGTTTTATCAACTGGAAAGGTAAACTAAGACTTCATGTTCGTATTTAAATAAAGCTAAATTTAGTTTTTAAATAAACTGCATAAAAGCAAAACTGGGATTTGGAGAAATAGCATGGAAGCATTTTATAACTTCAATTCATCATGATTTAGATTTTACAAGATATTCCATCTGAAAATAAATATAATGTCCTGTCTGTGTTTTGTGGTAAGAGAAGTTGAAGCACCAGGACAAAACTAAAAATTAAAGGAAAAAACAGAAATAACTTTAATACATAAGTTAGTTCATGTTGAGGAACTATACCCTTTTAACTGTAAATTTGACAGGTAAAATCATTCACTCACCTTCGTCCACAACTCATTATACTTCAAATATGCATCTAAAGTTTCTTGAATTTCTCCCTTAAAGGTGTTGATAACTGAATTCAACTGAATAACAATCTTAGCAATGTCTTTCTGTTCAATGACAATTTTGTGAAGTGGCTTAATTGCTGACTGGGGCATGATTTTGGCACCTTCATCTGCTTGGTCAGCAGCAGCCATCTCAATTTCCTAGAAAAGAAATGTTATGTTATTTTAAAATAATTAGTTATTGGCCCTATTCCTCAGGTCCTGACTTGATAAATATTTAAAGTCTGTTTGTTCTTGGAGAACATCCTTCTTGTTCCTACAATACAAATATTTCATATTCATTGCAAAACTAAAACAACTTTCATCTCAATGGGCTGCAAGTTATAGTCAACCAGTGTAGTATTATTTCACACACCCAAAAGGTCTATTAAGACTTAAGAAATCTTTTTTAACATATTTCAAGTAAAGAAATTTAATGATTCAGAAACTGGGCATTAAAATTAACGGAGTTAATAAAACAATTTCTCTTCAATAAACATTTTTTCCATTTTAAATTGATGATACTCATGTACAATCAAGGATCCTTGGCATCCTTTATCAGAGAACACCATTTCACAAATAACTGGGATAGCTTCACTTGAAAACATTCCTTACCAGTTATTATATGCAAACATTCATGTGTTCAAATACTTGTACATCTTTCAAACTGACAGAATCGTATGTAAAACAAGAAATTTGTTAATTAAGATAAATACACCTGCTGATACATTTGATGCATTACTAGTTAGCTTATTCCGAGTGTCAAATGGAAAACAAAAATCATGATTTTGAGCAAAGGTACTTATACTGACTCACAAATAAAATAATTTTTGATGTTGATTGATGTGCAAAATGTTGAACAAATACGGGTTGGAAATGAAATCAACAAAGAATGAATGAAGCAAGAAATGGATAAAAATTCATATTTATCATGTAGCAGTTTCTTATCATTCCTTGCAGTCGTACACACAATTTCGATTTGTAGCTAAAGGATGCTGAATTGTCTCCTGTATATTTTGAACTGACATTTCAGAATGGCTCAATCAGAGGGAAAAATTCCATCACTGTAATTATAAATGGGGTATAAATAATTTTACTTCATACAATCGGTGCATAAGAGTATATGCTATGAAATGGGGTTACAGAAATATTTTATCAACTAATTTTCAATCAATGGGAATTAAATTGAAAAGCATGACAATGTCAAATGTAAACAAATCTGCCTTGAGCTCACAATTTTTAAATGGAAGATCTGTTCTGTGACTTCAATAACATTGTATAAAGTCACAAGAAACAAACAAAAAATACTGTCTTGCACAACAGAGCATCCCCCTGCCCACTTTTCGAAATATTTGATTGGAACTATGAACACAAACCCTAAAAAATAAACAGTTGGTAATTTTGTATAAAATTAGAACTAATAAAATCAAGGACTACTTGTCAATGAACTATGAAACCCTGATTGAAACCAATATCCTGTAGCTGAAATTCAACAAAAGTAAATTTACATGTCTAGTTAGTTTAAATAAACTTAAAAGGCAACAATGTAGCCCATAGAGTATATTCCATAAAACAGTATTCCCAGTTTAATTGGTAGAGTGCGAAATTCTTCTTGGTACTCTCCAATAAAATGTAACCAAAAAAGTCCACAGTAACAAATATTATTTGCTTTTAGCTGCTTATTAAGCAAATAAGAAAACTAAAATTTCATTATGGGACCTTCAGATTTTAATAAAACCCATACATGAGCTTCTAGCACTCAACTAGTTAAACAAGAAATGCAGTATATCAATGATAGTTGTTGTTTGGATTTTTATGTAACCAATTCCCACAGAGAATACACATTTTGTGATTACTTCAGCCTCTGAGTAGTTTGTTCAGTTTATTTCAATAAACACAAGATATGGCAAAATCAACTCGATCAACACATGTGGCATATGAATATTTAAACCCAGGATGTCCACTTTTAACCCTTTAGTCTGCACATTAAAAATACACAACCGGGGTTTAATGTTAGTTATACTAGTTATATAACAGCCCCATGTCCTCAGTCAGAATTATATGTATCCTAAGGCACATTTGAATTTGTCATGCTGGAAAGCTATCCCTATATGTTTCAAAGGCACTGATTTTGTAATCTCCTTCCCAGCATCCAAGCATAAATATAATGTAGGTCTATTTATTTCCTTGTTCTGTTGAATAACGTTCAATGATAGTGTTTGGCTTTTTATTACTCCAATATTCTCGAAATGATTCAGCAGCTGAGTTATAATTATCCTTTGAGGAGCTAGCACAAATTTCAGGCTTTAAGGTTCACAAATCTCTCTCTGGTACTTGATTCTGTACATTTCAAACCACACATAACATTTTGGACATAACCACTTTCTTGGTTCAATTTTCAAGTGGGATTTATCTCCCTTGACTATACAGAACATTGTGTGATTTTATGTACCCTGACAAAAAAACGAACATAGCTGCATTTATTCCGGCAAGGAACCTCCATCACAATACAACAATTTTCTTTAGAGTATGACAAATATTGATACAACATATATTGATCGAGTTAACTTGTACGAATAGAAGTTTGTCACCATAAAATGAAAATTTAATCTATAGGTATCGGCAAAAGGAATGAATATTATCTGTCACAGGTAAAGTTTAACTGTTCAATGTCAGAGGGAGGAAATTTGACTTAACTGTAAATTTCTGTTTTTCATAGACCCACTGAAATCCTTTCAGGAATACCACTGTGAGAATTATCAGAGACCCATCCTATGGGGTTAGTTACCAATATTATACCAGGTAATACAGCAACAGTTTTTGCTGTCTTAATGTCAATAAAAATTCACTTTTCAACACCCTGAGATGGCAATTGTTAAATGTAATCTCTTCAATAACTTTGTTTCAATTCAGGGTCATAAGCAAGAATTTGGCAGCAGATACTAAAGAAATAAACTTTGGATATAGATTTTTCTGTTAGAGTTCACCATTTCATTATTACATGAAGGTTAATGTAAATATTAAAAAAAGTGTTCCAAAATGCCTACCTTCTGTTGTTGTTTCTGGTGCATAGCCAGGTGTTCCCACTGAGGAATATTCTCACAGGTTTTCAATATGATCTGAGACGCTTGCTGAAGAGCTTGCTGCAAATCATCGAGACTCGGCTTGAGCACTACATTGGGAATGGCCAAAACTATATCTGTCTTGAAAAGAGGAACTTTTGTGGAATCTTTAGTTTCAACTTGCATGCCAAATTTGTTGGAAGTCTGCAATCTTCGTTTGATGGCATCCAATGATAGCTTTGTGCCTAAAGTTATTTAAAACATAAAATGTCAACATTTTGCTTGAAATCTTAATCTAATATTATGGCCATAACCGGCCAGCACTATTCACAAAAATAGTCAAATTTTAATTTAAAATTTTAATTCTATTTCATAATTAAAAGGATAGTTAATTTCTGGCCATTTTACAAAAATAAATAAAGCTTGGATGTGAAGATTGCACTCTCTGCCCCAATGTCAAACATGTTCCTTCTTCAATATTACTCTTCCTCTTCAATAGAAAAAGAAATATATTTTTTGCCTGACTTAGCTCAGAAAGAAAGTGTGGGCCATTTTTTTTCAAAGTCCTCAAGCTCAACTGGGCAACAATTCCCCCTGAGCATTGTGGCAACTGAAATACATCTAAGGGCCTACTTACATTTAACTAAAGCATCAGTATTTCTTTGAGTAAAGTGATTCATAAAAGTGTTGTAAGCACATGGCTGGCATTCCTGACAGCGCTGTTTCTTGTTTTTAGTGTCAGGATTCAAGCAAGCATAACCACATTCAGTACTTAAGTTTTGCTGTTGCTTTTCTGTCAGCTTGGCCTTTAAGGTCTCAAGTATCTCATACACAGCACATTCTACTTGCTGGCTTTGACTGTGAAAGAAAAAGTAAAATGATATTCAATAAATTCAACCAAAAATATAGCCAAACAAATATCTATTTTCACAACAACAAACTTTACTTCATTAATCAGCCAAATCCAATGCAGGCTTTTAAACTGGTCTAATTTGTGAACATGGCAAACCCACCTGGAAGTTGGAGCATTGTTTGCTGAGACTGTCAATTAAACCATCAAAACCCTAATTGTCTATCACTAGGGCTGCAATGATTAATCGTGACATGAATGCATCACGATTCATTCTCTGATGATACGCATCATATGCTTGTACTGCATCGTGATTTAGTTATTTATTAGGGTTTAATGACACTTTAACAGCCAGGGCCATATGTCAGTGACAGTTTTTCAGGCAGAGGAAGACGGTGTACCCAGAGAGAACCAATGAGCAGCGACGAGCAGCTGCTAGCTCCCAAACATCGTAACTCCGCACTGCAGCACAGGCACGGTTAGATTGGTTGAAGACAGGTGCACCATCGACGTGCAGTATGCCTTAGTACACGGCATCATTGTGCCCCCATGAGGACAACTGGGGTGAAGTGCCTTGCCCAAGGATAAAACATGGGAGTCCGAATCGATCACTCAGCCGGTCAACCATCCAAGGATTAACCGGGCTTGATGTTGCTTAACTTCGGTGTTCTGATGAGAACCGGTTACCGTAATGCCTCTGCACACCCATAACGTGATTAAAGTGAACCAAAAATTTAATGAATATTTTGTCAATGACATTTCTATAATGGTTGCATCAATGACTACTGGCATCTATTGTATAAAGTTTCCTTTCAGATCAGGTTTATAGAAGTTTGAATTTACATTATTTTCAAGTAATCGTTTGCACTGAATAGTGCAAACAATTAACCTCTCTCTTAAATCTTTATATAACACTATAAGGAAACAAGCAAAAAATTCCAAGAAAATAGAAGAGTGTGTCATAATGTGTTGCAGTCAAAAAGTTTGAGAAATCTAATTTCATTGAAAGGAATTTACTTGATCCCGACAGTATGATGATTGTTATTTGGCTAATGTGTGGGTGGATATCCGACTTTTCCTTCCACTCAAGAGACCAGAAGAAATGTGAGGACACAAGAAGCAAATCTGCTGTTATGGACCACCGGGTTACCCGGTGGTCCATAACTGCAGAATTGCTTCTGGTGTAGTAAAAGTAAGTAATAGAAAGATCCAACCACACTGTGGCAAAAAGCAAATCACTTTTTGTAAAGTTTTGGTGATTGTGGTGGTGACACTCAATTAGTGTGTATCATGATATATATCATATCATGGGGATAGTATCGTGATACAAATCATATCGTGGGAAAATGTATCGTTGCAGCCCTATTTACCACAATATCAAAACAGAAATTGGAGTGAGGTGGAAAGGAATGAGAAAAAAAGGTTCACTTACACAGACAACTGCTCAGATGATGATTTGACTATTTCATTTGTCATGTTGAGGAATGTTTGCATTGATATAGCTTCATTTTCTGGTAGATCACAAAGTGCAGTGACAGACATGTCTTGAAGAACCTCTTCTATCCTTGTCTCCAGAATGTCCTGCAGTGTCTTGCACAACTTTTCCAGCTCATTCATTTCAATGTAGACATTCTTTATATCTGAAATGAAATTTGTTTTATAACTGATCAGGATGTCTGACTCTTTATTCTCCGTGGCATCATTCTACAATACAGGACTTCTGGTCTAGAAGATTCTGAGATTATATTTTTTTCCTTTTACACCCATTAACATACTGGGCTGTTGGTGCGGTCATATGGATGGACAGATTTCATGGTGGGGATTTAATCAAGACACTTTCAGTTGGAATTTTTCTGTGTACAGTATACCACAAATTAACATTTGGGTGTGCATTGAAATCACTTGCAAGTAATTGTCTAATATTTTACAAACTGAATACAATAGCAACAGGCATGGTTGATTATGGGAAAAGAATTTCAAAGTTTTAGATTTCTTTTACGTTTGAATGATGGGGATAAGTATTGCAAGTATTACAAAGAGACACTGTTTGAAACAACATAAAATGAATCTTGATTCAGTGTATACACATTACTATTTTTGTTATGCTTTTCTACATGGATACCTGTTAAGCCAAAGGACAACTTACAGGAAGATACATTCAATGATGTCCAGGTAAGAGATACAATGCCAGGATCCATTGCAACATCAACTTTTTCACGGAATGCTTTCATCAAAGGCATCAAGGAAGGTTGTACACCTCCCAGAATTCTCTCATAATCCTTCAACATTTCCTGTAAACTAGAAAAATATGTCAAACATTAAAATTTCAGTTGGAAAACATATTAATTAGTAAATAGGCTTGCACAAACTACATGACATAGCAAGTAAACTTCAATCTGACAATTTGAGCTTCAACAGAAGAGCATTTTGCAAACAAAACAAGATGTTGAAGCATTCAACCTAATTTTCATAGCCAGCAGAATTGTGGTTATGTAACAACCTTCAGTGAAGATTTGTTTGTTTCTCCAGAAGGGGAAAAACTTACAACTTCCATTGAACAAGAGGCCCCAGGGCCTGAGGGCGCTCACCTGACATGGTAGCCTAAATATCAACCCAGATAATTGATTTCCACAAGTTGCATCTGCTCCTCCTAAGAAAAGCTGAAACCAAATATCCAAATATTCTGACCAGTGGATCTAAAAAAAAGAATATTCCTCATATTGAACTAAGTCATAATTCGGGCTCCCACAAGGAGCCCATATATGAACCCAGGGACTTGGCTTTAACAAACCTGAAACTCACACCCCTAAGGATTCTGCACACCAAATATCAAAACATTCCGACTGCTGGATCTGAAGAAGAAGATTTTTAAAGAAAATTCCTCATTTTGAACCAAGTTACAATTCTAGCTCCCACAATCGGCCCAAATATGGACCTAGGGACATGGCTTGAACAAACTTGAATCTTACCCCCCTAAGGATGCTGCATAAAAAATATCAAAAGCATTCATCTGCTGGATCTGAAGATTTATAAAGAAAATTCCTCATTTTGAACTAAGTTGTCATTCAGGCTCCCATAGTGAGCCCAAATATGAACCAAGGGACTTGGCTTGAACAAACTTGAATCTCAGCCCCCTAAGGTTGCTCCATGCCAAATATCAAAACATTCCAACTGCTGAATCTGAAGAAGAAGATTTTTAAAGAAAAATTCCTCATATTGACTAAGTTATAATTTGGGCTCCCACAGGGATCCCAAATATGGACCCATGGACATGGCTTTAACACACTTGAATCCCTCCCTCCCTCCCAAGGATGCTACTCACCACATATCAAACCATTCCGATTGCTGAATCTGAAGAAGATTTTTTAAGAAAATTCCTCATTTCGAACAAAGTTACAATTCAAGCTCCCACAGTGAGCCCAAATTTGGACCTAGGGACATGGCTTGAACAAACTTGAATCTCACCCCCCTAAGGATGCTGCATACCAAATATCAGAAGATTCTGCCTGCTGGATCTTGAGAAGAAGATTTTCAAAGAAATTTGCCTGAAATGCACTAAGTTCAAATTTGGGCTCCTATACTGAGCCCAAATATAAACCCAGGGGGCCGATTTGAACAAACTTGAATCAGATCCACCCCACAATGCTGCATACCAAATATCACAAGATTCTGCCTGCTGGATCTGGAGAAGATTTTTGAAGAAATTTGCCTGAAATGCACTAAGTTTGAATTTGGGCTTCTATAGTGAGCCCAAATATGAATCCAGGTGGCCGATTTGAACAAACTGGAATCAGATCCACCCCACAATGTTGCATACCAAATATCAAAAGATTCTGCCTGCAGGATCTGGAGAAGAAGGTTTTTGAAGAAATTTGCTTGAAATGCACTAAGTTCGAATTCGAGCTTCTATAGTGAGCCCAAATATGAATCTAGGGAGCCGATTTGAACAAAATAGAATCAGATACACCCCACAATGTTGCATACCAAATATCAAAAGATTCTGCGTGATGGATCTGGAGAAGAAGATTTTTTAAGAAATTTGCCTGAAAAGCACTAAGTTCAAATTTGGGCTCCTATACTGAGCCCAAATATAAACCCAGGGAGCCGATTTGAACAAACTTGAATCAGATCCACCCCACAATGTTGCATACCCAATATCAAAAGATTCTGCCTGCTGGATCTTGAGAAGAAGATTTTCAAAGAAATTTGCCTGAAATGCGCTAAGTTCAAATTTGGGCTTCTATACTGAGCCCAAATATAAACCAAAGGAGCCGATTTGAACAAACTTGAATCAGATCCACCCCACAATGTTGCATACCAAATATCAAAAGATTCTGCCTGCTGGATCTGGAGAAGAAGATTTTCAAAGAAATTTGCCTGAAATGCAGTAAGTTCAAATTTGGGCTCCTATACTGAGCCCAAATATAAACCCAGGGGGCCGATTTGAACAAACTTGAATCAGATCCACCCCACAATGTTGCATACCAAATATCAAAAGATTCTGCCTGCTGGATCTGGAGAAGAAGATTTTTTAAGAAATTTGCCTGAAATGCACTAAGTTCGAAATCGGGCTCCTATACTGAGCCCAAATATGAACCCAGGGGGCCGATTTGAACAAACTTGAATCAGATCCACCCTACAATGTTGCATACAAATATCAGAAGATTCTGCCTGCTGGATCTGGAGAAGAAGATTTTTTAATGTTTTTCCCATTGCCAACAGTGTTAAAAAGTGCTGACTCAGCACTTTTTCAAAGTCCCGAAACTGTACCCTACGATAAAACCGATGGCAATTTTTTTTACCAATTCTTTCTGTTGGTCCTAAGGAAGCTTCACACCAAATAAAAATTCTCGGTGCCGTGCAATTTTGGAGATATGGGCGTTTTAATTTTTGTCTATTTTTAGCTCCTGCGGTTCCCATGGGGCTACGGGGAAAAAAAAATCAGCATAAATTAGGTACTTATGACCCAATAAGCCCTCACATAAAATTTGGTTCAAATCAGCCTCTCGGTTTGGAAAATAGAAATTTTGGGCGGGGCCAAAAATTTTGTCCCTCCCATAACGACGCCAAGTATAGCCCCACAAACTTCTCTTGAACAAATCTGAGTCTACACCTGAAAAGGAAGCTGCACACCAAATATCAAGTCTCTGCTACTGCTGGTTCATGAGAAGAAGATTTTTTAGGATTTCAGCACACTTTTTGGGTGTGGCCCTACCCACGAGCGAGGCAACTTGATTTGAACAAAATCAAGTTGCGATGTCATAACAAACTATTATCTCAAATATCAATTAAATTGGTTCAGCGGTTTGGGAGGAGAAGACGCAAACACCATGTTCATGGACGCGGATGGACGACGGACGACAGACGCCGGACGAACGGACGACGGACGGTGAGTGATCACTATAGCTCTCCTGACTGAAAGTCAGGTGAGCTAAAAAAATGCATTCATTTCATTCTCAGCAATCAGGCCTATAACACAGAAATTACTTCAAACTATGAATTTATCTAGGTCTATATCATGGTAAAGAATTCTGAAGTCATGCACCTTGATTTCAGCAACAAGTATTCTATCATACCAATCCTATTGTTATTAAGAATTTAGAATAGGTCAAAACAGCACTAAGATGTTAACCCTTTCCCTAACACATCAAAAAGATGACACTGGCAACAGATTTTTCTGAATGACTACTAAATTTTATTTGAGACCTCAAAAACCTACCTATTACACCACTTGGGAAAAAAGCTCAATTTGTTTTGCACCTTCATAAGCTGTTTTGGAGACAATAAATTTTTAGAAAAAGCTATAAAATTTGAATGGTGACCTATGTTAGCTGTTGATGGTTGCTAAATTGGGTCAATGGTTAAATGCAATGAAATCAATACTTTATCATATCAAAACTATTTGTTCAACAACTGATGAAAATATTTTTCAATGCATGGGGGAATTTTTTCCATAAAATACTTACGATACATGGTTTTCTTTAATGCTCTCTTCTGCTAGAATGAGCTCATTTGCTGCTTCTGGTATGTCCAAATGCATGGCTTTGAGGCATTTTGCTTCTTGAATAAGTTCTACTACTTGTGGGTCAAAGTTCACATACAGTTCATCTGATTCTGGGTGTCTCACTAGAAGTGATGAGTGTAATCCTAATTTCACCGACTCAATAGCACGACACCATCCTCTGTGATACAGCATCTTGATAAAATAAAGAGATTATTCCATTACATGATTTTCAAATAGTACAGCAACCATAACAGTATTTAAACAGTTACCTGGGTAAACCAAACCAGTTGTGAGAATAAATTTTGAAATTTGTATTTATATTCAAAACTGCTGTAACATCTTGTTTATAAGTCATGTGATGTGCTTTTTGGGGATATATTTTTTGTGTTTGAAATGAAGATTCGGTGATGATGACTCTCAGTACTTTTTTAACATGATTGAAAACATATTAGATCCTTTTTCAAACAATGTAGAACTCAACATAGTCTTACAAAAAACAGTGATACACCAAGATACTTTCCCCATTCTAGATATAAAGCTTCCAAATGTTTCTTGGGAGGTACTCATCACAAGCTGCAAGTAAACATATTTACTATCTGTCATGCGCAATATTCAATATGAACGTTAATAACTTTAGATTGATTGTTAGCATTCTTAAACCTGTTACAATATTACAGAGATACAGTGTACTAGTCTGATGTAATCCTTCAGGTTAATGGACTGCCTTTTGTGCTGTGTCCAAGATTGATCTTTTAACATAAAATTCAAAGACAGCGGCCATCTAAATTAATCATACTTAGGAGATAGTAAATACTTCAATTTTCATGCTTTCAATACTGAGGTTAAAATAATGACTATAAAATTTTGAAAAATTAAAGTGGTTCCAATATTAAAACAACCTTTAGGAATGTTATCCCAAGATAACACCACTCAAATTTGAAAGAGATTTAAACTACAGTTTTGAAATGTCAGACCTACTGACTGTGAAGGTAGATGGACAATTGAACTACAAATGGATGACTGGTACTCTGATAACAAGGATCTCAACTATGAAAGGCAGACCAGCTCCACTTTCATTTGATGTACAATTATAACTCCATCTACCATATGAGCATATTACTTAATGACAGAAAAGTAAATCCATTATCATGGCCAAAATATTTCATTACTGGATGCAATGGGTTGATTTATTTCTACCCATAAAAGCTGAAGAAGATTGAAATATGATGTAATGGAAGAAAAACCAGTAATAATTCAAAAATAATAATAATTAAAAAACCAGTAACAATTAAAAAAACAAGGTCACTGATTATGGATTGTTGTCCACATACCTCATATTCCAGAAGTACAGTAGCCATCTTATTGTAGTTTCTTATGACTTTTTTACCATCTTGATGCTGAAATTTTAAAATCCTCGAGAATACATTTATAGAAAAAGAAATACTGCAGTAAAGTTGCCCGAGTGTAGCCTGTCAATCTAGCTACTTTTGTTGCAATTATGACTGGATTTAAGAAAAATTTAAGAAAGTTAAAAAATTTATAGTAATTTATATATTTTTTATACTTACCAATGACCCAGACATAGCTGGTGCTAATTCTCAAAATCTAGGGCCAAACACAAATTTTGCCCCCCAATCCCCAAAATTTTGCATCTAAAACTGAAAATAACATGTTCTAAAGGGTCCTCCATACTTTTCCTCCACTGCGCATGCGCAGTGTCAAGGAGGTCTCAAAATTGGCACCAATTATCATTCTTACAAGCAGTGCCTGGTCAGCACCATGTACTCAGCGGGGAGGTACAAGTTCCCAACTCCTGGGAGGGCCATCCCCGTCTGCGTCATTGGTAAGTATAAAAAATATATAAATTACTATCAATTTTTTAACATTTTTATACTGTACCAATGACCCTGACATAGCTGAATAGAAAAAAGGCTGGAGGGCCCAGGACATAGAGGAAAATCCAATAAGCTCAACTATATATTTATTTATTATTTATTTATTGGTGTTTAAGGTCACATATTTCTGCACAATGGCTAATCATGACCACGACAGTTTTACGGATGGAGGAAGCCGAAGTACCCGGAGAGAACCACTGAGCAACGGCGAGCAACTGTCAGCTCCCCAAAATACTAACTCCACACAAGCAGGGTTAGCATTGGTTGAAGACAGGTGCACCATCAACGTGCAGTACGCCTTAATGCACAGCGTCACCGTGCCCCCAAATGGGCAATGGGGGTGAAGTGTCTTGCCCAAGGACACAACGCGGTTGCCGCAGGCGGGATTCGAACAGAGGACCTCTCGGCTTGCAGCCTGCACCTCTACCGACTGAGCCACCGCGCCCCCTCAACTATATATAATAGAGTTATCCCTTCGAGGAGAAAAGGAGGATTAGGCTTTACATGTATCTTTCTTATTTATGACAAATTAGAAAGACACAACACCTTTCATAATTGAGCATAATAACATCCATGTTCTCTATTAACATCCAGTATAACCCTTTATACTAATTATTTTTAAAGAAGCCAATAAATAAAGTAAGTCCAGAGAATTGAGACTCTTTATACTCATTAAAAGTGTCTGAGGATTGTATATTAACGCCCGTTTGACACGTGACATATACAAATGCTTCACACCGAGCTACACTTTAAAAATATGACATGAACATTATAACATTAGCTTTACACTTTAAAACCATCCCGGTACCGACTCAGAATTACTGACTCCGGAGGAGGTATCCCCTTGCTTTTCACTATAAGGCAGGTGACCTAAGGGAACACCCTCCCCACCCCCATCCCCTTGCCCTGAGTCAAATAGCCCAGAGCGAAGAGAGCAGCAGGACAGAGTCACTGCCAGAACAGAAAGCCTGCATAACTATAGTTGCAACTGTTTAGTGGACGACATTCTGAGCAACAGATAACGGACCTAAACAATGCAGGTCTCCAGAAATGGACTCAATATTTCTGAGATAAAAATTTGTGAATGTGGATGGCTGAGACCAATATGCAGCCTTCATTAAATCTGTAATAGCAACACTATTTGCGTAAGCCCAAGATGTAGAAAGAACTCTTACTTCATGAGCCGAAATCTTAAGCACAGACTGCTGAGTTGAAGATAGATTATCATAAGCAGTACGGATAGTTAATTGAATCCATCTAGCAATAGAATGGACCATAATGTGCATTCTATTAGGCATCAGAGACAGAAAGAAGCGTTTTTGTCCCTTTCTGATAAACTGAGATCTTCGTTTATAAATACGTAAAGCTCTAACCGGACAGAGTAAAGGCCTATGCCCGTCTGAAGACAAAAGGGCCTTAATAACAATAGGTTCCGGATATTTATTAGGAGCCTGATTCTTAGCCAAAAATCCAACATTAGTAGTAAAGGTAATAGTGTTCCCGACACTACGATAGTGAGAATCGTCCACAGTGCATGAAGCTCACTGATTCTTCTAGCAGAAGAGAAAGCTAAGAGAAATGCTGTCTTATAAGATAAGAATTTGAAGTCCACTGTCTCAAGAAGCTCAAATGGCTTTTCCTTTAGTTTAAGAAGAACCCAAGTTAAATTCCATTTAGGAATTAATCTAAGGGTTCTAGGTCTATTTATCGAGAAGTTTCTAACTAATTTAGATAAAGAGACATTGGATCCAATTTGTAAACTATCATGGTGTGCTTAGGTATCAGATAACATAGACCTATAACCTTTAATAGTAACAGGCTGCAGTTTGATCTCATCAAACAAGTATACTAGAAAGTTTGCAATGTCTGGAATGGAGGGATCAAAAATGTCAACAGAATGATCCCTACACCAACGACAAAAGACCTTCCACTTAGCCGCATAGTATAGCGAAGAGGAGGTCCTCCTACAGTTAGAAATTGCGTCCACTGCTCGTCCTGTAAAATGCTTGCCATGCAAGAAGGACCGCATAATGGAAATACGTGAAGGTTGAGACCTTGCGGGTTGTGATGTAGTTGACGCGATTTCCCCTGCGAAAGAAGATCCTCTCGTGGAGGAAGCTTCCGCGGTATGTCCCACAGCAGACACCTGAGTAGATTTATCAACGGTCTCTGTGGAGACAAAGATGCTACCAACAGAATTTTGCATTGAGATTGTTTTATCTTTAGCAATATCTGCTGAATCAACGGCGCTGGAGGATACGCATATCCTATCATTCCATCCCACGAGATCGATAGAGCGTCTACTGCATATGCTCGAGGATCTGGACATGGTGACACATACATCTGCAACTGATTGTTGAGCTGTGTCGCAAATAAGTCTATCATTGGCCGCTCCCATTGGTAGCAAATCTTATTGAATACCTGTTTGTTGCGAGTCCATTCTGACGGCAACAAGCGACCCTTCCGTGAAAGGGAGTCTGCTAATACATTCAGACGACCTGGAATATGACGGACCGAAAGTAGAACTTGGTGTTCTAGTACAAACAGAAGGATTCTTTCCGTTAAATTGAATAACGGAATGGAATGAGTGCCTCCCTGGTTCCGAATATACGCTACTACTGTCGTATTGTCAGACAGGATTTGGACATGTACTTTCTGAATATGTTCATCCAATGACATAGTGCAAGCCAAATTGACATTTCTTTGATGTTAATGTGCTTGCCTAGAAACTGTGGATCCCAAAGACCCTGGCACTTCGAATCCGTTGGGATCAATGTTGCACCCCAACCTGTTTGATTGGCATCCGTCATAATAGTAAAACTCGGATCCGGCAACTGCAGTGGAACTCCCTGAGTCAACCACTGAATGTTTGCCCAAGTCTGAATCTCTTGTTTCACTTGATTTGACAAGAGAACGTCTATATCGAGCAAATGAATCTTTACTCTCCAATTCTGAGTCGAGAAAATTTGGAGAGGATGAGTGCGTAACCGCCCCATCGGAATGAGATCCGCAGCGGCTCCGCACAGACCTATCAGTCTCATGAATTCTCTCGCTGTGACTTTGTCTGAGTGAAGACAATAGCGAGCGTAACAACTGATTAATTTCGCTCTGGTTAACGGCAGACGAACGAGATTGTTGTGCGTCTCGAAGCTCATTCCCAAGTGGGTGAATGACTTGGACAGCACCAGATCCGACTTCTCCTCGTTTATTATAAAACCGAGACGTCGGAGTAATAAAAGCAGATTCTGCATATCGTTCTGAAGCGTTAACTCGTTGCCGTACCTCTGAAGAATGTCGTCCAGGTAGGCCGACGTTACCGCAGATGAATGAGCTCGGAAATGCATCATTACCAAGTTCATTATTCGAGTGAAAGCCCAGGGCGCTAGGTTCAAACTGAAGCACGTCGCTTGGAACTGATATACAACTCCTAGGACTGCGAAGCGTAGATACTTTCTGAATGTCGGATGTACCATGACGTGAAAGTACGCATCCTTGAGATCTATGCTTGTAGCATAGTCGTTCACCTGAATACTCGCTCTGACTGATCGAATTGTCTCCATATAGAACTTCGGAGCGATGATCAGCTTGTTTATCCAGCTCAGATCTATGACCGGATGGAACAAGACGTCTGGTTTCGGAACCAGAAACAGATGGCTGTAGAAACCCGGTGATCCCTGGTCTTCTACGACCTCTACAGCGTTCTTCTCCAGAAGAGACTGTACTTCTGATAGAAGAGCATCTCTTTTCTGCGGATCTGACGGAAGTTGAGTCCATTTTGGACCTCGAGTTAATGGAGGCTTTCGTTTGAAGGATATTCTTAGTCCTTCCGAAATTACCCCTCGAACCCAAGGTTCGTCCGTAATTTATGCCCAATTGTTTATAAAACTCGACAATCTTCCGCCTACCGGAACACGATAGAGGTTCATACCATCACCTCCTGGACCTGCAAGGCTTGCGGAAGGAGAAACTACGTCCTCTACGACCCGCACCTCGCCCCGTTGACCTAGGGATGTCTGACCGGTTATCTCGGCCAGTATAACGTCCCCTACGTGAGTCGCTGACGGTCTCTAGAATAAGACCTACAGGACGCATAGGAACTTCCCTTGGGCGTACTTGTCCCAGAAGTGCCTGTCTTACTCTTTTCTGCTGTATCCGACTTTTTAGAAGCAGATTTGAATAGCAGAGAATCCGAAGCTTTCTTAGTTATCTGATCACAGATTGCTGAAAGCTTGCCGTCGAAGAGAAACTCTCCAGAGACCGAAGCGACTGAGACAGTTTTTCACCTTACCATCCACGCGCGTGGATGTAGCTAGGGCCACGTCACGTCTAACCAACTCCAGGTTTGCCATTGAAAGGGCGGAGATATATGTGGAATAAGCTATGGCCCTCGAAAGAACTCTTAAGGAGGATTGTATATCCTGGAATTCTTTCCCTTGAAGACGTAATGATAACGCTTTAGTAAGGTGATCTGCATATGATAAAGCGTCTAAGTTAACTCTATTAGACATTATTGTCATTTCCAATGTCGTGGTTGGAATTGACATTGACGACGGTATAGACAATTCTAGGTCTTCAGCCTGGTCGTCCAGACGCAGAGGAACTCTCGGTATGCCCTGTCCTGCCGTTTCGAATTTATTCCTTGAATTGATAAAAGGCAGATGTAGAGCATTTGCGGACAAGAAACCATACTTGCTCGTTTTGGAAGCAAGCTTATACATAGCGTCATTCAATAGTTCAAATGTTCTTGTGACATTATTGGACTGTGTCGGAAACTCAGGGACGATGTCCCTAAACCGATCAAAAAATTCTGTGTCCAGTGACGCTATCAGTCTCTTATCCGGCATCGCAGCATTCTGGTCCGACGGAACAACCTCTGGAAGATAATGCCGGATAAAATCAACGGCAGCTTTATGTTGTTCCGAAAGGGAAAACTCCAGATCCTCTGAATCCTTTTCGCCATCCTGTCGGACCATATGAAGTTCTCGGTCGTCCGTACCTGATGCTTCAGCGGAGCATACCGACCCAGCGTCGTCGGATAATTCCGGATCTGACAGAGATTCTGTCGTCTGCTGGGATGCTGTGATAAGTTGTGCTATTTGTGTTAGCACGTCTGTCACTGAGGCCTGTGGAGCAGCAGTCTTACGTTGCTTTGCCACTGGAAGCTCCCTGGACGTTGACTCTTGCATACTTCTTTTATGCAAACGTCCGGAGTCTACAGGCCTCGTGTCCCTGGCTACCAGATGGCGTGACCTGGTCGCCGTGGAATCCCTGATCGGCGAAGCTGGCTGGATATCCATGGTCACGTAGCCAAGGTGCGGTTGTGTGCGCTGCCGTGAGGATGAGGAAGCCATATTGACAGTCTCTCCGGACTGTTTATATAACGGAGCGTCCCGAGTGGCGGACGAATGCTCCACATGCGAAACGTTTTGTACCACAACATCTGGTCCCAGATGTTGTTGTACAAGAGAGGGACCTCTCTCACTCACAGCCCGGATGGACCTGGACGAGCTAGGAACCGGACTAATAGGCTTCCTCCGTTCTATCCTCTGATCCGTCGTCACTGGGTGTGCACTTTGTGTTATTATACTGCTTGCATCAACCAAATCTCCTTCCTGGACCGCAACGGACGAACCCAGCTGCCGAGCCATTCGATGAATAGTCGCTACACCGGGCGAGCTAGCGGACGCCAATGCCGTCGATCCTACTAGGGACCTCTTAAGCAATTGACGTATTTCCATGAGCACTTTTGCCGCTAGCTCTTCATTTAACTGTGACAACGGAGGCACACTTTTGGAAGACATCACGGAAACATCACCCTGTTCTTGTTCCTCTGAAAAAGAGATTGAAAAACTAGAGTGACCCTGCGGAGAAAGGACCGGCATGGCCTTTTCCCCGCTAACAACATACCGTGACACACGTTTCCAATGTTTGTCATCCCAATTGACACACACTGAGCAGGAGTTAATGCGAGTACACTGACTACAATTAATACAATGATTATGAAAGTCAGAGGAAGATTTCCTCTTATTACAATTTGAACAATAGCCTTTCATTGTGAAAAGAACACAAACGGTCCTAGTACTCGCACCAACCCCTGAAAACAAAGATACATAATAACATGATCCATTAACATATAGAAAAAATAAATGAAATCAAAAAAAAAATTTTTTTTTTAAATATTTTTTCAGAAAAGCCCAAGTTTCAGAAAGTAACGTTGAGCCCCAATGGATCCCCAAAAAGCCTAAGTGTGGACAAAAATTTTCAAAATATTTCAAAAAAATTAATGCAACACTTACGTATAATAATAATGTATCTTGTTATGATTAAACTATTACAAAGACAAGAAATCACTCTCAACAGAAACCAGTTGTCAATGTAAACAAGAAGTGTATAAAAACCGGAAACATGACTCCAGGCACTGTAAACATGGCCCGAAATCAGTTACCAATTACAACACTATGTGATGCAAAACAGAGACTTCCAGGGAAGAAACTGCAGAACATCAGATGGCAGATGCAGAACACAATGCCTAAACACCCATAGGTGAGAACGTAAACATGGGGAAAAAACAGAATTCATTCTGTTACCAAGCTAAAACTCCCAAGAAATTTTAGTAATAATATTACAGAAAATATGCCAAAAGCATGGGAGAATAGCAAGGGGGGGCTAAAGGAAAGGGAGAGAGGAAACACTGAACAAGCAGTGTAACTTTATAACAAGAATGACAACAACAGGCCCATGCCTTGAAATTAGGTAACATAACATAATTTCATAAAAAAAATTAAAGTTACAGCCCTGATTATTTCCTGCCTTTAATTTTTCCTCTCCTCCTATTTCCTCTTTAGATCCACCATTTCTCTAATATTTATGTGTCTGGCATCATTTAAACTGAGATTTACAAGCACAAATATCAGTCAGATGTGAACTGATGAAGGGCCAAACAAAGAATGATAATTGGCGCCAATTTCGAGACCTCCTTGACACTGCGCATGCGCAGTATTGAAAAGTATGGAGGACCATTTAGGACATGTTATTTTCGGTTTTAGATGCAAATTTTGGGGATTGGGGGACAAAATTTGGGTTTGGCCCTAGATTTTGAGAATTAGCACCAGCTATGTCTGGGTCATTGGTACAGTATAAAAATATACTTTGAAGGTTAAGAGCCAAAAATAAATGGAAATGTTATACTTTAAACAGAATTTATACATGAAGTTCACTGAATTTGATTTGAGCTGAGGTTTACCAGCGCTCAAATCAAATTTAGTGGACAAGGCTTATAAATTCCACATAAAATAGAATGGGTTTCAGATCCTATTTATCACATGATAATAATGTAAAAGAATCTATATTTCATTGCGACATACTCCAAGACGCCTTTACAAAATAGAAAATGAGTGAAATGTTACCTAAACCTTTTTCAAGCACACCATTTTTTCAGCTAACCCTTTTTTATATTTTCAAACAACTCAAAGGCAAGTGATTGCTATGGCTGGTATGAACATTCTACAATCTTCAGTTTGGTTCTTCCCTTTTTTTATGCAAACCAATTATATCCTGTTATGTAAGAGAGCCCTTTCCAACAGTGTATTATAAAATCACATCATTTCACTCTCATGGACGAATATAACACGTTTTATTGCCATTTATGATATAGATTTTATATAGTTCAGGAAAAGATAATATATTAATGAAATGAGTGGAAATCATGTGATAAAAAGAAGGTACTGAATACATGCTTTGCTAGTGAGAACAGGGATAATTACTACTCGGTATACAAATAAATTACTTTTTGCATATAAATATATTTTGTATTTTTTTTTTTTTGCTTTCACTGAATACACTGAACATCATAATGTTTCGCCCTTTACCTAATGTATCAGCTATATCAAGCTAGAGCTATTCACTAAAAATGCCAGTCAATTTTTATTTTTTTTCATTTTTTTGTCTCCAAAACGTTTGTCTCATTGCAATGAGCTCACTGGGCTGTGGTTTTTAAACAAAAAATGAAGAACAAGAAATTGAAAACAATCAAACCAAAAATTAAGAAAAAATTTGAAAGATCGACCTCAATTTGTGTTTGGTAAATGACTAACCTTTACATCAATTTCAGATACCATTTATTGAACAAAGCCGAAACTATGCAGGCATATGAAAAAATCTAAATACCAACCTTGATAATGAAATCCTTTGTCTTGAATATTTTCATTGGTAGTTCAATTTTTCTATAAAGCTGCCTAGCCCAAGCAATTCGACCAGCTATGGGTGGAAGATTTCTGGGAATGTCAGGTTCACTTTTGGATTTCTGATACAATTTTCTGATAGACTCTAAATCACGACCATAATTCATCAATACTTTCATATACTTGTCTCTCGTTTCTAATTGGGCACCACCAATATTTTCAAATTTGTTTAAAAGCTGAAGAGCCTTTTCAGTCTACAAAAAAAAGTACAAAATATTTTACTAATGAATCTTTCTGTGTACAATGAAAACATGAGCGAGCAATACAATGTTATTTTCAAAGATGTAGAGGCATGACATGGTGTTTCTTGCTTAAGTTCACAATTTCTCTGATACGCAGGAGGGGGGAGGGTGCCCTGCCCCACCTATATGGATATTCACAGACCTTCTCAGTATTCACTACAGTTTAAAAAGGTTGATGGGATGGTCTCTATATCTATCATTTTCTCCAGTATTATTTGTCCACAGTCTTCACATGAAGCTGATGAGAATGTTGTATTGAAAAAATGTCTTCAAAATATGGGGAGTGTTCTACAAGTCTGTGGTCTATATACTCATATCCTCACAGTATTGAGAATTTACAGTTAGGATCATGGGGCAAGGTTAATCAAATGCTGACAGTTGATCAGATGTTGAAAATGATTCTATTTTCACAAATCCTAACTTCTATAATTGAACATAAAGTTGTTGTCTGCTTATATCCATGATAAATAAACACAGACATAAGATACCAAAGTAGACAAATGTCTTAATCAGGCTGCCCAGGTAGTGTACCACTAAATATTTGTTACAGTATGCCACTTAAAGAATTAGAGCATGTGATTATAAAAATACATTAATACTTCTGTTCTCTGGTACTCTGGGGTTGAAGGACTTCTATTTTATTTGGAGTATTTCATTCTTTAAAGTTTTCTTTAGCTTGCACATGCAATTTATAATGATTTTTCTTACAATTTTATTATTTTATTTGAAGGACGTGCACTGCGCAGTGATTACAGTGCTGGACTTCAAACCAAAAAAGGTCCATGGTTTGATCCCTGCCAGGGGTAACTGCATGGTGTCCCTGGGCAAAGCACTTTATCCTCATTGTCCACCTGGGTGATGGTGGTGCTCTGTACTTAGGCATACTGAACATCCATGGTGCACCTGTCTTCAACAATGCTAACCCAGCTTGTGTGGAGTTAGTACAATGGGAAGTCTGACCATTGCTTGCCACTGCTCACTGTTTTTCTACAGGTACTCCAGCTTCCTCCACCCATAAAACTGTCGGACAGAGTGACCTTGTTGGTCAAAAGTAATAATAAATAAATTAAATCAATTTATTTCAAAAATTGATGGTGAAAACGAGTTGAGAGACAGGAGATTTTGCAGAACAAATCTATTATCAGTTTACTGCCAATGACTTTCAATAATTTCAAGTACCTATCCTCTGACCTATCTTTAATTCAGGTCGGTGAATGGTCATGTCTCAAATCAGGAGAGTCAGCTGAGAATAATCAGTCTGAAAGTACACCGATATATATATATATATATATATATATATATATATATATGGTCTCTATATCATTTTCACTCAATGAATTTTTTAATTCACATTTAACAATTAGGATAGGCATGATGCTAAATTTTATGTTCCCATGACACGGTACACATTGGTACGGCACTTAACATAATAGAATATGAATTAGTCATAAATGAAAGCTGCTTAGAAGGGAGTAATCTCCCAAACATGACGGCAAATTGACGAAATTATAAAAAGTATTTGATGAAGTATACAACTGCTGGATGAAAGAAGACGAAATATATATACAACTGTTGGATGAAAACAGACAAAATATATATATTTCGTCTGTTTTCATCCAGCAGTTGTATTGAGGATATATATTAGATGTCACTGCTACTAACATTGAGTGAAAGGCTACAAAAGTTCAAACTGAATTGAAAAAGTGACTAATGTCTCATTGAATGATTGCTGCAAATCTATAACAAGAGGGATGTTACATGCCAACGCTCACCTACATTCGTGCTTGATAATGTCATTCCAATGTAACATGCCTAATATTTAGTTAATATAAATCATTAACAAGGCATCAAATGATTAATGTGGTTTATGTGATGGCTTTGGAAAGTCTATATTTCTGCATTTATTATATATCAATTCAACATAGAATCATTGGATAAAAAAAAAAAATCAGTTATATTTCTGCTTGCAGTAGGGTTAATACCTAAAGTAGTATTTGAAAAGACAAAAATAAAGAGTAATGATAAGTGAAGGCACCACAATGTGCACAAAAGATGACTTTAACGCAAAATCTTAAACCCAAACACAAATTCTTACAAGTTTTGGCAGAAAATCAGTCTCAAATATGCATGTAACGAGGGTTGAATATTACTGCAATGGAGTTCAGTAACCCAAGTGTAGAATATCAATCGGCTGGAAAGACACATAGAAACACAAGTCACCTGAACAGAAACTTTAAGAACTTAAAATTGACTTTAGTTGGAGAAAAGCATGGAAATTTTTACTGAAAGAAGAAGAAATTGCAGTTAAATTTCTGCATACAGTCGGGTTAATACGTAGAGTTGTTATTGAAATATGAAAATCAACAGTAATGAGAAGTTAAGGCAGCACAATCTGCACAAAAGCTGATTTTAAACGCAAATTCTTACAACACCTAAACGCAAATTCTTACAAGTTTTGGCTGAAAATTGTAGGTGAAATTTGAAAGAAAGTTGTAGTATCAGGGTTAAATAATGTGCTGATAGGTGCCTACAACGAACATATGCAATATGAAAGGCCTGAGGCCAGTGATCTTTGAAAAAATAACCTTAACATTAAATCTTACAATATTGGACACGCTGGACGCCGACGCTGACGCCCGAGGTCATCATATAAGCTCACCACTTGTAATAGAAGTAGGTGAGCTAATAAAAATACATCAGATCAAAAAATAAAATAGGAGGTGCAAAATGGCATTATGTAATGAAGAATCACTGAAATTGTAATTGAAGTACATTCATTGGTTAAAGAGGAGTTGCGGAAAGACATTCGTTCAAGAAAGTGACTATAAGTCCCAACAAAAATACATCACATCAACAACTAAAATAAGCCTTAATGTTACTAGTAACAAGTATGAGAAAGTATTAAATGAAAAAAAAAGTTAAAAATTTTTTTTTTAAAGAAAGTGAATATAAGTCCCAAAAATCCCCCTCAAATTCCTCAAATATGCATGTAATGAGGGCGCAACGTTACTGCAATGTAGTTCAGTAAACCATGTGTACAATATCAATTGCCTGGAAAGACACATAGAAACAGAACTCACCTTAACACAAACTTTTAGAACTTAAAATTGAGTAAGTCAGAGAAAAACATGAACATTGTGACTGAAAAAAAGAAAAGAAATCAGTTAAATTTCTGCATACAGTAGGGTTAATACCTAAAGTAGTTATTGAAATGAGAAAATAAACAGTAATGAGAGGTGAAGGCACCACAATCTGCACAAAAGCTGACTTTAACGCAAATTCTTACAACACCTAAACGCTAATTCTTACAAGTTTTGGCAGAAAATCAGCCTTAAATTCCTCAAATATGCATGTAATGAGGGTTAAATATTACTGCAATGGAGTTCAGTAACCCAAGTGTAGAATATTAATTGCCTGGAAAGACACATAGAAACACAACTCACCTAAACACAAAGTTTACAAAGTTTTACAACTTAAAATTTACTAAGTCCGAGAAAAACATGAAAATTTTGACTAAAAAAAAAGAAAATTTCTGCTAAATTTCTGCATACAGTAGGGTTAATACCTATAGTTGTTATTGAAATATGAAAATCAACAGTAATGAGAAGTTAAAGCAGCACAATCTGCACAAAAGCTGACTTTAACGCAAATTCTTACAACACCTAAACGCAAATTCTTACAAGTTTTGGTAGAAAATTTCAGGTGAAATTTGGAAAAACGTCGTAGTATCAGGGTTAAATACTGTTCTGATAGTCCCCTACAACCTACATATGCAATATCAAAGGCCTGAGCCCACTGATCTTTGAGAAATTAAACTTAACATTAAATCTTACAATATTGGACACGCCGGACGCCAACGCTGACGCCTGAGGTCATCATATAAGCTCACCACTTCTAATAGAAGTAGGTGAGCTAAAAATGACAACATCAACATTTATATGGATGTACCTATCTTAAAAAGCCTAAAAAAGCATTTTCTAAAAGAATGAAAGGAAAAAATATTCAGACCATAGAAAAAATTGATTTCTAGCCACTCTGACCACCCACCACCCAGCCCATAAGTTCCTGGAAAAAATGTTGCCCCCCCCCCCCCTCCCTTGCAATATGCAGTCATTCTTTATTTTATACAATTCACTTGTTATGACAGCACAAACCAGACCAAGCTTTTATTTTTTTTAAATTTTGAAATCCAATTTTTTTGCTACTTCAATGTAATCAATGTTTAAAGTACAGTACTGTAGGGCAGAAACAATCTAATGGAAAATTGGTAAGAAGGAAAGATACAATATATTTCTATTTAAACTTACGGTCAGTGATCTGGAGAACCAAGTATCCATAAAGTGCTGCAGCATACTTCGTAGACTATCAATCTGATTTCGAAATTCAATGTAGTCCAGATCGAACTGTAAAATAAATATGAGCAAATAATGAAATAAGAGTTTTGTTGGAGACTTTCTCTTCAGTAGGATTGATTTCATCCACAATATAAACAACCATTAACCTGACACATACATGATTTGTACTTTTTTGTGAAAAAACTAGTTGTTTGTTTGCAAGACATACCATACATTCATAGAAGAATAATGTGTAGATTTGCTACTGGTATGGTACATGGTGCTAGCTCTCAATATTAATGGCCAAAACATACCAGAGTTACAAACAACTAAACGTTTCCATTCATATTCTCGGGTGAAACAAAAGATTTGTTGGTGTAATATACTTAGAAATAAATAAGCATGTTATAAAATGTGTTTCTTCTAGAAACATTGTTTCTCATATCCACATTAAAATCCAACATTTTAGCCATTATGTAAGACCAATGATTAGCCCTCTTAGCCCTCGTATTGCAGACTTGAACTTCATAGGTGGAACTCAACTATGGAAAAAATAATTAGCTCAGCTGTTTTTTATTATACAGTGGAATCCTGTTAAATGAAAAGACATGAGCCTTTAGCTGCACACTGATGGTGCACTTGTCTTGCTAACCCTGCTTGTGTGCAGTCAGTATGTTGGGGAGCCTGACAATTGCTCACCATTGCTCAGTGGTTCTCTGGCTTCCTGTTGTTAAACCCCCAAAAATAAACAAATAAAAACATAAATAAATGTCTTACCCAGACTTGTTTGGGAGCTGACATGTTGCAGGTGAAAAATGGGACAATTTTGGGGTAATTTCCTTTGAGAAATCATTATGAAAAAATTAATGAGACACCCATGTGTGTTTCCTTTGTCAGAGTGTTGAAGTTACGCTGTAAAATTCTCAGTGGGGGAATGAAGAATTCCTACAGCATTTCTACAGCTAGAGAAAAAATACTCCATGATTTTCCAGGCCTTTTTTAATTAATTTTTTTTTAACAATTACCATAGAAAATTGTATTTAGTCAGACATAAAAACTCAATAGTTTTCAATGGATATATCAATTCAGATACAATTCTTACCTTTATATTTATTTAGGCAGTCTCACTGGGACTCCACACTGAACACAAAAATAATCACCTATCTTTGAAGATTAATTGTTTGATAATATGTTGGTTGCTCATGGTGTTTTGCCCAAACCATGTGACTTTTTACTGCCACTTATCCTGTGTTTTGTATATAAATTGATTTCTGGCAAAATTTACAAAAAACTGAATGAATGTCTTCAGTCTTTCTTATCCATGACCTGCATTTGTCAAGTGTAAGCCAATCAAATTGCAATTGTAATTGTTAAAATAAAGTCATGGAAATTAATTTAAAAAGTCATGGAAACCTTTTTTTAGCATATAGTGCTATTCAATTAAAAAATATCCAATTAAGTGAACCTGCAGAGAATGTCACCTTTTTTACAGCTGTCACTATCAGACATCTCTTCTTTTTCTAACAACTGTTATTATGTTAGTTACTGTCTTTAAGTCCTATATTTACTTTGTTGGTTAGACTTCGGAAATACAAACTGGGTTATTCCTGAAGTTCCAGCATGGAAATATCCCAAGAGGTCCCAGTCATATCTAGAGACTGTGTGGCGTTTATGCCTAAAACGTTTAAAATCTGCTTCTCAGGCCCTCCAACATGGTTCTTTTGGCAGCCGCATGCTCTTGATTTTCAACCAATGCAAACTTTCAAAAATGAAAATTAAATGGTGCATGTCTGATATTTTACCCAAGTTAATAAAACTGATAAATTTGTCCCTTGAGTGCAGCAAGGTTTTGGAATGCTTTCTTGCTCTCAAGGGATGAAATACACCACCACCCATGCTATTGAGTAGATTATGAGGTCTAAAATATAAAACAAACCAAGAACATATACTTTTGATGGCAAAGAAATAAATACAAAAATAAAAAATAAAATAAAAAAATGCCCACCCACATGCAATTTTACAGAAAATGGCTTGAGAAACATAAGATCTACTTTGTGGGGCCTTATAAAAAATTTTGTCTGTTTTGTATATGGGTGCACAGTACTCAATAGGTTAAAGTTACCCAAATAACTGAAAATATGATGAAGAATTTATTTCAGATTCTCATTTTGCAATAGAACTGCTTTATCTGTTATTTGTTTCAATATCAAACCCATAATTATATTTTGCAGAGAAGCCTGACATTTCAATGCCTTGAAAAAATTTCATTGAAAAGATATTGTCAAGTGGCACATCATTAGAAAAGGCCCTCTGGGCCATTTTCAAAAGTGTTCTGCATGTAAATGGCCTTAGGAAAGAAATTTCAAGAAAAGTACAGTTTTGCCTGCTCATATCAGCTCTAGGACTGGAACATGTAAATGGGGTATATCACAGGAAAAATTAACTGAGAAACATTTCATTCAATAATTATTTTATACGACTTTATCAAACTTTGCACATAAGTCTTGTATTACTTCTCTCTGTAAGTTTTACAACAAACCACACATTGTGAGTGTAGGGGCTTAGCAGTGATTTCTAGCAAAGTTTTGACAAAAAACCACTTGCAAGTGGATATGAGTATTGTCCACAGGACCTTTTTTAAATCGTATGTCAAAGAACCTGTTCTGGGATGCAGAGCTTGTCAAAGTTGGAAAAAGAACTTGACAGTTAATAGCTCTCAATGGATAGCATCACAGAAAACCCTGTGGTGCAGGGTTGCCCATTATAGTGAAATGTTATACTACAGAGGAAGTTGCTGTCCTGGACCTTTTACCAGTATCCTGAACCTTTTACCAAAGGAGCATTAGTCACTCTCCTGTGATTTCAAAATGGCAGGCCTGACTGCATCATTACAAAATAAACATAGCTTATGAATGGTCATTGAAATGACCATTTTGCCATCGCTAAGCTCTGTAACAGAATGAAAAAGGAATAAGTATGATGATCACCTCTCCTTTCCTGTGATCAAGTAAATCATAATTCTTTTTCTTTGTCCCATCAACAATGGTTTTATATTTAACACACACAGCATCTAGGCCCTCTATACGAACATCAACTAAACCAGCAAACATTTCTATTGTAGTTATCATATCAACAATCTTCTCCAAACGTTTGCAGAAAGTGTCAAACTTGCCAAATATATAGTTTTCACTGAAAGAGAAATAGAAACAACTCAGTGAACAAAATAATGAATTAATTCTCTGTCAACAGATGTCAAAATCATAAAACGTTTGCCTAACAAAATGGTCAAAAGCTGTACTGTGCCAGGGATGTAAAATGAAAAAAAAAAAATGAAATTTTATGAAACCCCAATATCCTAATCTGAATATGCCATAAAGTCAATATTTCAGACAAACAAGAAGCAATTATTAATTAAATTATTGGTGTAACACATATTTTATTCCATAAATAGATATTAAAATAGCCTTTCAGACCATTTTTAATAAACTTTTAGCATAGAATATATCATAAAATAATAACCAAAGTTAATATTGTATATGTTTAAAAAAAATAACTTGTTTTTGCCCCACTGACTGCAAATTTCTCATATTTCTAATGCCTACAGTACTAAACACAAAATGGGCAGTCAATTTTATCTTTATCCTGTTTTAGGAATTACGTGTCTTCCGCAGATTAGGCAGATAATTTTCTAATAGAATAAAGTGATGCCAGTCCATGTTGTAATTGGACAGTGACAGACCTTTTGGCATGGCAAAATATTATAAGGATGGACTTGGCTGCATATACACCCATATTTGTTTACTTTTCAAAAAGCATGGCATAAACTTAGAAAACATGCATCACAACCAAGCAGCAAAGATGAGGTAAGTCCCTGTATTAGAAATACTGACCATTAAACAGACCTCTTTTCTTAAACAGACCTCTTTTCAATGCCTCATTACCAGCATGTGGTAAGGTTGCACAAAATGTTTTCATTCTAGGATCTTTTACACCTATTACTGATCCAACTGTATGTCTGTGGCTTTGCATTATTCTCCTACACGATTTACTCAACTAGTTATTCCTGCCATTTGATTATCAGGCAACTGTGGTAATTGAGGAACTCTCATATTATCATCAAATAAATCCATGTCTGTCGCAATGACCACTCAAAACATTCTTCTACCATTAACTTGTTTCAAGAATTTACATTTTTAACAACAAAAAGTTAAAACTGTTTTAAAAGACCAGAAAAATAAAAGAACCAACATGTTTTTTTTCTGTGATAAATCTCATACAGCTACCAATTGTTAGTCATTTTCGAAAAATAATTGATGTAGAACGTTACATGCAGTTAACTGGGTTATTTTATTAAGCAATACCCAATTAAATGGGACAGTATACCTTTATCAATACAATGAGAATTATCAGTTGAAAACAAATGCATTTTCAGCAAAATGTAACAATTTGTTCTTACCTAAATTCAAACTGTTTCTCCTTTGGATTCTCCTTCAGCTTTGCTTTAGTTTTCTGGAATTGTTTCTGATATTCTTCATTTAGACTAACACAGTCTCTTATTCTATTCAGCAACTCATGTCTAGAAATATAGCAAAATCATTCTAAAGTAATATTCATCCATAGTCTGCATGTTCTTTTTCATGAACAAATGACACTAGAAAGTTTTCAAGAATTAGCTGAAATCACTTCACTGGCTTATCCATTTGGTAATCAAAAAGACTTAACATAAAACTCTTTAGAATGCAGATACGTATCCCTGTGAAAGAATCAGCAATATCTCCTACCCTCCAAAAAATCTGGTTTTCAAATAATTAGGCACAGTCATTCATCACGACCACTTGAATAATATTAAGTAGTTGAGTTTCGTTAATCATAAATTCAACATTGGGACAAAAATATTGCCATGAGTAACAAGGACATAATCAAAATGTAACTGTTATATGGAGTGAAAGATGAAAGTACAAATATTTATCAACTATTACAACACAGGCACAGATTGCCATCACCAAAACAAGTCAAAACTTTATATCTCTGAATAGTAGGACAGAGAATTTCATAAGTATTTAAAACCCATTTTTGGTGATTTCTTGGTTTTTATTACATGGAATCCCTCTGATCCTCAGTGTATCTTTTTGTTTCAGAAGTCTCTTTTTGAGGACATCTGTCATTCTACATTCACAGGAGCAACAAAGAAACAGAACTATAATTACCAGGAAACCATTGTACCAGAAGCGGTAGTCAGTGCACGGTGGACCATTTAAGATTTACAACCTGTAGCCATAAGACTGCTGGTTGTAAATATTACTTAATCATCATTTAACCAAAGAACTATTTTGTGTGTAAACTAAATAAAACAAAGCAGTTTTCATGAGTGATTCGGTTTGTTTGTTTGTTTGTTTGTTGGTGGTTAACGTCACATATTTATGCACCATGGCTAATCGTGACACAACATGGAGATGAAGTCAAGTTTAGTCCATCGTTGATCAACATGTTGCCCATTTTAGAGGACTTTCACCCCAAGCATTGGTGACTGGGTCCTATTTTACTAGTAAAGCAGAACTGGTTTACCACAGTAAACAAGTGCTGCTTACTTCCCGGGGTTCCCACGGGGAAGGCGAGTGATTCGGTGGAAAAAAACAAAGTCAATGGAGTTTCCATTTCAGGTGAACATAAAACAATTGATTTCTGAGTGTATTTGATGCCGTTGGGCATAATAAATTGGCTAGCTTTATTGATTTAATTATTATTACTAAAAAGAGTGGACTTACCAAGTGTACAAATATAAGTATTTGATTACTTTTTTGATCGAATGCAGCTTTGAAAAACTCTCCTCCTGATTTTGCACATATGTGGGGCATTCCTATCCTCAATACAGATTTGTATTTAGACTAGACATTTCTACTTCTACAGTGGAACCCTGTTAATTGAATATCCACTTTGCCAATGAAAACTAGAGATGGTCTGTCACCTGCTATACCCCCACAGTGGCATACCGCCTAGTGAGGTTGACTGAAAAGGGCATTCAATTTTTCTAAGTGAAAAAAAAATCCAATATGGCCACCAGTTGGCCATCTTGAAATCAATCGGGGAAAAAAAATTATGTCCCGCACTGCTCCTCATCATGTTGATCATTTTTGTGAAGTTTCATGAAAATGCAGCTAAAACTGTGGAAGTAGTTCGCTCCACAAGTTTACATGTGCAACGGACTGACGACGACACCGACAGACCGACTGACAGACAAGTTGACTCCTATATACCCCCTCTAAAACTTCATTTTGTGGTGGTATTATTATTCAATTAACAGGAGTATTCAATTAAAAGGGATTGTCACATTCCTGTATTCTAGAGATAAACTTAGCGTTTATTCTATTATATCTTGTTTGACAGAGCTCTATTAGCTGTGTCAAACAAGATGTAATAAATTAAATGCCTATATTGGATCTACTGAGGCCAAATAGGTCTATAACCAAAGGAAAACTGGGGAGAGTCAGGGTAATTTCGCAACATTTTACAAAAAAAATTATTCAATTAACAGGAGTTTACTCTATAACCTATATTCAATTAACAGGTCAAATTTGTACTGGAGGTATGGTAAATGGTTTTGTGTTGGGAAGTTATATTCAATTAACAGGGACATACAATTAAGAGATATCCACTTGAGTGGGCTCCACTGTATTGGAAAAAAATATATGTTTATTGTAATATAAAATATAAGATTTACGTTCCATTTTAAATTTATGTTTCTATATTATTAGTTTATGAAAGATAAAATTCTATAAACGTAACCATATTTAAAATACTACAGATATATAGCATTAAAAAACTACCTTGGAATTTCCCACAGCTTTGAAACTCCCTGTCGAATGTAGGCTTTGCAAGTTGTAATCATCTGATTGGTCACCTTTACAAACAATGATGTCATACGTTCAGATGTATTATAATACTGAGAGATGCTGTAAATCATCCTGACTGCATTCATGAGCTTTGGAATGTGCTCTATCATGGTAGCCTGGAATAATATGTTACACATAATAGTTGAAATGCAAAATGTTTCACCGAATATGTGTATGCGATGGATGGTCACAGCTCAATCAGCTAACTTGAGGAAGAAGTTTGTTCACAAAGTCCTTGTCAAGCATCAAGTTCTTTGATTTCATTTCTTTTGCATCAAATGGAATATGCATATGTGACTGATGGCCACAACTCAAGGAGCTCATTTGAGGAAAAAGTTTGTTCACATTGGCCCCATCAAGCATCTAGTTCTTTGACCTGAATTAATCAATAATCCATCAAAACAGGTTTGAAAGTATTATTTTGTTGGAACTATGGTCCCTTTGGACAGCTGGCTGGTAACAATGTGCAACCTTGACACATAAAATACAGTTAGGCCATAAGGCTTCTTTTGAACAGAAAAAGTAAAAGGTTTAAGTTATTTCAGAAGAGATACATATAATTTTCTGAAAGTTGTGTCAAATAAAAAGCTAGAATGGTGTACAAGTACTGCTTTAGAATTTTCATTTTAATGTTCTTTATTAAAACAAAAAACACTTGTTTTTTGTAAAAATCAAACTGAGTAGCTAGAAGGAATATTTGATCAACAGAAATAAGAATCTGTTCTGTAAACTCAAAAACTTCTACTATGCAACAATATATCGCTGACAAATGCTACACATTTTTTAAAAGCCAGATAAGAGCCAAGAGTTCACTCAAGGGAGTAAAATGTTTACTGACTTGTTGCTTTATTCGCCTAGAAAAGCTAGAATGATGCCTTAATCCAAGCCAAAGCAGTCACAACTTTATTCCATGAAAATATGCAAAATCTTGATCAAAAACAAAAAATACTGATGATAGCATTTGTCTGTGTGATCATACAACTTTTAACTCCTCACATGCTGCTGGCAGATATTTCTGCCCAGGACAAAAACTCCTGTACCACTGAAATAAGTAAGTTGGTATCATTTAAGCATATTTCTGTCCTGTAAATTGAATAGACTTACTGACCAATGCAATCTTTACTTAAATGTAGATGGATTTCTCACCAAATCTAGTCATGGCTGCTTCAAAGCAGCCATGACTAGATTTGATGAAAAATATTTTGAAAATACACAGCGGGTTAAGAGTTAAGTGCAAAGAAAAGCATATTAGACTGTACTACAATTCCAGATTATATTGTACGCATTGAGAATGTATTTCCATGGGATTATTTGATACTACTAAATATGAGACCGAGTGAACAAAGATCAATCCAGCAGAATGTTAAAATTAATTTAGATCATCAGTATTTTTTTCAACAGCACTGATGAATCAATTTTTATATGTCGTGATAAATAAAATAGCTAAAATTCTTAAAATGCAGATGAAACCTTAACAAAACAAACTTTTCTTAGTAATTACTAAATGTACATTTTTTTTTTACTCAACCATTTGAATGAGCATATCTGTTTAGGAATTTTACTTTGCAAAATACAGGGAAAACACATTTAAAAGACTATACTTACAGGAGTGCATTTGGTTAGAGGTCCAAAGAATTTCTCCAATGTGTACAAGTATTTAACATTATCTTTTGCTTCATTGGCTGCATCTGTAATTCTGCCATCCTATAAAATCAATGAAGCAGGCTCATTGTTAATTGCCAAAAAACACCCCAAAATAAGAGCAAATGAGAATTTTATTAAGGCCATTAAAAAACAAGAGGCTCCATGGGGCCTGAAGTGCTCATCTTGAACAGACCACAATATAAACAGAGTCCAAGAATGAGTCTACATAAAGCAATCCATCTCCACAGGATACACGGTCAATCCTTGAGCTCCTCAGGAGTGACAAACATAATCCAGGCATCATGCCTTTTCTTCAGTTGATCATAATGTAAAATGTAGAGTTCCACTATGAAGCCCCTTGACACAACCTATGTGGATTAATCTTAGTTACACACCTCTAGAGGGTACTGAATACAAAATTTCTAATTCTTCAGCTACATGGTAAATTCCGGCTCCCATAGGGAGCCAAAATATTAACCCAGGCTCTCGATTTGAACAAAGTTGAATCTGACTTCCCTAGAGATGTTGTGTACCAAATATGAAAGCATTCTGACTGTTAGATCTGAAGAAGAGAAATTTTAAAGAAATGTCTTCATATTGCTCTAAGTTAAAAATTGGGCTACCATAGCGAGCCCAAATATTAACCTATGAATCCAAATTGAACAAACTTGAATCTGACTCCCACTAGAGATGTTGTATACCAAATATGAAAGCATTCTGATTAGTGGATCTGAAAAGAAGATTTTTGAAGAAATTCCCTCATATTGTACTAAGTTAAATTTCAGGTTTCTCATATGGAGCCCAAATATTAACCCAGGCACTCGAATTGAACAAACTTGAATCTGCCCCCCCCCCCCCCCCCCCCTGGAGATATTGCATAAGGGGGGGGCCCTCCCCCCAGAGATTTTGTATATCAAATATGAAAGCATTCCAACTGGTGGATCTGAAGAAGATTTTTAAAGAAATTTCCTCATATTACACAAAGTTAAAATTTGGGCTTCCATAGCAAGCCCAAATATATACCTAGGGATCCGATTTGAACAAACTTGAATCTGACCCCCCTAGAGATATTGCATACCAAATATGAAAGCATTTTGACTGGTGGATCTGAAGACAAAGATTTTTAAAAATTATCCCCCATATTGAACCAAGTTAAAATTTGGGCTTCCGTTGGATTATTAACCTAGGGACTTGGTTTGAACAATCTTGAATCTGACTCTCATAACAATGATGTATACCAAACATTAAAAGATTCTGACTGGTGGTTCTGAAGAAGAACATTTTTAATGAATATTCCCCATATTACCCTAAGTTAAAAATTTGGGCTCCTGTATTGATCCCAAATATGAACCAATGGGCTTTATTTTAACAAACTTGTATCTGACCCCCCTATGAATGCTGTATACCGAATATCAAAAGATTCTGATGATTGGTTCTGAAGAAAAGATTTTTAAAAATTTTTGCAAATATGCTGACTCGGCATTTTCTCGATGCCCACTACAGAACACCCTAACATAACCGATGTCAATTTCTTTTTACCATTCAATTCTACTGGTCATAAGGATGCTTCATACCAAATAACAGCTCTCTGTTCCAGGTGGTTTGGGAAATATGGGAGTTTGAAAATATTTCTATTTTTAGCTCCCAGGGTTCCCATGGGGATGCGGGAATTTTTTGGATGAGCCAAGTTTGGGCATGAGCCAGCCCAATAATACCACATACCAAATTTGGTTCAAATCGGACCATCGGTTCAGAAAATTATAAATTCATAGTAATTTGTACATTTTTTATACTTACCAATGGCCCAGACTAGCTGGTGCTTAACTCAAAAGTTATCAAGGGCCAAACACAAATTTTGAACCCCCTAATCCCCAAAATTTGCCTGCAAAACCGAAAATTTAAAAGTCTTATCTGGCCCTCCATACATTTACTCTCTGCGCATGCGCAGACATCAGAAAGTAACCGGAATTGCACCAAGATCATTCTTTGCAGAAGAGAGTACTACATAAAAATTCAGCGGGGAGGTATCAGTGCCCACTCATGGGAGGGCCATCTCCGTCTGGGCCATTGGTAAGTATAAAAATATACAAATTACTATGAATTTATAATATTTTTACACTGTAAACCAATGGCCCAGACAAGCTGACAATAAAAAGGTGGAGGGCCTGGGACTTCAGAATTAGTGGATCAACATAGTTCCAATTCTGTAATCCAAGGTGAAAGGAAATTAAAATTATTAGGAATTACATGTATTTCTCTCTATACAGTAATAGAGAAGACATATCATACAAAAGGAACCCAGTTCAAGTAATTCCGTATACTTAGCATGAAGACTATGCTAATTGGATGAAACAAGTTCCCAATTTTTAAAGTTAGCTCAGACTAAACCCCCAAAATTAGGATGGCGTATTTGAGAATGAGAGAATATCCCCCACATATGCCATATTCCATAAAACTCCAGCTGAATGCAGGATATATTTAAGCACAAAACAGCTTCCCTCATAGTAACACACCTATAAAGCCAGAGAAGAGATAAAAATCACCCCCCCCCCCCCCCCCCCACCCCTTTCTTTTGAAGGAATCTTCAAAAAGAAAGAGAGGAGCGACCTGGAATCAGTAAAAGAGGTACCAGAAAACAATATAAATATTCGTCGAACAGGCACTAAGGTATTAATTATTATTAATAAATAGTGCTTAATGCCACTTCAGAAGTTAAGGCTAAATATTGATGGTCCCGGTAATTAAATTGCCCGCTATATAACATACATTTGAGACAGCATATGCAGATAGGTCGAAAACCGGTGATATAATATATAACATACACATGTCCAATCGAACCACAATGAACGATCTCTGGAGAGTAAACACACTTCTGAGTGTAACTCACAGGCAACCCCATTCAGGTGTACAATAACAACACTCCCCGACGTGTACTATCCCGATATCTATGACTGTGTACAAGTGTGAATACAATTTGAATGAGACATTAATAGAAAGCTGGATCCAGAAATGGAAGTAGGTATGATTAACAGGCTACGACACGGACCGCCCCTCCGAAATAATTCATAATTTCTAAGGTCCATAACATACAATAAGCGTCAGCCTAATAAATATTACGCACATGAGCATTAAAATCCCACATGTAATCATCTGAATACCAGTTAACTGGTTATGCAGCCTCCGAGGTACCAAAAGCCTATTAAATATTTATGATGAAATATGCGCTCATATATGACACATAGATGAAAAATCACAGGAAACCAACCAACTAAAAGTGGATGTGCCCATGAGGTCGCCATAGAACACAACCCAGCCGCCAATCGAGAAGTGAAGAAATGCATGTATGTATTTAAACTCATATGAGGCTTGTGGAAAGAAAACTACGTCTTGCCCGGTAATCGCCTCTAAACACATTGGCGGTGTGTGGGGGGGGGGGGGGGGGGGGGGGGGGGGGGGGGGGAGGGAGGGATTCAAAGTCATATCGAACCCTCCTTACCCGCATTACTAAATTGTTCTTGTGTTAGACCATAACATAATATAGGAACCGCAATGGTTCCCTCACATCTAACCGACTCCATTATGCCACTATGGGCGGAGAAGGATGAGAAGAACAAAAAACTTCCCCTGATAACGAAGATCCTCTCGTGAGGAAGCTTCTGGGGAACGTCCCATAACAGACACTTGAGAAGACTGATCCAAGGTTTCTGTGACGACAGAGGTGCTACTAGTAGGATTCACAATGAGACTGTTTTATCTTAAACAAAATCTACTGAATCAACTGATTTAGAGGATACGCATATCCTATCATCCATCGCCAAGAGATCAGCAGAGCGTCGACTGCATACATCAATGGTCTGGGCATGGTGACATGAACGATGGTAACTGATTGTTCCGGTGCGTCACAAACGGATCTATCATGGGGCGATCCCCTCTGGTAGCAAATCTGTCCAAATACTCGCTTGTTGAGTGACCACTCCAATTGCAACAGGCGACTTCCCGAGAGAGCGAGTCTGCTAGTACATTCAGACGACCCGGTATATGACGGATAGAAAGATGAACATGATGATTCATGACATATCTGGGAAATCTTCGTTAGTTGTACGTAACGGAAATGAATGGGTGCCACCCTGAATCCCGATGTACGCTACTACTGTCGAGTTGTCCGACCAAATTGAACATGGACGTCCGTTATTAGGTGAATCCAATGTTGTAGCGCCAGCTATAATTAACATCATCTCGTTGATGTTTATGTGTTTCTCCTGAAACCGAGGGTCCCAAAGACCCTGACACTTCAAGACTGCGGGAGTTAGGGGCGTGCCCCAACCAGTCTGACTCACATCCATCATAATCATGAAAGCCGGATCCGGCAGTTGCAGCGTAACTCCCTGAGGTAACCACTGAATATCTGCCCAATTTGAACCCATGTTTTACTTGGTTCGTTAAAACAATACTGGTTCAAGCGAAAGCGTCTTCACACTCCAGTTCTGAGTAAAGGAATATCTGGAGGGGACGTGTGCGCAGGCGGCCCATCGGAATGAGATCCACAGCCGCTCTGCACAACTCCAACAGTCGCATGATTTACCTCACTACTGATGCGTCTGATTGTAGACAAAAGCGAGCATAACAACTGCCTAACTTCGCTCTGGGTGACGGCAGACAAACCAGATTGTTGTGAGTCTCAAAGCTCAATCCCAAGTGAATAGATGACTTGTACGGAGCTAGATCAAACTTTTTCTCATTTACGATGAAACCGAGACGTCGGAGCAATGGAAGCAGACTCTGAACATCGTTCTGAAGAATAAATCTGTTGTTGTATCCCTGTAGAAGGTCATCCAAGTAAGCAGACGTTACCGCAGACAAATTAGCTTGCTTTCACCGACTGAATGATTTCCATAAAAAAACTTTTAGAGCCGTGATAAACTTGTTATCCAGCTCAAGTCTATTACCGGTCGGAACGAGCCATCTGGCTTGGTACAAGGAACAGGTGACTGTGAAAATCTTGAGAATCCTGATTCTCGATGACCTATATTGCTTCCTTTGATAAGAGAGTGTATACCTCCGGTAGGAGAAACTCTCTTATGCAAGAATTTGATGGAAGATTTGTCCAACGCGGACAACTTGTTAGTGGATTTTTAACACGGAATGATAGCTGTAAGCCGTCCGAGACTACACTTCTCACCCACTGATCTTCCGTGATAGTTATCCAGTTTTCTGCGGAGCTTGATAACCTTCCGTCAACTGGCCAGCAATAGAGGTCTAAACCATCACCTCTATGACCTGTGAGGCTTACGGGAGGAGGAACCACATCCTCCACACAAAAAACCTTGTCTCGTCGGCCCAGGGGCATCTGATAACCTTCCGCCAAGTTTGATGACCACCATTATCTGATGAAAATTGTCAGAGGTATTGCCCTGTGATCTGCTCCCCCCCCCCCCCCCACCCCATTTGTCATGGAGGCAATTTTCCCAAACAGCATTTTGAAGGATTTGACTCCTACAACAGCCCCCATCCCACCCCCACCCCCACCACCAGTGTCATTTATGTTTTGGGGGGGGAGGGGGGGAGGGGGGGGGGGGTGCCCCCAATATGCATTTTTAAGGATTTGGATTGACTATATGCAGAAAAAAATATGACTTCTATACCACTCCCTCCAACCTCTCTCCCTCATAAATTGCCACAGGGCAAATCCTTACAGAATAAATAATATCACTTCAAAGATAATATGAAAATAATAATGAAACATAGCCACTGAATTTGAAGCCTTTAAGTTCTACCCCCCCCCCCCCCCCCCTTCCTGAACCTGCAATTCAGAATAGAGCCTAAAAATGGGTTTCCAGCACTCTACCAGTTAAGCTTGTTCCAGTGAAGGGTCATTAGCTTCATAAGCTATGTGTTTGATGCAAAAAATTAAAATACTTAGTTCTTCAAGAAATGTTTTGCAAGTGTCATTTTCTATTCATGTTAAGTGAAGGGGTAATTAGATCTTACTTTCCAACAGCGATTTTTTGTATGAAATTTCAGGAAAAAGGAGCAAGAATGAGGTGGGCATATTAATCTTAGGAAATAAGGATGTTTGGGTTTCAATTGACACATAAAACCTATAAACAAGATATGATTTTTAACTTACCAACTCTTTCCACCTTTTGATTGCCTTGGATTTTGCAACCTGCAATACTCCTAAAACTGCTTTGACTCTTGGGCTTTTCATCTGCTCTAACAAGCTGTAAAATTCATAATGTAGTATAACTTTCATTATTCATTTTAAAAACATCTCAGTCTAGTAAAATGTGAAGTTACTTTCCACCAATTATGTCTCTACTTTGACAACATAGGTAAGTTAAAAGAAGTAATGTTTTTGTTTTACTTTTTGAACAGTTGTATTTCACCAATGATTTAACTTTTACCAAACACAAATAATAGAAAAGGTATTAAAAAATGCAAAAAAGATTTATTTTTCTTTTTTTTCTGGACAGTAATTTAAGCACTACTCACTGGGGCAAGAATGTTAACTCTTTGGTAGACTAAATTTTTTTTTTTCATGAGTAACTGACAAAAATTCAATTTCTGTTTTCGATCTTTTTTGCATCAAAACCTGACAAAACTTGATAGCTCACATGTGGATGCCATCCCGTACAACCATGTGTAATTTCAAGATGAATGATCAAGAGAAGCAGGCAGCAGGGTTTTGCCTAAAAAATTAACCCTTTACTTAATGTAATGGCCATATGCGGCCAGCGCTATTCACAGAAATCACCATTCAAATTTTATTATCTTTGAATTTTTTGTCTCAAAAATGTAGCTTATGAACCTTCCTTGGATTGAGCTCAAAGAACTCATTTGAAGGAGGGGTCATAATCTATGTTTGTGAAATAAAATGAAAATGTTTAGTCATTCAAGAAATTTTCATTGAGAGTGTCTTCTGGTGTTTGAGTTAGGTAAAAGGTTAACAGCATAAGTCCAAGAAGGCCACCACCAGTCATCTTTTTCAAGTTTTAGCAGTGAAACCCAATAGCTCACATCCAATGTCTCCCAGAATCTGTATATGGAATTGTCAACTGATCAGACCAGATATACAGGCTGTTGGAATGCAAGATGTTCCCCACAGTGGCCATTTGAACAGAAACATGACAAAACTTTACAGCTGGAAAAACTCTAAAACTTAATCCTATTCAAAACAAGAGGTTCCCGGGGGCTGAGGCACTCACCTGACAAAGTTGTTAAACGGATTTAATTAGTATTTATGGCTATTTAACATGACACGGGAATGAAGTCATTTAATTATTTAGAACCCTGTTGTCCAGGTCAGATGACTTTTTTTTAGTACTGGATGCTACCACAGAAATAATGCCCCAATTTCCAGTAAAGCAAAACTGGGGGAATATTATAAATTTTAAGTAATTTTGTATATTTTTTTATACTTACCAATGGCCCATACTAGCTGGTGCAAAACTCAAAGTTATCAAGGGCCAAACACAAATTTTGAACCCCCCCCCCCCCCCCCCCCCAATCCCCAAAATTTGCTTGCAAAACCGAAAACTAAAAGTCCCATCTGGTCCTCCATACTTTTACTTTCCGCACATGCACAGCCATCAGGAAGCGACTGGAATTGGCAACAACATCATTCTTTGTAGAAAAGAGTACTACATAATAACTCAGCTGGGAGGTATGAGTGCCCACTCATGGGAAGGCCATACCCGTCTGGGCCATTGGTAAGAATAAAAAATATACAAATTACTTTATATTTATAATATATTTATACTATAACCCAATGGCCCAGACTAGCTGAATAGTAAAAAGGCGAAGGGCCTAGGACTTCAGAATTAGTAGACCAACATAGTTCCAAGCCTGTAATCCAAGGTGAAAGGAAATTAAATTTGAAAGGAATTACATGTATGTCTCTCTATACAGTAATAGAGAAGACATATCATAAATAAGGAGCCAAATTCAAGTAATTCCACATTCTGAGCATGAAGACTATGCTAATTTGGATGCAACAAGTTCCCAATTTTTAAGGCTAGTCCGGACTAAGCCCCAAAAATTAGGATGGCGTATTTGAGAATGAGAGGATATCCCCCACAAACATACGTCATATACAATAAAACACAAGCTGTATCCAGGATATAAATACAGACAAAACAGCTTCACTCATAGTTACATACTTATCAAGCCGGAGGAGAGGTAAAAAATCACCCCCTCCCTTTTTTTGAAGGAGTCTTCTTCTTCAAAAAGAAAGAGGAGAGCGCTCTGGAATCAGTAAAAGCAGTACCAAATAACAATATAAATATTCGTCGAACAGGCACCCAGGTATTAATTAGTATTAACTAGAGGTACTGTGAGCAAGCTCACAAAGTGATACCCCCGCGCCTCAGTTGTAGCCTTTTTGGTACATTAAAATGTATAAGTTAGATTATCTCCCCTTGGAAATGTCAGAACGGAATTATATTGCTTCATGCACATCTTCATATGGAGTTCTTCCATTGTGTAAAGTTTCATGAAAATTCTTCAAACGATTTAGGAGGAGTTGCGCTTACAAGGATGGACAGACGGACAGACAGACAGATGGACGGATGGACAGATGGACGAACAGACAGATGGACGGATGGACAGGGTGATTCCTCTATACCCCCCCCCCCCCCAAACTTTGTTTGCGGGGGGTATAATAAATTGGTGCTTTACGCCACTTCAGAAGCTAAGGCTATAGCAGCGATCCCAGGAATTAATATCGCCCGCTTGCAACGTATACCGGAGACGGCATACGCAGATAGGTCGAAAACCGGTGATATAATATATAACATACACATGTCCAATAGAATCACAAAGGACGATCTCTGGAGAGTAAACACACTTCCAAGGTAGCCCACAGATGACCCCATTCAGGTGTACAATGAATTCCAGTAATAACACTCCCTAACGTGTACTATCCGATATCTGTGTTTGTAGAAACGTGCGAATGTACAAGAGTGTAAGACAAGGTGAATTCAATTGGGTACCAAAATTAATAGAAACCTGGATCTAGAAATGGAACGAGCAATGAATAACAGACTCGACACGGACCGCCCCTGAAATAATCCATTGTTTCCATAAAATACAATAATGCGTCTGCATAATAATTTATTTATTATGCGCGTGAGCATTGCAATCCCGCATGTAATCATATGAATACCAGTTAACTGACTAGACAGACTCCCAGGGACCTAAAGGCTAGCAATATATTGATGAAGCATATGCTCGTATATGACATATAGACGAACAACCACAGGAACCAACCAACTAAAAAGTGTTTGTGCCCATGAGGTCGCCACAGAACACGACCCAGCCGCCAATCGAGAAGTCATGAAATGCATGTATGTACTAAAATGCATAGGAGGCTTACGGGAAGAAAACTACGTCTTGCCCGGTAATCACCTCTTAACACATGGCAGTGTGTGTGTGTGTGGGGGGGGATTCAAAGTCATATCGAACCCCCCTCACCCACATTACTAGAATCGTTCTTGTGTTAGTAGCATAGGAACTGCAATGTTCCCTCATGTCTAACCGACTCCATAATGCCACTAAGGGCGGAGAAGGACGGCAAGAACAAATACTTCTCCTGATAAAGAAGGTCCTCGTGGAAGCTTCCGGGGAACGTCCCATAACAGACACCTGAGAAGATTGATCCAAGGTTTCTGTGACAACAGAGGTGCTACCAGCAGGATTTCGCAACGAGACTGTTTGATCTTAACAGAATCTGCTGAATCAACGGAATTGGAGGATACACATATCCTATCATTCCTTCCCATGAGATCAACAGAGCGTCTACTGTGTACGCTCCATGATCTGGGCATGGCGACACGAATGTCGGTAACTGATTGTTCCGGTGTGTCGCAAACAGATCTATCATGGGACGATTCCACTGGTAGCAAATCTGCCTGAATATTCGCTTGTTGAGAGTCCACTCCGATGGCAACAGGCGACCTTTCCAAGAGAGCGAGTCTGCTAGTACATTCAGATGACCCGGTATATGACGGACAGAAAGCTGTGAACATGGACGTTCGCTATAATGTGAATCCAATGTTGAAGAGCTAGCCATATTGACATCATCTCTTTGATGTTTATGTGTTTCTTTAGGAACCGAAGGTCCCAAAGACCCTGACACTTCAAGTCTGCGGGACCTAGGGTCGCGCCCCAACCCGTCTGACTCGCATCCGTCATAATCGTGAAAGACAGATCCGGCAGTTGCAGCGGAACTCCCGGAGTTAAACACTGAAGATCTGCCCAAATCTGGACCCTTTGTTTTACTAGGTCCATTAAAACAATACTGGTTTTGAGCAAATGCATCTTCACACTTCAGTTCTGAGTAAAGCCTATCTGGAATGGACGCGTACGTAGACGGCCCATTGGAATAAGATCCTCAGCCTCTCCGCACAACCCCATCAGTCACATGAATTCCCTCGCTGTTAATGCATCTGAGTGTTGACAAAAGCGAGCATAACAACTGACTAATGTCGCTCTGGGTAAAGGCAGATGAACCAGATTGTTGAGAGTCTCGAAACTCATCCCCAAGTGAGTTAACCACTTGGACAGAGCTAGATCCGACTTTTTCTCGTTTACGATGAAACCGAGACATCGGAGTAATAGAAGCAGACTCTGAACATCGAACTGAAGAATAATTCTGTTGCCGTATCTCTGCAGAATGTCGTCCAAGTAAGCCGGCATTACTGCAGACGAATGAGCTCGGAAGTATGACATAACTGAGTTCATTATTCGAGTGAATGCACAGGGACCCAGGTTCAGACCAAAGCACATTGCTCTGAACTGATAAACCTTCCCTTATACTGCAAACCGAAGGTACTTTCTGAATACCAGATGTACCAGGACATGAAAGTATGCATCCTCTAGATCTATGCAAGCCGCATAGTCGTTCACTCGATTGCTCGCTCTTACCGACCAAACGGTCTCCATATAGAATTTTGGAGCCACAATAAGCTTGTTTATCCAGCTCAAGTCTATTACCGGTCGGAACCAGACGTCTGGTTTCGGTATGAGTAACAGGTGACTGTAAAAATCCTGACGATCTTAATTCTCGACAACCTCTATTGCTTCCTTTAATAAGAGAGCCTGTATCTCCGCTAGGAGAGACTCTCTCTTTTGAAAGGATCTGATGGAAGATTTGTCCAACGCAGACATCTTGTAAGTGGGGGTTCCGCCGTAGGCCGTCCGAGACTACACTTCTCACCCACGGATCTTCATGACTGCTATCCAGTTTCTCGCTAAGTTTGATACCCTTCTGCCAACTGGCAAGCAATAGAGGTCTTGAACATCACCTGTATGACCTGCAAGGCTAATGGCAGGAGAAACTACGTCCTCCCCGTGAGGAACCTCATCCCGTTGGCCTTGAGGCGTCTGACCGATAGTCCTGATCAGACCTACGCCTCTTTTCCGAGTCGTTATATTGACAACCACCAGAGTAATTGTAAGAGGGTTTCTTGTACCCTCGTGAGGAGTTCTCTTTTGACATTTAGATCTGGAATGTCTTCCTTTACTCTTGTCTGCTGAAGTGGGTTGTTGAGACGCCGACTTCAATAGCAGAGCACTTGACGCTTTCTTAGTAGCCTGTTCATAGACTAATGAAAGCTTGTCGTCAAAATTAGTATGTCCGGAGACCTGAGCGACCCGGAGAGAGCTTTTCACCTTGTCATCTATAAGTGATGACAACGCAAGGGCAGCATCACGTCTGATTAACTGCAGAGTAGCCACGGAGTTTACGTGCTATATAAATTGCCCTGGAAAGAACTCTAAGAGAGGTACAAACGTCCTCAAATTCCTTCCCATTAAGACATTGCACCATAGCTCTGGTATGCGTAAGACATTGCATCCAAATTCGCTCTACTTGATGAAATTGCTGTTTTAATTGTGTCTTGAGCGAATAGTGAATGATGCAGGCAAGGATACATCTTGATCCCCGGCATGCTCATCCAAACTCAGAGGAGCTCTCTGAACATCTTCTCCAACCGTTTTAAATGAACGTGGTCCAAGAAACGGTATGTTTATGGAAAATGTAGTTTAGAAACCACCTTTTTTCCTCGCACTCGAGAGGTGAATACGGCAGTGTCTACATCACTGAAGGCCTGCAACACCTACCTAGACTGAACCGGAAAAGAAAGAACTTATTCCTTTGTCCGTATAAAGTCTGCGTCCAATGACGCCAGCGGTTTCTCTCTTGTTGTCGCAGCATTCTGATTCGTCGGAACAAAATCAGGGTAGTATTGATGGATGAAATCCATCGCAACCATGTGCTGTTCCGAAAGGTAAGGGTAATCCTCTTCCTTATCCCTTTCACTATCCGAGAGAATCAGTTGCGAATCTCGGTCCATTGCATCCGCATGAACCGACGACTGGACCGACCCAGTACCGTCCGACAGCTCAGGTTCTGAGTCTGAGGGAGGCTGCACCTGCACTTGCTGGGATCAGCTGCGCAATTGGCGACAGCAAATCCGTCATCGAGGCCTGAGGAGCAGCAGTCTTCTGTTTCTTAGCCGCTTGCTGCTCCTGGGACGGTGTGTCGGAGATCGATCTCTTCTCCGAATGTCCCGATGATCGAGGCCTCATCTCCCTAGCTACCGGATGGTCTGACTTCACGGGCGAAGAATGGTCCCTTCTTCGCACAGCAGGCTGGATATCTGAAGTCGAGTAGCTAAGATGCGGTCATGTGTGCTTTAATAAGCCGTGACTGAAGCCGACCCTGGCTGCAGACTAGACGGAGCGTCCCAAGCGGTGGGCGGATGTATGCTCCGTCTCGTGCAAGTTTCCAACCAGAAAACTTCTTTTTGGCTTGTGAAACATGGCGGAGGAAGGTGTGACTGAAGCCGAACCCAGCTGCAGACTAAGCAGAGTATCCCGAGCAGAGGGCGGACATATGCTCCGGCTTGTGCAAGTTTCTCATAACATTTGGCCCCAAATGTTGTTAGGTTAGAGAGGGGCCTCTCCTGTTCATGGTCTATTAGACCTCGCCAGGTACAAGAAACTTGCTGACTTCCTCCCTATTTCCGTCGTAGTGAGCTTATTTATATTTAAGTGCTCGCTCTACCCACATCTACACTTCCTTCGACCGCAACAGACTTACCCGACACGGCTCCCACGGATGGAGTAACTGATTCACCGGTCAAGCTAGCTGCTTGCAAGAGATTAGAACCCTAAACAAAAGGCCCCAACTCGTGCAATCATGAGCACTGCAGCTAGCTCAATATTCTCAACGGAGCGCAACGACGGTAGCACACTTGGATGAGTGTCAGAATATCATCACCATGTTCATGTTCCTCTGAAATAGTAACTGACAGAATGAATTATAACGCGATGAGAGGCCTGGCCTCAGAACCTCACCGCCAACAACATACCGTGACACCCGTCTCCAACATCAGTCATCCCAGTGAACACCAGAATGACAAGAGTCCGCAGGAGTGCATCGACTAAAGTCAATATCAGTCCTCCAAACTCCACAACAAAATATATAATTAAGATACATGAATAATATCAATCAAAAATAAATTCAAAATATTTTTTGGAGAAAATTTTATTTTTTTTTTAAAAATGCCTAAGTTCCCTAAGAGAACATTAAGAGCCCAAAGGCATCCCAATTGAGCCTAAGTGTGAACAAAATCCAAATTTTTTGAGCTACACTACCGGAATAATAATTCATGTATCCTACAGTAATTCTACAGCAACAGAATATAAAATACTACCTAAATATGAGGACGTTGTCAATGTAAACAACGTCAATGATAAAAATGGAAACAAGACATCAGGCACACAAAAAGGCCCAAAGACAGAAACCAATTTAAATGCTACCAGATGCAAAGCTAGATCTTCATATGAAGAAAAAATGATTCATCGGATAGAAGATGCAAGAATAAACGACCTAACACTCCAAGGGTGAGGACATAACCATGGGGAAAAACAGAATAATATTCTGTAATACATGTTAAACTCCCAAGAAATTTAATAAAAAATTTCAATATAAAATAGCCAAAAAGCTTAAGAGTTTATCAGGAAGGGTTCATGGAAGGATAGGGAAGGAATATTTTACAAACAGTGGAATAATCATTATAAAAAATGATGACGTCAGGCATATGTCCCAAAATTGGGAAACATGAAATAATTTTATAAATATTATAAAGTTACAGCCCTGAAAGTCTAAAACCACCGTTGAACACTTCCAACATCCAATAACAGCCTTGGATCCACCAATTCTTGCATTGATTTGTGTCTGGCATCCTCAAAAAAGGAGATTTTAAAGCACAAATGTCAGTTCATTGTTGCTGACTTCAGGGCCAAACAAAGAATGATGTTTGCGCCAATTCCGGTTGCTTCCTGATGGCTGCGCATGCACGGAAAGTAAAAGTATGGAGGACCAGATAGGACTTTTAATTTTCGGTTTTGCAAGCAAATTTGGGGGATTGGGGGGTTCAAAATTTGTGTTTGGCCCTTGATAACTTTTGAGTTTTGCACCAGCTAGTCTGGGCCATTGAGTTATAGTATAAAAATATCAACCTATGGAAGCTAAAAATTAGACTCGCACAGAGAGTCCAGTTATTAACCGATGGACTTGATTTGAATAAACTTGAATCAAACCCCTGTAAGGATTCTGTATACCATATATCAAAAGAGTCGGACTAGTGGTTCTGGAAAAGAACAGCTTTAAAGATTATTCCTCATATTGGACTAGGTTAAAATTTTGGCTCCAATTTTAGAGAGCCCAAATATTAACCCAGGGACGTAGTTTAAACAAACTTACATCTGACTTCCCTTAGGATGCTGTATACCAAATATCAAAAGATTCTGACTGGTGGAAGATTTTTAAAGATTATTTCTAATATTGCACCAAGTTAAAATTTTTCTCCTCCCCCTCCCCCATCTATGAAGCCCAAATATTAAAGAGGGACTTGGTTTGAACAAACTTGAATCTGATCATCATCACAATGTTGAATGCCAAATATCAAAAGATTCTGAGAGGAGGATCTGGAGAAGAAGATGTTAAGAGGATTTCTCATATTGCACAAAGTTAAAATTTGGGCTCCTGTGTGGAGCCCAAATATGAACCGAGGGGCTTAATTTTAACAAACTTGTATCTGCTCCCCACCCCCCTCCCCATATGGATGCTGTATACCAAATATCAACAAATTCTGATCAGTGACTATTATTCAGCATTTTTCCTATTCCCCGTGCAGTTCATTATGACAACCAATGGCATTTTTTTCACCATTCCATTCTACTGGTCCTTAGGATGCTTCATACCATATAACAGTTCTCCGTTCCATGCGGTTTGATAAATATTAGGGTTTGAAAATATTTCTATTTTTAGTTGTTTTTTTGTTTTTTTTATGAATGAATGAAGTACTTCAAACTCGATAATACCACATACCAAATTTGGTTCAAATCGGTTCAGAAAATAGAAATTTCAGGCAAGGCCAAAAATCTTGCCCCTTCCATTACAAAGGCAAATATTGCCCTACAAACTTCATTTGAACAAACTTTATTCTACACCTCAAGAGAAAGCTCAGCACAAAATATCAAGTCATTAAACCCATCGGTTCATGAGAACACTTTTTTAAATTTGAGAGCATTTTCACCCACCCCTCCCTATGGGGCAGGGCAAGTTGATTTGAACAAAATCAAAATGTGATGCCAGAACAATCACCATTTTTAACTAAAAGTGGTCGAGCAGTTTTGGAAAAGACATGAACACCATGTTCATGGACGACAAACGGTGACTGTCATGGACTGTAGACTGTTTTTCAAGCTTCGAATGAAATTCAAAAGCTTACCTCAAGACGTCATGTTAATCTTACATATGAAATTTAACACTGATCAGATGGAGAATGAACAGTTGGGTATGCCAAAGGAATTGCCAATGAATGATAGGTAAACTCCAGGATGCCACAATGATGGACACTGGTCACTAAAACATGGTGAAACTTGATAGCTCACACCGTGGTACAGTTCTCAAAAGCAAATTTCAAAATTATTAGTTTAGTGAAGCAGGCTGAAAGCCAAGTCAAGGGATTTAACAATGGAATCAATAATGACTGCCAGCAGACAGAATTTTTTAGCTTCTGACATGAAACTCCATACATATCATGTCCAGCTTACATGCAAAATTGCAAGCAGATCGGATGAAGGTAAAGAAGACATGTGGCATGTACCAAAAGAATTGTCACTGAATAATAGGCAACACTGGGATGGCAACCATGGAGCCCATCATCGGTTTAGATATGCAGGCTGCAGGGTGTGCCAAACAATTTAACAGTAAAATCATAGCAGGCCACCTCCAGCCATGTGTTTTTGAGCTTTCAGTATGGAACTCAACAGCTAACATCGGAATAAAAGAGTAGCCACTGAATAGTAAGCAAAATCAAAGATGACCATTTTTGGTCAAAATAAGCTGAAACTTGATAGCTCACATCCAGCTGCCATTCTGAACAAGTAGATAAAACTTAACTAGAGGATGGCCACCAAAGGGTGGCTGATTCCCCCGAAAAAAGCCTTGATAGCCATTCCAACCTTGTTCGCGACACACCCTCTGGTTGTGGGCAATAATAATACCAAGTATCATTAATATCCTTGAAGGCTGTAAGAAGTTATGGAGCGGACACGAATTCTGTCTACGCCCGGACGGACAGACAGACAGATGGACAGACAGACGACGTCATGGCTAGATTCCCCCGAATTCTTTTCGGGGGAATAAAAATTATCAATTGAGGGATGTGAGCTGTAAGGGATGCCAAAGGATTTAACAGCAAAATCAATGATGGCTGCCAATGGCTTTGCTAATTGAGCTTTGGCAAAGAAATTCTATAGCTCATGTCCAGATATAATGTCCAACTTACATATGAAATTCAAGCTCATCAAATGAGTCATACAGGCTGTAGGGCATTCCAAAGGCTGTAGACAAGTTTTTAGAGTTTTTCCCCTTGTGGAGGTTGGACATGAAGGGCAGCTTGATAAAAACAAACCTGTGCCTGTTCATCATAAGAAATGCGAAAGACTTTAAAGCAAGCTGGGGTGGTTTTCAAGGTCATGTAATGACAAAAGTTTGTGAGTAATAGATTAAAGTGTTTTCTTCTTTTGTCTTGTGGTATGATATTGTAGAAGACGGTGAAGAGACTGTACAACTTACTTGTTAAACTTGGCCATTCTGCTTTTCCAATATGCCAGTTCTGCAGTAGGGCCAATATCATCAGCTTCTCGTCGCATTTGTTCACTCTCTGCTAGAACCTGTTCTATCTGCTTTGACCAGGTGGCTGCAAGTACTTCAAACCTTTCCAAGTACTCTGAGTTAGCAGCTAAAAAATATTCAATTAAGTTAGTATTTTACAATAGAAATTTCATGACAGATAAAAGTCCCAAATAACATTTTGAATTAAAGTTCACCATTTTTTTAAAAATTACTATAGCTGATACTCTGGATAACTACTGTGCATGTCAGGAAGGTGTCATAAAGCAGATTCTTTAGATCTCCCACTCCAAAGGCATCTAGTTTACAATGTAACATTTTCTAAAAAATTTATAGTTAAGTGTGTACATTTCAATGCTATAGAGATTTTCCTGTCAGATACTTTGATCATAGGAAATAAAGTAGCCCTTTCCTACCCAGCACTCATGTATATTATTATCCAATATAACAGTGTCAGTTGCAGTATCTAACAAGTATTTGACTTCCATCTAACAAAATGACGAAATATGCCCAGCCATATCTGGAAAACTGCATTTCTTTCTTTATTCAGTAAAAATTATTGCAATAATGGCACATTAGCCCATTTAAGATAATGGTAAGTAAATCTGGTAAAATCACGACACATGACATAGATCTTATGTTTCTCTGTCTATTTGTTTTAAATGCCTGCAGGTGGGTGGTAGATTTTTTTTATTTTTTATATCAATATGTCTTCATTATGAGGTTCATAGACTTGGTTTGTTTTATGGAATATTTTATCCATTTTATTCATTTTGATAATTCATCTGACAAAAACACTTAATTTTCATTTATTTTTAGATTGCAGAGGTAATAAAAACGAGAGCATGAGGTAGCAACAGATTTCTATTTATTTTTTTATCATTATATCAGAATAGACTCTGGTCAAATTTTTTGAAACCTGTGTCATGTAAATGTCAATAAATGTAATTTAACTAAGGCATCTATTCAGTTCATGTGAGTCAGGCCAATGACAATTTCTAATTGTCTAACACAAAGATTGAAAATTAAGAAGAATTTTGCTTACCGACACCCTGATAATCAGAAGGTGAGCCAACCATATCTATTAATATGCCTGCATCTTTCTCAGATAAATGCACCTGTCCCTCCATGTTATCAACAGCCGACTCTAGACTATTGGTGAATTTTTGCAGACTCTCTAAGAAATCTTCGATTTGTGCATTACTTCCATTATCTTTACTCAATGAGCCCCAATCCTGAAATTTGAAGAAACATTTACTTGAAAAAAACTGACAACATCCTCACTCAGTTCAGAAAAATATATTTCTTAGTTAAATCATTAAACTGCAAGTTTATCTTACCTTTACATAAAAACAGATCAACTTCAACTATACTGTACAAAAAATTCATCAAACAAATTCCAATTTTTTTCTCTTTCCAAAATAGAGTTTATGACCTATTACTGGAATGAGCCATTGAACCCCATTCAGCAAGGGATCACAAGCTCTATTTTCATAGCTACAAACTTAAAACTTAAGTTGTTTTCAGAATAAATTCTGCAGGTTTAATCTATGTATTACTGGTGGCATTTGTTTGGTAAAGCTCAACCTTCCAGTACAGCGAGTGTTTTCACTTCCAGAATATTAAAGTAAGAAATCCTTCTAAAGAAATAAGGTTAATGTTCATTCTAACATTCAAATATCTAATGCAATACAATACAGTTGCATACAGTGCATGGAGAGTGGTTTACCCCGAGAATATCTGCTGAGTGGTGTTCCTATCATAACAATAACTGTGAAATCCTATAAAATGCACAAGTACAAGCCAAGTCTTTAGCTTCTCACTTAAACTCAAAGATCCATTAGCTGAAACTTTGCTGGAGTTTTTTTTGTTGAGAGTTCCAGTTATCTGGGTGCAGAATCTACTCAATAGGCATTTCATAGTGTATCGCTCTTCCAGCTTCATATGTTCAATTAATTTTAGCGAAACAGAGTTCTATTGCAAACGGAAAAGACATTGCACATAAGTCACAGAGTTTTATTCAATAAATACAACAATGATAGCTAACTAATTAGGCAAACATTATCAGGCTCAGACCTAACAAAGAGTAAAAAACATATCAGGTTGGAGGTTCATTGAAAAAGAGATTAAACTTATTGGTATTACCTCTAACGATTGAAAACTTGGCAGAACTATTCTTGACATATACTTTTCACATCCCTTCAACACCATTCCATCACTACAATCCATCATACCAAAGTTGACCTGCTGCACAACATTCTGAACTGTCACAGCCTTCACTGTGTCTGTTCTCAAAAAGTACAAACAAATCCCATGAAGACTCTGAAACATAAAAACATGTGCGTCATTATTTTTCATATTCCCACAAAAACAACCAGTTTCCAACATTTATTTTTTCTTCTACAGTGCATGCTTTTTATAATATGTGTAAAGAAATGATCACTAGAGATAGCTTTCTTTAAAAAAAACCTTCATACTTTATATGACGTAATTACTTCTTTGAACTCCAAGATCAAAAGACTATCTTATTCTACAACAAATTTCTTCCCTAAAGTTACTGGCAATTTACCCAAATGTATTCTGTTTGAAAGAGTTAGGGGGGGATCATGGACTGGGGGGCGGGGGTGACTAAAAGTTAAAAAGTAATTACAATAACAAATTTTGATATCATAATATTGGTACACGTACGTATATGGAGGGAAATGAAATTTCAAATGACTGTTAAAAAGCTATAATATTAATACCAAAATAATTTACCTCTGTATCACCATTTGTTATGAATAGCTTCTCTTGTTTACCACCCTTCTGAAAAAATATCAAAAGAACTATTTGAAAATAAAAATTGAAGGACCTCTTCCATTTAGCTTCATGTACTTTTGAATATCACCAATGTTTTCAAACCTCTTATTCTGAGGACTGTTTTCTCTCAGTTATATGCTAGTAAGTAATTTAAATATTTAAGTACTGTGATCATTTCCCAAAATATTAGGCTTGGGACAATATCCCGGTACTCCGATTCGTACCAATATGGCAACCCACAATACGGGTACCGGTACAGACATCCAAATTACCACTATATAGGACGGCCACCAATCTTAAAATTGAACTATTTCGCTCTCAATACATTCAACACATCACATTTTAGGCTTGGGTGATTTGGTCAACTCAAATACTCCGCAATTCAGAATATAACACCAGGGTACACCGGAATACCGATTATTAAATCAGGGTATTTTTTGTTTGGGTTTGCATTACTGTTTGCAAAGCAAGGTCTCCCAGGTGAGATCTAATCACCAAAATTTTGCTCGCATGGTGCAATTCAAGATTTTATGAGCTCATCCAACATTCCAATTCAAAAATGGTAAAACTGCAGATAAACAGTGTAACAATGCCCCAATTTATTATGAACGTCCATTGGTTATGCGAAATGATCAATTTTTTAATCACCATTTTATAAGTGTTTTCAAATCAGTTGACACAACTCCACTCATGTTTTTATGATGTTGGTGCCTATTAATTAGCCCCCTTGATGTGTGTCAGTTATTGTTCATAATCACCTTCCACAACTTTTTTCGTTCGGGTGAATCGATTTGAAAATTGCAAAGTGGAAGTGAACCATGAACTACATGAGCATGTCTCAATCACTAATGTATTTATGTTTCATTGCCAACCTACGGGACCAGGGTACCAAAGCTTTTTTTTATGTATCTGGCAAGGTTAGTTGTCATGATCATCAAAGGGGCCACTTGGTAACTCACATTTGTAAAGTTAGTGATGGGCTTATACTATAGTATGAGCTCAAACACAAGTGCCCAGTCAGGGCATTATGTGATAGAATATGGGAAATTAGAGGGGGGGGGGGGGGGGGGGCTGAAGTTGACCCCCCCCCCCCCTCCTCCCAAAAGTATCTGTGCTCCCCAACTATGAATTGCTGGCTCCACCATTGTCCCTGTGATCTTAACTGTAGCTTCAATACCAGGACGAATATCAAGAAACGTATCTAGATACATATCGTATCGAGACTTGTGTACCTAGATATGTATCATACCGTGAATTTGGTGTATCGTCCCAACCCTAAAAAAACATGACTGAAAATTAGTATGTGCAAGCCTTTTAGATGAATATTATTAATTTTCAAATCCTTAGATTAATTTTATGTTAAATTAAATTTCTATCTCTTTTTGAATGATTCTCATTTTCAGGTTGCACAAATGATTGGAAGTATGAAAAAGACAAATGGGCCTAAAACAATCAAATACAAATACTTGCAGTCACAAAATATTTCTGCGTTCCGTAGGGATGAATCAAAACTGAATCCCTGGGGTTATTCATAAAAAATTAACGACAAAAAGTCTGAGAAACCCTACAAAAAGAACGAATCTGTGAATCTCTGGGGTTATTCAAAACAAATTAGCGACAAAACGTCTGAGAAACCCTCCATAAAGGATGAATCTGTAGAAGTTAAGAATATCAGCGATGATCAAAATAACATTTATGTAGATATAAAGAGTAAACTTCTGCACAATGAAACTAAAATAAATCAGCAAAATAAAGTGTTTAATTTATCCGGTAAGAAACTAACAAAACACCAAAGAAATTTACTTAAAAGGGGTCTCAAGTTTGTCCCAACGGAAAAAACTTTGGATATAGCGAACCTTATCGTTGAGATAAAAGAATGGGAGCACAGAATGCGACTATGCGAGTATTTTCTAGACAATAAACAGCAATATATTAATGATAAATTTAAAGAGTGCAACCCGTGGACTCCTAAAGAAGGTAGAGATAAGCACCTTGACCTTTATTTAGAGATAGTACGGGAAGATATTTTGAAGGGCATAAAAAACACGTGCAAAACAACATAACAAAAATGGAAGAGAAGGTTCTGAAAGAGTTGTTAAATGATAATACAATAGTCGTGCGACCAGCCGATAAAGGGTCTGGAATAACCGTTTTGGATGCAAGTAAATATGAAAATGAGATCTTGATGGAGTTGGGGGACCAAACAACATACAAAGAAGTACCTGTAAATCTGACAGAGAAAATAACAAACAAGATTAAAAGCCAACTCAAAAAACCAGAAAAAAACAAACTGATAGACAAAAAAGTATTAGCGTACATGATACCTAAGCGGCCACAGGCTGGCAGAGTAAAAGGTAACCCCAAAATGCATAAAAATGAAGCCCCTTTAAGAACAATAATTTCGGGAATAAACCACCCAACAGAGAAAATAGCAGAAGTGATGGAGTCTGAATTAAAACAAGTGTTTGACCACCAAGGTGGTATTAGTCCCCTACGGCACTTTTGTGACATAAGGTGTTTTTGTCACAGAAGACACTAGAGTATATAAGCATCTTGGATTTTTAAAAAAAAATATTGAGCGTGCATAATCCCCTCACAACCCTTTATCCATGTACCATATATGAAAGGCGTAGCTTGAACCATGTTGGAGGGATGGGTGGTAACATAAAATAGAGAAAAAAAGCTTAAAAAAACACAACATAAATGGCCGCCATTCTGCCATCTTGGATTTTGAAAAATAAATATTGACTGTGCATCATCCCCTCAGAACCATTTATCCATGTACCAAATATGAAAGGTGTAGCTTGAAGCATATTAGAGGGAAAGATGGTAAAAACAGACAGACAGACAGACAGATGGACAGACAGACAGATGTTAGATTTTGAAAAAAAAATATTGAGCGTGCATAATCCCCTCACAACATCCTTATTCCATGTACCATTTATGAAAAGTGCAGCTTGAACCATGTTGGAGGAAGTAGTGGTAACATAAAATAGAGAAAAAAGCTTAAAAAACAACAGAAATGGTTGCCATGGCGCCATCTTGAATTTTGGAAAAAAAATATTGAACGTGCAACATTCCATTACAACCCTCTATCCATGTGCCAGATATAAAAAGTGTAGCTTGAACCATGTTGGAATGAGGGGTGGTAACATAAAATAGAGAAAAAAAGCTTCAAAAACACAACAAAAATTGTCGCCATGCCGCCATCTTGGATTTTGAAGAAAAAATATTGAACGTGCATCATCCCCTCCCAACCCTCTATCCATGTGCCAAATATGCAAAGTGTAGCTTGAACCATGTTGGTGGGAGGGATGGTAACATGAAAATAGAGAAAAAAAAGCTTAAAAAACACAACAAAAATGGCCGCCATTCCGCCATCTTGAATTTTAAAAAAAAAATTTTGAGCGTGCATCATACCCTCAGAACCATTTATCCATGTACCAAATATGAAAGGTGTAGCTTGAACCATGTTGGTGGGAGGGGTGGTAACATTAAAATAGAGAAAAAAAGCTTAAAAAACACAACAAAAATGGCCGCCATTCCGTCATCTTGGATTTTGAAAAAACAATTTTGAGCGTGCATCATCCGCTCAGACCCATTTATCCATGTACCAAATATGAAAGGTGTAGCTTGAACCATGTTGGTGGGAGGGGTGGTAACATCAAAATGGAGAAAAAAAGCTTAAAAAACACAACAAAAATGGCCGCCATTCCGCCATCTTGGATTTTGAAAAAAAAATTTTGAGCGTGCATCATCCCCTCAGAACCATTTATCCATGTACAAAATATGAAAGGTGTAGCTTGAACCATGTTGGTGGGAGGCGTGGTAACATGAAAATAGAGAAAAAAAAGCTTAAAAAACACAACAAAAATGGCCGCCATTCCGCCATCTTGGATTTTGAAAAAAAAATTTTGAGCGTGCATCATCCCCTCAGAACCATTTATCCATGTACCAAATATGAAAGGTGTAGCTTAAAGCATGTTGGAGGGAGAGGTGGTAACATAAAAAACAGACAGACGGACGGATGGACGGACGTACGGACGGATGGACGGACGGACAGACGGACGGACAGACAGACCGACAGACAGATGGAGTGTTCCCGTAGGGGACTAACAACACGTTGAGTCATTATCATCCTACATACGTGACACCACACATTTCTTGAACCGACTGGACTGTATACCCCAACCACTCCCTGAAAACAGCATAATGTACTGTATGTACTGTATGGACGTCAAGAAACTATATCCAAGCGTCCCATGTAATGAAGGTATATTAGCATGTAAAAAAAGCACTAGAAACTCTAAAAGAAAATTATTCCCAACAGAGACAGGTCTTAAACTAATAGAAACTGTTTTGGACAATAACAATTTTTCATTTAAAGGAAGACATTATTTACAAACAGACGGCGTTGCAATAGGTTCGCAATTAGGGATGAATTATGCGTGCACATATATGGGTGAATGGGAAGAGAAACTGTCAAAAGCATCGAAGTTACACCCCCTTGAACAGGTACGGTACGTTGATGATATCTGGGGTCTCTGAAACAATATCATTCTTTGGCAAATACGATACACCCAAGAATACAGGCTGATTTAAGGTGGTCTGAAAATGGGATAGAATTCTTAGACATGATAGTCAAAACTGAAGACGGATTTCTTAAAACCGATTTATATACAAAACCCACAGACAGGCATCAATACTTGCACGCAAAGTCAGATCACCCAATCAACACTAAAAGAGCGATATCATATGGAATAGCTTCAAGAATTTGTTCCGATAATGCTGAATATGAATGCCACAAAAATGATGTAAAAGAACACCTGCATGCCAGAGGTTACGACGACAAGTTTGTAAGCGAACAACTAAAAAAGGTTGACCAAATAGAGCGTAAACAGTTACTTGAATAACGATCCAACAAATCAACCGGCGAAAGAGTCCCGTTTGTGGTCACCTACTCGTGGCGCCTCCCCGACATCGGGAAAATAACGTGGGGGCGGATGCCCATTTTACACCGCTCAAAATGCATGAAGGTGGCATTCGAAAAACCTCCCCTGATTTCGTACAAAAGACTGAAAAATTTGGGAGATATCATAGTCCATAGCAAGCATAATAAAATGTTCAACAATCAAGGGACGGGATCTGATAGATGCAAGAGAAATTGTGCAATCTGTGGGTTTATGCTCCAAACAAAACAATTCGCATACAAGAACGCGATGGCCTACCACATAGGCAAAAAAATCACCTGCATGTCCAGGAATGTGATATATGGGATTCTCTGCGACAAGTGCAATGAAGTTGTGTACGTGGGAGAGACGGGGACAAAATTGTATGAGAGAATGCCAAACCATCTGAGTAGAATAAAACTTGAGGTTATGGATGAACCGATACCACATCATTTTCTGACCAAAAACCATAGTATAAACAATTTTAAGATTATTGGGATTGAACAAATTAATCAACAAAATACAGCTTACAGGAGGGGTCATGAAGGATTTGGGATTAACAAACTTCAAACACTAGAACCCAATGGGCCCAATAGACAAGAATAATTCCAAATATTCTCATTTATAAACTTGCTGAACAGGGGGGGGGGGGGGGGGGGGGGGGAGGAAATTACACCTAAAAACCCATTGGTGTTGAACATAGCATGTATATGTTGTGAGATTATGATCATTGGGTATATGTCAGTGTGTACATCATGTGTATGTGGGGATGGGGGGGGGGGGGGGGCGGAGGGGTGTATGGAATCCTAGCCTAAGATTGTCGATGTAGACATTGACATTATAGGAGGGGCTGCACTTAGATCAGTGGTGGAGGGCATACATATGCTGCAATAGTGGGTGGGGACAAGACATTTGCACACCCTGGAAGGATCGGGGGGGGGGTGTATTACTACACAAGGAGGGTCTAAAAAGCTTCTATTTTCATCAGCGGTATTGATGTCTGATTGACGTGGGTCGGGTACTGGGGCGGAGATATGGAGGAGCGCTTTTAAATGATTGAATGATTCAGGCCAAGGAGTGGTTGGATGTGTGAATACGGTATACGAACTTACTTGCCTTTGTTACCAAGGCGAGGTTTTAGAAATAGTGTCTAATTCATATTTGCTTTTTGCATAATAAAACGGAACATATCTTTACTTGTTGCCGCCCAAGGAAGATATTATACGGTATTTTTTGCATAATTTACACTTGAATATAAAAAGCAAAGTGAAGCGCGGAACATATCTTTACTTGTTGCCACCCAAGGAAGATATGATACGGTTATTTTGCACGTAATAAACTCGGATACGGGGAACAACTTGAAACGGGGAACATATCTTTACCACCCAAGGGAGATATGATACGGTGATTTTACAAGCAATACACTTGAATATGGAGAACAACGCGTTTGAACAATTCGGGTCAAGGAATGGCTGAATGTGTGAATACTGCATGTGAACTCGCTTCTGCCTCTGTTACCAGGGCGAGGTTGAGATAAATGATTGAATGCTCCTAATTGTAAGGCTGAGAACAAATTTTGCTCGTAATAACGTGGAATATATCTCCACTTGTTACCACCTAAGGAAGATATGATACGGTATTGTTTGTCCATAATTTACAATTAAAAACAGTGAACAACGTATAATGCGGAGCATATCTTTACTTGTTGCCACCCAAGGAAGATATGCATCGGCGATCTTATAGACGGGTTTGTGATTAGGAGCTAGGCGGCCACTTGCCAAATAATAAATCAATCTGTAAAATGTACGCATATCTCGATCAATTTTATAATTCCCATTCAACAATTAGGATCAGCGTGACGCTAAATTTTACGTTCCCATGATGCGATACACATTGGTATGGCACTTAATGGAATAAGAAGTAGTAAAAAAATGAAAGCCGCTTTGAAGGAAGTAAACTTCCGAGCATGACAGCAAATTGACGAAGTTAATAATTACTGGATAAACATTTACATAGCTGCAGATGACTTAACAATGTTTCTACCTTATTGTTGGCTGTCTGTATAGAAAGCCAATAATGATGTAAAAACACTGTCAAGATAGATGCATCATACAGGAAAAATTCTCAAGGAGGAATACGCTGGACACAACTTTTTCAGAGCTATATAAAAGGGGAAGTTTGTGGCGGTATGGGGAATTAAGGGTTAAGTAAAGTACTGCAGGTAATGGTTCTGTAAGCCTTTTTCAACAGTTTGTGAATCTGACTGGTCTGAAATATTCTTCATTATTCCTGAAAAAAACTGCATTAAGCTAAAGATCTGCTATTATGCAAAAATCTTCTGCAAAAGTTTTTCAAAGCTCTTTTCAACAGGGTATTGCAAATCAGCACCCTATCAATGATATCAAATTTATTTATTTGTTTAACCATACACAAGAATAAAGTCAAGTGAACTCAATCGTTTATATCTATATATGCTGCCAACTCTGGAAGACTTCCACCCCAGGCGATGGTCACCAGGACCTATTTTACCTGTGAAACAAACCTTGTTTACTGTAGCAAACAAGAACTGCTCCACCTCTAAGGTTTCATGGAACTGAAACAGCTAACAGCATATCATTAGCAAACTAAAATAAATTTGGAATAATCTGTAATGTTCCAAGCCACTCAGCCAGATTAGTCTCAGATCTAAAACAATAAATTAACCTCAGCTCCTTATATATATACTTTTTGTTAGCCCTTTATGTGATGCTATGGAAATATTCAGCCAGTGCTATTCACAAAAATAGCTCATCACATTCTATTATCTTTTAAATTTTCACCTTCAAAACACAGCTTCTGACATCTCTTTAGTATTCTCTCATTCCAATGAAGGGCCACAAGCTATGTCTGAGGTACGAAGTGGAAGCTCTTTGGTATTCAAAATTGTTTTGCAAGTTTCTGTTTCTCCTCAGGTCAGGTGATGGGTTTATTTTAATACCTTACAATCAATATAAAAGTAATGATGCTAAAAAATGTATATAGCTAATGTCAAAAGCTATCTAAAATTATTTCTTTATTTTATTTACTTATTATTTATTTATTAATCTGTTTATTTCTTGGAGTTTAATTACAGACTTCTAACATACTAATTCTGCACAGGCAGGGTTAGCATTGGTTGAAAGCAGTGCCTTGCCCAAAGACACAATGCAGTTACCCCTGGTCAGGATCAACTGTGAACCTCTCGGTTTGAGGTCTGATACTCTAACCACTGAGTCACCACGCTCCCTATTTAAAATAAATCTTGATTTTATAATCCATGGTAAGGATATATACTTGTAACAAGTGTGAGGAGAAAATGAGATGTGTTCTTAAAAACAGTAAAATGGAAAACAAATTTTCAGAATAAATTTAATAAATAATTTTTGTGCCAAGATCATCTCAAAAATACTTCTAAAATACAGAATTCTACAATGAACATGAAACTCTTATCTGAAAAACGCCTATCCTTTGATAAGAAAGTCAAACACAAGTATTGCTCATGAACACAAGTGACTGTTTTGAAGCATACTGATCAGGTACACATGGATACCTTACAATTGTCAAAATATGATAATGAGCAGGTTTCAGTTTGGGTGCAGAGACAACTTGCAAAAGAAAAGTTGCCACACATGTTTGGAGTCCATACAGATGAAACACAATAATTCAGAATTTTTCAAATAATGTCAATTACAGTTAGACAAAACTTGTTATGAAAGATAAGATTTTTAAAACTCACCTTGACTGGTTGGTAAAAAAACATAAGTCTTTTTGATCCATTCGCACTAAAAAATCCATCAATCATATCAAACTATAATGAAAGAACATAACAATAAAACTCAGAACAAACAGTCACAAGATCATCAGTGAGCCATAATTTTATATTCTCTCTCAAACAATTTCCTTCTGTCACTGCACAAATTTTCTCAAATACTTTTCTTAAATTCTTCATTGACCAAGTCTTACAAGGGACAATAAATTGGTGCCTGATGGCAACTAAGACCTTTTTAAATCTTGTCATATTATTCTTTAGCTTCACATAATGCAAAGCAGTCAAAATATCTTTATAAACTAAGACATAAACTCCAAACTTTGACATTGTGCACCAACACTTTCATTGAGCCTCTGCCTTGAACCAAAAGTCATCATTTGATATTTGTCCACTCTCTTAGGTAATTAAAACATTCAGTAAAGACTAAAACAAAATTGTTCAAGTATTTATGTAAGCCAATACCATGCATTTCTATAATATTAGTTATTTATTTATTGGTGTTTAAGGTCACTTTCAGCATCTGTGACTATATCATCAGTACAATATAAGTATGAAGTCTAGTTTAGCCCCCCCCCCCCCCCAGGCTTTGGTTATGAGGTTCTATTTTTCCAGTAAAACATATCTTATTAATACAATAAACAAGCACTGCTCCAGTTCCAAGGGTTCTGACAGGGAAAAAATATTGGTAATTTTCCATGAACTATTTATTTAACCAAAACAAGACTTGAACTGACACAAAATTTGGTCTTTGATAATCGAACATTAGGCATCAGATATCATATTTCAAGTTTGTTTATGCCCCCACCCTCCTCCCAGAGAAAAAAATGGAGGGTCTCGAAAGTAGTTATGAACAAATAGATGTATAATTTTTTCATTTCATTCAGTCGTAATCTGTTTTTATTTAGTATTTGCTCACACATAATGCTCATTTCTACTATGTCTTTACTCAATTGATTAATTTCAATCTATCTTGCTTTCTAGATCTTTATGCAGGTGTTTGAATGGCTACAGAAAAGCATGGAATATTTGCAGTCGATTGATTTTCTACAATGTTAGTTGCTTTGTAACCTAAGTTTCTTGTAATTGATCTGTTATAAAGCACACCCAGGAAGTTGTTAAACTTCCAGCCAATTAGGAGATGTATTGATCCAGTATAAATTTTAACTGCGGAGGTGGAGCCATTTCAGGATAAAAAAAAAACAACAGAAAACAGTCTGTCAAGTCAATTCTCAAGTTTTAATGCTCTCAGTTATAGTCACAACTACATTGTTTTTTATATGAAGTCAGCAAAAATATGTCATTAAATCTGCTGATGGAAAGAGATCCTGTGATATTTTCAAGTGTCGTGTGAATGAATTCTTTTAACTAAGCACCATGGTTTACCCATTATCCCAATATAATTTCTTGAGAGAAACAACAATTCAAACCTTACTTTTTTCAAAACCTGGTTTGTGGCTCCAGTTGGCATGATCCAGATGATCTCATTCCACAGAGGACTCACAAACAATATTTTAACTGAATATTAAATGAATAGGAGACAACACTTGCAAAAAAAATTTCACAAATAATTAAAAATACACATTTTTGATCTAAAAATAATGCTCACAAATTCGTTGAGCTCATTACAATGATGCATATAAGCTACCAGTATGTTTCTGGAGCAAAAAATGAAAAATAATCAAATTTTTGTGAATAGTACTGGTCAACAAGAGGGATGTTACATCCCAACGCTCACCTACATTCGCGCTTGATAATGTCGTTCCAATGTAACATGCCTAATATTTAGTTAATATAAATCTACATGTAACAGGATATACACGGAGAAAACTTAAATCCTACAAAGTCTGAAATAGAAAGCTGCATTTTCCTTAAAACAAAAAGAACACTTACCTTTTCATCAGAAACAAGGAACTCTTCCACTGTGCTGTCATCTATTCCAATTGCATTTGCAAGCTATGAAGTAGAATAATTTTAAGAATCAGTTAGGATACCAAACAGGTTTACACCAATTATTACTTTGTCTGTTTTCCCTTATCAAAAAAACAAAGTTTTTACGAGGCTCTTGTGATGTTTGTGGAACAGAATACATGACTCCTACAGGGTGTCCCCAGCCCAAGACCGAATGTTCCGATTTTCATAGCTGGGTGACCTGGAGCAAGGAGAGTGGAATCTCTTGCCCCATTGACACTATTCTGAATAAATCAGAAGTCTGAACTGCTAACAAATGTGTCAGGGCTGCACCCTTTTTCGAAATTTTACCTGTTATAAAAGAAAATCTGTCAACTTAAACACTCCTCCTACATTATGTCTATGAATGTATATTTTTTAAAATTCAATTTGGTCATTTGAAGATTCAGTCCTATATATGAGCAATTCCTCATTACATTCAAGTACCATAAAACTAGAGGTAGCCGCCAGGGGTGGCCAATCCCCCTGAAAAATCACCCTGATACAGTAACCTTGATAATATATTATATTAAATTAACACAGTCACTGTTGGTATTATTCACTCAAATAATAAAGATAAGATTACCTGCATTTGATGACATGTCAAGCTTGGTTTCGACCGGGACCAATAAAATTTAATGTTCAAGGTCATTGTGACCTTGACCTTTGGCACAATGACCTAAAAATATGTAGAGTTCTTCCTCTCATCATTCTCAACACACATGGCAAGTTGGGTTTCAATCGGGAATGCATAATTTTAATAATTAAGAGAGCTGGAACCAGCCCCGACCGATAAAATTCTGCTTGAGCAGAGCTGGAACAGAGAATGTTGAGGAGCTGACAGTTGCTCGTCGATGCTCAGTGGTTCTCTCCGGGTTCTCTGGCTTCCTCCACCTGTAAAACTGTCATGGTCATAAATAGCCATTGTGCATAAGTATGTGACCTTAAGCACCAATAAATAAATAGAGAGTTGAAACCAACACTGATCGATAAAACACTAAATTGAAGGTCACTGTGACCTTTACTTTTGACACAATAACCCCAAAATAAATAGGGTTCTTTCTTTCATCTGCTCAACCCATAAGCCAATTTTAGTATCAACTGGGCAAGCAAAATTTGAATGAGTGAAGCCAACTCAGGTAAATGTTTTAATTTTAAGGTCACTGTGACCTTGACCTTTGGCACAATGACCTAAAAATAAATAGGGTTCTTCCTCTCATCATTCTTGACCCACATGTCAAGTTTGGTTTCAGTTGGCCACGGCTATATCCTCCCGAAATGTTTTTTTTTTGTTTTGTTTTGGGGGGAGGGGGGGGGGATAAAAAAAACAAAACCCAATTATATCCAAAAATAAAATAATGCTGCTTCTCTCCCAATCCAATCTCAAGTATACTGCAGTTTGAGTTCAGAGTTTGGCAGACATTATCAACATTGTAGTATAATACATCGAGTTAATAGCTTAATATGTTGTTGTATTTATTGATTTATTTATTGGTGTTTAAGGTCACATATTTCTGCACAATGGCTAACCATGACAGTGACAGTTTTACGGGTAGAGGAAGCCGGAGTACCCGGAGAGAACCACCAAGCAACAGCGAGCAACTGTCAGCTCCCCAACATACCAACTTCACACAAGCAGGATTAGCACTGGTTGAAGACAGGTGCACCACTGACGTGCAGTAGTACACAATGTCACCGTGCCCCCACGTGGGCAATGGGGGTGAAGTGTCTTGAACAAGGACACAACGCGGTTGCCGCAGGTGGGATTCAAACTGAGGACCTCTCGGCTTGCAGTCTGCATCTCTACCAACTGAGCCACCGTGCCCCCAACATGTTGTTGAATGATAAGTCGTTGCATCTGTAAGAAATGATCCACATCACTTTGAACAAAAAAATGTGCCTAACCACATGCTGTGGACAGACTTGACATGCATTCAAACTCGCACAATGGAAATAATATATTTTAGCACTATTTTTATGAATTTTTCTAAACTGCTACAATAAGAATGCAATGATAAGTAATTCAACTTTGCATATGATAAGAACATAATGCAACATGAAGCATTGCATATGCCCTTTCCTGCAATACCAACATGGGCAATACACATATTATTCAATTTTCTCCTATTCAACAAAAAGTATTCCCATGGACAAAAAAACAAATGTAAAAATTTCATATGGACAGTTTTTCCAACTCTAAAATGGTAACATAACTGTGGTACGTTGCAAGGATATAACCTGCAAAATGTGGATATCCTTTCCAGAAAGACTGGTCTATCATCATAACAAAGGACATCAAAATTCAACAACCAATGCTGGAGTTATAATGCAAATGTTCATATGCCAAGTTTTCTAAGGGTAACAAGTGTCTGTATGCATGGATAAAACCTGCAATACCATGGATGTCTTTTCCCCCATGCTGGCCTCTCACCATACCACAAGACATCAAATGACAGTTACAATGCAAAATGTTCATATGGAAAGTTTTATAAGTGTAACAAGGGTCATAACTCTGGCATGTAAACATGGACAAAAATCAGGATGCGTGGACATCCTTTCCCCTGTGCTGGTCTCTCATCATATTAAAGGATATCATAATCTGCCCACAGATGACTTATAATGCAAAATCCTCGTACAGTCAGTTTTATCACTGTAACAAGGGCCATAACTCTGGTATACATGCATGGACGAAACCCACAATATGTGGATATTCTTCCCCCCATACTGGTTTGTCAGTATACCAAAGGACACCAAAATCTGACAACCGATGCTTGATTTATAATGCAACATGTTTGTACAGAAGTATGGGTGGAATGATGGATGGACAAAGCCTTTGACTATATACCCCCAAAATCTCCAACGGAGGTCAGTGGCACAACAAGAGGACTTATAGTCTACCTTTTTGAAGAGTTTGAATTCTTAAAACAGATCAATCAAGACAAAGCCTTGCAATCCATGAGCTTATGAAATGGCTGAATTCACCCACTACTAGGCAAAGATTTTGTCATTTAGTTTTTGTGATTTTTCAGTTTTTCCTTCTGACAAGATAGTTTATAAAGACTCATTGGAATGAGATGATTAAGCTTTCTGCATTGAGGGTGTCAAAACTTTTATTCTGGAAAAAACAATGAAATGATTCAGTGTTATTTGGAAAAAAATATTGTGATCGCTTCATACTTAATGTGTCAGGTTATGTGTTCTACCTAACACACCTCGAAACAAGAGTCTTACAAAATTTTTTCTGAAATAACTATAAATTTTTGGGGATGTCCAAAAGATAGCTTAAAACCATATATCTAAACAAGCTCAATGGGCTTATTCCAATGATGAGTGATAAGATATGTTGTGGAAGCTAAAATTTAACAACAACAAAATTTGAATAGCTTGATTTAAGCACAATGCTGATCGGATTAGGCAATTGTGCAACTCAAAGGGTTAAATAGGCATATGTCAGACATTTTATTTCAGAGGAATATTCCTTTATCCAGAAATAGTTAATTACCACTATTATGATGAAGAGTTAAGAATTTAACCCTTCACGTATAGTAACAACCAAAACCAGCAGCACTACTCATGCAGAATTCTCTTTCCACTTTTTTTCTATTTTGTCGCCAAAATACAGATTAACCCTTACTGAGCTCATTCCAATGAGGAAAAATAAACTTTCTTTTGGAAAAGATTTTAGAAAGTTTTCAGTTATTCAAGAAACACTTTGGACGCATCCTGTTTTATTTATTTGGGGTAAAGGCTTAAGTCTTTCCCTAACTAACGAATTGGATGCATCTACCTATGTAATATACAAACACAAAAAAATTTTGGGGGGAAATGTCAACAAAACCATGTCATGTGACCCTCACTGGAACAAGCTCATTGAGCTTGTTCCAATGAAGGATCACATGATATGGTTTTGTTGACATTTGTTGATAAATTTGAAAAAATATTTTCAAAAATAAATTTTGATATCGTGTGCACTGGGTAAAGTGTTAAAAAATAATATCTTTCTTAACTGGTTGGGTACTAGAAGCCACTATCATGGCTCTACTGAAAAGTGCTGAAAGCCACTTTAGTGGCTTTACTCTGTTATACACTAGTTTGTTATTGGCTCAGCAGCAGAAAAATAAATTTTAATATAAATTAGTTTTGTTACAATTTATTGGAGAGTGCCAACTGGCACTCTCCAATGAATTGTAACAAAACAATTATTTATGAACAGTATATTGCTAAACTAAGTCTTCTCTTGCTGGTAGCGTAGTGTCTTTAAAAAAAATACTCGCATTACAAATGACCACCAAAAAATAATTAAGCACTCTACCAGTTAATAAAAAACCTCAGAGTTTTGTTAATTGGTTGTTTTTGTCAAGTCTCTTTATCTTTAGACTGTACTGTGATTCACAAACTACAAATACAAATCTCTGTCCTCATTGATGAGCAGAGAAAAGTTTTAAAACAGAAAATAGCATACCTTTCTGAGCAAATATCTGTGTCTCTCATCCATCTGAAAACAAAAATAGTACAATCTATATCAAAATCTGAAATGTGGAATAGAAAAAAAAAACAAGTAAAATACAGGAAACATAAAAGAGATGAGAAACAGGACATTATGAGCAGAGGTTATTTGTTTTGACAAACAAGGTATGAAAAGAAGAGAAATGAAAGTGTCAATGACACTGTAGCTCAACTTGTCAAGACAAAGACATGTACATGTATAGTATGTGACATAGCAATGACAAACATCTAGGTAATGACCTGATAACAAAGATACATATAAAGTATTGTAACGGTCTGAACATAAATACTGACCGTTGCCTGTAACAAATGTATAGGTAAAGTATTGTAAAGGTGGGTGACAGTCAGATGCTAAACTAGAAAAAAATCTTTGAGTCCCAGAGTGGGTCTGACTGAACCCCAAAATATTTGTTCTCATAGCACAGTGATAACAAAGGCACCCCAAAACACACTCATTCCTGTCCCAAGGTGAAAACAAAGGTACCCAAGAAGTTTCGTGAAGATCAGTTCAAAAATATGAGCTGTGTAGAAGTTGTGACAAAAAACTGATTGGACCTAATTTCGGTACAAAATGGCCACTGGCAGCCATCTTGAATTTTCGACTTCACTCAGAAAAACTCGTTCTCGTCCCAAGGTGACAACAAAGATACCCAAGAAGTTTTGTGAAGATCGGTTCGTAAATACAGCCTCTAGCCCAAGCCGTATTGACATGTGCACTTACAGTGTATAAGTAGCACTGAATAAATCAAAGTTCATCTAATTTGCATAATTTCTGCTTGAGAAAAAAACCCGTACTATATGTGATGTATTCCATGTTACTAAACATTCATACAAAAATTTATTCAAATCAGAACTTTCATACAGAAGTTCTGTACAAAAGACTGATTGCACTAATTTTGGTACAAAATGGCTGCTGGTGGCCATCTTGAATTTTGGACCACCCCCAAAAACACTCGTTCTCATCCCACGGTGATAACAAAGGTACCCAAGAAGTTTCGTAAAGATCGGTTCATAAATACGGCCTCTAGCCTGAGCCGAATAGAAGTTGTGTACAAAAAACTTATTAGACCTAATTTCGGTACAAAATGGCCACTGGCAGCCATCTTGAATTTTGGACCGCACCCAGAAACACTCGTTCTCGTCCCAAGGTGATAACAAAGGTATCCAAGACGTTTCGTGAAGATCGGTTCATAAATACAGACTCTAGCCCGAGCCGTATTGACATGTGTACTTACTGTGTGTGAGTAGCACTGAAAAAATCAAAGTTCATCTAATTTGCATAATTTCTGCACGAGAAAAAAACCCGTATTATATGTGATGTATCCCATGGTACTAAACATTCACACCAAAAATTATTCAAATCAGCTCTTTCATATGGAAGTTCTGTGCAAAAATCTGATTGCACCAAATTTTGTACAAAATGGCTGCCATCGGCCATCTTGAATTTCGGACCGGACCCCAAAACAATCGTTCTCGTCCCACGGTGATAACAAAGGTACCCAAGGAGTTTCGTAAAGATCGGTTCATAAATACGGCCTCTAGCCCGAGCCGTATAGGGATTTGCACTTACAGTGCTGAAAGTAACACCAATAAACATCAAAGTTAGTCTAATTTGCATAATATAAGCACGAGAAAAAAACCCATATGATATGTAATGTATCTCATGGTACTAAACATTCATACGAACAATTATTCAAATCAGAGCATTCATATGGAAGTTCTGTACAAAAAAAAAATTTCTGCATCGTCGGTACAAAATGGCTGCTGGCAGCCATCTTGAATTTCGGACTGCACCCAAAAACACTCGTTCTCATCCCACGGTCATAACAAAGGTACCCAAGAAGTTTCGTAAAGATTGGTTCATAAATACGGCCTCTAGCCCGAGCCATAGCAGCTTGGCACTTACAGCTCTGAAAGTAACACTAAATAAATCAAAGTCAGTCTAATTTGCATAATTTACGCACGAGAAAAAAACCCATATTATATGTGATGTATCCGATGGTATTAACATTTATACAAAACTTTATTCAAATCAGAACTTTCATACAGAAGTTCTGTACAAAATACTGATTTTTGCATCATCGGTACAAAATGGCCGCTGGCAGCCATCTTGAATTTCGGACCATAACTAAAAACACTCGTTCCTGTCCCAGGGTCATAACAAAGGTACACAAGAAGTTTCGTAAAGATCGGTTCATAAATACGACCTCTAGCCCGAGCCATAGCCAATTGTTGACGTACGGACAGATGGACGACGGACGACGGGCCATGACAATAGCTCAAATTTGACTTCGTCAAAGTTGAGCTAAAAATTGTTAACTTCCAATTATGTGTTCCCTTCATATATATGTTTTGCAATTTATTTTTCAAATAAGAATGCGAGATGGAACATCAAATTCTGAGACCAATAGATGTTCACAAGAAATTATCAAAGGATGTGAATCTGTAATATGTTCAATAGTCCAGACAAACCTGTAGCTAAAACTCTACTTAGACAAATCTGTAACTGTGAAATGTATTCTTTCTGTTTCAGAGACATATGTTGAAGTCTCTTATGGTGACTGTCACACTCATAGCCTTCATTTGACTTTTATCAGCAATTTTTTTTGTTTACAATTTTTTTGAAACTGTTTACAACTACTCTCCAGTAGGCTGTTGTAATGGTAATGTATTTCTTATTGAAGTTGGCTTTCAAAAGAGGAACTGTGCAAGGAAACAATACTCAGGATTCAAAACATCTGTATCAGGAAAATGGAGGCAAAGGCAACAAGTATGCTTTGCTAAGTGTTGTCAGTTTGATTCATAGATTTTTAAGAGTTGAATGAATTTTCTGTGTTATTGAGGTTCAAGGTCACTTTCAGTATATATGTCTATACTGCAACCACAACACAAGTGTGAAGTCCAGATCAACCATCGATTTATATTCATGGTGCCCACTTTAGGAGACTATCAACCAATGTATTGCTTGCTGGATCCCATTTCACCATGGGAGTAGAACCTGTACCACGGTAAACAAGCACTTAATCACTTCTTGAGGTTTCCAAGGGGAGACTGACGAAAAACAAATTTTCTTTGATAGTAGTTATAAAATGGTAGGCACTGAATGAAAGCATCACTAATAATGACAAACAAGAAAAAAGAGCAATATGAAACATTGCATATACCCCCTCCTTCAATACCATGGATAGCACATGCTGCTCATTGGTGTGGTGGTATTTCACAAGATGGCATAAATGTCTGCATTTTGAACAAACAAATGAACACACATGCAAACTAATTCGGTTAATTTCCCTTTGCATACCCATTCATCGTGGGCAATATAAATGTTATTCTATTTATGCTGCCATTCAATAAAAATCATTTCCATGGGCAAAAACATTACAAAAAGTAGATAGGGACAAGTTTTTTCTAAGTCATAACGGTAATAAGTATGCATGGACAAAACCTGCAATATGTGGATATCCTTTCCCCCATACTGCTCTATCAATACATTAAAAGCTGTAACAGGTGTCAAAGGGACATAACTCTGGTATGTATTTATGGACAAAATCTGCAATATGGGGATATCATTTCCCCCATGCTGGTCTCTCACCATACCAAAGGAGATAAAAAATTTTACACCCAATGCTTGAGTTACAATGCAAAAAGTTTGTATGGAAGGTTTACTAAGTGTAACAAGGGCAAAAAGCTGGTATGTGTGGGTCGTTATCCTTCTCCCTGCTGGTTTGTCATCATACTAAAGTACATCAAAATCTGACAACTGATGCTTGCATTATATAATGTGAAACCTATGTACAGAAGTACGAATCAACTCATCCCTTGACAACAGGGTTCCTAACTGGCACCAGTGCTGGAATTGGAACCACAGTAAATATGACATTTATGCAGTACCGGTTTTGAGCCCCCAGAATGGTCAGCAAATGGTACCAAGTGACTGCCATAAGCGCACAAGCAAAGCAGATGCTTTCTGCAAAAATTGAGGAATAATTCTTTGAGAATCATTATGTGTCAATGGCTGGCATTTTTGTTGCATGTGGTGAGTCATATAATTACATATTTTATTGACCAGGAGTAAAAAAAATATATAACCAAATGACATTGTATGAAGCTGATTACACGGAGAGGCCTGAAATTTGTTTTCTGTCAGACAGTGACAATGAAGTTTTTTTCTGACACACAGTGGTATGTCTGCTGAGTTTTATAGGAGTATCACAACAAGGAATATACACAATTAAAACAAGAGCTGGACTGTCATCCGGTGCATACCCCCACGTGGTGTACCGCCAAGTATGGGCATACCTATGACCAACAAACATTATTTATGAATATTCTCTTATGGACTGACGGACGGATGCACAGATGGGTGCAATCCAGTATACCACCCCACCCCCATTTTCTCTGAACGTTTTCAACAATTTCTAAGTCAAAATGTATGGTAAATTGTTTGGTGTTTGGAAGTTTTATGCAATGAGGCAGAAGCCTTTCTCATAGGCAAACTGCATGCCATATTTCACTGAAATCTGATAACCCTAATCCAGTATACCCCCACCCACCTCCCACCCCCATTTTCTTCGAAAGTTTTCAACAATTTCCAAGTCAAAAGGTATGGTAAATTGTTTGGTGTTTGGAAGTTTTATGCAATGAGGCAGAAGCCTTTGTCATAGGCTAACTGCATGCCATATTTCACTGAAATCTGATAACCCATACCTGAGATACAGGCTGAACAGACAAATAATGTCTATTTCCTACAATTTCTAAGTCAACAAGTAATAAACAAAAACAAAAAAATAACTAGTGTGGGCATTGTGGGCATACCTATGACCAACGTGGGCATACCTATGACCAACAAATATTATAGAAAATAATAATTTACTTAAGTTATGAAAGTTCTGAATATTCTCAGACGGACTCACACATGGACGGACAGATAGACAGATGCACGGACACATGTAATCCAGTATACCCCCATTTTCTTTGAAAGTGGGAGTATAATGCGTGACATAATTGAAAGTTATGCCCCCATCCCCACCATGATTGGACTTAACTTCCATGCTGCACATACATGCCTTGTATATAAAGCATGTGGTATTTTTCAATTTGCCTTTTCAGAGGCACAGGGTGGTAAGAAAAAGTGTGTGTGTGTGGGAGTGGGTCACCAATATAACAAAAAGTGGGGGTCAAAAATGAGGGGTATAGCCCAGATTTCTTTTTTTGGGTGGGGAGGGGGGGCACAGGTAGAAAGATAAAATGAACCTGAGCATGGCAGGGGGGATGGGAGGGTATGTCAGACTCTTCTCCCATAGGTGGAGGTCTGGAACATTTTGAAAAAAATTAGATCCCCTCATGTTATATCTGGTGGCTGCAGGAGAGGGGGGGCCGGGGGAATTGGTGAAATACAACACTAAAGTATTCTTGGTATTCATAAGATTGTTTTTCTTGCTGAGGGAGTGCACATGATCCCTATTAGACCCATTAGCTACACCCATATCAGTTTCAAGCATGTAGGAACATGAGAGAGGGCCGGCGGTCAATCACCAGGTGATAAGAACCTCGTTGGTTGAACACAAAACACACCTGAGATCAATAACCATACTAAATTCCTGAAATACATTATGGAGTAATAATTTGTGCATTTGAACTGGAAATAAGGCACTTCATTGATGTTTGATGCAGTTGGGGATGGTACATGTATTTATTATATACTGACCTATAAATTATAGAAAACAGAGTGGGAAAATACTTATCATATCTCTCGTAGTGAATATATAAAAATTTTCTAATTCACTGTCTTGAGAATGCTATGAAATCACTCCTGTGTATCAAGGCTATTGTTGTTCATGAATGATGAAATAAGTTAAGTGTTATTATATTTATATTAAATATACTACATGTTAAAATTTGATACATTTATGAGGTACACCAACGAAAGTATATGGGAACTATATTTTATCACATCAGACTATTAATCAGAAAAGTTCAACAATCAGGTGTGGGCTTTCGTGCTTCAATTTGAAAACTAATCAAACAAGGTGAATACCACAGATTTACCGCTGAAAACTTCCAATAACTGAAATGAGTGTAATAAAAAATTTAGTGTTTTTTGAGTAGATGCTGAAAATTATCTCATTTGTGACTGAGACAAGCTACTCGCGAAAAACATTTGACTTGGTTACTCAAAAAACACTAGATATCAGTAGTGGAAACTGATAATATACCCCCAAGGATTCAACACAGGATTCCTCACACCCAAAAATGGCAGTATAGACCCACCATTTACTACAGGAATTCCCATAGGAAACAAGGGGACTGCTTTGGACCTTTAAGTTTGTGGCAAAAACACTCTGACTTTTGTGTGTTTATCACCCCAGGTTTCCTATGGGAATTTCTAGTAAATTTTGGGTCAAAACTGACATTTTTATATCACAATTCTCGAGAAGAATGGGGGGTATACTGGATTATATGCATCTGTCCATCCATCACAGCGATATCTCAGCCGCGAGTTGATGGATTTCAATGAAATTTGGTAGGAGGGATCCTTGTGACTAGCCGTTGATGTATGTTATATAAAAAAGTTGTCCATATATTTTTTACGAGACTTCTAGTCCTTACTTTGTCAATTTTTCATGATGTTTTCCTGACTGCTGTGATATCTCAGCAGTGAGTGGATGGATTTCAATGAAATTTGGTACGAGGGATTCTTGTGACAAGCCGCTCCTGCACATGTTATAGAAAAGTTGCCTGCATATTTTTACTAGAGTTACAGTCCTTACTTTGCCAATTTTTCGTGATTTTTTTGGTCCTCACTTTGTTTTTAATTCATTTATGCTTCATCAGTCCAGCACTGCAGTGAGGGTATAATTCCATTCAACAATATCTCTTGTGGCTGTATGGGAAATCCTGTGCTAAAACCCTTGGGGATGCATGCCCATTTTCTACTAATGATATCCTCTATATATACAAATATGTACAAAAAAGTGTCAGAATTGAGTTCGATCCCACCAAGGATTCACTTGCTTTTATTTACTTGTGAACATTCAGAACAGAGCTGGCTGTTACCTTTACATGCTTTTGAAGTTTAAAGTTGCACTGCAGGTAAAAATTTGGAGAAAAGTGCAGTCACCACTACGTGATGTATCTATGCTTGGGGAAAAAAATGCCCATGACCACCCCTCCCCCCACCCACTCCAGCTCTGCCCCCAGTAGCTAAATTAAATAGAACAAGTTTTAAACATATCTCATGGACCAACCATGGCAAGATGGCCAAATCAAATAAACAGACAAACAATGTTGCAGATAACAATCTCAAAGACCCAAACAATAAGGGAAAAGCAAAGTGTGCTGGATGTAAAGCTTTCATCGTCCATGCCCAGAGCAACACGAGTGGGATGAAGAAGCATCTTCTAACAAAATAAAAGATCTCACGCAACATGTCCTCTGTTGATCTCTCAAAAGGTTGGTGCAACTCAGTGGATGTCTCAGAACTTCCTTCATAGATTTCAAAATCTTCATTAAATTAACCCGTTACCCAATGCAATGACCAAAACCGGCCAGTGCTATTCACAAAAATCACCATTCAATTTTCATTATTTTTTCATTTTTTATCACAAAAACATAGCTTATGACCCATCATTGGAACGAGCTCAACTTGAGCTCGTAAGATGAGCTCGTTACAATGAGGTCATAAGCTATGTTTTTGAGACAAAAAAATGGAAAAATTAGTCCTTCAAGAATTTTGTTTGTAAGTGTCATCCGCTTTTTGTGTTATGTAAAGGGTTAAAAGGGCTTTACTGCTCAACCTATGTACAATTAACAGGTTAAATTCATTCTGAAGGCATACTAAATGATATGTTTTTTGAAAGTTACATGCAAATAACAGAATTGTTAATTAAGAGATTGTCTGAAATACAAACATGATCGCTCAATGAAATAAGGTCAAAAGGTTTATTCAAAAGACATTTATAAGCATTTTTAGAAGTAAAATATTGAAAAATTACTGGTTTGTGTCTGGACATACTGTTATAAGGATTCAATTCATTTGATGAATTTCTTGTGTGGAAAAAAATAACTTATGTCCCATCATTGGAACAAGCTTGTTGGTCGAGAGAAAACTGAAAAAATGATAAAATTTGAATGGCAATTTTTGGGGATTAGCACTGGCCAGTTATGGCAGTTACATTAGGTAAAGGTTAAAATGAATAGGAGTTTCTAGATAAGGCATACCAGAGGATTTTTCCAATGTTCAACCTTTTATATAATATATATACATATAATTGTTTAACAATCTCAATGTAGTGACCATCTACAACTGGATAATTGCTACATTCACATTGATGAACCATTAACATACAAAGTGCATCTTCAAGTCAGTTTTTGATCTACCAAGTCGGTGTCAATGACAGGATGTTTTGGATCGCATTTGAGCATCTTCAATGAGTCACGATTTCATACAAAATTTATTAAACAAGTTCACCAAATGTAATGTGAACTTATCTTCAATGAGGCTCAAATCAAATTAATGTTTCATGATTGTTTTTCTAAAACAATGTAACTTTTGAACACAATTTGGAAATAAAATACTGTTGAAACCAAAACAAAATTAGTTGCACTTCATATAGAATATATTGCCTTGGAGAATCCGCTTATCAAATGTGTAAATGGGTGGATCTACTGTAATTGAAAACATACCATGATTTCATTAGAGAGTTCTGGCTAAAGAAAAAACAAAAAAAACAAAATGGATGTGGCCATATAATAGGTTGTTCTTTCTTCACAAATACATTACACTGGTGTTTAGACAGTAATTACGTGATAAAAATCACTATTGATAAAAATAGTAAATAATAATAGCCCCAAAGTAACAATTAGTTTCACAACACAATCATACTCTCATTAATTTCATCATAAAATGTTGTCCTAAACATTTCAGTTGCAATTCTGGTCAGAATTTCCTGTATGTGTTATTAACTAATTTATTTGTCATGAAGTTGTCAAATAAATCAATTGCTTATAATCTACTTTTCAGAAAAATAGGTAAGTTCCTGACCTTCTATTTCATATTAAAATTATAACACATACATTGTCGTTTACCATCAGTTAATCAACTGAACTCTAAAGAATAACCCTGTTTTTAACTTTTTGTTTATAAAAATGAATCCATTAAAGGAAAGTTGAACTGAGTTTTAATTTTTTACCATCGGCCAAATCTGCCCATTTAATTTACAAATTGAGCAGTTCAAAACATTTCATCAAAACCATATCATGTGATCCCTCAATTGGAACAAGCTCACCGAGCTTAGTCCACTGATGGGGATCACATGAAATGGATTTGTTGAAATCTTGTAAACTATTTGGAAAAATTGTTTTTTAAATATCACCATTGATAAAAATAGAGGACATCTAAGCTGTTTTAGTGAATATCGGGAATTATCTCATGAGTGTGGACCTGAAAGTTTTATGAAAAATAATACTTTCAGGTCCACATGAATGAGATAATTCCCAATATTCACTAAAATAGCACAGATTTTCTTTTTGTTCTATGCTATGTGACAATTTACTGCACGACATTCAAGGTGACGTCATGCGCCAAAGTGTGTGGAAAATAAAACTTTCAGGCCCACACTCCTGAGATAATCCCAGATATTCACTAAAATAGTGTAGATTTTCTTTTTATTATATGCTACATGATATTTTACTGCGCAATATTCAGCCCAATTCGACTGAAAACAGTTTGAAGACAATAACAAAGATCTGCCGATCGTTCCTTCAATGTGACGTTAAAGGTGGCATCATGCACCGAAGTGTGACATCATTTAGGAAGATACTGGGGGATATTTTTGATAATTTGCGATAATTCACAGGCTAGCATATCATAACAATTATTATTATTAATCACTATTTATCAAAATCAATTTTTGATATAATGTGCATTGGTTGAAGGGTCAATATACTTAAAAACAAGACCTATTGACTGACTTCTTTATTACTGGATTTACGTCTAGGTACAGGGATAACCCTTTAACCAATGTAGATGATATAAAAATTTATTATTTCAAATATTCTTTTTCCAAATTTTTCAAAACATATTGGCAAAATCAAATCATGTGAACCCTCATTGTATGGTCACATGATGTGGTTTTGTTGAAATTTTGTGAAATATAATTTCTTTTCACCTGCTTTATTTGGAAATTTAATGGGCAAATGCGACTGATTTGTTTGGTAAAGGGTTAAAGGTTATATATCTTTGGAATAAAAATACTTTTCACCAAATCAATAACATGAGAGTCAAAATAATATTCCACTATACAAGGCTACTTGATGCATATGTTTGTTCCATGGATATATGTTTGCACAGACAGATGGCAAACATGACAATAAAGACCTAAAATAACTCTACAAAAATGATAACTACTTTGTACTGCAACACTAAAAATACAATCTGCATGTGTAAATAAAATTCAAACCTAAACCTGTTCATTTTACCAAACCTATTCTTCACCAACAACCAAGAAAAATCTTTGCAGACATGTTAAAAGCTTGTATTCAATTTGTTTTTATTTACTGTGCTTTAAAGGACTTCCACCACAGGCATTGATTCTGGGTACTATTTTACCAGTGAAGCAGAACTTGTATACCACAGAAAACAATCACTCTTTCACTTCCCGGGGACCCACAGCGGATCCCATTGCTATATCATGACCAGAGCATAAATATAAAGACAAGATTAGCTTTTCGCTTATTCAAATATTTGTTTATTCATTTATTAAGGTTTAGTGACACTTTAACAGACAAGGTCATATCGCATCGGTGACAGTTTTATGAGTGGAGGAAGCAAGAGAGAACCACTGAGCAACGACGAACAGCTGCCAGCTCCCCAACACTGTAACTCCACACTGCAGCACAGGCAGGGTTAGACTGGTTGAAGACATGCACACCATCGACGTGCAGTATGCCTTAGTACACGGCGTCACTGTGCCTCTATGTGGACAATCGGGGTTAAGTGCCTTGCCCAAGGACACAACGTGGGAGTCTGAATCGATCGCTCAGATGGTCATCCATCCAAGGACTAACCGGGCTCGGTGTTGCTTAACTTCGGTGATCTGACGAGAACCGGTTACTGCAAAGCCATAGCACTCCCCGGCTTATTCAAATACTGCCCACTTAAGAGGACTCACACCCCAGGGGATTGGTTACCACATTTAATTATAACAGTAAATGAGAACCCATTGGCCACAGTAATTGAGCACTGCTATATTTATCAAGGTTCCAAAGGGGACTTTAAACAGGTGCTCCAAAATTCAGTCATATGGAATTGTTCAAGGGAAAGGTTACATTACTTTCGAAGTGATTTCAGTTGGTCTTGGCTGCCTACAGCAAAGGTTTGACAAGAAGTCGCTACCAATTCACTCAAATTTTGGAAAATTTAATGAAAATTATCAAATCCTCTTAGGGTTTGTGGCTTTAACTGTTAACCTGGCAAGTATTTTCTTGAATTTCTCATAAACTCAAGTCAAAACTGCTGTAAAGCAGCCATGACTCGATTTGATGGGAAATCGAATGAAATAAAGCAGCAAGAAAACATTAAGACAAATCCTATAGGGAATATTTCCACAAGTTGGTTCTATGGTCTGTAAGGTAAAAGTAGCATCTAATAATTTATGAGGGGAGGAAGTTTATCAAAGAATATAATAAAATGACAAAATTTTAGTTAATTTAACCATTTACCTAACATGAATAGGGGCAAAACTTGCAAAAACAAGGGCAATGAGTTGGCACAGCCAACAGATGCTCCCCAAATGCCAAGGGTGGCTGTACCCCCAGTGGTTATAAACCTATGTATAAAATTTTGTTTCATTTTGTTCAGTCAAACTAAAAGTTATCGCCCAGAAACCAATAGCAATGTGTCTTCTAAGTCAAAAAGGTGCCATAACTCTGTCCAAAAAATATCGGACCAATCCCAACCTGTATTATGAGGTTATAAATCTTATAAAATTTTGTTTCATTCTGTTCACTCAAACTAAAGTTATTGTCTGGAAACCAATATCAACATGTTTTCAAAGTCGGGAAAGGGCCATAACTCAGCCAAAAAATATTGGCCCAAGCCCGCTATCAATCCCAACCTCTATCATCTGGTTATAAACCGATGTACAAAATTTTGTTTCATTTTGTTCAGTCAATGTCCAGTTATCATAAGGAAACCATTTGTTTTGGATAGCCGGCCGGACAGACAGATGGACGCTCCTGAAATCAGGGTTTCTGTGGCTAAAATATTTGAGGAATTTAAAATGCATGGACAACCACTAAAAACATTTTTTTAAGTCTAATTTCTGGGTGGTAGCAAACCCTAACCCTTTCAGCTTACTGACCCTTACCCTAACATAAAATCCCTGAAAATACAATACCCACTTTTTGTCACTTTTTAGCCACATAAACCATTTTAGTCACACAACCCACTTTTTTTAGACACATAAACACCATTTGTTACTTCAAATTTATGTGGCTGGTCACATAAATCGGACCAGTCACATAAATCGGACCAGGCACATAACAGTGCTGTGTACCAACAACTAGGCACATAAACCCGAATTTGTTTGGTCAGACAGACAGATGGACAGACAGACAGACAACATTTTTTCGGGGAGCATAAAAATATCTTCAATAAGTAAGTTTTAAGTTTTATTGTAAGTATTGAATAGCTAATGTTTAAATTTCAATTTTCTATTATAATAAACCTGTATCGAAGGGTTATAAGCTATGTTTTGGAAGTGAATATAGAAAACATAATTAAATTTTAGAAGTGATTTTTTGTGAATAGTGTGGACAGAACATGGCCGTTAAATTACGTGAAGGTTTAATGTTTGTATCATTAACCTATTTTAACTGGTAAAATGGCTATTCAACTGACATGGTTCCACTGTATGCATCAAGCAGTGAGGCACAATTCATTCCCAGCCCATCTGTTTCTACTCTATTATTCCTGAGTAAAAACATAAAACTGTTTACTTACTCTCTACATGTTTATTAAGATGAGTCAATATATAGGTAACAATGTCAATATTTATTCATATTTTGTTGAGAAGTAATCTAGACACAAAATATTCACAGAGACAAGTTTATTCCTTTTTGTTATTTAATAGTTCAGAGATTAACTAGATCAGTTTACATGAAAAACTCAGATAAATTTAATTTTAAGTCCTGTCAGTAACCAAAATAACACAAGCAACAACTTTATTTGAATAAAATAGCTAATGGCTTCATTTGAATAAAATAGCTAACAAGTCAGACTGTTTGATTGTTGTTTAAGATCAACTCCACCAACAAAAAAACCCTTGACAAAAAAAGATATTGAGTTTCAAGAAGGCAATTTTTTCACCCTTCACTTCAGAATCTGACATAAAATGCCCATCCACAGAAATAGAAAACTCTCAACATTTTTAAATAACTTTTCATTTTTTTTCTGCTATAGTCAGCTTATTTATAATGGCAATTCTGTCAAAAAACATTGTTAAGCCTGAGTTACTGACAGTCTTCCAAGAAAAATTGAAAAGATAAAATTTGAACAGGTTCAGTTCTGAATTGCACTGACTATCAGTGAAAAGTAATACCAGTGTACAAATTATTCTTATCATTAAATATTTGGATATTAAAATTTAAGCTATGTTGTGAACAACTGACCTAAGCAGCACAACTTAGAAAAAAAACATTACAATTTGATTAAAAGTAAGTTGTGCATGTAATTTCATGCAAAAAAAGGAAATGTCGCAGAAAATAATACCCTCCAATTACATCTTGTGTCGATTGACATCTATGCTGCATATATTGAATAAGATGTTGGATCTTGATTTGAAATATCACCTCTCGTTTAGCAGTTAGTGTGTGTTTTAGCTTTTGATGACTGTGTACATGTTGTCAGTTGTGCACAAAACATCCTAGCTGGTCCCATGGGTGCTTAACGGGGCTCATACCTGATGAGAATGGTGGCCAGTACAACACATTCACCCTATTCTGCTCCAGAACCTCAGATATCAGTCTCTCAGAATGAGGTCTGACATTGTCTTACTGGCAGAGTGCTGTTTATGTGGTCTTGGAGAAATGGTAGAAAGAACGGCTGCTGTATCTTGCTCAAGTTATGGTCAGACTTACTTCTACCATGATAAGTGGTATTTTGTGCCCCGTCAGAAATGCTTTTACACACCAATACACTTGAGCCTCTCCAGTAATAGACCTCACTTACAGTGTCATTCTATAGAATTCATCTCTCATTGCTACACTCAAACACATATGACAATGAAGTGGAAACATTGTAGAGGTTTGGGAAAAGATGATTTGCTTAACCGTTGAATTAACACATGAAGAATAACAGATTTTTTTTCACATTTTGCCTCTAAATAAGACAAGATCATTCCAATAAAGGGTTGTATGTTATGTTTTGGAAGCCAAAATTGAAAAAGTAATAAAAATCGGAATAATGATTTTCATCAATAGTGTTGCTAATTGAATATGGCCACTGTGTAAAGTAAAAGACTTTAGAGTTAGGCAATGAAGTCATACTCTAAATGATAGCAAATCTAGTATACTTCGAGTTTTCAGTTATAATTAGCAGTAAATATGGCATGTTCAATTCACAAGTTTCCTTGTTAAATTGTGATCATAATTTAAAGGTATGCACATTCACAAGGAAAGGGCTGTGGTTATCAATGAGTTAACAACTGATTGTTTATGATCAATATAACAGATATTTACAATCAACTCAATTACCCCAGGATACAAACAATTACTGCCCAAGTAATACTGAACTAAGAGGTTTATGGGTAATCTGATTTCTTGAGAATGAATAAAAGCCAATATAATGGAACAATACACAGCTCTGAAACAAAGTCACCTATTCTTATTATGGTGATCAATCACATTCATTCGATCAAGAACACAATGGGATAAATTGCAGTTACCAATTGTACAGGGTGGTTCAACATACATCAGCCTCACAACAATGTACAGCAGTATTATTGTAAGTAATTAGTGCTGGCTGGTATTTACAATTTATCCTCTGGGTACCTGTTTAGTTTTGAGACTGATTCACATTGAGGCTCACAGAGGGTAAATTTAGTGATCATCACTAAATTCACCCTCTGTGGACCTCATTTTGCAGATGGCAGTCTGCTTATTTTCTGGCCTGGCAGTATATAAGTTGTTTATTTATTGGCATTTAAGGTCATTATCAGCATCTATGGCTATGTCACGACCAAAACACAAGTATGAAATCAAGTATCACAAACTGTTTATACCTGTACTGCCCACTTCAGAGGACTTCCACCCCAGACGCTGGTGACCAGGTCCTTTTTTATCAATAAAACAGAACTTGCTTACAACAGTAAACAAGTACTGCTCCACTCCCTGGGTTAGCCATGGGGTGGCAATGTGGGAAAAATCAAACATCAGTTTTACATCCAAAATCTTTAAGCCTGCTTTACCTGTCAAGTTCACGCAAACTGCATCATAATTCTGGGGACCCCTTCAAGGGCCCCCAAAAGATCAGCGGTGACTAAAAATTTGTCAGGCACCAAAGATCTAATGAGGTCTCTGGAATTTGAGTTCTTGAAGCAATCCTGAAAACTAGCCTTATATTAGGCTCTATGAAAACATGCTCTGAGGCATTTTGTGCCTACATGTGATGTGCTTAGCGCCTGGGTTCAATGATGATTGGATTACTGGTAGATCCGGAGAGACATGGTTAGTTCAATTGGGAATTTTACTGTCTATTTAACACTGGGAATGGAGCAAAAATCTGGCTCCTAAATGGCCCTGAATTAAACCACAAGAGGCCGGTACAAGACAACTCTGCCCAGGGCAACTACTTTCAGGGGCAGCCATATGCAGGTTAACATTTGATCCCCAATCTCTGATTCTGATAACCCTTTACCCAACACGGATAGCAGATAACGTCATCATTTTTTGTCTCAAAAACATAGCTTATGGCCCCTCATTGGAACAAGTTTGTTGAGCTTGTTCAATGAAGGCTCATTAGCTTTGTTTAATAAAATTTGGCAAATACATTGGTGTTACTTTGACCAGGTAGTCTGTGACCTTAACGTTGATGGATACAGACCTTATTGTGATTGCTGGCATACTGTCTATTGACAATACATACTATTATAAATTTCGTTCAAAAATACACAGTGGTTAAGAAATTATGGCTCGGAGAAACAAAATGTTGACGCCGGATGACGGATGGACGGATGGCTAAACGGACGGATGGACGGACGGATGATACAGACCTTATTATGATTGATGGCACACTGCCTAGTGACAATACATAATTATGGTAAAGAAATTATGACTCGGACAAACAAAATGTTGACATTTTCCTGAATGTTACCTTTACCATGTCGCCTATGACCTTGACCTTGATGGATACAAACCTTATTATGATTGATGGCACACTGCCTAGTGACAATACATACTGTTATAAAGTTTTGTTAAAAAATATCCAGTGGTAAAGAAATTATAGCTTGGAGAAACAAAATGTTGACGCTGGACGACAATACATACTGTTATAAAGTTTTGTTAAAAAATATCCAGTGGTAAAGAAATTATGGCTCGGAGAAAGAAAATGTTGACGCAGGACGACAGACGGATGGAGGGGCAGATTGACGGACGGACGGACAGATGATACAGACCTTATTATGATTGAAGGCATACTGCCTAGTGACAATACATAATTATGGTAAAGAAATAGAAATTATGGCTCGGACAAACAAAATGTTGATGCCAGACGACGGACGGACAGCTAGATGAACAGACATTCCAACATTTGGATAGATTGTGACCAGGACTTATGTGGCTAAGAAAAGTTATGTTCATCCAAATATTATGTGGTGTCCAACTATTATGTGGCTAAAAAACCAATATTATGTGGCTTCCAACTATAGTGTGGCTGAAAAATAGAATATTATGTGTCTATGAATTAGTTAATGGCAACAAAATGTACCATTATACAATCAGAATATGATGGAATTATATCAGATGTAACCAGATGCAGCTGATAACAATGCTGTAGCTCAGAACAGTGGAAGAGGAATAATTAGCCACATAATATTTGGAATAATTAGCAACATAATATTTGGATTTGGACATGGACCTCCATGTCCTCCATGTCCATGGACATTTTTGCTTCCAACTTAGGGTGGGGGGGGGGGCTATAAAATTAAATAGGCTAGATATGTCCAACAGATCATTTTAAAAAGGTCAGCTGAACCCTTTAGCCACGTAAAAGAAATTGGCCACATGAGTATTCTGTTTTATCAAATCAAAGCCACATAAGTATCGTAATATAAACATGGATGGACGGACGGATGATACAGACCTTATTATGATTGATGGCCCACTGCCTAGTGACAATACATTATGGTAAAGAAATTATGGCTCGGACAAACAAAATGTTGACGTTTTCCTGAGTGTTACCCTTACCATGTCGCCTGTGACCTTGACCTTGATGGATACAGACCTTATTATGATTGATGGCACACTGCCTAGTGACAATACATACTGTTATAAAGTTTTGTTAAAAAATATCCAGGGGTAAAGAAATTATAGCTCGGACAAACAAAATGTTGACGCCAGATGACAGACGGATGGATGGACAACGGACAACTCGATATCAGAAAAGCTCTGCTGACTTTGTCAGACGGAACTAATAAATGCGGTGGTTTTGACTGCAACACACATTCACCCTTCTTTTGAACAGTAGGGGTTGATCCAAACATGAACGGTAAGGTTGTAATTTATTTTTTTAGTTTGGTACATCCTTTAGGCTTCTGACTGGAGGATCTGAAGATTTTTAAAAAAAACATCATCATATTGCACTAAGGTAAAATTTGGGCTCCCATTGGGAGCCCAAATATTAACCCAGGGACTCGATTTGAACAAATGGGAATCTGACCACACTAGAGATGTTGTATACCAAATATAAAAGGATTCTGACTGGTGGATCTCAAGAAGACGATTTTGAAAATTTCCTCATATGCACTTAGTTGAAATTCAGGCTCCTATAGCCCCAAATATTGACCCAGGGACCCAATTTGAACAAACTTGAATATGACCCCCACTAGAGATGTTGCATACCACATATGAAAGCATTCTGACTGATGGATCTGAAGAAGATTGTTAAAGAAATTTCCTCATATTGCACTAAGTTAAAATTCCTCATATTGCACTAAGAATCAAGCTGAAATTCAGGCTCCTATAGGGAGCTCAAATATTGATCCATGGACCTAATTTGAAAAAAAATTGAATATGACCCCCCCACTAGAGATGTTGTATACCACATATGAAAGCATTCTGACTGATGGATCTGAAGAAGATGGTTAAAAAAATTTCCTCATATTGCACCAAGTTATAATTCCTCATATTGCACCAAGAATCAGCCGCACCCCCCCCCCACCCCCACCCCACCCCACCCCTCCCATCCCCACCCCTGAGATCTTATATACCAATCTTGGTCCAGTGGTTTATGAGAAGTTGATTATGTTAAGTTCATGCGGACGGACGATGCACAGAAAGTGATCACTTAAGGGCCTCCCACTGACTTCCAGTCAGGTCAGCTAAAAATGTAAATGGTGCTTTGGAAAACCAGGATTTGGATATGTATATCACACTGATGGAAAACTTTGGACAGGTTACATTCAAGTAGCAGCTTAACCTCTGCCTGCGTGCATGTAAGTGCACTATGTTCTTCATCAATAGCTGTACAAAGTATTTTATTGTTCAAATGGCATAGTGGGTCCAATATTTATTTTTCACATGAATGAAGAGACAATATTAAGGAGCACAGTATAGAAGGCAACCATCCATTCCAAGTGTTTTATGGCAACATAAATCTAAAAATTATAACATTTTAAATGTCATATCACTTCCTTGTCAAAAACAATAATTGATCAAGTTCTCATTTTCATAGTTTTACAGAATAATTTACAATGAACAATTGACAGCTGAGAAGACATACATGAGTGGCCAAAGTATTATTACATCGACCAATAAACATAACTTGATGAGTTACAATGTTCTAACAGCAGCAGTGGTTCTACAATCATTCAGAGAAATATAATTAGACTCTTCACAAAGAAATTAGATGAATGTTTCGAGGTAAAGAAGCTTAACCATTTACCCAATGTACAGAATATCAAAATTTATTATTTTATTTTTTTTTTTAGTTTTTCAAAAAATTTCAACAAAATCATGTGACCCACCCCCACCTCCCATGGAACAGGCTTGTTCCAATGTGGGGGTAACATGATATGGTTTTGTTGATTTTTTGTTTAAAAAATACATGTTTTTCATCTGATTAATAAAATACGTGGACGGATGCAGACGATTCATCAGGTAAAGGGTTAGAGGAATGCCTTTTTTTGCAAGTGGAAAATATATTTTAAAAAAATAGGATTATTCAATAAACAAGAATTTGGTAACTTTCCTATATTCTGGGAATTGGAATATTTATTCTATCATGCAACTTATGTTTGACAGTGCATTGTCAAACCAGATACAATAGATAAAATGCTTATGTATGTGAATTACAGAGGCCAAAGTAGTCTGTAAAGATGGATAGTCTGGGGGCTGTGAGCAGCAATTTTTTGAAAGCTCGCAACATTTACTTTTCAACAGGTAAGGTTTATCTGCTCACGATAAGGTGCTAAACTCAATAATAAGTACGATGTTTTCTTCATGTTATCTGGGGTGGGTGGGGGGGGGGGGGGGGGGGGGAACAGAATAGTTTATTAGTTAGTCACAGGAATGTCCATATAAACAAAAATATCTGACAAATGAAAAAAACTACCAGAACAAATTGCGCTAATCCCCAATAAGGTATGATCAGAAATGGCCGAACTCCATTCGATATCACTCCTTGGACAAAATTACTCCAGTGTGCCATATTTGGGCTATCTATCTTGAAAACTGTCAGAACAAATAGCCAACAAAGGCAAGGCAGAGAGATGAAAGAGTGAGAGAGGAGCACATTTATTAGTATTGGGCAGGCCTCGAAAGGTTTAAAAATTTCTGCCTGTCACTTCCAAATTTTCACCTGCACACTGGAACTTACATATGATTTGCAAGTATTTTCTACCATGAGTGAATAATGTGACATAATTTTTAATATACTGTGTATGATTGTATTTCAAATATATATTTTCTGGGAATCAATGATTGCTTGGTCATCCAAGTGATCACCTGCACCTGTGAAAACTCCAAATTAATTAGTGACATGGAATTCCTCACGGCACAGATGAAAGACACTCTGTTGGTACTGACCACCGGTTCACCCATCAACTGGAATGTCCAAGTTCATGGTGACAGCATTCAGATCACCATCAAATAGCACATGGATCCATCCAAGGGTAGTGGTAGTACCTTTTCGCGGGGCCTCCTCCGGTACTGGTCCACACCCTGGAAATCCTGAAAAGGGCCAGCAGCATCAAACGAAGAAGAGCAAGAGAAAACCACCGTTCGCCAAACACAGGGACACCAGGCGATTGGAGGTATGACTTGATAAAAGGGTTGAAAATGAGAACCTAGAGAAGGAGAGAGAGACAAAAATTAATTCATCTCCACTACCTACTCCACCCACACCAAGCCATACTTCCCCAAGGAAGTCGGAAGGTAGGTAGGAGTCTGAGAAGGAGATTGAGGAGATGGATGCCAATCTATTCAAACCTGGTTCCCCTTTAAGTCTGGACCATCAAGCAACAATTCCGCACTGTTTTCAGCTCTGGCACCTGACTGTCAGGACCCTGACATTACAAGACCACCATCACCCCAGGTAGAATCACTGAGAGATTCATCGAACGGTTGGACAACATCTGCATTAAACAACATGGAGAACTAAAACTGGACTTTGTGAGCTCAATCGAAGAAATCATAGATTTCACCCAGAACCACGCTGGCTGCTCACAAGAAAACATCTACCATTTCAATAGACTCAGTCACGACAAATTTCGCAACCCCAATTTCCACAGATGGATGAAAGAGAAAGAAAAAACAAACTCATCCTCTACACCACAGCCAGCTCCTTCTAAAAAGAACCAGAAAAGACAAAGACATAGGCGCCACTAATTACCTGGACACTTTCCTCCTTTAACACGCCCGGACATGTAGTTGTAAAATTGTAAACAGTTAAAGAGGGTTGAAAGGGGCTTGCTCCATAGCGTCCCTGTGTTCCTCCAGTGTGCAAAAAACATTGGATTCGGTTTGGCTACTTTTTGGGCTATATCCATCATCTCTGAACAAATGTTGGTGGCCTTCATACAAAAATATTTTTGGAAGCTCACTCCAGGCGCAAACTTATTTTCCTTCACCAGAAATATTTTGTTGTTCAAGTGCATGGCAGAACCTCAAATTACCCATCCTAATTCATATTATGACAAATTTATGACTCCTGTGACACTTTTAAACATTTAGTCCCTTTACAGCCACAGACTACCACTTTTACATTGTGCTGAAAAAGTTGTCTCAAATGTTTTCTTCCTTGATTAATCCACAGGCAGGATGCATTTATGTAGACAGTAATTTCATACAATTGTTGGCTGCCTGTACAGGCAGCCAACAATAATGTAAAAAAAATAACACTGCCAAGTCATCTGCAGCTGTGTACACGTATATACGTATATTATACGGTGGTTATTAACATAAAAGACTACAGCCTTAAACTGAGTGCTGGTCTAAACTTAGGAACTTTGGTCAAAGCAACCAATGAACTGGTCAAAATGTGACCTCACAATTGTCGAAACGTTAACAAAGGACAGAAATATTATGTTTTTACATCAAAAAAAATTTCTCCAATGAAGAAGACTTTAGTTTTTCATATTCTTTGACTCGGGTCAAATGTACCCTAAATAAACTATAGGTGTGACTGTCCCAAATGGGCCTGTTGATAACCCTCTGCCACCATATTCTAAGACAAAAAGGGTATAACTCTGGCAAAAAAAACCCAATCAAAACTATAATTACAGGTGCACAGGTTCCCATGACAGTGAACATCCATACCAAGTTTCAAAGGAATCGACCCATAAATAGCTTAGAAAATCTGCAGACAAAATTATATCGGTAGATGGATGGATGGACATACAGACAGAAAAAGTGATTATACACACCCCCCCACAACTCATTGAGGAGGGAGGGGGTATAAAAATTGGAAATATTTTAGGTTTTTAAAACTGTTCAAATCATTCAATGGAAGTTGTATTCTACTGTTCTGCACCATCCCTGCATGAGCAATGAGCCATGCCATATGAGGTTTTTACAAATGCACTTTTATGGACGTTTTCACCAAGATGTGAATGATGGAGATGTTTCGACCAATTTTGTTCGGAGGATGTTTTTACTTCAAGGACGTGTTGACCGGCACTCTGCAAGTGTTAACTGGTGGTCAACAAAACAGGCAACAGACCAAATGAATGATTGACTGACTAAAGAGTTGGTCAATTAAATCACAGATGGGTATTCCATATTCGTGTGTTTCAACAGACACTCAAATTTTCCACAAGGCACAACCCGACTTGACAGTGACCCGGGACATGTGGACTTATAACCAATAAACACTTCATTGAATTACTTTAGAATATTTTTCAGCTCAGGTTTTCAAGCACCTTGATTTACATTTGTGAGATGTTTGATGCGTTTATGTTTATTGAATGAGATGATTGTTTTTCAGTTTTGTTTGTGTATTTCTGGATGCCATGAATTGGGAATGAGAAAGTGTCAAGAGAGGATGTGTGCACACTCCATATGGTTTCTTAACCAATCGTATTGCTGCATTGCTCAGTAACATAAATATAGTTTAAGCAAAATGATGTCAATGTATTTTTTACGAAAAATAATAAATAAAATATTAATAGATTTGAATACTTTTAAACATTTACACAATCTTGATGCTTTGATTTCAAAATCAAATCATTCAGTAAAAATTAAGTGACCTGTCGCACGTGAAAAGGAATGTTTTATTTCCACCTGTCACCACTTAATTTCTGACTGTTGGCGATAGATGGACGGAAGAACATTTTGAGCTCTTGAAAGTATAGTAAATTTGTATTATAAATTACATACAATTTGCAAGTATGTTCAATTATGGGGTATTCAGTTATGCTGGACTGCTGAATGGGCCTGATTATGTTTAGAAAGCCATTGCCCCTGCTCTACGCACTGGCAAAACTAAATTAAGGGGAGCAATAATTGCTTTCCTAAAGCTATAAAAAAGCATATAACTTTCCATAATTTGAGTTAAAAATCAAAATGACCATGAAAATCAGATATTATGGCTCCTCTGGAGTGATTTAAGGAAGGGTTTTGTGGCTTCCGTGATTTTCAAATGATCAGAACTGGCTGAATATTGAAAATGTTCCCCATAATTATGTTAAATGTTTTTTATTTCCTTTTTCAAATATAACTTTGCTTGGTTCAAACCAAATCTTCTGGACTTTTGTACATTTCTCTGTTAACTAGGAACACGCTGGACATTCCATTCATCACATATTTGCAATGGGTAATCCTGTCTTAAACAAATGAGAAGCAAACAAGAACTCCTATTATGCATCTTCAAACAAAAAAATCAGTAAAACTGATGGATGCCCCCAACAGTCGATTTAGTTAACAAGCAGATTCATACAATTGTGGTCACCCACTATGGAAAATAGTTTGGCACATATCTCTGAAATGCAGGGACTGAAACTCTGCTGAAAAATATGCAGGCAAATTTTTTATAACATGTGCAGGAGCGGCTTTGTGACAAGGATTCTTTCGGGGAGCATAAAAATTTTCTTCAATGTGGCCACTGCAGCTAGCATACACCACACACGAGTTTCCAAGTGAAAAATGAAAATTTATTATTGAACAGTGAACTTTCATATTACTATATGCATAAAAATACAACACAATACTCTTCAAGTCAAGTATATGAAGTGGTAAGCCGACTTACTGGCACATTAAATGAAAATGCTTTGAAAAGGAACTTTCTGGCATGTGTGCAATAGATTTTATTTATGTAATGAATGGCTTTACTGAACAGCAAAAACCAATTCCTGTGGTAACACCCATCAAAGGAACAAGGAAGCTCATTTCAAGAGATGTGTTATAAGCAATGTTTTTTAAGCAGAAAATTTTAGTTACTTTACCCTGAAATTCTCAGATTAATTTTATAACTACTGCATCTACTAACACACAGCTGTAGATGACTTTAAAACAGTGTTACTTCATCATTGTTTAATGCCTGTATAGGCAGCCAACAATGCTGTAAAAACAATGTCATGATAAGTAGAGTTCTTGAGGAAGATAATACACTTGGGCCAAATTTTTCAATGCAATAAAAAAGGGGCATTTTGTGGCTGTTTGGGGACCTAAGGGATAAAAGAGATATTGGTTACATCATCTGTAAAAGGTTTTAGAGCTTGACAAGTGGTAAAGGCTTTTGGGCACATCATGAAGATCAGAAGTAGAAATTTCAAACATTTTCCAGTATCTCATGCATTACCAGGTTTGTTAAATCTGGTGACATAAACTAACTGTGGATGCTGTGGAATAATGACTCTCCCAATTAAGTGAGAGATACATTCTACAAAAGCTGAAGATCCTGATATACTGTTAAAAAGAAATTTTGCCACAAAGCAGCTACTATGGTGATTTCCTCACATAGCGCTAACCATGTTGCAGGGTCCTGTCCCCACTCCCACCCCCCAGCTTTGGACAAAAAGTACTTTTTTCACCACCACTAAATTAACTAAAGCCAAATTTAACACACAATTAGCATCATAGAGGAGATTCAACCACCATTTGAACAAAAAGTACTTTTTAACCACTACTAAATTTCTCCAAGCCAAATTTAACACATATTTAGCGTCACTGAGATCTTTCGCCTGCTATTGTCAGGCACTTATAAATTTCTGAGACAACCGTAATCTTTTAACGTTTGTATGGAGAGAGGTTATTTAATCTGTAAAACTTGGACAACCACCCTTGCAATAGTATTAAGTAAACTGGAGAAACAGAATTTACTGTGTTGTGATTTTTCGAGTCTGCGTGAAAATTGTAGAAGCATCAGAAATCAACTACATGTATACAGAAAGAGAACGTTGATGACTTATTTTCACAGAATAATATCTTAAAAGAAAGCAGAAATGGGTTTTCGTAAACAGGATTTAAAGACTTTCATACAGGAATCAGATAAACATTTTTCAAGAAATCACAAATAACTTCTGTGCACGCATTCAACGTGTTCTATAAAGAAGACAGAAATGGATATTTTTGGCTCCTCTCACTTTTTGGTTGGATAAAAGACATGTATGAACTTCAGAAATGCATTGGGGCTTATAAAATGCAATTTCCACCAATTCTACAAAAATGTACTCAACTCCTGGGTGACCACCCCCCTGTTACAACCAATAATGTTACAACGCCGCATAGTGTTACACCAACGCATAATGTTACAAAAAATGTAGTAAACAACCGATAATGTTATAAACTCCGCATAATGTTATAACTTTTTTCAACCCGTTATGTTATAAAAATCGACGCATAATGTTATAACTTTTTTCAACCCGTTATGTTACAACAAATTAACCGATAATGTTATAACTTCTGTACACTAATTCCAGTTACAGCTTTTGTAGATGGACTTTACCACTTACCATTTACTGCCGCATAAAGGTATGTAAAATTTATACTAAAGAATTCTGCTCTGCTTAAGGCGAGGAGACCCCCCCCCCCCCCCCCAACTCCCAGGGATTTATCATAGAATGACCTAGTCGTGTTACATAGACGTGGATTATCCTGGTAACTCAATTGTGTGACGTCATTGCCATGATCATCCAGTGCCCGACATGGTAAAGGCGGGGGTGGTGGTGCTATTTTATCCAGTTGGAACGTTTACCAACATGCATAGTCTCCGCTTCTAGAAATGTAGTGCACACAGTCCCCTGACGCCTTTGGGGATGGGCAAATGCCTCTGTTTCTGCTTGTTTTGGGCATCTAAAACTCATTTGTCGCTTATTTCTTAGTCATAAGAATATCTTATTGTTCATTAATTTGACATTTTAACAACTAACAGTGAACGAAAATGAGGTGGAGTTAAAAGAGGTCAAAAAAGTTGGATGGAGTGAGGTAAATACGGTGGATGTGGCAGGTTGGTAGTGTCGCACGGAAGCCGAAGAATAAGATGCGAGACTGGGTAGGAAGAGGAATGGGGTTTAGGAGGATTGAAAGGGGTAGGCAGGGATTAGGCCGAGAACAAGAGGAGGTCATGGATTAGTACATCAGGGTGTTTGTGCAGAGAAAGCTATCTGAAAATACTATAAGAGAGTAGTGCTAGACGGTATGATAATATAGATGGTGGAGATGTTGGAAGTGATGAATTTGGGATTACAGGTTCTGGAAAAAGCAGAATCACTAGAACAGGCAGTATAGGGAGAAGGAGGAGATTGTGGAGGAGGAGTTATGTTGATGTTGTGGCGGTGTTGGTGATAGTGTTGAGTAGTTATGTATGTTGAAAATGAGCCATTTGTAGGACCCCGGAAGTGACGTCATGTCACGCGATTGGGCGGTCATGTTGGGTTGTCATGATAGTGCACGTGGGTGGCCATGTTGTGATGTCATTATCATGATAATAGGTGGTAGGAGTGCGTATGCGCAGCGCGTGTTGTTATGGGGACACGTGCTCCGTCTCACCCCTAACAAACCCAACAATAGATATCGAATTAATCCAAACAACCCGACAATCTTCAGAAAACTGACCAAACACTCCCGAAAACACTCCCAAATAAAGGTAGGATAGTGTCCTTAATGAGGGTATGAGACGTATGAAGAGGTAATCATTGCGCTCATTTTCATAGCTTTCATTTTGAGACGTATGATTTTGCGCGCATCGTGCTCATTTCCATAGCTTTCATTGCTTCATACGAAGAAAAGGGGGATTCCGTGGGTTTAGTATTCTTAAAATATAGGATGTATCGTTACCTAATGTCCGACCATATAATGGATGCGTAATTTATCACAGAAATGGGTTTATTACAATAATGGTTGGTTTATTACAATAGTGTTTTTTTAACTGAGAGATAAACTGGAAGGGGGAGGCGCCGTTTCTGTCCCCGGAGCCCTACTGCCCTTTGCCCCAGGAGCTCCTGAAGTCCCGGTCCCTCGAGTTTCTGGCGAGTTACTCAATTGGTACTGGCAGGATTCGGGAGTGTTTTCGGGAATGTTTTGGACAGTTTCCTGAAGATTGTCGGGTTGTTTGGATTAATTCGATATCTATTGTCGGGTTGTTAAGGGTGAGACGGAGCACGTGTCCCTATAACAACACGCGCTGCGCATACGCAATCCTACCACCTTTTTTCATGATAATGACATCACAACATGGCCACCCACGTGCACTATCATGACAACCCAACATGACCGCCCAGTCACGAGACATGAAGTCACTTCCGGGGTCCTACAAAATGGCTCATTTTCAACATACATAACTACTCAACACCATCACCAACACCGCCACGACACCAACATCAACACAACTCCTCCTTCACACCCTCCTCCTTCTCCCTATACTGCCTGTTCTAGTGATTCCGCCTTTTCCAGAACCTGTAATCCCAAATTCATCACTTCCACTTCTTCCAACATCTCCACCATCTATATTATCATACCGTCTAGCACTACTCTCTTATAGTATTCTCAGATAGCCTTCTCTGCACAATCACCCTGATGTACTAATCCATGACCTGCTCTCTTTCTCAGCCTAATCCCTGCCTACCCCTTTCAATCCTCCTAAACCCCATTCCTCTTCCTACCCAGTCTCGCATCTTATTCTTCGGCTTCCATGAGACACTGCTAACCCGCCACATCTACCATATGTACCTCGCTCCATCCAACTTTTTGACCTCTTTTAACTCCACCTCATTTTTGTTCACTGTTAGTTGTTAAAATGTCAAATTAATGAACAATAAGATATTCTTATGACTAAGAAATAAGCGACAAATGAGTTTTAGATGCCCAAAACAAGCAGAAACAGAGGCATTTGCCCATCCCAAAAGGCGTCAGGGGACTGTGTGCACTACATTTCTGGAAGCGGAGATTATGCATGTTGGTAAACGTTCCAATTGGATAAAATAGCACCCCTCCCCCACCACCCCCCGCCTTTACCATGTCAGGCACTGGATGATCATGGTAATGACGTCACACAATTGAGTTACCAGGATAATCCGCGTCTATGTAACATGACTAGGTCATTCTATGATAAATTCCCGGGAGTTGTGGGGGGGGGGGGGGGTGTCCTCGCCTTAAGCAGAGCAGAAACCTTTAGTATATTACAAACCTTGATGCGGCAATAAATGGTAAGTGGTAAAGTCCATCTGCAATAGCTGTAACTGGAATTAGTATACAGAAGTTATAACATTATCGGTTAATTTGTTGTAACATAACGGGTTGAAAAAAGTTATAACATTATGCGTCGATTTTTATAACATAACAGGTTGAAAAAAGTTATAACATTATGCGGAGTTTATAACATTATCGGTTGTTTACTACATTTTTTGTAACATTATGCGTTGGTGTAACATTATGCGGCGTTGTAACATTATCGGTTGTAACACCCCCCCCCCCCCCCCCCCCCCCCAACCTGAATTATTACTTTGAACCTCCAGCAAGTTTCAACTCATTTGGTGTTGGTCCCAGATCCATAGGTCATGCCATGCTTGAGCTATGAGTGTAACCCACTTTCCAAATTTTTGCCTCCGCACACTTTTCTGAGTGATGAAATACCCCTGTGATGATCTCAGTGAGCTTGACCTATATTTTGAACCCCCCCCCCCCCCCCCCCCCCCCCCCCCAAGTAGTTTTGACTCATTTGATGGATTTGAATGTCACAATTTATGGGAGAGTGCCCATAGACATTTTGCTAAAAACAGTAACACGGCAAATATATGTGAACAAATTTTGACAATGCAAAATATTTTAGCATTCTACCTGTCAAACGAGGCACTGCCTATCAGATTGAAGGCATGAGCTAAACTTAAGGAGGAACTACAGTTCACTTACCTGCATTCGGCGCTCTTCTCTGTTGGCTTTTGCTTGCTTCTGCATTTCTTTCATAGCCTCACCAGATAAAACAACATTTTTCTGTACCGCTTTCTGAAAAATGCGCTCAACAGATGTAAAAAACTGTCAAAATGATCAAAGTCACTTCTTAAATGACCTTACAAACCAATGTAATATGAGGTCAATTTTAATGTATTGAAAAAAAAACCTAAAATTGATTAAATGACACAGACCCATAGGCAAAGGCATTAAGCATATGTAAGTAAGTATATGAAGACAGAAATACCGAGTACATAATACTAGTGAACTCAATAAAATAGCACTGCTATAATTTTTGAAAAGCTTTAATTTCTATTTCTTTGAGGTGAGAATTTTTAAATGCTTCTCTTTATAACTGAAGTCCCAAATTACTGATTAGACCCTGTAAAACCTGGTTGGTTTTTAAACACTACCATCAAGTGTAATTGCTTCTTGATGCTTACCTTTGGACCTGCTGCTGGTGGGGCTTTTGCTGGGGTTTTCTTTTCTTTCTTTTCATCCTTATCTGAAATATATGCAGAAATTTCTTTGTGAAACAAAACTGAATAAATAATTAATTTGTAACTATCAGAACCTGTCATTAAACAGACAACCAGAAATTAATTCATAAACAAGCTCAGGCAAGCAACATGTTAACGACATTTGCTTTGAAACAGAATCTTAATCAAAATCAGGCTCAAAATGAGGCAGAATATGAATAAAACAAGATTTCATCATGAATATTATTCATCATAATTTATTAATATGAATGTTATCACCATCAGAGAGCCCTTCCCAAATGTATCATGCACATGTGTATATAACAGCCTTTCATCAGAACAGCCTTTCATACACTGGAGTTCTACAACCATTATAGAATAGATCAGGGCTCAAAGAGACTTTGAGTTATTGAATTTGTTGAGATTTATTGGTAGAGAAATTGTTACAGTTTATTATAGAATACAAATGACACTCTCCCCAAATTCAAAAGGATTACCTCAGATTTGGATTACCTAAAAAGTTAAGATAACCTTTTTGGGGTTGGCATAACTCTTTGTCCAATACACACGATTTCAAAATTTGTTATTTAAATTATTATTTTTCTTCAAACTTTTCAAAAAATCTCAACAAAACCATATAATGTGACCACGTCATTGGAATGTAATTTATAAGTTTGTTCCAATGAGGGATCACAATATGGTTTTGTTGGAAAGTTTTGATTTTTTCCCAACTAAACTGTTTGTAAATTATATGGATGAATGCAGATGAATTGTAGCTAAAGGGTTAATTTGTGAATTTGTTTGGACTTGCAGTAGGCATATTATCTTGATGTGCTTCATATTCAAGAATCAAACTGTAGTTATTTCATATGACATGTACTTGTTTTGATTCAGTTCAGGGAGAGAACATTATGTACTTTTTTAGGAAGAGAAAGATAAAATATACTATTTGAAAAAAGTAGGGGATATTTGATAAAAGTGAGATATATATCTATATTTTCATCAAAAAGGCAGTTGAGGCATTGCACTGTGACATCTGGTGAATGCTTTCAGAGATAGTTGGGTGTCTGACAAGCACACATTCCATGCACTGAACTGTAGAAGACATGGACGGTCAGAGAATTGACCACATTCAGTCCATGACCTCAATACCTTGTAAATCCTCCTCAGTTCGTGAGACAAGTGTGGATCCAACATGGCATACTCCTCACCAAACGTCCAATATCAGCTTGACTGATGTTATTCCATTCTTCCTGCAGTGCAGCGGTGAGTACTTGGACATTGGTAGGGGGCTGTTGGCGTTGCCGTAGGCACCTGCCAAGCATATCCCAGACGTGCTCGATTGATGAAAGGTCTGGATTTAGTACTGGCCAAGGCAATGTAGTGATGTTCTGCTCCTGGAGGAACTCTGTAGTGACACGGGCCGTGTGTGCTCTTGCATTGTCATCTTGAAAAATGAATTGATGGCCGTGACATCACGCAAATGGCACCACATGAGCAGCTAACATGTTGTCACAGTAGTACTGCCCTGGATGACATATAATGTTGTTTTGCTTGTCATGGCTATGCCTCTCCACACCATAACCGATCCACCACCAAAACGATCATGCTGTCTGACGGTTATGTCATGGTATCATTCGTCGCCGCCACACTTTGTTTTGTCTGCCGTGGAACTCAATTGTAAACCTCGATCCAGTTACTAATGAACACGGACTCGAATCATTTTTTTTTTAATTATGCATTGTTGCTGTCTAGAGAAAGCTTTCATTCAACGTTGGACCAGTCAACTGAACCAAGATGGCCACCAGTGGCCAATTCATGATGCTTCCATGGCTGCCATCTTGGATTTGGTTTCCGTCCAATAACAAATGAATATTGACTCAAATCAGATTCATTTTTAAGCTCCCTAAGAACCTCTCCGGGGGCATTACATTTTCACCATGTCCATCCATCTGTCCATACATTAACTTTTGGTTTCCGTAAAATAACTAAAGGATCACTTATTTCATCAGATCATAATTTTAGGGGTAACTTGTGGATGACAAGACAATGCTTCCTCTCGATTTTGGTCCAGCTAGCCAATTTTCCATCCAATAACTAATGAATGCAGACTCGAATCATTTTTATTTTTTTAATTATGCATTGTTGGTGTCTAGAGGAAACTTCCTTTCGATTTTCGACCACTCAGCTGATCCAAGATGGCCACCAGTGGCCATTTCATTATGGTGGCCATTTCATTATGGTGGTCATCTTGAATTTGGTTTCTGTCCAATAACTAATAAATACTGACTTGATTCAATTTCAGTTTTTGTTTATGCATTATTGGTGCCTGGAGGAAGCTTCCATTCGATTTTGGTTCAGCTCGCTAATTCAACATGACTGCCATACTGAATTTGGTTTCCATCCAATAACCAATGAATGCTGCCTCGAATCATTTTTATTTCTTAATTATGCATTGTTGGTGTCTGGGGGAAGCTTCCTTTCAATTTTGGATTAGTCAGCTGAAGCAAGATGGCCTCCAGTGGTCAATTCATAATGGCTTCCATGCCAGCCATCTTGAATGTGATTTCTGTCCAATAGCTAATGAATACTGACTCGAATCAATTTAAATTTTTGGTTATGCATTGTTGGTGTCCAAAGGAAGCTTCCTTTTGATTTTGTATCAGCTAGCCAATTCAATATATCCGCCATGGTGGCCATATTGAATTGGGTTTCCATCCAATAACTAATGAATGCTGACTCAAATTAATTTTTTTTTTTTTATGCATTATTGGTGCCAAGAGGAAGCTTCCTTTTGATTTGGTTATTCCCCAAGAGACTTACCTACCCTTTTATGACACTATTGGGGGCATATGCCACACTTTGCATCACACTTGTTTGCTATTTGTCTTCAGCCTGGTAATGTATCCTTCACCCCATTTCTTTTGAGAAGGACGACAGCTCAAAATGATATATTCACTCAAATTGTGGGACCTTTAACCTATTGAACTAGCAGCTTCTTTCCCAAAATGCTTGATAAATCATAATGTCTTTCAATACCAAAATGCGAGAAGAAATTTGAGTAATCTTTGTTAACAACTTATTTGAAAATCAAAAGACAAGTAAATGTCTTTTACTCATTTACCATGTGGATTTGAGTAATTTTTCAGCATCTGTGACATCTAATTTAATCTTTACCAAACACATTTTGAAAAGTGTTGAGTAATATGTACAAAAATGTCCAATCACTAATTATTATGTGTACCCAAATTTTTGTTACTTCCAAATCATATCCTATGATCCGTCATCGCAATGAGGTAGTTGAGCCCCATCCAATCAGCACTAGCATCAAGAGGTTAGGGTAAGGGGGCAACTGCCCCAGGACGTTTGATGTTTTTAAGCAGTGTAGGTTGACCTATCGATACATCTGAGCTGAAAGTCGTGGGAAGGCTTTTGGTATGTGCCTCCAATGCTGGTGGAGGTGGCAGCAAGAGTATATAGTTGCATTACTGACCAGGTTCCATTCATATCAAAAAAAGCTACTTGTTCCGGTTTGTTGGTTTTCAACCGGTCTTTCGTGCATCGTGGTGGTCACGATCATTTTTCAAGAAAAAATGCACCATACACACAGAAAGAAAAGGTAATAAATTACCCAAATTGTAAGGAAATAATTGAGTAGGTATTGTCCAAAAAATGCAGGCGAATGCTTCTGCTAGCACTGCAAAAAAACTTTTGGAGGGGAGGACCCCCAGTCTCCCCACTTATCATTTTGCATCTTTGGCACTCACAGGGCCCGTAATGCCCTTCCATGGACTGACGGGAAAGGAGAGTGATCACTCTCACTCGTCATCACTCTCCTAAACTTTTCACTAGGGAAGCAATTAATCACTCGTCTTCATGATGTAGGTAGAAATTACGTCTGAACATCAAGTTATATATTGTACTTCAATCACCCATTACATGACCCAATTAGGAGACGATACTTGCAAAACATCTTGCATAACTTAAATCTTTCATTTTTTGCTTAAACCATAGCTTATGACACCTACCGGTAACACGCTCAATGAGTTCGTTCCAGTAATGGGACATCAGCTATGTTTTTAGAGCAAAAATAACAAAATTTGTATTGTCATTTTCGTGTATAGTTCTGGCCAGTTTGAGTGGTCATAGTAGGTAAGGGGTTACAATGACTCTCCTGAATTTTTCACTCTCGCAAAATCAAAATAAGGAGAGTGATTTTTCACTCTCCTGCATTCTCTTCCCAGCAGTCACTGTGGCCTTCTACACATTGTCCCCAGAGCCCATCCTCACTCTTGGCAACCCTTCCAATCAGGGAGAAACTGTTTTTGAAGCAAACAATGAATATATTTTAGTTATTCTAAAACAAAGAAGTGTCATACGAGTTGTGTTAGATAAAAGGTTTTCATCATCATACATATGAAGTCAAAGACTGTGCATGTCCTATTTATTATTTATTTATTGGTGTTTAAAGTCACATACTTATGCACAATGGCTAATCGTGACCATGACAGTTTTATGGGCGGAGGAAGCCAGAGTACCCGGTGAGAACCACTGAGCATCGACGAGCAACTGTCAACTCAACATTCTAACTCTGTTCAAGCTCCGCTCAAGCAGGGTTACAGCGGTTGAAGATATGTGCACCATCGGCATGCAGTACGCCTTAGTACACAGCGTCATCATGCTCCCATGTAGGCAAGCGGGATAAAATGCCTTGCCCAAGTACACAACGTGGGTCGTCCCAGACGGTGATCAAACTCAGGCCCTCTAGCATAGAAGTCCAACAGTCTACCTACTACTGAGCCACCGCACCCCCGTGCATGTCCTATTACAAGTTAAATTATCCAATACCATTAATGACTAATTAGTACAAAAAATGCAGCATTCCAATTGCAATTAAAATTTTATATTGCAATTTAACTGTCAAATGTTTATGATAGCCATTTATAGCACATACAACTGAAGATACTTTATTCTAATTGAACATATTTCGAAAAGCAATGCTCTGCTATACACTTTCTAATATTGAAAAATTAAGATTCTATCATTGTATTGTCCCTTTAGTGCAATAAGATGTCATCCATAATGCTTTACCATTGCAGCCAGTGCTTGTTACACTCATGGGATGTTATAATAATTTTAGCCTATTCACAAATAATTGCATCCAATTTTCTTTTCACAATTTTTCTGTCTCAAAAACCTAGTTTATGACCTCCTATCATAACAAGCTTATCAAAGTCATTCCACTTAGAAGTCATCAGCTATATTTCAGATGCAAATTTTGAAAATTTACAATGGAACCCTGTTAAGTGAACAGCCACACTGACAGAAGAAATTATTTAGTTATTACGAGTCTTCAATAAAAAGGAATTTGGTAATTTCCTGTATTCGGGTGATAACCTGTGCATTTATTCTATTATATGTTGATTGACAGAGCTCATGGAAAATACAAACAGCTCACACAAAGAACCAAGTTCTCTTCTGATCTTCCACTGTTCATCTTTCCGAGGTTCTAGCATGAAATCCCCCCACCTTCCCCCACCACCAAAAATTCAAAATAATTCAAGATCCGAATTCAAAAAAGTAATCACAGAGAAATTTCTAAACTTATATCACTCAGGTCGAATGTAAGAACACCGAGTGACCTGATTGTGACCAGCATTCTGCCCCATATCTGTATTTATATATTGGTGTTTAATGTCATACTTCTGCACAATCACTAATCGTGACCGCAACATGGATATAAAGTCAAGTCCAACCAGTTGTTTATACCCATGTTGCCCTGTATCTGCAGTGTTTGTTTAATACATAAATATTTTAAATAACCTGAAATCACATCAATCCCATCATGAGGTCATATCCATACCCATTTGTACTCTGTATGCCCTTTTATCAGACTTTATGGATAGTGGATTGCAGGCATCACAGAAATTGTTAATGCCTCAGAATGCCTGTGAATTTATTTGCTGTTGACTATATTTGTGTCCTCACTTATGCCATTTTGCCCAATTTGAATGAAGTTTAATTAACTTTATGTATTTTGCAGTAAATTCACCTCACTAATACTGAAACTACTCATTCGTAACTTCTATGCTGTCTTGAAAATTCATGTTGTTGGAGGGGAATTGCAGGAAGGCAGCAAATTGGGCTATGCCACTCCCCTTAACCCTTTACCCAACGAATTGCCCGCGTAATATACAAATTCAGTAGCTGAAAAAATATTATATTTTGAAAAATTTCAACAAAACCTTATCATGTGACCCCTCTTTGGAATGAGCTCATCCCAAAGAGGGGTCACATGATATGGAATGTTGAAATTTTTTGAAAAAATTTAAGAAATATTTAAAATAATAAATTCTGAAATCATCTGCGTTGGGTAAAGGGTTAATGTAGTTATTGTTTTCACAATTATTTAATCGCTCATGTCTATGGATACTGTACAGTAGAACCTGTCTTCAGAGACCATTCAGACCTACCATTTTGCTAGGCAAAAGTGCAGGGTTTGCATTTTATCGGGGCTGATGAGCCCAGGCCCTGAGATCAGCCCTGAGAGTGCTTATGTCAGGGCTGTTTTTCCAGCCCCAACAAATTTAAAACAAAACTAAACTATTAAGACATGTTTAAAAACCAGCCCCGAGTAGGGCCGACCCTCAAATCTTGTGGACTTATTTCAGGCCCCGACCATTTTTCAAAATGCAAACCCTGAAATGTGGTCTCTCAAAACAGGTGGTCTCTCATGAGGTCCATTACAGAGTAAAAACAACCAAACAGGACAATGTCACAGCGGTCTCTCAAGACAGATGGTCTCTCACAAAAGTGGTCTTTCAAAACAGGTTTTACTGTACTTATAAATAATTCCTTCAATGCAAACATTTGATGTTTTGCGGCCAAATATGTCCATAAACATACAGAATTCAGTGGCTGTAAGAGTAATTAATTTTTTGATATTTTTGATTATCTTTTATTCAATTAAAAGGAGTTTACTGAACTTTACCCCATAACCTGAATGCAATTTAACAGGTAAAACTTGTACTGGAGGTATAGTAAACTGTTTGGTGTTTGTAAATTATGTTCAATTAACAGGGTTCTCAATTTTGCCATATCCAATTGAGTGGGCTCCATTGTAACTATACTTGTAAAAAACAAATTCACCTATTCATGTTAGGAAAAGTGTTAAAAATTAATGTTTATTATCATAGAGCAATTTTCAAAAAATCGACATACAATATTCTTTCTATAGAAGTTTGTGACAAGAAAAAAATACTGCCAATTCTTTTTTTTTTTCTTTTTGCTTCTCTTCATAATGATCAAATCTACAAATGCGGAAAGCCATTAAAATTATTATCAATAAGCACACAATATACAAAATGGATTGTAATTTTTAACTTTAAGCGTATTTTAAATTACACCTGTAAGATTTGCTTTGGAAAACAACTCTTTTGTTCTTTTGAACTTTCTGTTTCTAAAGACTTTTGTGACATTAGTATGCTCATTCTTTGATAAACAGCAGATTATGTAAAAACCTGGACGGATTCTGAGTATTAAACTGAAAAACATTTTAACACCTTACCTAACACAACTAGAAAGGCACTTGCACAAAATATTCTTGAACAATTAAAAATATTCATTTTGCCTCAAAAACATAGTTTATGACCACGCATTGGAACAAGTTCAATGAGCCTGTTCCAATAAGGGATCATAAGTTATGAGTTATGTTTCTGACAGGCGATTTTTCTGAATAACACTGGCTATTTTTGCCAATTAAATAAGGTTGGAGGGTTAAAATCTTTTGGAGCCAAAAACAGTTTTATTCAACTTTCATCCTCGATAATTTCCTAAAACACAGCTGAAAACTGATCAAATAGAAAGTGGGTTCCACAGACCCATTACAAGACATAGCAAACTAACTTTATGCTATTTGAGTCAGTTTGGGCCATTACGTTAGGTAAAGGGTTAACAGGGTTATTCAATTAACCCTTTATCCAACATACCGGCCAAAACTGGCTAGCTTTATTCACAAAAATCACCATTCAATTTTCACTATTTTTATAATTTTTTGTCCCAAAAACATAGCTGATGACCCCCTCATTGCAATGAGCTCAATGTGCTCATTCCAATGAGGGGTCATAAGCTATGTTTTTGATGCAAAAAAATGAAAAAAAAGTATTTATTCAAGAATTTTATTTGCAAGTGTCGTCTGCTTTTCATGTTAGGTACTAAAAGGTTAAAAGATGTGCAGTGGGCTCTACTATATCACTGTACATACAATGAAATTTCCCTGCATCCCTGAAAGCCTGATTTTATAATAATTCCCTTTCCTATGAAATAACGTAGGCGAGTTGTTAGTCACTCTCCTGGTGAATATTTTAGGAGAGTGATAGCAAGTGAGAGTGTTCACCCTCCACTCATGCCCATCTCGGTGAAGGGTTGATAGTTTCTTTCGACAGACAAGAGGTTAAAAATAACAAAAAAAAATCTATTATCATAAATCATGCACATTGTCAATAATACCTACTGAATGAGGTAATTTGTAGCTCTGCAGGGGATAAAAATGCTCGTCAAACCGATCCAAAAGTCAATAATAGAATCACCAATGCAGTAAACTACAGTGGAAATTATTATAATACGAAACATGATTACATTTTCTGGACACGCGAATGAGCTGTTATTGTTGTCCATGTTGCTACAGTAAGATCATTAACATGATACACCATTAAGCTTTTGACTCTTTGAACAGAAAAATGTAACAAAAAAAAGAACAAAACACATTGGGCTGTACTTGCCAAGTTAGTTTGTAGAAATCCTTACAATCCTTATTGTGTTCAGAATATGTTACAAATAAATCAATCCTACCAGTTAATTACTGAACTCAATAAAATAGCTAAAATCAGTATCTCAATGTAATTTATAACAGGCACTGATTCATGCTGGTCAGGCAAGGTTTAATTTTCAAAACTGGTCGGCCTGGACAAATGGGCCAAACGATCTTTAACCCTTCACCCAACGTAATAGCCAACAACAGCCAGTGCTATTCACAATGAAAGTGTCAATGACACTGTAGCTTAACTTGTGTGTTGTGTTTGATGAAAAGGATAATGTTCAATGTTTATGAAAGGATTATGAAATAAGACAAGAATTGTGATAATTGGGAATATGTTCATTTCTGTTCCCTGTATGCTATGTTTATGATAAAAATAATATGAGGTGTACACTGTACTAAAGAGCTGAGGGTTGGTTTAATATGACCTCACAGTTAATGTATGTGGCCCTCACAGTTAACGTATATCAACAAAAGTTACCAAGTTACAGTGAAATTATTCCAAAACGAGTCATCCTATCAAGTTACATTAAAATCCCTTCATAAATATGGCCTGTAGACTGTACTGAAGGTTTTCGGGCTTCAGGCCCCTGTAGCCGTCAGTTTCCCAATTGTGTCCAAAGGGGACATTCTCATCTAGACCTTTTATAAAGTCAACCTACCAAGTTACAATGAAATCCCTTAATAAATATGACCTGTAGACTGTGCTAAAGGCCTTTGGGCTTTGGGCTCTGGGAGCCATCATGGATGAATGATCACAACCAAAAGGGGACATTCTCATCTGGGCATCATCTGGAGTGATCCTGCAACGTTACAATGAAATCCCTTCATAAATATGACCTGTAGACTGTGCTCAAGATTTTTGGGCTTCGGGCCCCTGAAGCCGTCACAATTGACCAATCACGACCAAAAGGGGATGTCATCATCTAGGCATTATATGGAGTCAAACTTACGGGTTACAATGAAGTCCTTCAATAAATATGACCAATAGACTATGCTAAAGGTTTTGGGGTTTTGGGTTCGGGCAGCCATCAAGGCTGAATGATCGCAACCAAAAGGGGACGTTCTCATCTAGACATTATTTAGAGTCAACCTACCAAGGTACAATGAAATCCCTTCATAAATATAACCTGTAGACTGTGCTAAAGATTTTCGGGCTTTGGGCCCCTGTAGCCAACACAGTTGCCTAATGGTGTCCAAAAGGGGCTGTTCTCATCTAGACATTACATGAAGTCAACCTACCAAGTTACAATGAAATCCCTTCATAAATATGATCTGAAGACTGTGCTAAAGGTTTTCGGGCTTTAGGCTTGGGCAGCCTTCATGGTTGAATGATTGCAACCAAAAGGGGACATTCTCATCTGGACATCATCTGGAGTGATCCTATGAAGTTACAATGAAATCCCTTCATAAATATGATCTGTAGACTGTGCTCAAGATTTTCAGGCTTCAGGCACCTGTAGCCATCACAGTTGACCAACCATGACCAAAAGGGGATGTCATCATCTAGGCATTATTTGGAGTCAACCTAACAAGTTACAATGAAATCCTTCCATAAATACGACCTACAGACACGGTAAAGGTTTTTGGGCTCGGGCAGCCATCAAGGCTGAATGATCGTGACCAAAAGGGGATGTTCTCATCTGGACACTATTTGGAGTCATCCTACCAAGCTACAATGAAATCCCTTCATAATTATGACCTTTAGACTGTTCTAAAGGTTTTCGGGCTTTGGGCCCCTGAAGCCGTCACAGTTGCCCAAACGTGTCCAAAAGGGGACGTTCTTATCTAGACATTATATGAAGTCAACCTACCAAGTTACAATCAAATCCCTTCATAAATATGACCTGTAGACTGTGCTAAAGGTTTTTCGGGCTTCGGGCTCGGGCAGCCATCATGGTTGAATGATCGCAACCAAAGGGGACAATCTCATCTGGGCATCATCTGGAGTGATCCTGCAAAGTTGCAATAAAATCCCTTCATAAATATGACCTGCAGAGGTTTTCAAGGTTTTCGGCGCCTGTAGCCATCACAGTTGACCAATCACGACCAAAAGGGGATGTCATCATCTAGGCATTATATGGAGTCAACCTAACAGGTTACAATGAAATCCTTCTATAAATATAACCTTTTGCCTATGCTAAAGGTTTTTGGGCTCGTGCACCATCAAGGCTGAATGATCACAACCAAAATGGGACGTTCTCATCTACACATTGTTTGGAGTCGTCCTACCATGTTACAATGAAATCCCTTCATAAATATGATCTGTAGACTGTGCTAAATGTTTTCGGGCTTCGGGCACCTTTAGCCGTCAAAGTTGCCCAATCATGTCCAAAAGGGGACGTTCTCATCTAGACATTATATGAAGTCAAGTTACAATGAAATTCCTTCATAAATATGACCTGTAGACTGTGCTTAAGGTTTTTGGGCTTCAGGCTCGGGCAGCCATCATGTTGAATGATCGCAACCAAAGGGGACAATCTCATCTGGAGTGATCCTACGAAGTGACAATGAAATCCCTTCATAAATATGACCTGTAGACTGTGCTCAAGGTTTTCGGGCTTCGGGCACTCATGATCTAGACATTATATGGAGTCAGCCTAATAGGTTACAATGAAATCCTTCCATAAATATGACCTTTACCTATGCTAAAAGTTTTTGGGCTCAGGCACCCATCAAGGCTGAATGATCACTATCAAAAATGGGACGTTCTCATCTAGACATTATTTGGAGTCATCCTACCAAGTTACAATGAAATCCCCTCATAAATATGACCTGTAGACTGTGCTAAAGGTTTTCGGGCTTCAGGCACCATTAGCCGTCACAATTGCCCAATCATGTCCAAAAGGGGACGTTCTCATCAAGACATTATATGAAGTTAACCTACCAAGTTACAATGAAATCCCTTCATAAATATGACCTGTAGACTGTGCTCAAGGTTTTCGGGCTTTGGGCTCGGGCAGCCATCATGGCTGAATGATTGCAACCATAGAGGACAATCTTATCTGGGCATAATCTGGAGTGATCCTAAGAAGTTACAATGAAATCCCTACATAACTATGACCTGTAGACTGTGCTCAAGGTTTTCGGGCTTCGGGCACTTGTAGCCATCACAACTGACCAATCACAACCAAAAGGGGATGTCATCTTAAATCCTTCCATAAATCTGACCTTTTGCCTATGCTAAAGTTTTTTGGGCTCGGGCACCCATCAAGGCTGCATGATCGCAATCAAAATGGGACGTTCTCATCTAGACATTATTTGGAGTCATCCTACCAGGTTACAATGAAATCCCTTCATAAATATGACCTCTAGACTGTGCTAAAAGTTTTCAGGCTTTGGGCCCCTGTAGCCGTCACAGTTGCCCAATCACTTCCAAAAGGGGACTTTCTCATCTAGACATTGTATGAAGTCAACCCACCAAGTTACAATGAAATCCCTTCATAAATATGACCTGTAGACTGTGCTAAAGGTTTTGGGATTTTAGGCTCGGGCAGTCGTCACGGTTGGCAGATCATGCCCAAATGGGGAAATTCTCATTTAGGCATCATAAGGAGTCATCCTACCAAGTTACAATGAAATCCCTCCACATTATACATGGCACATGACCTGCAGACTGTGCTAAAAGTTTTTTGGTTTCGGGCTTGGGCAGCCATCACGGTTGATAGATCATGCCCAAAAGGGGACGTTCTCATCTAGGCATTATACAGAGGCATCCTACCAAGATACAATGAAATCCCTTCATAAATACGACCTGTAGCCTCTGCTAATGGTTTTTGGGTTTTGGGCTCGGGCAGCCATACCGGTTGCCCGATCGCGACCAAAAGGGGACGTTCTCATCTAGACATGACCCCAAACCTGCATATGAAATTTCGTGATGATCAGACAAGAACTGCAGGGTGTAGCCCATGCTAAAGGAAAATGTGAACAGACGTCACAGACTAACAGACTTCCGAACACGTGATGGCAATAGCTTATCTTGACTATGTCAAGTTAAGCTAAAAATCACAATTCAATTTGCATTATTTCTTCATTTCTTGTCTCAAAAACATACCTTATGAGCCCTCAATGAAACGCGCTAACTCCAGTAGAGATGGGGGCATAAACTATGTTATTGATGCAAAACAATTAAAAAACTGAGTTATTCAAGAAGTCGTCTGCCTTTCATGTTAGGTAAAAGGTTAATTTCCAATTTGTTCAGGCTTCATGGTTATCTTAACTTGTTACCTGAACCCTTTTTTCAAATCTTATAAGCAAGAAAAAAGCAAAGTAATACAGTTATGTTTCCAGTTGTTAGTTTGGTGAGAGTTCTAGATGAGAAAATTTAAAAAAAAACAAGAAATCCTCATGTTGAGTTGTGATATTGCCCAGAAACCTATTTTTAAAATACAAAAGTTCTGTTTATAGTAACAGTTCCGTGCCTGAAAACAAAAGTGCCATTTTAGTAACAGTGACCTTTACCTTCCTCAATTAATCTAAAAATCAATAGGGTTTTCCTCCTTTGATTGGGGGCACAATCCTGCATTTTGGGGAAAAAATTATTGCTCAGAAACGATTTTTGTAAGAAGTCATCCTCATGTTAATTGTCCTGTGACCTTTGACTTTTCAGTTGCAGATTGTAATATTGTAAATATTCTTTCTCCTAATCTCCTCCTGATCTTTAAATATATTGAACATGTGACACATACAACTCTTATTGCCCAAAAAGAAATTTCTGACACAGTTTGATTTATAGTAATAGACTAGTCCCTTATCTTTTGCACGTGTGGCTTCGGGGTCTAAAATCAATAGGGTGCCTTGCTGTCCGTATACGATTACTTTCTAGAAGATTGCTTGAGCTGTGATCAAGAGGCTTAAAGTTATCGCCCTAAAACCAAATAGTGCAATTTTAACACTGTAGCAAGTGACCTTGACCTTTATTCATGGCAAAATCAACAGGATTCATTCTCTCCTGATCTGAAAATCTGGATAATGTGTGACCTAAAACAAAACTTATTGCCCCAAAATTAACGGTGTCAGTAAGTCTCTCGGGGCATAACGAAATCAAAAGGAAACTTCCTCTAGACACCAATAATGCGTCCAAAAAAAAAAAAATGATTTGAGGCCAGCCATCTTGGATCAGTTAAGTGGTCAAAAATCGAAAGGAAGCTTCCTCTAGACACCAATAATGCATAATTAAAAAATAAAAATGATTTGAGTCAGCATTCACTAGTTATTGGACGGAAACCAAATTCAATGAGGCTGTCATGGTGGCCATATTGAATTGGCTGGCTGGCTGGCTGGCTGGCCCAAATTCGAAAGGAAGAATTGTCTAGTCATCCACAAGTTACTCCAGAAATTGTGATTTGAACAAATTTGCGGATCTGTAGTTATTTGATGAAAATCAAAAGTTAACGGATGGATGGATGCCGGACAACGGACAGACAAATATTGCGAAAACATAATGCTCACGAGAGAATATCTTGGGGGCATAAAAACCCAAATGTGTTAATTTTAGTAACCTCAACCTTGACCTTTAAATCGGCAAACCTCAAAATAGATAGGATTCTTCTCCTTCCATGATATACTAACCATGCAAATAAGGAATAGAATTAAAGTTAATTGCCTAGAAACCAATTGTTTTTGTCTGTGGGCAGACTTCAGACTTTTAAGTACATGTTGAGTTTGACTTTTGTCAGAACAGGACTAAAAATCTGCATGACGTCTTTTTTCAGATTTGGCTACAAAATCTTTACCATTCTGACATCCAAAATGCATTATTTCGAAAATTTTGTCTACAAACATGTTTCAGCCAAAGTATCAATATCAATAATTTCCTTCTATTTTGAAAAGTTTTACCAACTGAAAACCTGAACATTTCCTCAATGAGCAAAAATTTTCTTACGAAATTTTGGTCAGGTCGACGGCACTCCCTTCCACCACCCCCCCCCTCCTGCACCACTCATCTTAACCCTTTACCTAACACAAAAGGAGTGGGTGCGGTGGCACTGCGGTAACCAGTTCTCATCAGATCACTGAAGTTAAGCACCATCAAGCCCGGTTTGTCCCTGGATGGGTGACCGTTTGAGCAATCAATTCGGACACCTGCACTGTGACCTTGGGCAAGGCACTTAACCCTGATTGTCCACATGGGGGCACGATGACGCTGTGTGCACTAAGGTGTACTGCACATCGATGGTGTGCATGTCATCATTCTTCAACCAATCTAAACCTGCCTGTGCAGCAGTGTGGAGTTATGATGTTGGGGAGCTGGCAGCTGCTCGTCGTCGCTCGGTGGTTCTCTCTGCGTATTCCGGCTTCCTCCACCAGTAAATCTATCACCGACATGATATGACCTTGGCTGTTTTAAAGTGTTGTTAAACCTTAATAATTAACTAACACAAAAGGAAGACAACACTTGCAAACAAAATTTTTCAACAACTAACTTTTTTCATTTTTGTCTCAAAAACATAGCTTATGACCCCTCATTGAGAGGTCATAAGAATGAGGGTTCAATATATATCATATGCCCACTCCACAGGCAAACAAGATTTGACTTTCCTTTCAATAATTTAATTAATACACAGTGAATGATTTTTGGAAACTGGATGCCTCGGCTAATTTTCATAGGGACAGAAGTGACTGTCGACTGGAAAAGATAAGCCACTTGAAAATAACAATAACATTGTTGTTATTCAACATTTGATGCAAGCAGTCAGTTATAAAATTTACATATTTTCTGGTGCATGTACTATAAACAATTTTTGTTTGCAATCCACTTCTACTGTTCAACAGTCCTAAGGCCATATACATAACCATCTTGGGCACATTTCAAGTCAATGCCTTGTGTTGAAATAAGTAATTGTAAAACTTGTTTACCTGTGTTCATGCAAGATGACATGAACTGTAAATTGATTGTCTGACTGGGATAATATTATGACACAATGCAAGAACAGAGAACAACACTTCAGACTTAATATTTACTGAATTTATTCTTTATCAGTTGGGTATGCACACAAATGTTTTCACCCCCCACACTGCTAAACTAGACATTAAACTCATTTGAAAACCCACGATACTTAACCTTTAGGTAATCTCAACAAACAATTTAACCCTTCAAATAATATAATCTGAAAAACATTTTGAAGTATAACACACACTGTACTGAACTTGTTACAAATGTTTCATTGGTGCATCATTCATTTATCAGTGTTTGAGGTCACATACTTCTGCACAATGGCTAATCATGACAGCAACATGGAGATAAAGTCAAGTCCAGCTAATCGTTTATATCCACATTGCCCATTATTGAGGACTTCCACCCCAAGCACAGTAAACAAAACTGCTTCACTTCCTGGAGTTCCCACAGGGATCATTGGTGCATCAAAGGCCTCTAAATCAACCCTAGTTGAAAACAGATAAAACATATCCAACTGCTCTGCCTAAATTATAGTCATTGTGTTCAAATTATCTTGCGGTGTTTAACCCCTTACAAGTTTACCTAAACAAGTAGAGGAGCAGTGGCAACTCTTTTTCTCGAATAACCCTAAAAACCCTCACTGGAAGGAACTTAATGATCTCATTTCATTGAAGGGTCAGAAAATGAGCTGTGGTAGCAAAAATATGAAAACAAAGTCCCCATATAATTTGAGAGGCAGCATGTAGGGCTGCACAATATTCAAAACTGAATACTGGTAACGGTATTCGAAAAAATACCGCGATATACTGGTATATCGAAAACTGTTCAGATATGTGAACACAAGTACCATAATCGAGACTCAAGGCATCACAGTCGGAACGAATTAGCATGCCTTGATGATGCGATTCAAAAAACCTTTACCTGACGCAGACGATATCAAAATTTATTATTTTCAAAATTAGTTTATCAGATTTTCCCCAAAGATTTCAACAAAACAATATTATGCAACCCCTTGTTGAGCTCGTTTCAATGAGGTGTCACATGATATAGTTTTGTGGAAATGCTTTAAATTTATTTTTTCAACTGCTGAATTTGTATATTACGAGGGCACAAGTAACAGACGATTCCTGGGAAAAAGGGATAATATTATTCTTTTGGGGCAAAAGTTAAAAAACTCAAGACATTTTGAAAATTAAATTGCGGGTAAATAAATAATGACGATAAACCGATACGTTTGTAATTACACCGATATTCAATCGATATTGATTTGAAATGCGGTATATATCAGTTTATCGATAGATCGTGCAGCCTAGCAGCATGTGTCCTTTTTTTGCCAGAAGTACACTGGCGGAAGAGATTTTACTTTCCAAGAACTGTAACTGAGGAACTCTTTAGTATTTGTTTTTAACATTTTATGCATGCCAAAGCCAAGGAATAGGAGTGGAGAGGGGTATCAGATATGACAGAGACTGGGCGATAATCACAAAACAACAAAGCTTTTCAATGGGCAGGGGGAGTTCTAAGCTCTATATATGTATGTCCTTGGAAAGTGAAAATTGTTAAAAGCAATGCAGATGGCACCTTTTTGTACTCAAGGGACAATAAATTGTCACATTTCAATTTTTCAGACATTGTAAACTCCCAGTCTTAACTTATACCTATAATCGAGTTACCTTTTTGATATGCCTGCTTCTGGCACTCGTGGGTTTTTTTGTGAAAAGAACTGTTAAGATATGGCCCTTAGTAAGGCTTACATTAGGTAAAGGCTTAAAAACTACATTTTGCCATGTTTTGCTATTTTCTTTTCATACATGTAATTTGGTAGTGCTTCTCGAAACACTGATTACAGTTACAGAAATCAGTCTCAACTTCAGAGTCATGTTTTACTGAAGGCAAAGCAAAGCTTGCCAATTCAAGGTAACTTGTTTGTCCCAGTCACCTGATCTCTGTATAGTAACATGTTGTATCAAAAGGATGCTTCCTATAATGTACATTATGCTAGATTTCTCCATATCAAAATACCGATACTCAAAATCCAATAATTGGTGTTTTTCAAACAAAATGGCCAATGGTGACTATTTTTTATGACCTTCAAACTCCAAAATGTAATATCCTCGTCAGTATATATGGTTGTGTTAGGTTTTTTTTTTTTTTTTAGAATTGGCCTTCAATTGAGTTTTTGATGATTTTTGTGCATACTGATACACAAATTTATACAAAATGACTGCTGCCACTTTATCTCTTGACAATTCGTCCCCTGAGTTCCAATGTGTTCTATGTGCCTACTGGCACACAGAACACACTGGAACTCAGGGGACGAAATGTTATTAAGTTTCATAACATCTGGCCTTCAAGTATTGAGCTATGGTTATGGAAAGGTTGGGTGACTAAGCTACATAATTTATGCACACACACAAAAATCGGACACATGCTCTGTAAACTTTCTCATAGTTAACATAGAGAGTTACATTATTATTTATAGTTGAAATCACAACTTCCAACAACTTTTATTACAATTTACTGGGACATCTCCAGGCACTCTTCATTAAATTATAACAAAGCAAACTACATTAAAATCTATTTACAAAATATTTGCTTCAGGATGAACGTGATGCGCACACACAACGAATATGAGAACATTGTAACATCATTTGGCACTAATTTTTTCAACTCTTTTCCCAACTCAACAGGCACAAAAAAAAATCTTTAATACTGGATTGGTGGAAAAAAAACATAGGTCATGACTTCTCATTCGAATGGATGAAACAAGCTCAGTGAGCTTGTTCCTCTGAGGGGATCATAAGCTCATTTTTTTAAAAAGAAATGAAAACAAATTTGATTGAATGGGCAGTGGGCAGATTTCACCTGTAACATCAGATAAAGGGTGAAAGCCCAAATACTGTTTTCCAGCACAAAACCATTTAACTGTTTGAGTGCTAGAAGCCACTATTATCATTAATTTATCATATGGCCGAGATGATATGGCAATATTAAAAAATTCTGAAAGTCACTTTAATGGCTTTACACTACATGCAATTTCCTTATGTGTTAAAGAATGGAAAAAACATGTTTGAATACAATTGTTTTGTTCAGTTTATTGGAGAGTACCAAGAGGCAATACATTTTAACAAAATGATATTATTTGAGAACAATTTTTGCTAAACTAAGACTCCACTTCCTGGTAGCACATCTTTTTTTTTTAAATCCACAGGTTATAAATCACCTTTGAAAACTAATTTAACACACTACGAGTTAATGGCCAGAGGAATAAATTAGCAGGAGGTAAAAATTTCAATCTGGGTAGTATTGGTAGCATTGAGGATATTTGTAAAATCGAGCCATATGGACTCAAGTTTATTGCAAAATTTTTTTTCACCTCCTGCTCACAATACCTTTTATGTAGAGCTGAAACAGTTTAGGGGTTTTCTTGATCGATTGATCACGTGGATTAACCTTGGTTAACCAATTAATCACTTGTCCAAATAGATATCTGAATAATTGCCATACTGTTGATGACTTTCAGCATAAACCCTTTACCCAACATAACAAACAAAACCGACTAGGCATATATACAAAAATCTCTATTCAAATTTATTATGTTTTCATTTTTTGTCTCAAACACATAACTTATGACCCCTCATTGGAACGAGCTCATTGAGCTCATTCCAATGAGGGGTCATAAGCTATGTTTTTGTGACAAAAATTGAAAATTTTTTAGTAATTCATTAATTTATTTTTTAAGTACTGTCTTCTACCCGCAATGGCTAAAGGGTTCAGAATGATCATTTCCAGCCACCGATACAGTATGATGATAATGCAAGCAAACAAGAATGTCAGCAAGTAACTTGCATGCTTCACTCTGTCTCATATAATTGATGCGAGTCAGTGTGACAACGTTTGCCTGTTTTGGAGCACCAGGTCTGTAACTTACACAAGACAAGGTTAAGACTTAAGCCTGAATGATGGTAGGCTTGGGCGCTTTGCTTCTCTTGATTTCTCTTTTTTTTTAAATTGGACCTGTGGGGTGTAAAGTTGTCTGTGACACACACATCTTACCTTTGGTTGTTGAAGTTATAAGCGGTGGAGCAATCTCTTCTGGCTTTGGGTCCTCAGTCTTCTCAGTGGGTTCTGTATCTGGTTTGGGACTGTCTGGTTTATTTGATTCTTTTTCTCCTGGTCCCCCATGGTTCTCCTCGGTATCTGGCTTCGGACTATCTGGTTTATTAATCTCCTTTTCACCAGGCCCTCCCTGTTCAGCTTCAACGTCTGCCATGACTTGAATATACTATCACACTGAAATGTTGTTAGCCTTCCTGGGCAGCCCGTCGAAACAGAACTGCTGACGAAGTCTTCTGAGTTTCTGTCAAGACTGACTTGATTTGTTGTCTCTTCTGCAATATACACCTCGGTAACCACGTGTATCGATAACAACAAACCTAATCCATGGCTCACTCTTAGTTGAGGGAATTTAATCTCTTTGAAGGTTACCTCGCAAATCCTATTGTGGATTAAATGATGCGTGCTTGACTGGCTGTAATATCGATTGTCAACAAATCACACGATGAGTTCTCCACGACACACGAAGAGTTTTGCACAAACTTTTTCTTGTCACTCGCGATGACTTCATCAATCACTATAGTAACCTGATGCTACTTTCGTTTTGGCTGCCAGCGCATGATTGTCTGAAAACATGTTGACGAACAAGATGGCTTGGTCTATTGGGCCTATTATTATTAACCATTGGAAAAACAGACAACACTGTTGCTCAACACAAGATTTTTGTTTTCATTTTGAACACTTTATTTTCAAAGCACAAATCCCGAACCTTCATTGAAACAAACTGACCAGGCTTGCTCTTGTGGGGAATTGTAAACATTTTTTTAAAGCTACTTACTTGTCATTTGATTTGTTATGTTATTTTGTGTTTCTGGGAAATATTGCATCAATGCATGCTGAATATTGCATGTGCCTATTAAGTTTGGAGTCAAACGGAGAAAAACTGGTACAGGCTTTTATTAAAAGTGATCGGGTGGTCAAACTTGGATCCAAAAGGCAGCACATGACGTTCCACAGCAAAAATGAAAAACATTTTTGGGGTCCGAGTTTGGCCTCGTGATCGGGAGGGGATACGCAGATATTAAATTATTCAATTCCGTTTTTTTTATTTTATTTATTTATTGGGGGGGGGGGGGGGGGGGGGGTAGATGGGCTTATAAAAAGTCTCGAAATTTCGAGATAAAAATTCGAAATTTAGACTCTCTCAGTTGGTCTGGGAATTATTTTTATCACGTCCCTCATACTCTTCCGTAGTTTGTTCCATGTTTTCTGTTTGTTTTTTGGTTGTTTTTTTATTGTCTTTTTTTTTTGTTCTGAGTGGGGGAGGGGTGGGTGTGGCTGGAAGGCTCCACAATTTGTCAGTGGCGCCTTACTGATAATTTTTCAGTGTCATCAAACATGTTCCAGCACAACCTACTGGCCAGTCAGGACAATCAATGAATCATGACCCAGTGGAGTAAAATAAACACCGTATTTGGTACGACCGACCAACTGTCCAACACTCTGATTCTGGTGGTCCTTTTCACAATCGCTTGCTGGGTGACTTTAACAGGAAGTATTCCGACTCGCCTTAAACTGTTTTATTGAGAATAATTGTTGGTAATATTAAAATTAAGTATAGATGCAATGAAAATCCATAAAACGTGGTTAATTTGTTAACCCATTCGATAGACTTCTTGTCCTCAGATAAGGATGTGGCGAAAGGGGAATGGGGGAGGTCTCCATTTTACGACCAGCGAGTATAACCTTGCTTTGTTTTAATTCAGCTCAAGCATGTTTCCCTGTATCTCCCAACAATTGCCACTGTCGTCTTCATGGCCCTCTCCTGTTGGTTTGATGCTTGATTCTCCAGGAAAGAGACAGCTTAGTGCAGTGGCGTAGCCAGGGGGGGGGGGGGGGGTGGTTGTGGGCACATGACCCCCTCAAATTTCAGTCACCCCCATATTAACCCATATAGGGTACATCAGGCTAGAAATTTGAATATCTAGATTTTTATACTTGTAAGATGTATGAGGGGAGTGCGTAATAGCAATTTTTTATGTGAAATCTGACGCGTATCTCAATTAAATTATGGACACAAATAGTCTCGGAGTCAATGAAATTTCGTTTTTTGTCGCGCAGCGAGAAGGAGCGAACACGAGAGGGGGGTATTCCCCTCATGTTGGAGGGTCCCGGTGGGGGGCTCGCCCGGGGAAAATTTTGAAATTCGAGACAAAAAAAAAACGAAATTTCATTGACTCCGAGACTATTTGCGCTACATCATCTGAGCCGCGTATTATAATTATATTCTACACCCCCCCCCGCCCCCGATATTACTCCTGCCCCCAAACCTTGATATTCTGACTACGCGCCTTGCTTAGTATTAACATCGGGGGAAGTGCGTGTGTGTGTGGGGGGGGGGGGGGGGGAGGCTTCAATGTTGGATAGTTTGGTTCCCATCTGGGACTAGTTTGCTATCGAATGCGAGCTGAGCGATGAACCCCTTTCCAAGCCGATTTTTGGAGACAGTTCGGTGACACCTTTTTTCTATCTTTTTAAAATTTGCTTTCACAAACGGTACCGGTATTTGTTTGACAAATAAGCTTTGGACAAAGCTAAAATATTCAGACGGCAGGAAAACCTTCATCGAGTTCTGTAAAACTTACATCGAACAATTACTTGCAAAAAAATATTATTAAAGAAAAATAAATTACTACTGTTTGCAACTACATCATGGGATTAGTGGAATGTGAAACAACGATCGAAGACAAAGATGTACACTAATTTTAACTTATTGTCGTGTAGCACAGGGACTTATTGTCGTGTATCCACACTTCCCAGTCCCCTACATTTATATCTGAACACGCCAGACATGACTGTGTTGTACAGACGAAACAAACGTTATCAGAAATACCGAGAAAGATTGGGCATTGATTGCTAAAGAACTGTACAATTAATTATTTGTGTTGAAGGTCACATACCTATGCACAATGGCTAATCGTGACAGTGGCAGTTTTACAGGTGGAGGAAGCCGGAGTACCAGGAGAGAACCACCGAGCATCGACGATGCAACTGTCAGCTCCTCAACTTTCTAACTCGGTTCAAACTCAAGCAGGGTTACAGCGATTGAAGACATGTGTACCATCAACGTGCAATACGCATTAGTACACTGCGTTATCGTGCCCCACGTAGGCAACCTGGATAAAGTGCCTTTGCCCAAGGACACCACGCGGGTCGTCCCGGACGGGGATCGAACTCGGGACCTCCATCATAGAAGTCCAACAGTCTACCACTGAGCCACCGCGCCCCCTGTGCTATTAATTAAAATGATTGATTGATCAACTGTTTATCAAAATATCATTTGTCTGAATGCTGTAATCAATACCCCTTGTTTTTCTGTTAACAGAACAGAAGTTTCAAAGTGGTTATTTATTTTTTATTGGTGTTTGAGATGACTTTCATTAAATTTGGCTTTCTCTTGACCGCAGCATAGGGATGGTGTCAAAGTTAGCCAATCGTTTATACCTATGTGCTGTCCCCATGTGTGGTTCCGGGTCCTACTGTATCAATAAAGGAGAGCTTGTTTACCGCAGTAAACAATTACTGCTCATTTTCCGGGGTTCAGACGGAGGGGTGGGGGGTAGGGGGGGGGGGGGGCTACCGCTGCCTGAAAAAAGAAGACAACACATTTGAATCGCCATTTTATAAGATTTTCTTGAAAACTTAATTTTCTTTGTTCCAGTTTGCTGGCTGCTTACCCAGGGCTCAAAATAAGCGGTGTCGCGTCGCTTTTTGCTATGCAAAACTTGCAAAAAGCTACACAATGTTCAATTATGTATAGTATTTTGCGATACAAGATAATCAACTGCAGCCTATTAGGCTGCAGTTGATTATCTTGTATCGCAAAATGTAAATGAAATTTGCAAACAAATTTGAAAACTAGTTCACTGATGCTTTACTTCTGATTGTGGGACATTCCAGGCATAACTCAGATTAACTCTCCATCAAGCATCACGAGCAACTTCATATGTAAGATTAATTCTATTGGTTTAAATTCTTCCTGTTTTTACAACATTTTGCATAAAATGTACATTAAAAATAACTTCTAGCCCATCAAATTAAAAATTCCAACTTCCATTTTGAGAACTATTGATCAACCAAGACGTTATTTGAAAATATCCAAGTCCATGCAACCCTTAAAGGCAGTTCAGTTAAAAAAAACATAGTAAATGTTTCATGTGTTGCAGATCATTTGGATATTTGATATTTGATATATATTTTATTCACCAGCATACAAATTTACAAAAGACTAAACATAAAGTACATGAAATCAGAACATTTACAATATATAAATACAGTTGACACTATATTACAAATCCGTCAGTACTTCATTCGTATACTGGTAGGGTAAGGCATAGCCAGATTGGCTGTCTTCCTGCCTTCCCTCATGTAGGAAAGAGATAGAGGATTCAGATATGAAAGAGAAAAATAGAGTGAAATAGAAAGACTAAGGGGGCAGAAAAAATGAAGAAGTTCTAATGCAACATGGTAAATTCCCATTATCTTCTTTTAAGAATAGCTCGAATAAATCATGTGTTGGTGATGCGAGTGGTGGTCGGAGCCCAGTTGAGCTGGGCACATGAAACGGACTTCACCATTTTTGGAAATGCCCAGAAATGGATGGAAACTATTCTATCTACTTAGAAGAATTCAATACAAAACAGCATAACATAACTCTGGTATACAAAAATAGCTATGTAATTTTTACAAAATGCTATTCATTTTTTGGAAATTTGTAGCATTTTGCTACGCGAAGAAAAAAAGTTATTTTGAGCACTGTGCTTACCAGTGCGAAGACATGCATTTTAGAAAAACAGCCGACTACTTAGTGAGGAATAATAAACACCTGGAACTTAAGCACCCCCTGAAATGTTTCATGACAGTGAAGTTGTTGTTACTGATTATTATGTTTTAATGATTGCTTTGTCTTGCAGTACATTTCATCTCATGAAACATGAGGTTTCTGGTTGATAACGTACCCTAAACACATCCCCTCGCCCACGTGAAGCATGCTACCCACGAATGTCACAAAAAACACTATCATCCACATGCAATATCTGGGTGGGTATAAAATAAGAAAATCTGTCACTTCTTTTATCAAGAAATGTTGACATGGCAAGGAGGAGACTGTTAGAGGAACTAAGATGGCAAATCGTTGGCATGCATGCAACAGGCATGTCATTCAAAGCTATTGGAAGGCAACTTGGCTCTAGTCATTCTGTCATCAGCAGACTTGTCCGAAATCATCAACAAACCAACGATGTTAAGGACTGACCAAGGCCTGGACAACTCCGAAAGACCTTTCCTCGGGAAGATAGGAGCCTGGCACGCCTCGTTAGGCGTGAACCCTTTGCTTCAAGTGGGGTTTTGAAACGCCTTTGGCTCCCCAGCAGGCGTTTGTGTAAAAGAACTGTCAGAAACCGTCTCAGAGCACTGGGTATGAGGTCCAGAAGGGTCATCAAAAGTGTATCTCTGTCCGATCAGCATCAAAGACAACGTTTGAAGTGGTTTATGGCACGACAACATTGGATTCTCGGGACATGGAGGAGAGTACATTGGTTAGACGAGAGTAGGTTCCTGCTTCACGTCACAGATGAGAGTGAGGAGGCATAGAAATACTGCTTACATGCGGAGGAACATCAGACCTACTGTTCCTTAGGGTGGAAGATCAGTAATAATCTGGGGATGCCTCTCTCATGATTGTAAACTTGATATGGTGACTGTATGTGGGAATCTAAATGGTCATCTGTACATCCGAGACATTCTCAATCCGGTTGTCGTGCCTCATTTTGACAAACACCCGTTGGCTACTCGCCCTGTATTCATGGGCGACAATGCAAGGGCACATCGTTGCCATACTGTGAGAGCATTCCTTCAGAACAACGCTATTACAACACTACCTTGCCTGCAATGAGCCCCGATTTTAATCCCTTAGATCACATCAGGGACTTTCTTGGACGTCGAATGCAAGCAAGGGATCCGCTTGTTCAGAATTTCGCCGATTTGGAAGCTGCATTGCATGGAGAGTGGCAGCAGTTGCTCACTGATAGCTTTAGGAAGAGGTTCATGCTGTCATCCGGACACGTGGTGGATACGCTCGCTTCTTACATCAGACACTTCTAGTGTGTTCAGGAGATCACAAGTTTAATTTTTTGTCAGTAATTACCGCCATTGTTTCGTCATGCACCGTTCCAGCACCATACTTGTCGAGAAAACATTTTTTCAGCAAAAACATTAGTGATAGAAATGTGTAGTTAGCGCCATTAAAATACTGCATATTTTCATAATTGTGTTGTCTTTCACTTGTCAATAGCTCATTCTTTCCGCAAACAATCACTTTTGGCCATCTTAAAGATAGCATGAAAGTAATGACTGTTTCTATTAACACCATTGCGAAAAAACCGAGGGTGCATAATTGAGTTCCAGACATATAGTTAGCATACAATTATGACAACTTCCGTTATTCTTTACTTTGTAACGAGATATAGTATAAATGTTAGCAAAATGGAACGTGGTGGCTAAGTGGTTAGTGCAGTGAATTTCAAACGGAAAGGTCCAGGGTTCGATCCTGGCAAGGGGTAACTGCGTTGTGTCATTGGTGCACTTGTCTTCATCCAATGGTAACCCTGCTTGTTCGGTGTTAGTACATTGAGGAGTCTGACTGTTGCTCGTCTCTGCTCGAAGGATCTGTCCGGGTACTCTGGCTTCCTCCACCCGTAAAATTGTCCGACACGAAGCGACTCTGGCTGTCGAAAGTATCGTTAAACCCCAACACATAAATAATAATGTTTGTGGTATATGATTGTCGACACTGTCCTATTTTTATTGAGTTTTTTTTTATTGATATCGTGTGACGTCATGTCGCATAGCATGATGGGCGTCACGTCTGTCGTCATGGTACCACGAGTGAGCGGTCAGGTGATGTCATTACCAATTTGCCATGGTGATCGCAGTGTGAACGAACGGACATGGCAGTGCCCGCTGTTAGGATAATACATGTTTCTGTCGCCTTTTGTTTGTTGAGGGCAACCATTTTCGTTGGTGATATCTGGTCGCTATAGGGCACAGGTGGTACTGTAGATCCAGCTAAGTGGTCGATTGGTGTGTTCGATTGAATTGGACTGTTGTGGGAGGATAATACAGGGGGTCTGTTTCAATAGTTGGCCCATTTCAAGTCTTACACTATAGCATCATGTGGGTGTTATGCTATTTCCCCTACCATTTGATTGTTCTTGCATGGGTGAACGATAACAGCGTATGCGAGCCCTCATTTGGGATAAAATCCATTACAATATTTAGCGCTTTCGTCTGTTCTGCCTACTCTCAAACTTATTTAAACTACTCTTCTTTCTGTTCCGAATATCCAGAAACATTGTACCGGTACCTTCTATCTTGGAAAGTCCAATGAGATAATACCATTCACTTTAGCCCAATGTCTACGAGCAAGTCCGGATACTTGGCCGATCTCCACACTCAAAAATCAGTTGGATCAAAAATCAACCCAAATCAGCTGGGTTGAGTGAAAATGAATCCAGTTGATTGGGGTTATGTTTAAACCAACTGATTTAGAGTACACACTCTGCTTTACGGAACATATGGCCACACCCCACAAGTGCAAACACACAATGTGCAACGTTTTGTTCACATTACATGTAGCACATGGGCACGAAAGTAGTATAGGATGCCGAGATCGACCCCTTTTACCAGGACCTCGGAGTCAGACCCCGAGCCCGAGGTCATTGACCTCGACGCCCAAGTCCGTTAGGCCTCCCCCTCTCCACGCTAGGCCTATGCTATTTTAGGCGCCTCCCCCCTTCCCGCCCCCTGTATGCACCCTATTTTTTAGGCTACCCATCCCCAAAGCCCATTTTAGAACCGTCCAAAGGGGTCTAAAGGAGCTAAAGGCACTAATGTGAAGGAGCTAAAGGCGCTAATATGAAGGAGCTAAAGGTGCTAAAGGCGCTAATATGAAGGAGCTAAAGGTGCCGACGGCGCTAATATGAAGGAGCTAAAGGCGCTAATATGAAGGAGCTAAACACGCTAATATGAAGGGCAAAATGCGCTAATATGAAGGAGCTAAAGGCACTAAAATGAAGGAGCTACAGGCGCTAATATGAAGGAGCTAAAGGCGCTAATATGAAGGCGCTAAAGACGCTAATATGAAGGAGCTAAAGACGCTAATATGAAGGGCAAAAGGTGCTAATATGAAGGAGCTAAAGGCACTAAAATGAAGGAGCTACAGGCGCTAATATGAAGGAGCTAAAGGCGCTAATATGAAGGCGCTAAAGACGCTAATATGGAGGAGCTAAAGGCGCTAAAGGAGCTAAAGACGCAAATATGAAGGAGCTAAAGGCGCTAATATGAAGGTGTAGGAATACGAAGATTGGATGTAATTAGGTTATATGGTTGGTGGTGGTATAAAACATTGGGGTGTAAGTGGGTTAGAGAAAATGAATTATTGGTATAAAATAATGTGTGACCACTCCTTGGTTTTTTTTTATTATCTGATTAACCATGGAACAGGGTCATGCCTGCGATATGTGTAGGAAGTTTTTCAGTTATGAAAGAAATTTACTTCGACATAAAAGAACTGTTCATCAAATAACTTGTTTTTGTTGTGTTTACTGCTCAAAGACATTTAGTCGAAAAGACAACCTGAAGAATTATGAGAGAAACCACCATAATGGTCATGAAAGAAAATCTTCATTAAATACAACCTTCAACAAATTTAGCAATAGAATATTCCCCAGATGACCAATCGAGAACAACAGCAGATGACAATGTAAACCTAAATATATTGGCTTTGCGTAGTAACCAATGGATGAACATAGCTGAAAGACACGAAGATGGTTATTGTCTCGAGAGGCTTGGGGTGCAAGGGGAAGGTATTCAGTCAAAAGAAGATGATGACATCTTGTCTGATTCTCGGGAGAGTGAATATTCAGAGTCAGACGATAGCGATACATCCCCTGAAAGCGAATATTTAGAAGAGGAATCTGACGAAATAAACACTATAATCGCAAATGCATATGGGGATAATTTTCTCAAATTCCAGGCAAAACTTCAGGAGTTGCAAGCAACATTTTTGGAAAGTGGATTACCGGGAGCCGACATCCTCGAAGCGGTCAGGGACTCTCCTCATGACAGCACGAGAGCTTCCTTCTTTAGGAGACTTTTCAACGCCTGGACTCGCGCACGGAATTTAGACTACATCCGGTCTATAGAAAAATCAAAGAAACAGCTAAGCGACTTCGGGACGAGGAAGGTTATGGGCCGAAAGAAGCCGAACAATTTGCAATTGAGAAACGAAAATACCTTTTGGAGCCATTAATAAAAAAATTCTCGTTTCTGGATGAGATGCCAGATTCAAATGATTACTAGAGAATATCCCAGAACAACAACAACAACAACAAAAAAACCGACCCTTTTCAGGGCCAGGAATCGATATGGAAGTTCAGACTACATCCGGTCGACGACAAAGTCAATGTCTTCTGTTCCAAAAGACAGTTACTGAATATTCAAATATATTTATTGTATGATTGTAAAATTATTTTTTGTATCATTGTGACATTTCTTTTGTATAATTAAAAAAAAATACTTATTGTAATATTCCAAAATTACTTGTAAAAACTGATTTTATGATTTTTGTAATAAAATTTCATAGAGAGAAAATTCAGAGTTGTTAATTCCTTTTCAGCTTACCTATGAGATGAGCTTGCTATAGTAGTATACTACAACACGCCTATCTATTGGTCCCAAGGAAAATACCGCCGTGTGGTATAATCTGATTGGACAACTGTTTGACCAATCAGACACCGCCTTGCTCTCATTGGATACTTGTTTTGACCATCTTCTTATAAACAAATACTTTTGTATGTACATAACATTGGTGGCCCTGAAAAGGCTTGTTTGTTTGAAACCAAACAGTCCAGACCCAAACCAAAACACTTTCAGAAGAGGATAGAGAAGGCCAATGAGGCGTTCCACTACCTTTCAGGGCGAAACGACACCCGCCCTGTCTGGGGTTCACTCATTGGCCAGGAAGACCAACCAAGAAGCCACCAGCCCACCGCGAGCAGACTACGAGTAACAGAAGACCCACATCTCCACTTATGGGATGCACGTCGCATCCCCAAGTGTAGAATCTTTTCGGTGATGTACATAACATCAGATGTTCCAGTATGGGCTTTATCTTAATCTTCTTACATAACTGTTTAGTCACCCCAGGTAACCTTCAAATTAATCTTCTTGTTTGTATGTATTTACATGTACATGTCCTTGACAACATTTACCTTAGATACACCAACAAAGCTCAAAATTTACGTGGGGAAGGGGAGGAGGAACTCTTTGTATATACTTATTGGACGCCTCAGTTTGGAAGTCCCCCAGCTTTGGGCTAGCCTTGGGAGGGGGGAGGAACAGCCCATACAAGGCCTTTGGTGGGGAGGGACTGGGCTTTGGGGAGGGGGAACCTACATATAGGGAAAGCCAAAACAATGTGGGGAAAGCCTAAATGGGCTAGACATAGCCTGGACCCCTTTGGAGGGTCATAAAATGGGCTTTGGGGAGGGATAGCCTAAACAAATATGGTACATACAGGGCGGGAAGGGGAGAAGGCGCCTAAAAATAGCATAGGCCTAGTGTGAAGAGGGGAGGGGAGAGGAGGAGGGGAGGCCTAACAGACATGGGCGTCGAGGTCAATGACCTCGAGGTCTGGGTTTGACTCCAGGGTCCTGGTAAAAGGGGTCGATCTCGGCATCCTATACTACTCACGAACGAGTATGTGGACTACTGGAGGCTATTGTTTCAACACTAAAGTGGATCAGTGTGTGATCTAATGTGGACCAGTGGTTTGTGAACTAATATCGGAGATGCTGTTGTTGGTAGACCACTGTCTTTGTAACACGGACTTTGAAAGCACCACTAGTTATCGTTATCTCCTGTCACTACTATCTGCGCTCTCTAACGACAGTAGGCTCCCGATTATATCACTATCGTCAATATTGTCTTCGTCTAGGTATTACTAGCTGTTATCCCCACTACATATGGCCCTATCAACCCAGTGGTTGGCTTCCGTCACTCACAACACTATTAATCTCTTGGGGTTGGTCGTGTGGTCACTACCCACCAGAAGTCACACACAGACTGCCTGGATGTATACGAATCATTGACTCATATGGGGCACTGACTATGAAAGAGGTAAGTTTGGAAACTACGAAACTTGGGCCTGGTGATAGACGGTATGTTCCGTGCATGTGTTATGTACACAGAGTTGCAATGTATACTATCACATAAGCATACACGATGAATTAAAAAAGGGGTGCTAAAGGGTCGTTCGAGTATTTATCATGTGCGCAGTCAGGTATCTACATCAGGTGGGTCATGGGTTCTTTTGCAAGTCAGAGAATATTTATGACGCGTGCACATCATGGAGATCAAAATCTTGAGTTATTCTGAGGTTCGAGACACCCACAATTTTCACCAACCGTGTTTTGTCATCTGTAATTTCATTAGTTGACGCCCCATGTAGATCGCAGAATTCGGGATTTTTAGGGGACATGTTGGGATTTTTATGAGGGCCCAAGGCTCCCCTGCCCCGCCTTCACTGGTAATTTATCAGTACAAGTGACAGCTAGTACTACTCTTTCACTCATCCAGGGCAAATAGAGTGCTATTGCCACGGAGTGATCTTTGAAAGGGGTGCCGGGAGTGGTTTGGTAGAATCAGGGTTCTTAGCTGATGACCTCGCAACTGCTTTAACTGAATGGTATGTCACAGTCATGGTGCATGAGGGCTATACACCTATGAACGGACATTTTGTGACGTCAGTGTCAAGTGGTCTACCTATATTCCGCAATCAACGGAATAACCAGTAAATACCGCAATCACCCTAAAAATTATTAAAGCAAGAGGCCTGCATCGCAAGGCGCTGCTAATGCCCCCGACCTCAAAAAAATTTCTAAGTCGAAAGAGTAAAAAGTGTCATAACACTGAAGAAAATGTGTGGGAGAAACTCATGCTAGGCAGGTATTATTCCCCACCCATACTGCTCTATCACTATACCAAATACCATTCAAAACGGAACAGCTGTAGCTAAGCTACAAGGAAAACGTTCAGACGGAAGAGAATCTTGAATTTTCCAAGTCGAAAGAGCCATAACTCTGGAGAAAATGGGTTGAAGAAACTCACGCTTCACAGGTACTGTAACCACATGATGCTCTAGCACACACCAAATATCATTCAAATCAGAGTCGAGGTGGCTGAGATACAAGGGAAAATGTTTGAACGGAAGGGAATTTCGAAATTTCCAAGTCGAAAAAGGACCATAACACTGGAGAAAATGTGTGGGAGAAACTCACGCTAGGAAAGTATTGTTACCCTCATGTTATTCGATCACTGTACCAAATATAATTCAAAACGGAGTATCTGTAACTGAGCTCCACGGGAAAATGTTCGGACGAAAGGAATTTTGAATTTTCTAAGTGAAAAAAGGACCATAACTCTGGAAAAAATGTGTGGAAGAAACTCACGCTATACAGGTATCGTTCCCACATGATGCCCTATCGCATCACCAAATATCATTCAAATCGGAGTAGCCGTGGTTGAGATACAAGGAAAAATGAACGGACGGACGCACGGACGGACGCACGGACGGACGCACGGACACTCCAACATTTCGGGTTTATGGGCTACCAAAAAAACATTTTGTATGTCCAAAACCTTATTTTACCCAGAACCCCACCCCCTCCACCACAGAACTTATATTTTACCCTAACCCCACCCCTCCACCCCAAAACCACACCCTAACCCTACCCCACCCTGACCCTAAACCCTGAAAGCCCACCCCAGACCCTAACCCCCACCCACCCCGGGACCTAACCCCACCCTAGCCAAACCAATAGGATTAGGAGCTATTTTTCGGTTTAGGGGCTACTAAAACTAAAATCCCACCCCTGACCCCAACCCTACCCCCCCCGGGACCTAACCCTCCCCAAACTTAAGCCCTACTCTGGGGCTACCCCTAACCCTAACCCCACCCCACTCCTAACCCTAACACTACCTTAATTTGGAGGTAGCCCCTAATAATAATATCCCCTAAACCCCCAATGTTGGCTTGGACGGACGGACGGACGGACGGACGGACGGACGGACGGACGGACGGACGGACGGACGGACGGACGGACGGATACTGACGGACGGATACTGACGGACGGACGGACGGACGGACGGAGGTCTCCTCTAGATATCCATTCGACTTTTCAAGTCGGGGACATAATAATTGAAATGCATCATAAAGTCATCCAACAAAGCTGAAATGATTTGTTTTGTTCGTTTGCCTTTTTTAGACCAAAATGTCGGGTACTTCCCCTTAACTCAAACTCACGATATTTGACATACTAATCAGAAATCGGATAATCTTGTCCGGACAACCATTTGTTTCCAGAAATTCTATCTGCGATTATAGCGATGCTGGTTTTAAATATTTGGAATATTTTTTTGTATATAAACGCCAGAAACAAGTCCCCTTCTTTCAAATTTTCCCGTCTCCAATAGAAAACATGCCTAAAAACCTCTTCACTCCTGGGAAATTCTACATCCCTCATGTGACCTCATAGGGGGGGGGGGGGGGTGTCACATGTTGGAAAAAATTAAATTTTGTCCGATTTACTGGATTTTCGAATTTTAGATTTTCTTATTTAAACAACCGATTTTGTGACACGCATACCTACATACTTCTGAAAGGTACAGCTTTCAAACTTCGCACATCCATGCTCGATTCTCTGATGTTGATCCATCCGGTTTTTCTGAATATCAATATTTCACTGGAAGGAACCGGATTCTAAGCGCCCCACCCCAAGATTTCAAATTCCAGCCCATTTTTAACTCTGTCTGAGTTCGGAAATATAATCTCCGCAAAAACCATATCCAGAAATATGGTACCGTCCTATGAAATTCTCAGCCGTTATAAAAGAACGCTGGGGTGATGTCATAGGAGCGTCATATGGTCAAAAATTAAAACACGTCGAACTTTTTCTAAATATTAGAATGTTGTAGAGCTATAAAAAATTTGGAGATAGCTGTTTTTGTGTTTTTGTTTTTCGATCTGGGGCCACTTTGTCCGGTCACCAATCCGGAAACCCGAAGAAGAACCAAGCAGAACCAAGAAGTAAAAAAATAAAGATACAATACAATTTTAAATGCTTTATTTACTTACCAGGGCGTGTGCTGAGCTATATAATTCACATTTAATGATATTTGATGAATAAAGGTTCCGAAATACCGCCTAACATAATAATAATATAATAATAACACTTTGGCCGGCCGCTGATTTGTCGCGGTTCTCGGGTGAGAAGGCCTTGGTGACCCCTATACTCCCAATTGCCTCCCTTTTCCCACGCTTCTTCTCTCCTCCCAGCACTCGGAGGCGAACTGCTTGATGACATCCCTTGCCCCATTTTTCCCAGTCTCTCCGATTAGCATATTAACTGTCTCCTTTGAGTCTCTCACCCGCCACATGTCCTTCATTCTCCCATCCCACTTCCCCATTATACTCCTAGTGAATCTTATCCTTTTAGACTGGTATTTTGGGCATTCTAGAAGAAAGTGTATAGGGTCTCCACCACGCCCAAATTACACATCTGGCACGCCTTTTCACTGTTTTTCCCATTTTTCCCTCAGCTCCAGGGGCCGCGACTTCAGCTTGAACAACAGTGACACCCCAAAGGTGCCATCAAGGTACTCTTCAAAACCAGGCGTCTCTTTATCACGCAGGCCACCCAAAGACCTCTCTGATTTGACTCCTCTCGCCAATTGAGGTTACCATCCTCCATGACCCTTTCTCTGGCGATTTTTTTTACCCTGGTTTGCCCCAACGTCTAGGTCCGAGATCTCCAATGAGTAGTTCTCTATTAGCTCCCTCGCACGTAACGCGCGATCCAGAAAATTACTTCTTGGTCTTCAGTAATAATAATAATAACAACACTTTGGACAGCCGCTGAATTGCCTCGGTTCTCGGATGAGAAGGCCTTGGTTACCCCTGTACTCCCAACTGCCTCCCTATTCCCACGCTTCTTCTCTCCTCCCAACACTCGGAGACGAACTGCTTGATGACGTTCCTTGCTCCGTTCTTCCCAATCTCTCCGATTAGCATAGTAACCCTCTCCTTTGAGTCTCTCACTAACCACGTGTCCTTCATTCTCCCATCCCACTTCCCCATTATACTCCCAGTGAATCTTATTCTTTTAGACTGGTATTTTGGGCATTCTAGAAGAAAGTGTTCCAGGGTCTCCACACGCCCAGATTACACATCTGGCACTCCTTTTCGCTGTTTTTTCCCAATGTTTCCCCTCAGCTCCAGGGACCGCGATCTCAGCTTGAACAACAGTTACCCCCAAAAGATGCCATCAAGGTACTCTTCAAAACCAGGCTTCTCTTTATCACGCAGGCCACCAAAAGACCTCTTTGATTTAACCCTCTCTCGCCAATTGAGGTTAACATCCTCCATGACCCTTTCTCTGACGATTTTTGTATCCTGCTTTGCCCCAACGTCTAGGTCCGAGATCTCCAACGAGTAGTTCTCTATTAGCTCCCTCACTTGGACCATCCACCCTGTCTTGATATTTGAGTTGAAAATTCTCACTCAGGGACATTACTTTACACCATAGGCTGTCGGGGAGATTTACCAAATAATTAAGATAACCGAGTTTCAATAAGTCTATCCTGACCTTGATCCTAATCCACCCAAGCTCACTCCTGATTGCTTCTAGTGCTGCAGCATTACTCGACCCCGTTATCCATCGGCCTGCATTGTTCTGCAGGGTGTCCAAGCTCTTTACAGCCGTCTGGTTTAGGGATAGCACTTCCGTACCATATGTTATACTTGGCAGACCCACCATTTCCCAAATGGTTTTCCCCACGAAAACCTTATTGAAACTGTTTCTCCCTTTTAGTTTCATTTGGTTAAGGATTCGCTTCCCCTTCCGAATGATTTTATTTGTGTGGTTTCGGTAGATGCCTCTTCCTATGATGTTTATATTTACCCCCAGATACTCGTAGTCACCTGTCTCTCCTACACTAAGAGGTTTGCTGTTACCTTCCGGAATACAGAACTCACCCACTCTCCACCTTCGTGTGGGGTCCACTTTGCGGCCCACAGGTATAACTTTGCTCTTGCTTTCATTAAGTTCGAGTCTCCATTTGCTCCCATATTTCCCAACAATTCCCAGCATTTTCACTAGCCCCTCTTCGCTTTCTGACACTAGCACCATATCGTCTGCAAAAAAATAGCCCTCGGATCTTCAAGTCCCCAACTGCTACCCCCTCGTCGCGATGCAGGAGTTCATCTCTTAAATCTTGGATGTACAATGCAATAAGAATTGGCGAAAGGATGCACCCCTATTTTAGGCCTATCTCAATAGGAACATGTTTTGTTGTTATGTTTCCCAGGCTAAGTTCACCCTATACATCTTTATATAATGATTTCATAATTCCAACAAACTCGCCTCCCAAGCCCAGAGCCTCAAGCTTGCACCACATACCCTCCCTCCATATTCTATCATATGCCTTTTTGACATCCAAAAAGGCCATAAACATTTTTTTATTTTTTGCTTTCGCAGATTCTATCATTTGGGATAGCGTGAAAAGATTGTCAGTGACTCGCCTTCCCTTCCTGACGCCATTCTGGATCTCTCCCAAAAAAAACCCTTCTCCTCAATCACCTCCTCTAATCTCCCATAAAGGACTTTACAGAAAGCTTTTCCAATGTTGCTACTGGCAGAGATCCCTCGATAATTATCCAAAACGTCTTTTCCCCCTTTTTGTGAATAAATGCCACTTTACTTTTTCTCCACTCATTTGGGACCTCTTGTTTTTCTATGGCTAAATTGAATACGGTAGTTAGGCTTTCCAAGAGTTCCTCTCCCCCTTTTTTTATAAACTCGTTAGGAATTTCGTCCACCCCTCCCGCTTTTCCATTCCTTAATTTTGAGATCACCTTTCGCACCTTCTCCGTGTTAATTTCGCTGCATACGAAGTTCGATAGATTTTCCTCGACCTGGTTCGGACACTACTGTGGGTTCCCCATGCCCCATCGCTTATCATTTATCTTTCTCCAGAGCTTGACTTGTTCTAGTGCAATTTGATCTTGATCGTCTTGATCGTATGTAACTCTGCCATCCACTTTAATACTCTGTGGGTTACTTCCTTTGTTACGTTTATTCACGCATTTCCAATCTACGTTCGAACTCGACCCCCTATCATTCTTATCGTCCTTATAAGACTGCTATTTCACACTCTCCATTTATCGTCTTTAATCTTATTTACTTTATTTCGCGCTTGTTTGTATTCTTCCTTTGCTACCGTGGCCTCGTTGCTTTCCGCCCCCTTAAGTTTTCTACTTCTCCTGTATGCAGCACACTTAGCTTTTCTACCCTTTGTTGCCCTTTTCAGTTCATCGTTAACTCTGTACCCAAGTTCCCATATTGGCACTTTAATCCTTCCTACACTTTCCTTCCCTGCCTCCACTAGGCTCGCAACTATGGCATCGGCCATCTTCTGGACACGCCCCTCCTCTAGTGTACGGTTGTAAGCTTTGGTTTCAATTTGTCTTCGAACTTCGCCAGGTCAGCATCCTTATTGAGTTTCCCAAATCTCCTTGAAGCTTCCTTTGCTTTTTACTAGGTTTTTGGGCCTGATCGTCACTGTAATCAAGTTGTGATCACTATCCACCTCCATTTTACCCCCATCATCCATTTCTACCCCTACCGCCTCCCTCCACAAATTAAAATCTGCGAGAATATAGTCGATTATTGATTTTCTGTCGTTCCTCTCCCAGGTCCATTTCCCCTTACACCTCGCGTCCCTGTTCAGCAGAATCTTCAGACCGAGCTCATTTGTGAAATCCAACATTCCATTCCTGTTGACTTTTTTTGTCCCCGCCCTGTTTTCTAGTTCTGTGATATTGGACCGTATTGTTGAGTATATCGAGTCATTTCACTCGGGTTTGTTTCCCTCCACCTCACAGCACACAATCCCAAGGGCAATACTTTTGTTTCTTAGTCTAATCTTTACCCATTCAATTTCTTTCGATACCTCAGTCGAGGTGCTGACATCTTCCAGGTCTGTGATCAGCGACGGATTTAAATCCCATTTAATGTACATGCCTACCCCTCCCCCATTTTTCTGGCCTTCCGTTCGCCCTACACCTATCCACACGCACCCTCTTACTTAGTCTACCCGTCCTCGTGTCTTATCCACGTCTCGCTTAAGCCCATGACATCATAGTCCTCTGCCTCGCTCAATGTAGCAATTTCACTTACTTTCCGGTGGAGACCCTGGATTTTGCTATAATCCACTTTCAGGGTACCGAGATTCATTGGCTTCCGTCTACTGGTCCCATTGTTTTCTGGCGCTAGCCTTGATAAACTTATTCTGTCGCTCTTGCTCTTGTTCACCCAACCTATGTCCACTCTTGTTATACTTGCGTCTGGCCTCCCACCCACTCCTCTCAAAAAAGGCTCCGCTACCCGTAGAATTTTATCCCCTAATACCCGTTTCCCCATCCTGCTAAGATGCAGCCCGTCACGCCCGTACATGCTCGTGTTGCCCCAAAACGTGTCCCAATGGTTGATAAAGGGCATTCCCAGGTCAGCACAGTAGTCATCCAACTCCTCATTCATCGCCAAAATCCTCGAGTTCCGTTCGTCCCCAGTAGCTTGGTTTATTATTGACAGTGTTATTGAACAGTGTTAATTGGCCTATCAGTTTGTTTCACACCTGATATGAGGTGTCCTGTGTGGCTGTGGTTAAGTCTATCATAACCTGTCATTCTAGAAAAAAAAACAACATAGTTAAAATAAACAACTTCTAAAGGTTCGTTTTTTATAAACATGAGGCAGTCCAGGGAAATTTCGGGTCGTAAGGGATTTCAAATCCCAGAATGTTCCTGTGCGCCTTCGGCGCGCTGAAACTTTGAGATCATTCATTCAAATTTCGGTCTGATCTTTGATCTGATAAGAACACGACTTAAACGTTAAGCATGTCTTCAAAACTTTGCCCATGTGGTGTTTGTGGTGAAAGTTGTCAAAATATCCGCAGCATTGGAAGTGACATGTGTGACAGATGGTTCCATTTTGATGGAATTCTTGGGTTCTAAAACATTTCGTCCCACTTCTGCCGACCTTGTCCGTGCCCGATGCCATCCATGTAGTTCCAGATGATGAGATGCCATCGAGAATTATCTGCCAGTCCCAAGCCCGGATAAAAGCAGAGGTGAGTTAGAACTGCTGTCGGCCCCAAGCAGGGATAAAAGCTGTGGGAAGTTAGAGCTCTAATGCTGCCAGACATTGTTTGCAGGTCCCAAGCCCGGATAAAGGGAGAGGGGAGTTTTTACTTAACAAGCCAAGACCAATACCGGGTCTGGACCTGCGTCGCTGCATGCAGTTGATCACAGAGATGAACAGACTTCAAAGTATCGGCAAACAGGAAGTGGCTGCACGGGAGATCTGAAAATCAGATACACGATACAACTCATCATTATGAAGCAGCAGTCCAAATATAAAATCATTCCCATTCATAGAAGCCAAGAAAACTTTGACGGAAGAAGTGTTTCGGGCGGACTGACGGACGGACGGGCGGACGGACGAACTGACGGACGGACGGACGGAGTCGAGCGGTTACTAGACCTGCTCTGCCGCTGGCGACGCAGGTAAAAAAACTCTTAATGTCTGTTGGTCCCCAGCCCAGATGAAAAGAGAGGAAAGTTTCTATTGACAGCCAGGTCAGACACCAAATTGTTTAATCAACCTACATGTACTAAACACGGGATCGGGAAGATTCGCCCCTGGGAAAAATCGCCCTTGGATTTTTCAGCCCTGATAAGATTCGGCCGGGAAGATTCGGCCCCTGTACCCAATGACTGCTAATTGGTCTATTGTTCTGTCTGGGGAGTTGACAACTGATTGACAAGTGACAATTTACAAGCGGTTTCAGTTAATTATTTATTAATTCTTTTCACATTAGATAACAGTATTTCACAATAGAATTAAATTGCGTGGAGTCAGTGAGGATTGCCTCGCTACTCATCGAGAACTTTAGGATTGAGTCCCTGAAGACTGCCTCGCATCTCTGCGTGTGGGGGGTGGGCTACGAAGAAACCCACCACTCACCCCATCAATAGCAACAATCGCACAACAGTCACAATATGCAATAGCGGATTTCTATCTCTCTCCAATAAAGATATGGAGGAGTGGAGTCAGTGAGGATTGCCTCGCTACTCATTAAGAACTTTAGGATAGTGTCTGTAAGGACTGTCTCGCAACTCTGCGTGTGTGTGTGTGTGGGGGGGGGGGGGGGGGGGCTACAAAGAAACCCACACCTCGCCCCATCAATAACAACAATCAAAAAACAGTCACAATATACAATAGCGGATTTCTGTCTCTCTCCACCTATAACTTTCTTAACTGAACACTTTCAATTTTCTTGAACCAAATGAAACGCAAAAGGGATTGGAACAAGCCTTTTTGTTAAACATACACATTGAAACAAGCTTGCATGGCTGGGACCAGTCTACATTTTAAATAAATAAACATATGAGTAAAGATATAACAGCCCTTGTAAGGGCTTTTGAGTGTATGTGTGTGAGTGTGTTGTTGTTGTTGTGGGTTTTTTTTTTTTAGGGGGGGGGGGGGGGGGTTCCATCACCCCGTCATCTGTTCCCCCTGAAGACAGACAGAATGATGGCAAATTGGTCGATTTTTTTCCCTTTTTATAACCGATGTGGACAATATGCTGGAGCTGCTCCCAATCCAGCGACAGTTTGGGTTTCTTCTTCTTTTTTCTAAAACAACCATTAAACATCGGTTCATGTGTTACTACAGATATGGCCACGTTTCTAAATAAAAGTCAGAGCAGAATTCTTGTAGCTATGCACAATTCCTAGTCTCCTTCCAGTTCGATTTTCTAGGGAGTCTGACCCAAATACCCTTCTGCCAGTGCGCACATCCGAACACCAAAACACCAAGAAGTAAACCAAGCTGCAGCGTTTACCTAGTAAAGACCAAGAAATAATTTTCTGGATCGCGCGTTACATGTTGGGCGGTATTTCGGGACTTTTATACATCAAATGTGGTTAAATCTGTATGTAGTTCAGTACACACCCATATTAATTAAATAAAGCATTTTGATTTTTTGGGTGGGGAGGGGGGTGGGGGGGGGGGGGGGGGTGTTGAGTTATCGAGTTATGACAGTCCCTTGTTCTACGACCATGTCCATTGTCTCGAAGTTAGGCTGGCAACAGTGGCTGCTAAGCCAATGTCCAGTGGTATTTCATTTGTCATTATATATGTTGTAAGGGGCTGTCACAGATCGATCCAACAGTCTTGTGAGCCGTTCTATTGAGGTGTAACAGCTCCTTAGTCAGTTTAAATGGTATGTCTTTTGTTCCGATGTTGAGCTGTCAATGATCGTCGTCCAATCAATTTTGGGTCTCTTGTGTTTCCACTTTCCAGTGGATTAGCTAAAGTGGCCCCCTGATTGGGCAGGGGGTGGGTTTAGGCTCCAGCGTCTATCTACTTTGCCCATTAAGCTTTCGGGTGTATGAATAAACCTATTCACGTGTAATACAAAGTAAAGTATGGGTATTTTGGCTAAAATATGCATCTCTAAACTCTTTCCATTGCCAACTGACCCAATTTTGGGGGTAAAAAAGGCTGATAAGCTTTCAACCCGATAAACTGTATGTTTTTGGTACTGTATATATTGCAATTTTAACGACTATGTCGAGGTTGAGCACCATTATCCAAAACTTGGTACCGATGTCTCTGTATTTTGTATATATCTGCTTAAAGCAACATATTTTCATTCTCTTGTCTTTCTATGTCGTCCCTTGAGTTCCAATGTGTTCTATGTGCCTACTGGCACATAGAACACATTGGAACTCAGGGGACGATGTGCTGGTATATACATTTCTTAAACTTCCTTCAAATCCTGACACCACCTGTAAAGCCAACTTGGGCCTAAACTGTAACCATCACCTTAAAACCAGAAATCGGGTAAACTGCACAAAGATCCGTGAACCTGACATATTTGTTATCCTGGTGTTACAAAATGTATAAACTATCGAAGTTTATCGCGCTCGGATTGGTGCGTTCTACTCTTGTTGTCTACGGTCGCAGCATAAAACATAATTTGCAGAAGAGTTCAATTTTGTGTTTTATCCTATTTGTACATGTACATGCGCTTTAACGGTTACGATCTCTCTGGAAGCTTCCCTGTTCCTCTACTACGAGCTCGCCAGTGGGGGGAAGGGGGGGGGAGGGGGGGGGCAGGGATCTCATGGTCAAATCCCGCATCTGCTAGCCATGATGGGTGTGGTGTATTGACACCCACCAGGCCTGTTAATTACAAAATGGCTAATGCCTCTGTACGAGCCACTATTCTACACAGACCCCCAGTATGCACAATTTCTGTTATATTTCTATGCTTGTTTGTCTCAAAGTTGATAATTTTGTTATCCAGTGATGTAGAACTAAAGCCAGGTTCTAACTCTGTGGACTCACACAGTAAAGATATTATATTACAAATATGTCAGAGTATCAAACCTAAATTAGATATTATTAAATGTGAAGCTCTGTTTCGTGATATCCTTGTCATCTCAGAGACATGGGTAAATAATAGTGACCTAATAATACCGCTCCTCCTACCTGGATTTTAAGAGCTCATACGCAAAGATCGGTTAACGAAAGGAGGTGAGGTGGCGGTTTATGAAAAGAAGGCATTAGCTTCCGACAAAGAACATACCTGGAAATATTAAACCTTGAATGTATTTGGGTTGAAGGGTTGTCATGCTATGGTAGATCCCTCTTATTAGGCGTGTTCTACAAACCGCCAAACAGTTCACAAGAAACATGGAATATTATTTCCACGTCCATTGAAAAAGCTAAAGACTCCGACATTTCCGATTTAATTGTTACTGGAGATTTTAATAATAATCAACTACTCTGATCAAGGAATGACTTTGCAGAAATTGTCAGATATTACAACCTCACACAGCTTGTGAACGAACCGACGTGTTGTAGTTGTACTGAGTCATCGGCATCGTTGATCGACGTTTTTGCGGTAAGCAGCAGCAGCTTGAGTTTCTTATCCTGTGAAGTCCTGGATCCATTCTTCCCGAATCTGATTCGTTACAATTCACCTATCCTAACTGAAGTTGACTTTGTTAAGCATACACCCACTGCATTTAAGCGACGTGTATGGACGTGTGCATCAGGAAATTACCCTGACCTCCATGTAGCAAATGAGAACGAAGAGTGGGGTGAATTTTTCGATGATTCTAATCTAGATAACATTAACGATTTTACTGAAAAAATGCTACATCTGGCAGCCAGAAATATCCCAAATAAATATACTTTCTCAAGGCCCAGTCAACCAAAATGGTTTTAGAATGAACTGAGATAACTGATCAGGCAACGAAAGAGGCTGTATCGAATTGCCAAGCGTGGACTAGATACAAATGTAAACGAAACTAAGTTGTCTCCGCAGTTCGGAAGGCCAAAGCGTGATGTTTGACAAGAGTTCAAAATACACCGCGAGGGCCCGAGACACCGCCTTCACTATGGTGGAAGCCCTAAAATCATACATTGGAAAAGCCTCTGCTGGGATCCTGACTATTACTTACCAAAATAAAATGTATACGTTGAACACCCAGAAGGCCGAGGTGTTCAATGAATACTTTGCTCTATATCCACCGTAGATGATTCCTTGCCCTCTCTGCCTCCTCTTGTCCAAAAGTCCAGTGTAACTTTTGACAGTATTACCCTTCAACGCGCAGAGGTCCTTGAGGCTGTGAAATCGATCAATCCAGCCAAAGCGTCTGGACCAGACCTTATTAGGACATGTCTCATCAATGAGTGCAAAACTTCATTGAGCGAGCCATTATTGGTCCTCTTCAATATCCTGTTAAATAATTATTTTCCGGTCATGTGGAAAAGGGCTAATGTTTCATCCATCCTCAAGAAGAATCCCTCCAACGTGGTGACAAACTATCGCCCGATATCATTAATTAGTTGTGTGGGTAAAGTATTGGAGAAATGTGTTTTTAAGCTCCTCTGGGCATTTCTCTCTGATAACCATCTTCTTCGTCAATTTCAGTCCCGATTCACTTCAATTAACCGATATATATGATAAATTTTGCCATGCCCTGGATGAAGGCAAGGAGGTTGGGGTTGTCTTCTGCGATGTCAGTAAAGCATTTGACAAAGCGTGGCACGCCGGTTTGATTTACAAGCTTGAGAAAATCGGAATTGAAAGGGACCTACTGAACTTTTTGAAATCGTATCTTTCTGATAGAACACAAAGAGTTATTATAGCATCTGGGTCCTCATCATGGAGAACTGTTTGCTCTGGAGTCCCTCAAGTGTCGATTCTTGGGCCCCTTCTGTTTCCGATATACATTAACGACATTACTGGAAATTTAAATGGTAATATACGACTCTTTGCGGATGATACGTCCTTATACCTTATTGTGGAAGATCCGATTCAAGCTGATAATTTAATTAATGGTGATTTAGAAACAATCGAAAACTGAGCAAAAACGTGGTTGGAAGAATTTAATTCACAAAAAACGGAAAGTATGCTTATATCTCGCAAAAGTAATCCGTCATTACACCCACCTTTATATCATTCCAAAGCGCAAATAACCGAGGTAAGTAATCACAAACACTTAGGTGTTATATTAAATAACAATTGTACACGAAATAATCATATTTAGCATATTTGCTCAAAGGCGTGGGCTCGCATAGACCTGATGAGGATGAATAAATTTGCCCTCGACAGAAGTGTAGTTGAGAAAGTTCACTTTTGCCTTCATCAGACCTCTCTTAGAATATGCAAACACAGTGTAGGATAACTGTACTGAAACCAATGCCGCTGACATAGAGAAGATTCAAATAGCTGCTGTCAGGATCGTCACTGGAGCAACCATGAGCTCAAGTAAAGCCCTAGTATACACCGAAACGTTTTAGGATACCCTTCGGGATAGACGTCGGAAACACAAGCTTATGCAATTCTTTAAAATGATCCACCATATAACGCCTCCATATCTTGCAAACAAAGTGCCCCCTGTCATATCAGCAACCAACACAAGCCATGTGCTACATACAAGTGATAACCACCGCATACCCTTCTGCAGCACCCAGATATGCCAGTCTTCAGTCATTCATTCCCATGTATCTAAACTGTGGAATAACATTCCGCTGCCTGTTCGACAAAACAGTTCGATTAGTAATTTCAAGAGATTCCTAAATCGTAATAACCAACGACCACTCTCATTCTTCAGTAATGCAAAGTGTCGTGCGGCACAGATATACCATTGCAGACTGCGTCTGTGTTGTAGTAATCTTAGTTCTCATCTACATGCAAACCACCTGTCATTGTCGCCCAGCTGTCAATGTGGTGCAGTCGAATCGACAGACCATTTCTTGCTGTCATGTCAGCTCCACTCGAATGCCCGGGCCAGCACCATTGGGCAGATACCGTTTCCTGTGAACGTCACTATACTCCTGTATGGATCAGTGCATTTAAGTGAAAATGCAAATCGCCTCGTATTTGAAAAAGTACAGGACTACATTATGGAAACGAAACGCTTCAAGTAGATACTTTTTATTCCTGTACCTATCAGGGCGATCTGTGGCAACACTGTATTATAGAACAGTGTAATACAGTGTGGCCACAGATCGCCTTGATGGCAACTCAAGGAGTACCACGCCATCATGGCTCTCTAAGAGTCAGCCTGAAATACAATGGCCGAGTTTGTTCTCTTGTCGGGCAGGTTACCTCCTGATACCCCCAGACCAGTTCTAGCTCTTCTTGTTATGCCCCATCGAGGGTATGTATGCTGCGTCAACTCAGTGTCCTTTTGCACGTTTTCTGAACGCTGTTCGTCTCTCGACTGCTTGTGTTTGATTCCATATTGGCTTCATCTTATACTATCTTATATTTTATCTTATCACTGTAATTCCTTTCTTATTTTAAAGTATCTATCTATACTCGCCCAAAAAAGAAAGTGTGCATTGCAGAAATTGATCAAACTCCAAAAAAATAATTTCGTAGGTGTAAAGAGTGTTAACCTGTTCATGAATAAGTTATATTGAACACAAAAACAGCTTTCCCCATTAAAATTGCATTAACGTTAAATGACGTGCTGCACGTTTGTGAAAAGGCATGTTTTGCACGTGGAGAGTCTGAAAATTCATGCAGCAGTGTGAATCCTTGGGTATTTAAACACTAAAGTAAGGCCTTCCTATCGTTCACATTCAAACTTGCGCTGCTGTTAAAATGACTCCACATTAGCATAGACAATGAATCAACGTCTCCTTGCCCTGCGTATGATTAGAGCTGGCAGAACACGCAGAGAGGTTGCCCAGCATTTGAACTGCCACCGTAACACTGTAGACAGGCTAGTCCATCGACATGCACAACATGATGACGTTCGAGATCGACCCCGCTCCGGGAGACCCTGAGTTACCACCCCTGCACAAGATCGGTATATCCGTGTCGTCCATCTCCGGAACCGGCAACAAACGGCAACGACGACAGCCAGGAACATCCCTAACCTGAGACGGATACATCCTCAAACAGTAATCAACCGGCTGAGAGAATACGGCTTACGTCCTCGAAGACCTGTAATTCGTCCGATTTTGACGTTACGTCATCGTCGTGCTCGACTGCAGTGGTGTAGACATCTCAGGCATCCCTTACACTGGTGGCGACGTGTTTTATTCACAGATGAATGTCGTTTCCATCTTTCATCATCAGATGGCCGCCAGAGAGTGCACAGACGTCGAAACGAACGCTACGCAGGTCCATGTGTCGTGGAGCGGAACCGTTATGGGGGAGGGTCTCTCATGGTGTGGGGTGGCATCACTGCCCGTAACAGAACTGAGCTGGTCATTATTGATGGCAATCTCAATGCAGCCAGATATCGTGATGAAGTGCTTACACCTGTTGTTGTCCCATTTCTGCAATGTCACGGCCCCGGCGTCATTCTACAGCAGGACAACGCCCGACCCCACGCAGCTCGTGTTGTTCAACAGTATCTGCAGCAACAACAAGTGGATATTCTTCCCTGGCCCGCAAATTCGCCCGATATCTCACCCATTGAGCAGGTATGGGACGAAATGAAACGTCAGCTACGCCGGCTTCCCCATGCACCGTCAACGCTTGTGGAACTCAAAGACAGCTTATCAGAATATGGAACAACATCCCACAACACTTCCATGCTAACTTGTTCGCTTCCATGAGGCGTAGATGCACAGCAGTAGTCGATGCAGACGGAGGTCATACCAGATATTGAGTGTGTGACTTTTGTGTTTGACCCTTAGTGTCTTTGACTCTCCATGGCACCAAGAGTATTCGTCGTAGCGCAATGAAATTTCTCGTGTTGATCACAAATTGATTCATCTGTGATTGAATAAAATTTCCATGAATAAAAATGATATATATCTTTTTTTAGTGTTATTTTTTAGCATGTACACTTTCTTTTTTGGGAGAGTATATATACTTAAATATCTTTCATCACATAGTTTAAACAATTTGCATTTGGACTCTGCCAGCAGTTCCGGTAAAACTTATCTTGTAACTCAAAGACCCAGGGAGACGACCAACATAAGCATTAAGCTTTCTGTCAAATCCCTTCATTTTTATGATTAACTAGTATTGTTTCTCTGTGCTGCATTCACTGCTTCATAATTATATTATTTGTTTCTTTCCTTTATTGTTAATCATAATGTTTGCAACTACAGTGTTTTCATTAATAACATATTGTTTAAACTAAATAAAGCATTTAAAAAGGTATTGTATCTTTATTTTTTTACTTCTTGGTTCTTCTTGGTGTTTAATGGGACCCATTTTGACGTTTTTACGACACTCTAAAGTTTCGCCTATTTCTATTTCATTAAAAAAGCTGTCTTCTGATTCATGTCACTCCATATTTATAAAAAAAAATGCAACTACCAAACTTCATACACTGTTTTCTACTTATTTGAAATTGTTCAATGTTATTTTTATCCCCCGACGGAGGACAATTGTAACGAGCTGCATCCGTCTATAGATGCGTCCGGAGTGACAACTCAAGTTTGGGTCCTCTAATCAAAACCAAATTTGGTGTATATATCCCTTACCCCAATGCTCAGGTGAATTGTGAATATCGGATGGATTCGATAATTTTTGTTGGAGTTATGCCCCTTTTTCGAGGGGACTGGACTTTTCGCCGGAAAGACAGTTCGCCGAAAGACAGTTCGCCGAAACTTTGGACAGTTCGCCGGAATTTTCGAGACAATTCGCCGGAATTTTGGACACTTCGCTGGAAATTTGGACAATTCGCCGAAAGTTTGGACAGTTCGCCGGAACTTTTAAGACAATTTGCCAGGATTTTGGACAGCTAATTGGTTTATGCACACTCTTTGTGATCAACAATCAGTTCAAGAATTCAGCTACAATATACACACTTTGTCATCAACAATACGTTTACGACAATAAAAAGATGATAATCTCCAACCAGGGAAACCAGTTAATAACTATGAAGGTGTAAGTTCATAATTAGGCAACAAAAAGAAAAAAGAAAGAATTATAACACCTTGCCGCCTGAGATGATAAGACAATTTATTGCTCCTGTAGCTCTGGGTCATCAGAGAGCTACAATAATAGTTAGCCCTTTACCTAACACTGATAGACATCACATCCTGCAAAATATATTCTTGAATAACTAAAACAAATTTAATTATTTGTTTTAAAAACATAGCTTATGACCTTTCCTGGAATGAGCCCAACGATCTCGTTCCATTGAGGGTTCATTAGCCATGTTTTTTGAGACAAGTGGAAATATAATAGATGATCATTTGAGGCGGTAGAAAAAAAGAAAAAGAATGTGCCGTCAGTGTTAATTGGCATTTTGGCTTGACGGCGGAAAAAACAGAAAAAAAAACATTGTGTTCAGTTAAACGTTCATTTCAATTTAGAATTTCATCCTCAATGGACCGGGTTTGACTTGTTAAACGGATTTTAAAACATGGGTAAGTCATTTTTAAAATTTTAAAATCTTTTCGGCGAACTGTCCAATTTTAAAAAATTAAGTTCCGACGAAATGTCTTTTCCGGCGAACTGTCTTTCCGGCGAAAAGTCCAGTATTCTTTTTCGATGCCATTCCGCCCAATTTCGTAACTTTGGAAATTTGGTGTCCAGTTGATAACTTCAGTGTGAGTTATTGAATCAACACCAAATTTTGTACGAAGGTCTGTCTTAAGAATACGCAGGTCAAGTTCGAATTTGGGTTCGGTCCGACCAATTTTGGCTGAGTTATAGCCTGGCCCCTTTTCCATTTTTTTTTACTTTGAAAATTGGTTGTCTGAAAATATGTCCAATGTAAGAACAGGCTGTCGGGGGACATAGCCCACGCCTGGAGGTGGCCTTGTTTTATTTCAAATTTATGCACCCGATGCTAGCGATACCAATTTGACGTTTTTTTTTTTACATCTCTTATTTTCAACCTCATTTTCAGCCATACCCTTTCGAAATTTTGGGACTGTAATCTCCGTAAAAAACACATATCTAAAAATGTACTGTAGTTCTAGGAAATTGTCAACCGTTATACCAGAAGGCTGAGATGATGTCAGTCATTGGGACTGATACAGTCAAATATTAAAATACGTCGGATTTTTTCTGAAATTTTAGTATGTTCTACAGCTAAAAAAAAAAAAATAGGAGACAGCAGTTTCTGTTTTGTTTTTCGATTTGGCACCCTTTTTTATGTGATTTTTTTCAAATCCTGAATCTCGGAGCTCGATTCTGGTGCCTCCTGGGGAAACGTGGGGGTTAATTATGGGTTGCATTTGGGGGCCCTCAGCTTTCCCCCCTCCCACCCCACCGGGCCCACCACTGGGAGCTCACACATAGGGATTGGGGAGTGAGAACAAGACGCTCCAGTCTAAAGAGACGCCTGTGAGTATCATTGGGGTAGGACATACAGGAATCTAGAACTAGTATCCACTGATGTGTGGTTGGTTTTAATATTTATTATCACCTCGGCATGTGTTTGGCGAAACGCTAACTGAAAATAAGTTATGAACCCCCGTTTAAAAAACTAGCTTAAACACAACTTTTTGCCGGTAAAAAGGATGGTAAGTGTATAAAACTATGTTTTAAAGTACTAAATGTTCAGCTGAATGTGTGAAAAGTGACAATTTAATGAAGCGTACGCAATAATAAATATATATAATGAAGATTAAGTATTGTTTGTTTTATTGTAGACTATTTTCAAATTGTAAATGGTTTCTCTCCCAAAACCTTTCTGTTAGATCCCCTTGTAGTGAACAGAAACATCTTACGCACACGAATTTGTTACACTTCAATCGAGCAAGTATAATATTCATCCCATCGTGAACCTCAGCGAAATCATTATTTTCCTTGCACAAAATGGCGTGTCGATCGGTGTCGATGGCGAAATGATCTAGTTTGTCTTGAAAATAGTCTACAATAAAAGAAACAATACTTAATCTTCCTTCTATATATTTATTATTGCGTAAGCTTCCTTAAAAAGTCACCTTTCACACATTCAGAGGTACATTTAGTGCTTTAAAACGTAGTTTTTATACACTTACCGTCCTTTTTACTGGATACCATCCTTTTTACCGGCAAAAAGTATTACCCAAAATGAAGATTGAATACCCTACACATGTTATGTACATGTAGACAGTACACAAAAACATCATGAAAATCAAGGGGTACATGCTTTCCATGACTGTCACGAAAAGTCTACCTGTCAAGAGAGCTAATGTAAACACTGGGGACCATCTCAATACATTCCTCAATCATATCCACCAAATATATCGCATGTATATCACAAGCAAATTTCACAATGATGTGTCAAATATGTGGTGCTTAGCAAACTTTGAGTAATATATTTTGTAGAGTGCAAACAATGGAAATCCGGTATTTTTTATTTATTTTATCAATTTACCTTTTAACATCAACTGAATTTTCCGCACTTTCTACCTCAAATTGTCAAAATGGTACTACTTCGTACCCAGTTAATCTACAGTTATAAAACTTCACACACGGTTTCCTGGGTGATTGGTATTGTGCACAAATTTTTGTATTTTCAAATTTCAACCTTTATTAAAACAAAAACAAAAAATTGTCAAATTTAAGTCATTTTCTTCGTAGTTTAATTCTAACATATCATGTTCCCAGTGTAAATATCTTGGGACTATAATCTCCAATTTAAAAAAAAAATCATATCTAAAAATATGTTTCCGTGTGCATGATCTTCACTTAACATAATCTAGATTGGACATGATAAGAAAACATACCCTATTTTTTCTTGACGGAGGAGAGTGATTTGACACATGTCAAGGTCACAGTAACATGGATACCTTGACCATAAACTAAAATTCCATTTACATTAAGAACTCTTTTTGGCCAACTTTAATTATAGTTCATATGTACACTGGACATGATGAAAGTTAGAACCATATTTATTTTGGGGTCAGTCAATCAAGTGCCAAGGTCACACTGACCTTGAACTTGAAACTGAATCCCACTTTAGATGACTCTAACCAATGCATGTGATGATACGAAAATCATCTAACGTGCGCAGCATACTTATAATGGTTAAACTCGACTTTACATTTGTGTTGTGATCATGACATAGCCATGGATGATAAAATGACCTTGGACCTCAACCAACAATACAAGCATTATTTCTGTGAGATGAAATATTTTTCTTTCTCCACATTTTTAAGCACTTTTCTTTTCTTCGTCTAAAATGATTTCTATAATCTCTTGAGTTTGTGCATGCTTGTACTATCATGTTAACAATTCTTATACATGTCTTCTAGACCAATATTACCAACACCTAAAACTGAGCCGTGGGAAGCTCTCTTGGACAGGATCAGTGAAAGGTGCAGGTATGATGATTCTAGTGGGAAAATATTAAATTTAAACAAAAGAAATCCCCCACCTTATAAGCATACATACCAAAATGGGCCAAACAAGTGCCTAAATTTATTTTTCAACACTCTCAATTTTCTTCATGAAAGTTCAATTTTAAAGCATTTTCAAGGGCATGGAATTTCAGTTTTAACATATTTTCAGTTCTCATACAAACAAAATTTATTTAGTTACTGGTATTTAAGGTCACTTTCAGCATTTATGGCTATATCATGATCATGACCCAAGTATGAAGTCACAAGTATTGCCAATCATTTGTACCCATGCTACCCACTTTCAGACCAACCACTAGAGACCAGGTTCCATTTCACCAGTAAACAGAACAGGTTTACATTAATAAACATGACTCTATGTCCCAAGATTCCCATGGAGATGTACAAATCATGCAGATACAATAATGTGTGATATATGTAATTTAGGCCTTTCTGTAAAACAATCTCAAGTATTATCTCCACCAGGGAGCACAGTGGCTAAAAAACAATGGTGACAAAAATGGCAGTGAAGAAAATGGAAGAATAGCAATGATGTGATAAACCGTCAGCATTCAGAAAATGAAATAACTGACGATAAAATATACAAAAAAAATACTAAAAGTAAAAAGTAAGAAATATTATGAAGAGACGCTGTAAAATATTTTTGTTTGTGTCAAGTCATTTATTTATTTATTTACTGGTGTTTAAGGCAACATATTTCTGCACAATGACTAATCGTGTGTCAAGTCAAGTCCAGCCAATTGTTTATACCCATGTTGCCAATATTTGAGGATTTCTACCCAAGGCATTGGTTATCAGGCCTATTTTCCCAGTAAAACAGTTTATTTACCACACTGAACAAGCAGTGTTTCACTTTCGAGGTGGTGAAAAAGTCATCTGGAAAAATTAATTTTGTGAAACTGGTATCTTCACTTTTTTAACCCTTTATCTATGTACATGAGGACGAGATTTTAAACATGCAAACTTTTTACCACAATGCAACAAAGAATTTAACAGTTCAATTTTCTCTAACAGAAGAGCTCATCAAGCTCTGTCAAAGACTTAATTGGTTAAATTCCTAGTTGCATTACGGGAAAATTTGGCTGCCTGAAACTTTGATGTTTTGACAGGGGGGGGGGGGGGGGGGGCGTGGTGTTAAAGGCCAGGAATTTAATGGATCTGCAGTGTTCTCTATCAATTAACTACAGTCTAGCTGATTTAGATGCATAAGCTCCCTAGGGTTATTTTATTTACTGCCATCCGCAGGAATCTAATGGTTCTGCAGTCTTCTCTGTCAATTCTTTGCTGCATTAGCAACCAAGACTTGACTATGGGGTACAATCTAGCTGACTTTAATGCTTTAGCTTCCTCAAGTTATTTTTTAATTTTTTTTAACTGCTGACATTTTGTCCTTCCCATTCAATTTTTACCATTACAGTCATTACAAATTTCATCACTGACATTTTTATAGTTGGGAGCATGTTGGCTCATAGGTTACAGTATTGGACTTTGGATCATAGGTTCAATCCTGACCAGCATCATCTACATTGTGTCCTTGAGCAAGACATTTAACCCTAAAGTCCCCATGCAGCCACAAACTGCCCTTTTTATATTGCTCTGAAAAAGTTGTTCAAAGTGTATTCTTCCTTGAGAACTCTACTGGTAGGATGCATTTATTTTGACAGTGTTTTTTACATCATTGTTGGCTGCCTGTCCAGGCAGCCAACAATAATGTAGAAACACTGTTACATCACACGCAGCTGTGTACTATAAGTTGCAGGACGTTCAGGTGGCGGATACGGTATCATATGAAGTGAGGTGAAAACAATATTGGATGAGGCAGTACGACGAGTCCAATATTGTTTTTGCCGAGCCTCATATGACACGGTATCCACCACCTGAACATCCTGTAACGTATTTATTATGCCAGCGAAAACAAAATAACAATCAAATTTGAACGCCAGCACATTTTCAAAACTGGTGCAAAACGCTATGTAAGTTGTAACAAACGTGCACAGTTGTCTCCCTGTTTGTGTATAATTTCCTTGACAACACAGACAACAGCGATAGATGCTTTTCTTCGTACTGTCACTTTGTCTTGAGTGTGCAGAAAATGTCTGATACGTCCGATTTTATAGAATTCGAACAAAATAAATGTATCTCGCATCTTTTCCTTCATAGCTGTGATTCATTTCTTACAATTTCATTATAGTGCAGTCGCTATTTTTAAAAACGAGAGAAAATGAGACATATAGACATGGAGGGACGTTTGATTGATCCGTTATCGGTAGATCGAATACAGTAGTATTTCTCACTTCAAATAATTAAATTTACATTTAGAAAACAAATTTCACAATAAATTTATTATAAAACAAGAGAAAATGAGGCATACAGACACGGAGGGACATTTGATTGTACTGCAATTTCTTCAATATGGATATAAAAGTATCGCGAGGTGAGGAATTTCCACGTCGAAACAAAATGGCGTTACTGACCTAATACGAGTTTCGTATTAGGTCACCTCGGGCTGCAGGTGACCCAATACAGCTCAGTACCATCCCATTATTCGGGGGCTGTGATTGGCGAATTTCATTAGCTGGCATAATAAATGCATATACAGGGGTTATTAACGTACAATTAATCTGAAGATTTAAAGGTTAATTCCAGTTACCCAAGTGGGAGCACAGGTGCACAGTGTTACTAACGCTGTTTGTATGGGGCTAGTATGTTGCAGACCAACAATAACTCGCTGCTCCTCAGTTTTCTCCACCTGTAATACAGCTGTCTAACATGATATGACCCATGCTGCCACAAGTGTCATGGAACCCCAATAAACAAATTTTTATATCTCATTGTCATCACTACCATTTGTTACTATTTTTGCAGTGTACCAGTTTATCACTTTATCCAGGTATAACCGCCTTTACAAGAAAACAATATAACAATCATATCTGATGTATTTATTTTTCATTCATTCTCAACAAATATAAATAACAAACAGTCAGTCAACCAAACTAATTCAGTATGCATTATTCTTTCACTTGATAACAAGAAGATGTATATTTGGTAGAAATGTGAAAAAATTACTGCAATGTACATACTCAAAATAATCTCTTTATGTGGGAAATTTATTTATTTATTGGTATTTAAGGTCACATATTTCTGCACCACTGCTAATCGTGAGTGCAACATTGGAATAAAGTCACGTCAAGCCAATCACTTATATCCATGTTGCCCATTTTAGAGGACTTCCACCGCAGGTATTGGTGACTGGGTCCTATTTTACCATTAAAACAGAGCTGTGGTAAACAAGCACTGCTTCACTTCCCGTGGTTCGCTTGGGGGTACACAGGAAAAAAATTGGGGATCAGAATTGTTTTGTTCAACTGTTCAAAAACTCAATTATGTTATCACATGGTTGTTTACCTACATGTATTCCAAAAACAGCTCAACTTGTGGCCCAACGTATGACTCATAGTGAATCACAATACAAGTTCAGCAAGCTCGGGTCTTCTAACATTTCTTCATACAAAATGCATGTTATTCACATTTAAGCATCAAATGAGAACTCTTGACATGTTCAGTGCCTATACTGTGGCTTTGTAATAAAACACCAGTTATTATATAGGTTACACAAATTATTATTTATTTTATTGGTGCTTAAGGTCACATATTTCTGCACAATGGCTAATCATGACCACAACATGGATATAAAGTCAAGTCCAGCCAAGCATTTATATACATGTTGCCCATTTTTGAGGACTTCCACACCAGGCACTGGTTACCGGGTCCTATTTTAACAGTAATCCAGAGCTTGTTTACCACAGTGAACAAGCACTGCTTCACTTCCCAGGGTGTCCATGGGGATACATAATCCATTTTATCACACAATCATGATCAAATAGCCAATTATGAATGATCATGTGAGGTCAGAAGTCAACATGATGTAACATTGTAAGGGAGTCGATTTCATTAGTAGAACTGAATTAATCTTCTCTGTTTTTGAAGTCATTTATTCCATCAACCCTTTACTCAATGACCAACAAATAATTTTTTTTTATTTTACGCCCCACAAAGTAGTTTCTTAGACCATTTTTTGTAAAATTGCATGTGGACAGGCAGTTTTTTAGTTTATTTTTTATTTTTGCAATAATTATTATTATTTATTGGTGTTTAAGGTCACATACTTGTGCACAATGGCTAATCGTGACCGTGACAGTTTTACGAAGCCAGAGTATCTGTAGAGAACCACCAAGTATTGATGAGCAACTGTCAGCTCCTCAACATTCTAACTCTGTTCAAGCTCTGCTCAAACAGGATTGCAGCGGTTGAAGACATGTGCACCATCGATGTGCAGTACACCTTAGTACACGGCATCATCGTGCCCCCATGTAGGCAACTGGGATAAAGTGCCTTGCTCAAGGATGCAACGTGGGTCGTCCCAGACGGATTTTTACAATTATTTCTTTGCCATTGAAAGTTCATGTTCTTGGTTTGTTTTACGTTTTAGGCCTCATAATCTACAGAACAGTAAAGGTTACAGTGTATTTCGTTCCTTGAATGCAAGAAGGCTTGCAATGTAAAAGCATTGCAAAGCCTTGTTGCACTCAAGGGACATATTTATCAATTTTATTAACTTGGGTAAAATATCAGACATAAACTATTTACTTTTTACTTTTTTAAGTTTGCATTGGTTATAAAAAGAGAGCATATGGCAGGCAAAAGGACCATGCTGGAGGGCCTGAGAAACAGATTTTTAACCTTTTTCAGGCCTTACTTTTTCAAAAAATTTTAAAAATAAATTCAACAAAACAATATCATGTGACCCCTAAATGAAGCAAGCTCAATGCGTTCCAATGGGGGTGGGGGTGTGGGGGGTCACTTGACATGGTTTTGTTGAAATGTTTTTTTCAGCAGCTGAATTTGTAAATTATGCAGGTAGATGTGCCGATTCTTTAGGTAAAGAGTTAACTGTTTACCAAACATGACTAGCAGATAGTATTTGCAAAATATTTAAGGTCACTTGTCAGCATCTTTGGCATTTTCGTGACCACAACATAAGTATGCTGCCCATTTTGGAGGACTTCCACCCCAGGTTTGGGTTCCGTGACTTATTTTCCCAGTGAAACAGAACTTGTTTACCTCAGTAAAAAAAAAAGACAATGCTCCACTTCAAGGGGTTCTTAGAGGAGTCCCAGTCTAACTAAAAATGTTCATTTTTAGCCTCGGAAATATAGTTTATTATCCTTCATTGGAATGAGCACAACAAGACAGTTCCAATGAGAGGTCACAAGTGATGTTGTCTTGGAAAAATTTACTAAATAATAAGGATTATGCATCGCCAATGCCAGGTGAGTTTTTCACACCTGTAAGGCTCGTCATTTTTAGAAAATCAATTTATTGTGCTAACGAGCTGAAAACAGGCAAAAATTAATTTAATTATTGGCCATAACTCTGCTCAGCATGGCAGAACTGTACCAGTTTTCGAACTAATTCAAGACATCATTAACTGGTGGAGTGCTAAATTATTTTTGGCTATCAATATTTGTTCACATATCTTTGCCTTGTTACAGTTTATGGGAGAGTGCCTGTTGTAACAAGGCAAAGCCTTTCAGACTAACTAATTTCACTTCAAAGATGATATGAAGCACATCCACTGAGTATGAAGCCATCAAATTGTGATACCTTCACCTCAGAATAAAGCCCAAATATGGGCTTCCAGCACTCAATCAGTTAAGAAAGTCTCACATACCAAATATTGACTGAACCCATTGATATTTGTTCAAGTTATCATGCTAATGAGCTGAGAACAGGCAAAAATTAATTAAGGACCATGATTCCATTCAGTACGGCCAAACTACAGTGATTTTCAGTCATTCGAGGCCATGATTCCATTCAGTATGGCCAAACCACACTGATTTACAGTCATTCGAGATGTTGTTAAGAAAGTCTCATATACCAAATATTCACCAAATTCATTGATATTTGTTCAAGTTATCACGCTAACAAGCTGGAAACAGTCAAAAGTTAACTAACAAGAACAATGCAAAGCATGGCATATGCCCCGGATGGTGTCATGAAGCCATGAGGGCCATCAGACCTGTTAACTCTCCCGGTTTCACCGTGAGTCTCCCGGTTTGGGGCACCAACTCACGCTCACATCCTATTTTCTCCCGATTTGACACTTTTCAAAATAGTTGTCCTGAAATCCATCACATTTTACTGTTTACAAATTTCTGAAATCTCGGACACGCGAGATTACAAACATTTGTGTGAATGTGTTCAATGACGTCAGATTCGGCTGTGATTGACTCGGTTTCTGCAAAATTCTGCATCTTTCAATGGCCAGTTTTGTGTTCTGTTTTGAAAATTAAACAAGTTGTCAAGTTGGTTACGATAGATAAATTTATGATGCAGAATACTTGTTGGAAACGATAATTTATCAAAGATACACATTTACTTGACACAATATAAATAAATTGTGTTTGATGGTAAAACAGAATGCCAGTTATGTGCGACTGAAGTGTGAAGTAAATACAGCAAACATTTGATTTTCAGTCGGTTTTAAAAATTTTTAAATATCATTTGCCGATGAAATACTGACTGAAATGTATCGTGGTAATTGAGAATAAATTGGAAAAAAATATAGATTTACGATTTTATAAGGTAAGTTGAGTTTGGAATAGTATTCTTTGTGAAATAAATCACTGAAGTTGTAATTTACATGAATAAATGGCATGAACGAAGAAGGAATGCTTGTGTTGGTCCTTGAACGTTTTGGTCCTGGGATGTTTCGGCCAAGATGTTTCAGCCTCCATGTATTGAAGCACCGGGATGGACTGGTATAAGCAAGGAAAAATGGCTGGAGGGGGAGGGAGGGGGGGGGGGGGGGTGGTACAGGCAAAGGCTAGATAGGCATCCACTCACATTTGTGTGTGTGTCGGGGGAGGGGGGGGGGGGGCTTGGACCAGTGAATCCATGTTTGTATGCTTTTACTGACAAATACCATTAAAAATGTTAAAATAAATTATTAAAATGAAATATAATGCATTTGGGTTAGAGGGGGGGGGGGGTGCCCGGGTGGGACCGTGGGAGGCATAACAAGGAAAATATTGATGTATTGGCCGCGCGCAAAAATCTCACTGACAAGCATCCAAATCTCAATGAGAGCTCATCAAAATCTCACTGACAGTCACCTTCAGAGGTCAACAGGTCTGATGGCCATATTGAATTGGATAGCTGGACCAAAATCAAAAGGAAGCATTGTCTGGTTATCCACAAGTAACCCCTAAAATTATGATTTGATAAAATAAGTAGTTTTCATAACCAACATGCAGTGAAAGCAATACAGAGGTCTAGAAAAATTTTCTAAGTCAAAAGAGTGAAAAAGGGCCATAACTCTGAGAAAACTTATTGGACGGAACCTGTTCCTTTTGGATATCCATTCTCTCATGCGGGTCTATCAGCATACCAAAGGAGATCCAAATCTGACTGATGGCTTTGAAATTACAATCCAAAACATTTGTACAGACAGATGGCTGGACAGACGGACGGAGATCTCCACTAGATACTCCAGAATCCTCCTTGAATCCTCCTTCACAGGTCAGGGCATAATTAAGGGCCATAACTCTACACAGTATGGCCAAACTCCACCAATTATCAAACTCAATCAAGACATTAAGAAAGTCTCACATACCAAATATCGGCCAAATCCATTGATATCTGTTCAAATTAGCCTGCTAACAAGCTGATAATAGGCACAAATTAACTAATTACGGGCTATAATTCTGCCCAGCATGGGCAAACGATACGAGTTTTCAAACTCATTCAAGACATTGTTAACCCTTTGCCCAACGCAGACGATACCAAAATTTATTTTAAATATCATTTTTTTAAATCTTTCCAAAAATTAAAAAAAAAACATACCATGTGCCCCCCCATTGGAACGAGCTCAATGAGCTCATTCCAAAGAGGGGTCACATGATATGGTTTTGTTGAAATTTTTGGAAAAATAATATTTTTTCAGCTGCTGAATTTGCATATTACGAGGGCAGATGTGGCTGATTCATTGGGTAAAGGCTTAAGAAAGTCTCACATACCTAATATTGACCAAATCCATTGATATTTGTTCAAGTTATCGTGTTAATGAGCTGAAAACAGACAAAATTTAACCAATTTGTTGTCAATTTTCTTTTCCTAGCAAAACCAGCCGTATCTGTCCAATGCAAATCACAAAAATTGCCACACAAATTCTATTATCTTTTTCAGTTTTTTCCTTTATTACATAGCTTATGACCCCTCTGTGAAACAAGCATGTTGAACTAGTTTCAATGAGGAATCATAAACAAAATTTTTGAGGCAGAAAATGATTTTCTTTAATGATCAAGACATTTTTTGTAGATGTCTTTCACCAGTTGTGTTACATAAAGGATTACATTTTCTTACAAAACACAGCATAAACTTTCACGCATGTTCTCATAGCCATATGCTATGTTTTGAAGACAAATCTAATACAACATGAATGGTGCTATTTGTGTTATGTGGCAGGCACATTCAGACAAAAAACATACAATAAATAGTTAACCCATTACCAAACAAACTACATTAAACTTATCATCCTAATTGTCTCAGTTTTTAATTCTGACCCACAAAACACAGTTTAACATTGTCTACTGGAAAACATGAAATGTTTGGTTATTTACGAAAAAATACCGAAGAGTTATCTATGAATCCTGTGAGGCAGAAAGTCAAAGACTGATGTGATGCACATCAGCCAACTAGGAGAAATTGTTGTCCTATCGACTAAAATTACCTCCATTCAGTGATAATGGGGCTTTAGTTCATTCTCTTCACCCCTTCATGAGGAAGCCAGAATTAGTCTCATCACAAGTTTTAGTTCTTAACCTTCACCCCCAATTTTTCTTCCAAATCAGCTTCATTTGGATGTAATGTTTAAGTTCGGATTAAATGCAGCCAATTTTATGAAATGAACATAAACATACCTCCTCTTCGGCTTGAGTGAAGTTCCCTAGAAACCTCTAAAAGTCTTATTTATTTCATTCAGGAATTTAAAAAATAACAAAACATTTTCCCTTGAAAAAATATACATGCTTTTGAACAAATGAGACATATTTTGAAATGATCCATAAATCCTAAAAAAATGCAATGAGTGTGATTAAAAACTGATTCACAAAATATTTTGAAAATAAAAGATATGAATTACAAATATGACCATAGGAGTTGACTCTTAGGGGCCACAGGCAATCATCATATTATCAGAATTGAATATTTTCAACAAAATAATATACTATTAACATTTAAAAAACACAAGGCATGAAACCTTTCAGGCCAGAATTTTCAACATGTTGTGAAATGGTGAATACTTTACTGATCTTGCTCAAATAAAGGGCAGAACTGCACAACTCCCACATTTCGCGCCCCAGTTTTGAAAAGTTTTGTTTTAATCCTCATTTTTTTTTGGGGGGGGGGGGGGGGGGGGGAGGGGGGGGGGGTTCACATCATGAAGCAAAGTTGTTTATTTATTAGTGTTTAAGGGTTACTTTCAGCATCTTTGGCTAACTTATGACTGTAACATAGGGATGAAGTGAAGTTTAACCAATTGTTTATACCTATGCTGCCCACTTTATCGGACTTCCACAATAAGCATTGGTTCTGAATCCTATTTTACCAGCAGAGCAGAACTTGTTTACAAAGCAAACAAGCACTGCTCCAATTCCCAGGTTTCCAGAGAGATCATAAAGCAAACCAGAGGCTCAAGTGAGCCTAAAACGCTCACCTGGCTCAAATTGTCAAAACAGATGAGGGTATCAGTAAGTGATCAGCAGCAAGAGCAATTCTTTTGATTTGCTATGACACAACCAAAGGCAACTTTTTTGGCCATTCATTGCTGCTGGTCCTAGGAAAGATTCCTAGCAAGCTCTGTTCTGTGAAGTATTAAAAAACAACAACCAAACAAAATTTTTGTTTTGTTTTAAACTACTGTGGTTTTCTCTCGCCCCCCCCTCCCTCCAGCCCCCCCCCCCCCCCACCACCCCACCCCCCCCCCCCCCCACCAAAAAAACAAATTTAAAAAAAGAAAAAACAAGCGAATCGATTTGAACAAACTTGAATTTGACACCCCTAGAGATGTTACATACTAAATATGAAAGGTTTCTCACTGGTGGATCTGAAGAAAAAGAATGTTCAAGAAATTTTCTCTTATTGCTCCAAGTTAAAATTTGGGCTTCAATAAAAAGTCTAAATATTAACCCAGGGACCTGATTTGAACAACCTTCAATCTAACCCTCCCAGAGGTGTTGTATACCAAATATCAAAAGAATCTGACTATCTGAAGGAGATGATTTTAAACGATAATTCCCCATATTGCACTAAGGAAATATTTGGGCTCTCTTGGGGAACCCAACTATTAACCCAGGAACACGATTTGAACAAATTTGAACCTTACACCTCTAGAGATGTCAAATACTAAATATGAAAGGATTCTCACTAGTGGGTCTGAAAAAGAAGATTTTTAAAGAAATTTTCTCATATTGCACTAAGTTAAAATTTGGGCTCCAATAAAGAGACCAAATATTCATCCAGGGATTCCATTTGAACAAACTTGAATCTAACCCCCCTAATGATGCTGCATGTCAAATACCAATAGAATCTGTCTGGTGGATCTGAAGAAGAAGATTTTTAAAGAATATACCCCATATTCCACCAAATTAATATTCAGGCTCCCATAGGAAGTCCAAATATTAACCCAGGGAGTCGATTTGAACAAATTCAAATCTTCCACTCTAGAGATGTCACATACCAAATATGAAAGGATTCTCACTAGTGGGTCTCAAAAAGAAGATTTTTAAAGAAGTTTTCTCATATGGCACCAAGTTAAAACTTGAGCTCCAATAAAGAGACCAAATATTCATCCAGGGATCCCATTTGAACAAACTTGAATCTACCCCCCCCCCCCCCCCCCCCCCCCCCCCCTAGAGATGCTGCATACCAAATATCAAAAGAATCTGACTGGTGGATCTGAAGAAGAAGATTTTTAAAGAATATACCCCATATTCCACCAAATTAATATTCAGGCTCCCATAGGAAGCCCAAATATTAACCCAGGGACTCAATTTGAACAAACTTCAATCTGACCCCTGTAGAGATGTTATATACCAAGTATCAAAAGAATCTGACAGTTTGATTTTTAAAACTTATTCCCCATAATGCCCTAAGTTAATTATTTGGGCTCCTCTGTTGAGACCAAATATGAACCAAGGGGGTCGATTTCAACACACTTGAATTTGACCATCCTAGGGATACTGTATACCAAATATCAAAAGATTCTGATCAGAGGTTCTGAAGAAAATTTTTTTTTAAAGTTTTGCAAATATGCTGACTCAGCATTTTTTCAAATGCCCCAACAGAACACCCGGACACAACCAATGGCCATTTTTTTAATCCATTCTACTGGTCAAAAGGATGCTTCATACCAAATAAGTTCTCTGTTCTGTGTAGTTTGGAAAATATGGGCATTTGAATTTTTTTCTATTTTTAGCCCCTGGGGTACCGACGGGGTACGAAAAAAAACAATGCGGGCATCATTCAAATACTTTGGACCCACTTATGGTACATGCCAAATTTGGTTCAAATCAGCCCATCGGTTCTTGAAACAGAAATTTTGGGCAGAGCTCAAAATGGATATATGCCCACAGAGAGCCCAAATATTGATCTACCAACCTCTCTTGGACAAACTTCAATCTTCAACGCCAAAGAGTGTTACATACTATATATCAAGGCAATCTCTCTGGTGGTTCATGAGAAGAAGATTTTTAAAGATTTTTAGGCTTTGGCATCATTGACCAGAGCCCGAAGAAGGCAGCTGCTTCATTTGAACAAAATAGAAAGGGTATACCTCAGGTATGGTTTGTGCAATATATGTTTGAATTTGGCTGAATGGCTGTGAAGAAGAAGCCAAGTTTGCAAAAGTTAATGGACGACGGATGCCAAGTGATGGCAATACCTCACACTGACTTGCAGTCAGGTGAGCTAGAAAAAAACATTAAAGTACTCATCTTGTGTATCCAATATTCGTGGAGTGAATTTTCATTACTGTGCTTATTGGTTGACAAATCATGACTTCGACTTTAGCTTTCAGTGGTATGTTTATTTCTCTGTATTACATTTAGTAGATACAAATAAGTTTTTGAACAAAAAAAACACAGTGCAAACCAAAGTAGAAGTGACAGCTGTGGTTCAAACACCATGCTTCAGATATGAATAATTTTGATATGAAGAATATTTTTTATTCCTCGACCTTTTTCACAATGTATATTTTAGTCCTTGAAAATTTTTGTGAAATACATTTTTCAAATTTCAAAAGAAAGTTTAACCAGTGATTGTAGCATGGTGACATGGAGTTTTCAGCACAGGTTTTAAAGTTCAAAAACAATATTTGAAACATTTTATGATCCATTCAGTACCTTGTGGACAAAAAAAGGTTACAAAATATAATTTTTTTTAACTTTTCGCCTTCTGCCAAGTTCATGTGCTTACAGAAATGAGATGTGTTTTTTTTCTGTGGGCAAAAAAAACAACAGCATATCCAGTTAAAAGTATCTTCTGTTTATCAAACAGGGTCACAATTGAAAAAAGGTTTGCTTTAAATCCTCACAAGACAAAAGATTGCAGAAATCACTCAGAAGGTATATATATTCAATTTTTGTTAAAAAATCCATTTGATAAGATTCTGAAAGCAATTAAAAGAAAAAAAAGAATTTGGCTGTGGACCTGACTTGAAAAATAGCTGGATATCCTGCACTTGCATTGTTACTTGAAAGCGCTGTGTTTTTGCATATGCAAAAAACTGTGACATGGTTGGTAGTATTAGTAGCATTTGGGCCCTGTCAATATTTGAAATTCAATTCAAATTTATAATTCAGGAAGATTATTTAATTCAATTTTGCAATGGAGTTGGAATCAGGGCAAGTTGCTCCCTTGCCCTGAGACTGGGTGGTGCAGGGGCAGCCCTCTTCCCCAGAAGTGCACAGGACTTTACTTTCTGAGAACCATAACTAAGAAACTCGAGAGAATTTGTTTCTAACATATTTTGTGTGCGCCAATGCCAATTGGGAGAGGGGCATCAGATCTAATGGCCGAGGTTGCTTAATAAACACCAAATAAAGAATCTTTATAATCAACAGGGTGAGTTCTAAACTTTATATATATATATATATATATATATATATATATATATATATATAAATCCTTGAGGGGAACAAGGAAGAATCTGCAATGCAAAACCTTGTTCCACTTAAGGGGTGATGTATAATGTCAGTACTATTGAGTGTCACATTACAATTTATGGTATGCTGGAAAACTCCATCTTAACTCGTAGCAAGAGTCAGGTGCCCTGTTTGATACCCTTGCCTCCTATTGCCCTTGGATGTTTCCAGCACCCTGGCATTTTGAATTGGCAATATTGAATCTTTCAAATCAAAAATAGTACTTTCACACTGCCACATGACTGTCATATCCACTAATCACCCCATGCATTATCCTCTTTGTCATCAATTGTGGATGATATCCAGGGCATCAGCAGGTCAGACTCTTATCAATTTTGCTGATGATTCAATACAGGAATACAACTTCACAATACACCCGAATGTGCTATGAATACAAGTTTTTTTGCTGAAAAAATTTAACAAATTTGAGTATTCTGAAGATATACTCCTCTCCCAGTAGAAGAAAATGAACAGATGAGAAGTTGGATAAATAAAGCACTATGGTTGTCAAATCAAAGTTCAAACCAACACACAGTATACATTCAAAAGTGAGTCAACACTGTTTGTCACTTGTGGCTGACGATTCCTGATACACAGAAGATTTTCAACACCTATTTCTGTGCTGTAGAAATACTTATTGAGAAAGTTCTGTGTATCTGAAATCGATGGACCCATCAGTAAACCAAGTCTTTTCTGAAGTAAGGAGTCTGGCTATGGGAAATAGGACTCCCATAAGGTCAGTTATGTCTAATTTCTTGATAGGCAGAGACATCACATGATTCAGTTCGAAATTCATTTTGACTCATCAGTATCACTCACATTTAAGTTGATTTAAGTAAAAGTGTCCAATTTGCAGAGTGCCAAGTAGTATCATCCACAAGTTCTGCAAAAAGAGGCTCTCAAGAGCCTGTAATCGCTCACCTGGCAGAACTACATATCCCTCAGTTATTCTAATCAAAATCAAAGAATGCCGCTGGCTACCAGGCTACTTCATCTGCACGAAACAAAATGAGGATTGTTTTCGGAGGGCTTTCCATACATTATTTGTGCCAAGTTTGGTTCACACTGGCCAAGTAGTTTCAGATAGATAACAAGACGAACTGTCACAGTACCGAAGCTGCGATAATTCGTGCAAGGCCAATGATGTTTTAAAACTTGATGGTGGCAAAAAAACTTGTTGGTGACAAAAAAACTCAGTGACAAGTCCATAAATGAGACAGAAATTATCCGAATGACATGCACTATTGAGAGGGTGTAGACATCATGAAGATACACTTGCATACCAAGTGTGGTGTCATTCCATCAAGTATTTTAGGAGTTATGGTGTTTTTTCAACTTGTTGGTGACCGACCGACAGACATTGCCACATATAGAGCTGCTCGTCGCAGCTAATAAAAATGAAAAAACTTAAAAGTAATTTATATATTTTTTATACTTACCAATGACCCAGACTCAGCTGGTGCTAACCCAAAAATATCTAGGGCCAAACACAAATTTTGCCCCCCAAATCCCCAAATTTGCATGCAAAACCGAAAATTAGAAGTCCTATCTGACCCTCCATACATTTACCCTTCGCGCATGCGCAGACACCAGGAAGTCACCGAATCTGGTGCCAATCATCATTCTTTGTAAAAAAGATTATAATAATTCAGTGGGGAGGTATGAGTGCCCAGTACTGCCCACTCATGGGAGGGCCATTCCCGTCTAGGTCATTGGTAAGTATAAAAAATATATAAATTACTTTAAATTTTTTCATATTTTTATACTGTAACCAATGATCCAGACTTAGCTGAATCGTAAAAAGGTGGAGGGCCTAGAACTTCCAAAATAGTAGATCAACATAGATCAAATCCTTCAATCCATGATGAAGAAATTAGAATAATTAGAATTTACATGTATGTCTCTTTATATCATAATAGAAGAGACATATATATCCTAATATGGATCCCAATTATGTAAATCCTAAATGCGCGCATGAAATCATGTTAATTAGGATGTAACAATAAACAATTTTCAAGACTAGTCTGGACTAAGCCCTAAAAATTAGAATGGCATATTGAGAATGAGAGAAAATTGCCCATAAACCTACGCCAAACAATAATACTACAGCTGATCACCGAATATAGTATGGACAAAACAGCTTCCTAAATAGTTACATACCCAACAAGCCAGAAAAGTGGGCAAAATGACCCCCCCCCCTCCCCCCTTTTTTGAACATATCTTTAAAAGAAAGAAGGGAGAACTCTGCAATCAATAATCAGAACCCAGAAAAGGTATGAATAAATATCGATCAGGCACTCAAAAATTAACTCAGGAATAATAAATGGTGCTTAACGCCACTTCACAAGCCTAGGCTATAGCGATGATTTTGGTAAATAACATTATCTGCTACAAAATATGCACTGCAGACAGCGTATACAGGTATGACGAAATCAGTGAAATAATAATATAACATACACATACAAAAGCAAGATACGCTGAACAATCTCTGCAGAGAAAACACGCTTCAAGATCATTCACAGGAGGCCTCTGTAATATTAAATCTGGTAAGAACACTCTCCAACGTGTACTATTTGGTATCTACAAATATAAACACGTGAGAATATGCGATTTGAGAGCCGACAAAATAGAGACCAGGATCTAGAAGTATAAATTTTATAGTAAATTTCCTTTCTTATTATACCTACCGAAATTGTTTACTACAGGCTTGCACTACAGTGGAAGAACCTAACTCGGATAAAATACTCTCTATTTTAATCTTTCCCAAGATTTGGGAAAGAAAAGTGGTGTAAAAACACCACGAAAAAATAAGCCAAAACTGGGTCAAGCGCCATCAGCGCACACCCAGTATGGGACGCTCTTCCATAGTACAAATCCACAACTTCCGTAACACAGGGCGCAATGCGTCAATTCGTCATTCTTTTGATTCCGAACAACACAGGAGTTATGTGATCAGCGGGGAGGAAGGATTCTTACCCGAATAAGAAGACGGGAGGGCCTCCATGTAAACAATTTCGGTAGGTATAATAAGAAAGGAAATTTACTATAAAATTTATACTTCTTATCAACCTACCTCAATTGTTTACTACAGGCTGAATAGACAAAAGGCTGGAGGGAATCACATAACCAACCCACACATAACTCAATAGCACTGGGACCGTGGACAGAGGAAGAGATCCCTAGGCCTATCAAACCATAGCATCACAAACATTAGAAAAGACAATGAAAGATGAGGCGTATGGTGAAGTGTGACACACAGACAGAAAGGGCAGTAACAGCACAAAGCTGGAACTGACCCTGAAAAAAAGCTGAAAGGCTGGAATAGACAACAGCCTGAGCCGAAGAAAGAGGGCCCCAAGGTTCTCTGTCGGCTCCTGCAACTGTCGCAGAAAAAAGGAGAATGTAGCATTTCTCCAGAAGGCTGCCAGTATAACATCAGTCATCCGACAACATGACAGAGTTATTAAAAGAGGAAGACAATGCATGCACCTCGTGGCAGAAAAAACAATTGGTAATACAATCACCAGTAGCTAGACAAGCGGAAGCTGCACGAATAGCAAGACAAGTCCATCAAGAAATGGATGCAGGAGAGATCTGGCATGTGGGAAAACGCATAGTCATCCAGGAGAAAGGCGTGAACGCCCCCCCCCCCCCACCCCCAAGCAGAGCAGCGCCCAAGAAAGTGACCATCTTGGAGTAAACTGCAAAGTCCTAGGCCTTTTCAAGGAAAAGAGCTGAACAAGCTTGGAGAGGCAAGGATGAGTGTCGAAACAATGCGGTATCACATAGGAAAAAATGTACCCATTGCTGGAGACCTCCAGAAACAAACATATACCAGAAACTCTGCAAGCGGTGTGATCGAAGGAGTGACAGAAGCAACAGAGTGATCGCACACCATCGACAGAAGAACCTTCCACTTAGCCACAGAGGCTAAACCAGTGGAGTGAGTGCCTCCTTGAAGAAGAAAAGCAACTCCACTGCGTGTCTCGAAAAACCACTACGGAGGAGGAGACAGGACCCGATAAAAGACATGTGCGAAGGCACAATGAAGTCGGGTCAACTTGAAAACCTCCTCGGGCGACTTTGGCAAAGAAAGTCGCGAGGTAGAGGGAGACATGCCGGAACCGCCGCTAACAGAGAGCGGAGCAGATTGATCCACACCCACCGAGGCGACGGGTGTGATCTAAAGGATTCGATGACTGCAGGTTTATATCTGGGTGAGAACCTGAGGCGGAATCGGAACCAGTAGGAAGGCATATCTGACAAGACTATCCCAAAGGAGGGCCAGAGCGTCCATGGCGAAAGCCAGAGCATTTGGACACGGGGACATGAAAGTGTCCACCGGATGGTTCCAACGAGTCACAAGAGATCGATGGAACCCGTCATGTGGAGCATCCACCTGGTGGAAATGACCCTGCCCCGATGAGACAGGGAGTTGGCTAGGACGTTCAGGCGACCGGGAATGTGACGAACAGCCACCCCGGCATGGACATCCTGAGCGAGCAGTATAAGATCCCAAGCCAATTCGTACATTGGAACAGAGTGCGTGCCGCCCTGGTTCCGAATGTAAGCAACCACCGTCGAATGGTCAGACAACAGAAGGACCTGGCGATTCGAAAGGTGAGGGATCCACTGCCTGAAACGCAGAAGAAGAGCAAGAAGCTCCTTCTGGTTGATGTGTAGAGCTGCATGATCCTGGTCCCACATCCCGCGAATGGAAAGACCTAGAGGATCCAATGTCGCACCCCATCCGAGATCGCTGGCATCTGCCGTCAGAATGCGATCGGATGTGGGTAAGTCCAACGGAACACCCTGCGAAAGCCACTGGACATCCGCCCAGAGGAGAAGGTGAGGATAAAGATATTCTGGAAACTGAAGCACCAGATCCAGAAAATCTACATTCGGCCTCCAACGACTGAGCAGAAAGTGTTGGAGAGGTCTGACACGCAGCCGACCTAGAGGAATGTGATCCGTCATCGAACAGCAGAGACCGATTAGCCGGAGAATACTCCGAGCCATCGCGGATGTGGACTGGGACAGAGTCGGAGCAAAAGCTGAGAGAATCATAGCCTTGGCCTGGGGAACCGCCACCAAATTGAATTGTGTGCGGAAATCCATCCCCAGATGATAAAACGACTGAGAAGGGACCCAGTCCGACTTCTCATTGACTCTGAAACCTAGCGACGTGAGCAAGCTCAACAGAGTGGTGACATCCGACTCCAGTAAGGCAGCATTGAAATGCCCCTGGAGGATATCGTCCAGATATGCCGAAGTAGTCACCCTGGACTGTGTGCGATGGAAAGCTATCACATGCGACATCAGTCTGGTGAAGGCCCAAGGAACCAGGTTGAGGCCGAAAGGCATGGCCTTGAACTGGTAAACTTGCCCCAGAAAAACGAACCTGAGATACTTCCGTAACGCCCAATGAATCGGAACATGAAAGTAAGCGTCTCGCAGGTCGAAGCTGGAAGCGAAATCTCCCTGGTGAATTGAACGGAGGACCAACCTGAAAGTCTCCATGCTGAACTTGGGAGCAATGATAGACTGGTTCAGGAAACTCAGATCGATAACCGATCGGAGTCGGCCGTCCCTCTTCGGCACCAAGAACAGGCAGGAATAGAAACACACTGACCTAATGTTCTTGATGACCTCAATCGCCCACGTTGTCAGGAGATTGTCTATCTCCGTGGACAGAAGTTCCCGACATAAAATGTCTGAAGGTACTGTGGTTGGAAGAGGCACCCTGGACAGAGTGGGGTGCCATCGGAAGGATATTCGCAGCCCGGACCAAACAACATCTAACATCCAAGGGTCGGATGTGATGGTGGCCCAACTGTCTGCGAAACTCTGCTATCCTTCCTCCAACCTGGGACGAGTCGAGGTGAGGACCTTCATTTCGAACCCTGACGAGGCTCGCGAGAGGAGAAAACACCTCCTCTACTGAATGAAGAATCCTGGGACTTCCCTCAAAACTGCCGACGCTTACCCTTACCCTTTGAGTAAGACGTAGAAGCGGTGGCAGAAGGATCAGCCCTTTTGCTTCACAGAGGGTACTTGTTAGGCTTGGAACAGCCCATGCCTACCCTAGACGGCTGATCAAGCTGAAGAAACAGCAGCTGATCGTTGGAATGACGTAGAATGTCATCCCGGACCGTCAACACAGAACCATGGAAAAGTTGCGGACCTGCCAAAAAAGCAGATCGAAGAGTAGCGCACTGCTCCTCAGGAAGGGATCGGCCTGTGTCCAGCACAGAGTCCCTTCGAACTAATTCCAGATTAGCCGAGTTACAGGCATGCGTGTGAGTAAGATGCATGAGCGCCTTGGACAGCACACGCAAAGGAGCCTGTACCTCGTCAAACTTATCTGGAGGCAGATAAGCAGCTAAAGCTGATACGTGATCGGAGAGAGACAGCATACCAAGCATCTCTCTCGATAAGCCCAATGTGAACTCCAGAGTCGTCATCGGAATGACGGCAGACTTGGACTTGGAAAGCCCGAGGGAATTGTAGTCCTGATCCAAAACTGTCAAAGTCTGGTAGACCGACTGATTGGCAGAATCGTAGGAACGATAACGCACCAGAGGCAAAAAGGTGTCAACCCTGGTGAAGAACGGAGCCTTCATAGCCTTGGAACTTAGCTTAGAGTCCAAGGCTGAAAATGCTTCAACCAACTGTACCGACGGGCACGGTCGAAGACGCCCAGAAGCGGGTTGCTCCATAGGCTGTTGGCGCACGACTGATGATCGCGGCCTGGCTGACACTGTTGACTGGTTAGGTGGTTTGAGATCTGGAAGGAACCCAAACACGAAATCAAGAGCTGCCCCCAAGTCCGAAGACTGCTGGCTCTCGACATCAAGTATGTCAGACTCTTCCCCTGAGTCGGAAGACACATAGCCCATCATGAGCAAACCAGCCGACGCCTCCCATGGTGTCGGAACACCAGGGGGATCAGAAAGCGGCCTGTTTCCAATCCCGGGAGGCGGCGCCATAGGGGGCGCCTGGAAACCACTCGCTGCCTCGCTGGAAGCAACAGGAAGGCTCTTTGACAGAACCTGAGTGAGTAAGGAGAGGGCCTCCCTAAGCTCACTGCCCGTGCTGGCTGGTTCGACAGGGGAACGAACCGGCAAAGTGGCTTCACCTCTGACCCTCTTAACCAGCGAAGGGTCACGATCCTCCAAAACACCCGACGTGGGACGACGGGCGGCAGCTGAAACGTCTGAAGGCAGACGTGTATAGGGGTGTGACACACCCCGAGGATCAACATAGCGGGAATTCATGAGAGTCACTGCGGACCTCGGCTGGGCAGAAGGTCCAGGCTGCACAAAAGACATTGGTCCCTCAAAACTGGTCGTGTGGCCAGAATGAGCGGACGGAAACGCCACGGAGTTGATAGTGTCCCACTAAGAACAACTGAACCCAATGACAACTGTGGTGCTCGATGGCGCAGAGACCACAGGAGAGGGTCCGGCCTGCAGCCACTTCCAACTTCGCCAAGTTGAAGTCAGGGAAGGCTGAGGCCGATACCCCCACGTCTACACAACCAGACACCGCAGCAGACCACTGCAGGTATAAAACTACTGTGCTCAATGGCTGAGAGGACACAGTAGGGGGTTCAGTCGGCAGCCCCATCTGACTTCGCCGAGTGGAAGTCTGAGAAGGCTGAGGCCGAAACCCCACAACCACACTACAGACATCCCTGCAGACCCTGGCAGGGAGAAGCCCAGGCCAGCTAAAAACGGTGCCCAATGACGTTGTAGACGGAACAGCAGTAGCAGCAGATACGACGGGAGCTGTTGGAACTGGCGGAAAAGTGGAGAGAGCCACCAAGCTCGGCCTCCAAAGGAGGAGTCACAACCCTAGTGACAGCCTCAGATGTCGACTGGAGGGGCCGCATAGTCCCGGAACCAGGCATCTCTACACGAGAAATCCAACAGCTCCCGCAGTATCCACCAAGGTAAAACACTGCACATTCCCCCTCGGAAGGGGAATAACTCTCACCAGACATGGTTGAATCGGGAAGCCCCGAAACGACAGCGCCCCCCCCCCCCCCCCCCCCCCCCCCCTTGCTGGTGCGGGAGGAGCTGCACATCCCCCACGGAGGGGGAGCAATTCTCACCAGACGTGGTCGAATCCGGCAACCCCGAAACGACAGTGTTTGCCCCCCCCCCCCCCCCCCCCCTAGCAATTCTCACCAGACGTGGTCGAATCGGGCGACCCCGAAACGATAGCGTTCCCCACCCCCCGTGGGAGCGGGAGGAGCTGCACATCCCCCACGGAGGGGGTAAACTCACATCAGACGTGGTCGAGTCGGGAGGCTCCCGAAACGACAGCGTTCCACACCACCCGCGGGTGCGGACGAAACGGACACAAGAATGCACCAATGGCGAGGGCAAAAAGAATTGCCCTAAAGGAAGCAAACTGGAAAGAGCAGAGGTGAGAGCAGTAGAAGAAAAAGGTGAACTCAACAGAAACAGAAAGTAGAAGAACACCCTCAACTACGAGAGAAGGTGGCAGAACCCAGACAGCCGACACCTAACTCCAATAACAAATTTTTATCAACCGAAAAATTCAATATCGAATCGCGATGACACGCTGTCACAAACAAAACATTCACGAAAACGGAATAGTAAATAATATACAATGAGAATGTGGTTGAAAATATAAACGAGAATATATAAAACACAGTCCTGTTATTATACAATCTTCAGATCCATAAATCCAGTCACAGGAAAACCATTAATGACGAGTTAAAATATCACTGATACTTTAGCAAAGATGGCACACACACATCCACCACGTGTGCGGATAATCAAAAGAATGGCGAATTGACGCATTGCACACTGTGTTACGGAAGTCGTGGATTTGTACTATGGAAGAGCGTCCCATACTGGGTGTGCGCCGATGGCGCTCGACCCCGTTTTGGCTTATTTTTTCGTGGTGTTTTTACACCACTTTTCTTTCCCAAATCTTGGGAAAGATTAAAATAGAGAGTATTTTATCTGAGTTAGGTTCTTCCACTGTAGTGCAAGCCTGTAGTAAACAATTGAGGTAGGTTGATAAGAAATGGAGGTAGGTATGATTAACCGGCTACTAATGCAACAGAACTGCATATATGTCAATGAGGGCGCCATCCAACACGACCCAAACGCATAGTATGTATGTATTAAGATATATATATGTGACAATGTGCGAGTGCGTGGGGAGGAATTCGACTTCATGTCGAAACCTCCTCACCCACATTAATCATCGCTGGTACAGACAGCAATAATATAGTGACCACAAAGCTTTTTCACGTCTGACATACTCCGTAATGCCACTGAAAGCGGAGAATGAAGCGAAGAACAAAACTTCTCTTGAAGAAGAAAACCCTCTTGTGGGGGAAGCTTCTGGTGAATGTACAATAACAGACACTATAACCTCAATGTAATCAATAGAAACAAATGAATTGAGGGATACACCTATCCCATCATTCATTCCCTTGAAAATGGCTGAGCGTCAATTGCGCTCAAATGCCTAATACTGGCGACACAAATAATGGAAACTATTATTCCTGTGCATCGCAAACTTAACTATCTTAAAGTGATCCTATATAAGATCATGTAATAGTCATACAGTTAGAATAAGCCCAAGATGTAGCCAGTGCTTTACTTCATGCGCTGCAATCTTAAGCACTGACTGCTGATTGGAAGATAAATTTACCTAAGTAGTACGAATAGCTAACTGACTTATAAAACAATAGAATGAACGTAAATGTCCCTTCTATTGGAAATTAATGACAAAAGAAGAGGTCTTCTCTTCTGATAAACTCTGATCTGCGTCTAATCCAAACTTGACCTTATGTTAAAAGATTCTCTAAAACAAAACAGGTCTAGAGCGAAAAACGTCTACCACTCCAGTTAAGAATAACTGGAGGGGACGTGTGCGTAAGCGGCCCATCGAAATAACATTCATAGCCGCTCCGCACAGCCACGTCCGGTGCATAAAATTTCTGCTGTTAATGCGTCAGATGACAGATAAAAGTGAGCCAAACAGCTGGCTAATTCACTCTGTGAAACAACAGATGAACCAGCCAGATGAAAAAGAATTGTGGGATATGTGTATCCTATCATTAATCCCATGAGACATTATCTAGTTCACAAAACAAGTGATCTAAAGAATTATACTCGCTACATTGCCGAACGCTTGCTTTTCGACTGAAAGATAATCATAAATAACCTAATTATCCAGTTCCAGTCAAAAACGGTTGGACCGAGCTCTATAAAAGCCTCAAGCCACTGGCTCTGGGGTGTCTGATCAGTAACTCAAACAGACATATAAACCCCCTATCCAAGTGGCTGTATAAACAATCCTAAAGAAATATATAGGAGAGATACCTATACTTTCGCTATGAGTCCTTATAGACGAACTGAGTCTAGGACAACCTCTCCTACTTTTTCTGTTGGTGTGGTCGATTAGACCCCAACTTAAAAGAGTCGAGTATTGATGCTTTCTTGTAGCTTAATCCTACAATAATGAAAGCTTACCATCAAAGACTTATGCATACCTATACCTTCACTATGAGTCCTATAGACGATCTGAGTCTAGGACAACCTCTCCTACTCTTTCTGCTGGTGTTTGTCAATTAGACCCCAACTTAAAGAGTCGAGTATTGATGCTTTCTTGTAGCTTAATCCTGCATTAATGAAAGCTTACCATCAAAGACTAGAGTCTGGAAAACTAAAGTGACTGTAGCAAGTTTTCCACTTAGTCAAATGTTAAACATCAGAATAACTCACACTTAACATTAGTTAAGACAGAGAGATAGGTCTGGGAAGAATTTTTAAAAGGTACAAACAACCACAAAATTCCTTTCCATATAGACGTTGCATCACAGTACTTAAAATTGAATAACATAAGACCATGAGTCTAAATTCGCTCTGAATAAGAAATTATCTTCTCAACTGTGTCCGAGCGAACAGCAAAAGATGAAGGTAAGGCTACAACTAAGATCTTAGCCTGCTCATTCAACGCAGAGAAGCTCTCAACACATCTTCTCCTGATGTTTTTAAAAGTATGTGAACAAACACAAACAGTTAAAATTACAGAAGATGATAAGAAACCGAATTACGTTTTCCCACAGAAAGTTAAATATGGTGTCGTCTACACAATCGAAGACCTGTGACACCCCTGTAGACTTAACCAGAAAGAGATCTTATTATCCTGCTCTTTGTCCAGATGAAGTCAGCATCTAACTACGCTAGCAGTTTCTCATAATTACTCACAGTATTGTAATTTACTGGAACAAGTTCAAGGAAACGATAATGTATAGTATCCATATCATCCATGAGTTGTTCCGAAAGATAAAGTTACTGAATCCCTTTCATCATTCGTCAAAATCAGTTAGAATCACGGTCACCAGTATCTGAACAGGCAGAGGACTGGAGTGATCAAGCACCATTCAACATCTCAAGTTGTGAGACTGAAGTTGAGTGCTTCTGCCTTAGCAGGAATACTGCGATTAGCTGCGCAATATGTGACAGCAAGTCTGTTATGGAGGCCTGAGGAGCAGCGGTCATGAATTGCTTGTCCGCCGGCTGATCCTGGGACCGGGTTCCAAGATGACTATTACAGCGGACGCCCCGATGAATGAAGCCTCATCTCCTTGGCTACTAGATGGTGCGACTTTCTTCACAAAGATGGACCTTTTGATGATGCATACTAGATATCCAAAGTCACTTAGCCAAGGTGCGGTCGGGAGTGCTTGGTAGACGCTAAAGAAACCAAACTGTAGCCGTCCCTGGCTAAGAATTGAACTAAGCGTACCGAACAATAGCTATTTACGTAAGCTCTGACTGATGCAAGTTCCTGCCAACCACACCCGGCCTTAGATGTTGCTAAAATAGAAAGGGGGTCTCCCTCATACTCGTGGTCTGGGGAGACCTGAACGAGCGTACCTCAGAACTTGCCGGCTTCTTCCTTCCATCAACACAGGGTGAGCATGAATGGATTAAATAGTGCTCGCTACACCCTTATTCTCTCTCGACCGATACGGACATACCCGGCGTCACACCACTAGTCTACGTGATAGATCTGCCAGTTGAGCTAGCTGGAGACAAGGGATGTAAACCTCTTTTGAAGCCTAGCCCTTGTCTAATATCATTGAGCACTTTTCCACTAGCTCTGAATACAATGCACATGCGACACATCCGGTGTCACAGTCCTCATATTCAATCTTAACCGCTTCACCGGCGTCAGGGTACTGAAACCACTCATCGCGGTTTATAGCCCTGTGCAATATAAAGATCACTTTGTCCGTTATGTAGAGGAAACCATAAGACTAGCCGACCACGGCTGCCTATTAGACGTGACATCCCAGACAGAAGGCATGGACGTATACTCTGACTGACGCAAGTTCCTACCAACAACATCTGTCCCCAGATGATGCTGTAAGAAAGAGAGGCCTATCTCTTACTCGCGGTCCTGGGTGACCAGGACGAGCGTACCTCAGAACTTGCCAGTTTCGTCCTTCCGTCGTCGCTGCGTGAGCATGGTTGTATATCATAGTGTTCGCTCCACCCTATATCATCTCCTAGCGCGGATCGGATACACCCGGCATCACAGTTCTCAGAGGCCCGAGTAACCACTTCACCGGTCGAGCTTGCTGGCGACACCGGACTTGTGCAGTCGTGTGTGCTTTTCGAATGTAGAGGAAGCCATAAGACTAGCCGACCCTGGCAGTCTATGGAAGGAGCATCCCGGACAGGAAGGCATGGACGTAAGCTCCAACTGACACAAGTTCCTACCAACAACCTCTGACTCCAGATGTTGTTATAAGAGAGAGGGGCCTCTCTCTTGCTCACGATCACAGAAGACCTGGACGAGCATACCTCAGAACTTGTATGCTTCCTCCTTCCCGTGCTTCCTCCTTTCCGTCATCGCAGGGTAAGCACGTATTTTATAATGCTCGCTACACCCGTATTCCTCTCCTGGACCGCAACGGATTTACCCAGTGCCACACCACCCATTTGAGGGGTGATGCAACCACCGGTTGAGCTAGCTGGCGACAAGGCCGTAAATCCCTTTTGGGACCTAGGCACTTGTCTAATTTCCGACAAGGCCGTAAATCCCTTTTGGGACCTAGGCACTTCTCTAATTCCATTGAGCACTTTTTTGCTAGCTCTATAATTTCCTCTGTAAATAGAAACTAAAAAACTATAGTGACCTTTTGACGAGAGGACCAGTAGTGTCCCGAAATTAGGGAACATGAACTAATTTTTATAAATATTATAAAATTACAGCCCTGAACATTTCAAACCACCTTTTCTTTCTTCCTTCATCCAGTTGTGTCCTTGGATCCTCCAATTAACCATTGATTTGTGTCTGGCATCATCATTAATTGAGATTTAAAAAGCACAAATGTCAGTTTGATGTTATCTGACAAGGGCCAAACAAAGAATGAAGATTGGCGCCAGATTCGGTGACTTCCTGGTGTCTGCGCATGCATGGAGGGTAAATGTATGGAGGGCCAGATGGGACTTTTAATTTTTGGTTTTGGATGCAAATTTTGGGGATTGGGGGGCAAAATTTGTGTTTGGCCCTAGATATTTTTGGGTTAGCACCAGCTAAGTCTGGGTCATTGGTTACAGTATAAAAAATATGTGATTTCCCATAGGGTTTCCATGGTAACTATGAGCCGCAATTGCAACCATGTTTGCAAACAGATTAACATTACATGAGGATCGTTGGTAGAGGGTGCCCTAGTCATCAATCATGTGAAGTTTCAAAACATTTGGCCTTGTAGTTTCAGAGAAGATTTTTCAAAATTAAACCAATCAGAATCAAAAAATGCCTCTGCCGGCCACATTTTTTCACCCAACAGAAAAAAAATGAGGAACAGTTGTAGAGAACCTTTCATAGACCATTCCTGCCAAGTTTGATTCACATCAGTTCAGTAGTTCCAGAGAAGAAGATGAAAATGTGATTTCCCATAGTGTTTCTATGGTAACTATAAGCTGCAATTGCAGTCATGTTTGCAACCCAACAACATTAAATGAGGATTGTTGGTAGAGGATGTCCCAGTCATCAAGCATGTGAAGTTTCAAAACATTAGGCCTTGAGTTTTCAGAGGAGAAGATTTTTCAAAATCCACCAAGCAGATTTGACACAAGACTGGTATGTCTATGACCAAGAAAATCACTAACAAGAACAATTTTTAGTGTTAAAGATATTCATAAGTTAGGTTTTAGAGTGAAAAATTGAAAATTTGAGTCATCAAAGAAATATTTTAGCAAGTGTCATCGCCTATTCAAGTTGATCAAATCATGACCTCTCCACCTAATGTATCTGCCATGATCATCTAGTACTGGTACTCACTAAAATTACCATTCAAACATCATCATTTTTTTTATTTTTGCCTTCAAAATATGGCTTCATGACCCCCTGCTGGGGATGAGAGGTCACTGGCTACTTTTTTTAGTCAAAATATGAAATTTTTTTTTATTTATTCAAGAAATGTTTTTTCAAGTATGGTTTGCTCAATGCCTTAGGAAGAGTTAACCCACAGGGGCCTGGAGATTTTTTTTTTATTTAGACATCCTGTGGTTTTACGGTTGTTTCTGAGCAAGTCTTGGCTGCCTATATTGGCAGCCTGGAATTGCTGAGAAAAAAACTACCCAGATACACAAAATGTACCTTGCACATTTAACTAGAGATCGTATATTGTGCACCTGTTTTGTTGCAGTAAAAATTGCCACAGTTGGAATTGGGCCCTTAAGGGTTAAAAGAAAGCTCCTGTTGTTTCAGTGGTCACGATTCTGTTTCTTTTTGTGCTAATTGTTTCTTTGTGTTTGTAACAGTATCTTTGATAGGTTGTAATAACTCATCCATCTGTCTGGTCAATGCACCTTTCTCATCAGATTCATCATCATTTTTGAATTTCATGTGCTTTACAATTAATTCTGAAAAATAAAATGAAAACAATTGTAATTATCAAATCTTGATTCAGTGGTTACAATAAATTAGACATAAGCCTGTACAAATTAGAAATTAAGGCAACTGAAGAAAAGTTCTTCAAACATTCGTGTTTTTGTGGCTGTTCTCTTCCTCTGGCAGTTAGAACAGGTATCAGGTTACAACTGATATGAGAACTTCAAAAAGGACATTTATTTTCAAACAAAATGTTTCTGTCTGGGAAAATTAGCATAAATGAAAGTGTCAATGACACTGCAGCTCAACTTGTCAGAAAAAATTGATAGCTCCCCTATCTAGACATCACACCAAAGCTATACATGAAATTTGATAAATATCAGGTGAAAGATGTGGCCTGCAGGGTGTGCTGATGGAATTGTTGACAATTTATATGCCAAATTCAAGTTGGCCACCATGTTTCTCAATGAAATTCAGAAAAATTTGATAGCTCCCATCTAGTTATCGCACCAAAGCTATATATGAAATTTGAAAAAGATCCAATGAGAGATGCGTCCTGTAGGGTGTGCCAATGGAAATGTTGACAATTTATATGCCACATCTACAGTACAAGTCAAAATAAGTCGTAGGATAACCACTATTATAAACTATGTATCTTTCTCTTCATACACTGATCAGACCAGAATCTGACATCATTTTCTGGAAAGCTCTCACTGAGATTCTGATTTATCAGTGCAGAAGCAGCAGTATACTTAGTTTACTGTAGTTATGCTACAACCTATTTTGACTTTCACTGTAAGATTTAAGAGGGCCTTTGGCAGCCATGTTTTTCAACGAAATTCCAAAAAATTCAATAGCTCCCATCTAGACATTGCCCCAATGCCATATATGAAATTTGGAACTGATCAGGTGGGAGCTGCGGCCTGTAGGATGTGCTAAAGGAATTGTGGATGGACAGAGGAATGTACGGACGGACAACAGATTGCAACCCATCCCAACATCTCATACTTAACATAGTCGAATTGAGCTAAAAATGCAAACTTTTCTTACTATAGTTGTCTTTCTTGCATTACATTTTTCAAGCTGATGAATGCCCACAAGTTATTTTTTGAAATCAATAACAGAAATTTTGTTGCTCCCTGAGCAGTGAAAAACTTTGCCTGTCTTTCTGGAGACAGGTATATGGAAAATTGCAAAGTTCTTAGAAATTTAGGTTTTTGTGACTTCCTTTGGCCGTCAGAGCAGGTATTGGTTAACCCTTTACCTAACATGAAAAGCAAACGACACTTGCCAAAATTTTTTTGAATAACAAATTTTTTTCATTTTTTGTCTCAAAAACATAGGTTATGACCCCTCGTTGGAACGGGCTCGTTCCAACGAGGGGTCATAACCTATGTTTTTGAGACAAAAAATAATGAGAATTAATTGGCGATTTTTGAGAATAGCACTGGCCGGTTATGACCGTTACGTTGCGTAAAGGGTTAAAACAGACGTCAATACTTCCGACAGAAAAGTTATTGCCAAAAAGGAGCGAACACATGCTAGATACTGGTGTTTAAAGGTCACACACTTATGCACAGTGGCTAATTGTGACCATGACAGTTTTACAGGTGGAGGAAGCTGGAGTACCCAGAGAGAACCACCGAGCAATGGCCAGCTCCTCAACATTCTTACTATGTTCAAGCTCTGCTCAATTCAAGTGCCGCTCAAGCAGGGTTACAGTGGTTGAAGACATGTGCACCATCGACAGTATACCTTCGTACATGGCGTCATTGTGCCCCATGTAGGCAACCAAGATAAAGTGCCTTACCCAAGGCATAACGTGGGTCGTCCCAGACGGGGATCAAACTCGGGACCTCAAGCACAGAAGTCCAACAGTCTACCACTAAGCCACCGCGCTCCCACCTGTTAGATATACAGTGGATATGGTTGTTGAGTTTTCATCTGGAGAGAACCCAAGCAGAAATGTCACTTCAACCTCTGTTGCTAAGGTAATTAGAGATTTCTCACTTTCTATCCTACCTGCATGGTCTGTCAGAGGGGAGAGAGAAGTATTAGCTGAAATATAACTGAATTATTGGATTTAATTTTTTCTTGAAGCTCAGTTTTGGCATAATGAGCATTTTCCTTGAGATAGTATCCTGAAGAGAATCAAGTTCAGGTTGAAATGTATTGATATGCAAAATTTCAGAAACTATAGCAGGCAGATAATAATGGAATAACAAATATGTGAGTTTTTTGCTGACCGCACCAGACCACAATCTCCATTAGCAGTGAAATGAGAAACATGCTAAGGTTGACACTCCATATATAACTGAATGAAAGTGTCAATGACACTGTAGCTCAACTTGACAAACTTGAAATTAATAAGTAATAAGTGAAATGGTAAAATTGAAGATTATTGGTTCCAATGTTATTTGGTGAAACTTCAACATTACATCATTGTCCATGCATTTTTAAACTGTAAGGCTGGCTAAAGGAAGAATGTTGATACACAAATGTAGTAAGTTCAGAGGTCATTGTACATGGCAACTTTTTTCACAGAAATGAATGCTAATTGATAGCTCTTATCTACATGCAGAGGTTTTGCCTCAAAAACAATCCGACGATAAATGTGCCCTGTAGGTCATGTCAATGAAAGTGTCAATGACACTGTAGCTTAACTTGTGTGTTGTGTTTGATGAAAAGGATAATGTTCAATGTTTATGAAAGGATTATGAAATAAGACAAGAATTGTGATAATTGGGAATATGTTCATTTCTGTTCTCTGTATTCTACGTTTTTGATAAAAAATAATATGAGGTGTACACTGTACTAAAGAGCTGAGGGGTGGTTAATATGACCTCACAGTTAATGTATGTGGCCCTTACAGTTAAAGTATATCAACGAAAGTTGCCAAGTTACAGTGAAATTATTCCAAAACGAGTCATCCTATCAAGTTACACTGAAATCCCTTCATAAATATGGCCTGTAGACTATGCTAAAGGTTTTCGGGCTTCGGGCCCCTGAAGCCGTCAGTTTCCCAATTGCATCCAAAGAGGACGTTCTCATCTAGACATTATATGAAGTCAACCTACCAAGTTACAATGAAATCCCTTCATAAATATGACCTGTAGACTGTGCTAAAGGTTTTTGGGCTTGGGCAGCCATCATGGCTGAATGATTGCAACCAAAAGGGGACATTCTCATCCGGGCATCATCTGGAGTGATCCTACGAAGTTACAATGAAATCCCTTCATAAATATGACCTGTAGACTGTGCTCAAGGTTTTCGGGCTTCGGGCCCCTGAAACCGTCACAGATGACCAATCATGACCAAAAGGGGATGTCATCATCTAGGCATTATATGGAGTCAAACTAACAGGTTACAATGAAATCCTTCCATAAATATGATCTATAGACTATGCTAAAGATTTTGGGCTTGAGGCAGCCATCAAGGCTGAATGATCGTGCCCAAAAGGGGACGTGCTCATCTAGACATTATTTGGAGTCATCCTACCAAGGTACAATGAAATCCCTTCATAAATATCACCTGTAGACTGTGCTAAAGGTTTTCGGGCTTCAGGCCCCTGTAGTCGTCACAGTTGCCTAATGGTGTCCAAAAGGGGCTGTTCTCATTTAGACATTATATGAAGTCAACCTACCAAGTTACAATGAAATCCCTTCATAAATATGAACTGAAGACTATGCTCAAGATTTTCAGGCTTCGGGCACCTGTAGCCATCACAGGTGACCAATCACGACCAAAGGGGGATGTCATCATCTAGGCATTATATGGAGTCAAACTAACAAGTTACAATGAAATCGTTCCATAAATACAACCTATAGACTATGTTAAAGGTTTTTCGGCATGGGCAGCCATCAAGGCTGAATGATCACGACCAAAAGGGAACATTCTCATCTAGACATTATTTGGAGTCATCCTACCAAGCTACAATGAAATCCCTTCATAATTATGACTTGTAGACGGTTCTAAAAGTTTTCGGGCTTCAGATCCCTGCAGCTGTCACAGTTGCCCAATCATGTCCAAAAAGAGACATTCTCATATAGACATTATATAAAGTCAAACCTACCAAGTTACAATGAAATCCCTTCATAAATATGACCTATAGACTGTGCTAAAGGTATTCAGGCTTCAGGCTCGGGCATCCACAATGGTTGAATGATCGCAACCAAAAGGGGACATTCTCATCTGGGCATCATCTGGAGTGATCCTACAAAGTTACAATGAAATCCCTTCATAAATATGACCTGTAGACTGTGCTAAAGATTTTCAGGCTTCAGGCCCCTGTAGCCGTCACAGTTGCCCCATCAGGACCAAAAGGTGACTTTCTCATCTAGACATTGTATGAAGTCAACATACCAAGTTACAATGAAATTCCTCAATTAATATGACCTGTAGACTGTGCTAAAGGTTTTCAGGTTTTGGGCTCGGGCAGTTGTCACGGTTGGCAGATCATGCCCAAATGGGGACATTCTCATCTAGAGATCATAAGGAGTCATCCTACCAAGTTACAATGAAATCCCTCCATATTAAACATGACCTGCAGACTGCGCTCAAAGTTTTTGGGCTTGGGCAGCCATCACGGTTGATAGATCATGCCCAAAATGGGACGTTCACATCTAGGCATTATATAGAGGCATCCTACCAAGTTATAATGAAATCCCTTCATAAATACGACCTGTAGACTATGCTAATGGTTTTCGGGTTTTGGGCTCGGGCAGCCATACCGGTTGCCCGATCGCGACCAAAAGGGGACGTTCTCATCTAGACATGACCCCAAACCTGCATATAAAATTTTGTGATGATCAGACAAGAACTGCGGTGTGCAGCCCATGCTAAAGCAAAATGTGAACAGACTCACAGATTTCCGCACATGTGATGGCAATAGCTTATCTTGACTATGTCAAGTTAAGCTAAAAAAAATGTAGATGCATAAATGCAATAAATTCAAAGATTGTTGCTAACAGCAACAGTTTCTGATAGAAATGAAAAGAAAATTGATAGCTCCTATCTCTGTCACCCTGAATAAGCATATGAAGTTTCAAAACAACCTGATAATGAATGCACTCTCTGAGGAAGATGTTAATGCACAAATGCACAATGTTTGAAGGTCATTGCTGGTGGCAATGGTCATTTTTTCTGTTTTATAGAAATTCATAAAAATGCCCTGTAGAGGGAGAAAAAGGGAAAAGTTGCTACACAAATGCACTAAGTTCAAAGGCTGGTGCTAACGACAATACTTTTTATGGAAATATGTGTCCTGTAGGGCATGTCAGAGAAATATATTGATGCCTGACTAAACTAAGTTCAAAGGTCATTGCCAGCAGCAATATTTTTTTTGCAGAAATGGAAGAAAGTTAAAAAATTTATCATAAACTAGAAATATCACTGAAGGTGATTAATGCCCCCGCTTTGGGTTTTTAGAGGAATGCACTTCTGATCATGTAGGCGAAGGCCATAAGGAAATGTATACATAAAGATCATTTTTTGTTGTTGAAATTTGTATTTGCATGTGGCCTTCCACAGAACAGCACTGAATACTTAAAGAGCCCACACATATATGGTTTACATTTGGAAAAACACATTTACAATGTGCAACATGTATTCAAAATCGGTTCATTAATGTAGGAGGAGTTGCACACACAAGAATCCCATTTGAAAACCCATAATAAATCCAAGTTAAAGGGAGATAACTTGGTTAAAATTGTCGCAGATCAAAAATTTGGGAATATGCGTATGTTCACTTAGTTGTGATAATGTTTGAAAGGTTTCGTCAAAATTGATTGATAAATGTAGGAGTTGCATGCACAAGAATTTCATGTAGAAACCCATAATAAATCTAAATTAATGGGAGATAACCTAGTTAAAATTGCCACAGCTCAAAAATTTTGGAAGATGCGCATGTTCACTTAGTAGTGATGATGTCTGTAAACTTTCGTCCAAATTGATTGATAAATGTAGGAGGAGTTGCGCACACAAGAATTTCATGCAGAAACCCATATTAAATTAAAGTTCAAGAGAGATAACCTGGTTAAAATTGTCGCAGATCAAAAAGTTTGGAATATGCACGTTCACTTAGTAGAGATGATGTTTGATAGGTTTCATCAAAATCGGTTCATTAAAGTAGGAGGAGTTGCGCACACAAGAATTTGTTCGAACGGAAAGACATAATAAATCTAAGTCAAAGGGAGATAACCTGGTTAAAATTGTCGCAGATCAAAAATCTTGGAATATGCGCATGTTCACTTAGTAGTGATGATGTCTGAAAAGTTTTGTCCAAATTGACTGATAAATGTAGGAGGAGTTGCGCACACAAGAATTTCATGCAGAAACCCATATTAAATCAAAGTTCAAGAGAGATAACCTGGTTAAAATTGTCGCAGATTAAAAAGTTTGGAATATGCACATGTTCACTTAGTAGAGATGATGTTTGAAAGGTTTCATCAAAATCGGTTCATTAATGTAGGAGGAGTTGCACACACAAGAATTTGTTCGGATGGAAAGACACAATAAATCTAAGTCAAAGGGAGATAACCTGGTTAAAATTGTCGCAGATCAAAAATCTTGGAATATGCGCATGTTCACTTAGTAGTGATGATGTCTGAAAAGTTTTGTCCAAATTAATTGATAAATGTAGGAGGAGTTGCGCACACAAGAATTTCATATAGAAACCCATATTAAATCAAAGTTCAAGAGAGATAACCTGGTTAAAATTGTCGCAGATCAAAAAGTTTGGAATATGCACATGTTCACTTAGTAGAGATGAAGGTTTCATCAAAATCGGTTCATTAATGTAGGAGGAGTTGCGCACACAAGAATTTGTCCGTACGGAAAGACGTACGGACGGACGTACAGGGCGATTCCTATATAGCCCCCACTTCTTCGAAGCGGGGGTATATGACCTTTTACCTAGGCTAAAGGTTTTTGGGCTCGGGCACCCATCAAGGCTGAATGATCACGATCAAAATGGGACGTTCTCATACAGACATTATATGAAGTCAATCTACCAAGTTACAATGAAATCCCTTCATAAATACTAGAACTATCACTGAAGGTGATTAATACCCCCGCTTTGGGTTTTTAGAGGAATGCACTTCTGATCATGTAGGCGAAGGCCATAAGGAAATGTATACATAAAGATCATTTTTTGTTGTTGAAATTTGTATTTGCATGTGGCCTTCCACAGAACAGCACTGAATACTTAAAGAGCCCACACATATATGGTTTACATTTGGAAAAACACATTTACAATGTGCAACATGTATTCAAAATCGGTTCATTAATGTAGGAGGAGTTGCACACACAAGAATCCCATTTGAAAACCCATAATAAATCCTAGTTAAAGGGAGATAACCTGGTTAAAATTGTCGCAGATCAAAAATTTGGGAATATGCGTATGTTCACTTAGTTGTGATAATGTTTGAAAGGTTTCGTCAAAATTGATTGATAAATGTAGGAGGAGTTGCACGCACAAGAATTTCATGTAGAAACCCATAATAAATCTAAGTTAAAGGGAGATAACCTAGTTAAAATAGCCACAGCTCAAAAATTTTGGAATATGCGCATGTTCACTTAGTAGTGATGATGTCTGTAAACTTTTGTCCAAATTGATTGAAAAATGTAGGAGGAGTTGCGCACACAAGAATTTCATGCAGAAACCCATATTAAATCAAAGTTCAAGAGAGATAACCTGGTTAAAATTGTCGCAGATCAAAAAGTTTGGAATATGCACCTGTTCACTTAGTAGAGATGATGTTTGAAAGGTTTCATCAAAATCGGTTCATTAATGTAGGAGGAGTTGCGCACACAAGAATTTGTTCGAATGGAAAGACATAATAAATCTAAGTCAAAGGGAGATAACCTGGTTAAAATTGTCGCAGATCAAAAATCTTGGAATATGCGCATGTTCACTTAGTAGTGATGACGTCTGAAAAGTTTTGTCCAAATTGATTGATAAATGTAGGAGGAGTTGCACGCACAAGAATTTCATGTAGAAACCCATAATAAATCTAAGTTAAAGGGAGATAACCTAGTTAAAATTGCCACAGCTCAAAAATTTTGGAATATGCACATGTTCACTTAGTAGTGATGATGTCTGTAAACTTTCGTCCAAATTGATTGATAAATGTAGGAGGAGTTGCGCACACAAGAATTTCATGCAGAAACCCATATTAAATCAAAGTGCAAGAGAGATAACCTGGTTAAAATTGTCGCAGATCAAAAATTTGGGAATATGCGTATGTTCACTTAGTTGTGATAATGTTTGAAAGGTTTCGTCAAAATTGATTGATAAATGTAGGAGGAGTTGCACGCACAAGAATTTCATGTAGAAACCCATAATAAATCTAAGTTAAAGGGAGATAACCTAGTTAAAATAGCCACAGCTCAAAAATTTTGGAATATGCGCATGTTCACTTAGTAGTGATGATGTCTGTAAACTTTCGTCCAAATTGATTGATAAATGTAGGAGGAGTTGCGCACACAAGAATTTCATGCAGAAACCCATATTAAATCAAAGTTCAAGAGAGATAACCTGGTTAAAATTGTCGCAGATCAAAAAGTTTGGAATATGCACATGTTCACTTAGTAGAGATGATGTTTGAAAGGTTTCATCAAAATCGGTTCATTAATGTAGGAGGAGTTGCGCACACAAGAATTTGTTCAAACGGAAAGACATAGTAAATCTAAGTCAAAGGGAGATAACCTGGTTAAAATTGTCGCAGATCAAAAATCTTGGAATATGCGCATGTTCACTTAGTAGTGATGACGTCTGAAAAGTTTTGTCCAAATTGATTGATAAATGTAGGAGGAGTTGCATGCACAAGAATTTCATTTTGAAACCCATAATAAATCTAAGTTAAAGGGAGATAACCTAGTTAAAATTGCCACAGCTCAAAAATTTTGGAATATGCACATGTTCACTTAGTAGTGATGATGTCTGTAAACTTTCGTCCAAATTGATTGATAAATGTAGGAGGAGTTGCGCACACAAGAATTTCATGCAGAAACCCATATTAAATCAAAGTTCAAGAGAGATAACCTGGTTAAAATTGTCGCAGATCAAAAAGTTTGGAATATGCACATGTTCACTTAGTAGAGATGATGTTTGAAAGGTTTCATCAAAATCGGTTCATTAATGTAGGAGAAGTTGCGCACACAAGAATTTCATGTCCGGAAAGACGTACGGACGGACGTACGGACGTACAGGGCGATTCCTATATAGCCCCCACTTCTTCGAAGCGGGGGTATAATAAGAAAGATACATGTAAAGCCTAATACTCCTTTTCTCCTCGAGGAGATAACTCTATTACATATAGTTGAGCTTATTGAATTTTCCTCTATTTCCTAGGCCCTCCAGCCTTTTTACTATTCAGCTATGTCTGGGTCATTGGAACAGTATAAAAATGTTAAAAAATTTATAGTAATTTATATATTTTTTATACTTACCAATGACTCAGACATAGCTGGTGCTAATTCTCAAAATCTAGGGCCAAACACAAATTTTGCCCCCCAATCCCCAAAATTTGCATCTAAAACCGAAAAAATCATGTCCTGAATGGTCCTCCATACTTTTCCTCCACTGTGCACGCGCAGTGTCAAGAAGTCTCGAAATTGGCGCCAATTATCATTCTTACAAGCAGTGCCTGGTCAGCGCTATGTACTCAGCGGGGAGGTATGAGTTCCCAACTCCTGGGAGGGCCATCCCCGTCTGGGTCATTGGTAAGTATAAAAAATATATAAATTACTATAAATTTTTTAACATTTTTATACTGTACCAATGCCCCAGACATAGCTGAATAGTAAAAAGGCTGGAGGGCCTAGGAAATAGAGGAAAATCCAATAAGCTCAACTATATATAATAGAGTTATCTCCTCGAGGAGAAAAGGAGTATTAGGCTTTACATGCATCTTTCTTATTTATGATAAATTAGAAAGACACCACACCCTCCATAATTGAGCATAATAACATTCATGTTCTCTATTAACATCCATTATAACCCTTTATACTAATTATTTTTAAAGTAAGCCAATAAATAAAGTCAGTCCAGAGAATTGAGACTCTTTATACTCTTTAAAAGTGTCCGAGGATTGTATATTAATGCCCGTTTGACACGTTACATATACAAATGCTTCACACCGAGCTACACTTTAAAAATATGACATGAATGAATTTTAAACATTAACTCTACACTTTAAAACCATCCCGGTACAGACTCAGAATTACTGACTCTGGAGGAGGTATCCCCTTGCTTTTCACTATAAAGCAGGTGACCTAAGGGAACACCTTCCCCCCCCCCTTCCCTTTGCCCTGGGTCAAATAGCCCAGAGCGAAGAGGGCAGCAGGACAGAGTCACTGCCGGAACAGAAAGCCTGCATAACTATAGTTGCTACTGTTTAGTGGACGACATTCTGAGCAACAGATAACGGACCTAAACAATGCAGGTCTCCAGAAATGGACTCAATATTTCTGAGATAAAAATTCGTGAATGTGGATGGCTGAGACCAATATGCAGCCTTCATTAAGTCTGTAATAACAACACCATTTGCGTAAGCCCAAGACGTAGAAAGAGCTCTTACTTCATGAGCCGAAATCTTAAGCACAGACTGCTGAGTTGAAGATAGATTATCATAAGCAGTACGGATAGTTAATTGAATCCATCTAGCAATAGAATGGACCGTAATGTCCTTTCTATTAGGCATCAGAGACAGAAAGAAGCGTTTTTGTCCCTTTCTGATAAACTGAAATCTTCGTTTATAGATACGTAAAGCTCTAACCGGACAGAGTAAAGGTCTATGCCCGTCTGAAGACGGAAGAGCCTTAATAATAATAGGTTCCGGATATTTATTAGGAGCCTAATTCTTAGCCAAAAATCCAACATTAGTAGTAAAGGTAATAGTGTTCCCGACACTACGATAGTGAGAATCGTCCACAGATAGTGCATGAAGCTCACTGACTCTTCTAGCAGAAGAGAAAGCTAAGAGAAATGCTGTCTTATAAGATAAGAATTTGAAGTCCACTGTCTCAAGAGGCTCAAATGGCTTTTCTTTTAATTTAAGAAGAACCCAAGCTAAATTCCATTTAGGAATTAATCTAAGGGTTCTAGGTCTATTTATCGAGAAGTTTCTAACTAATTTAGATAAAGAGACATTAGATCCAATTTGTAAATTATCATGGTGTGCATAGGTATCAGATAACATAAACCTATAACCTTTAATAGTAACAGGCTGCAGTTGATCTCATGAAACAAGTATACTAGAAAGTTTGCAATGTCTGGAATGGAGGGATCAAAAATATCAACAGAATGATCCCTACACCAACAACAAAAGACCTTCCACTTAGCCGCATAGTTTAGCGAAAAGGAGGTCCTCCTACAGTTAGAAATTGCGTCCACTGCTCGTCCTGTAAAATGCTTGCCGTGCAAGAAGGACCGCACAACGGAAATACGTGAAGGTTGAGACCTTGCGGGTTGTGATGTAGTTGACGCGATTTCCCCTGCGAAAGAAGATCCTCTCGTGGAGGAAGCTTCCACGGTGAGTCCCACAGGAGACACCTGAGTAGATTTATCCACGGTCTCTGTGGAGACAGAGATGCTGCCAATGGAATTTTGCATTGAGATTGTTTTATCTTTAGCAATATCTGCTGAATCAACGGCGCTGGAGGATACGCATATCCTTTCATTCCGTACCACGAGATCGATAGAGCGTCTACTACATATGCTCAGGGATCCGGACATGGAGACACATACGTCTGCAACTGATTGTTGAGCTGTGTCGCAAATAAGTCTATCATTGGCCGCTCCCATTGGTAGCAAATCTGATTGAATACCTGTTTGTTGAGAGTCCATTCTGACGGCAACAAGCGACCCTTCTGTGAAAGGAAGTCTGCTAATACATTCAAACGACCCGGAATATGACGGACCGAAAGTAGAACCTGGTGTTCTAGAACAAACAGAAGGATTCTTTCCGTTAAATTGAATAACGGAACGGAATGAGTGCCTCCCTGGTTCCGAATGTACGCTACTACTGTCGTATTGTCGGACAGGATTTGGACATGTGCTTTCTGAATAATGCTCATCCAATGACGTAGTGCAAGCTAAATTGACATCATTTCCTTGATGTTTATGTGCTTGCCTAGAAACTGCGGATCCCAAAGACCCTGGCACTTCGAATCCGTTGGGATCAATGTTGCACCCCAACCTGTTTGACTGGCATCCGTCATAATCGTAAAACTCGGATCCGGCAACTGCAGTGGAACTCCCTGAGTCAACCACTAAATGTTTGCCCAAGTCTGAACCTCTTGTTTCACCTGATTTGACAAGAGAACGTCTATATAAAGCGAATGAACCTTTACACTCCAATTCTGAGTCAAGAAAATTTGGAGAGGACGAGTGCGTAACCGCCCCATCGGAATGAGATCCGCAGCGGCTCCGCACAGACCTATCAGTCTCATGAACTCTCTCGCTGTGACTTTGTCTGAGTGAAGACAATAGCGAGCATAACAACTGATTAATTTCGCTCTGGTTAACGGCAGACGAACGAGATTGTTGTGCGTCTCGAAGCTCATTCCCAGATGAGTGAATGACTTGGACGGCACCAGATCCGACTTCTCCTCGTTTATTATAAAACCGAGACGTCAGAGTAATAGAAGCAGATTCTGCACATCGTTCTGAAGCGTTAACTCATTGCCGTACCTCTGAAGAATGTCGTCCAGGTAGGCCGACATTACCGCAGACGAATGAGCTCGGAAATATATCATTACCGAGTTCATTATTCGAGTGAAAGCCCAGGGCACTAGGTTCAAACCGAAGCACATCGCTCGGAACTGATATACAACTCCTAGGACTGCGAAGCATCGATACTTTCTGAATGTCAGATGTACCATGACGTGAAAGTATGCATCCTTGAGATCTATGCTTGTAGCATAGTCGTTTACCAGAATACTCGCTCTGACTGATCGAATTGTCTCCATATAGAACTTCGGAGCGACGATCAGCTTGTTTATCCAGCTCAGATCTATGACTGGACGGAACGAGCCGTCTGGCTTCGGAACCAGAAACAGATGGCTGTAGAAACCCGGTGATTCCTGGTCTTCTACGACCTCTACCGCGTTCTTCTTCAGAAGAGACTGTACTTCTGATAAAAGAGCGTCTCTTTTCTGCGGATTTGACGGAAGCTGAGTCCATTTGGACTTCGAGTTAATGGAGGCTTTCGTTTGAAGGATATTCTTAGTCCTTCCGAAATTACCCCTCGAACCCAGGGGTTGTCCGTAATTGACGCCCAATCGTTTATAAAACTCGATAATCTTCCGCCTACCGGAACACGATAGAGGTTCAAAACATCACCTCCTGGACCTGCGAGGCTTGCGGAAGGAGAAACTACATCCTCCACGACCTGCACCTCGCCCCATCGACCTAGGGACATCTGACCGGTTATCTCGGCCAGAATAACGTCCTCCACGTGAGTTGCTGCCTTGACGGTCTCTAGAATAAGACCTAGAGGACGCATAGGAACCTCTATAGGAACTTCTCTTGGGCGTACTTGTCCCAGAAGTGCCTGTCTTACTCTTTTCTGCTGTATCCAACTTTTTGGAAGCGGATTTGAATAGCAGAGAATCCAAAGCTTTCTTAGTTATCTTATCATAGATTGCTGAAAGCTTGCCATCAAAGAGAAGCTCTCCGGAGACCGAAGCGACTCTGAGAGAGTTCTTCACCTTACCATCCACGCGCGTGGATGTAGCTAGGGCTGCGTCATGTCTAACCAACTCAAGGTTTGCCACTGAAAGGGCGGAGTTATACGTGGAATAAGCTACTGCCCTTGAAAGAAGTCTTAATGAGGATTGTATATCCTGGAATTCTTTCCCTTGAAGACGTAATGATAACGCCTTAGTAAGGTGATCTGCGTATGATAAAGCGTCTAAGTTAACTCTGTTAGACATTATTGTCGTTTCCAATGTCGTGGTTGGAATTGACATAGACGATGGTATAGACAATTCCAAGTCTTCAGCCTCGTCGTCTAGACGCAGAGGAACCCTCGGTATGCCCTGGCCTGCCGTTTCGAATTTATTCCTTGAATTGATGAAAGGCAGATTTAGAGCATTTGCGGATAAGAAACCAGACTTGCCCGTTTTGGTAGCAAGCTTATATATAGCGTCATTCAATAATTCAAATGTTCTTGTGACCTTATTGGACTGTGTCGGAAACTCAGGGACGATGTCCCTGAACCGATCAAAAAATTCTGTGTCCAATGACGCTATCAGTCTCTTATCCGGCATCGCAGCATTCTGGTCCGACGGAACTACCTCTGGAAGATAATGCCGGATAAAATCTACGGCAGCTTTATGTTGTTCCGAAAGGGAAAGCTCCAAATCCTCCGAATCCCTTTCGCCATCCTGTCGGACCCTATGAAGTTCTTGGTCGTCCGTACCTGATGCTTCAGCGGAGCATACCGACCCAGCGTCGTCGGATAATTCCTGATCCGACAGAGATTCTGTCGTTTGCTGCGATAAGTTGTGCTATTTGGGATAACACATCCGTCACTGAGGCCTGTGGAGTAGCGGTCTTATGTTGTTTGCCGCTGGAAGCTCCGTGTACGTTGACTCCTGCATACTTCTTTTATGCGAACGTCCGGAGTCTACAGGCCTCGTGTCCCTGGCTACCGGATGGCGTGACCTGGTCGCCGTAGAATCCCTGATCGGCGAAGCTGGCTGGATATCCGTGGTCACGTAGCCAAGGTGCGGTCGTGTGCGCTGCCGTGAGGATGAGGAAGCCTTATCGACAGTCTCTCTGGACTGTCTATATAACGGAGCGTCCAGAGCGGCGGACGTATGCTCCGAATGCGAAACGTTTTGTACCACAACATCTGGTCCCAGATGTTGTTGTACGAGAGAGGGACCTCTCTCGCTCGCAGCCCGGATGGACCTGGACGAGCTAGGAACCGGACTAATAGGCTTCCTCCGTTCTCTCCTCTGATCCGTCGTCACTGGGTGTGCACTTTGTCTTATTATAGTGCTCGCATCACCCAAATCTCCTTCCTGGACCGCAACGGACAGACCCGGCTGCCGAGCCATTCGATGAATGGTCGCTACGCCGGGCGAGCTAGTGGACGCCAATGCCGTCGATCCTACTAGGAACCTCTTAGGCAATTGACATATTTCCATGAGCACTTTTGCCGCTAGCTCTTCATTTAACTGTGACGACGGAGGCACACTTTTGGAAGACATCAGGGAAACATCACCCTGTTCTTGTTCCTCTGAAATAGAGATTGATAAACTAGAGTGACCCTGCGGAGAAAGGACTGGCATGGCTTTTTCCCCGCTAACATACCGTAACACACGTTTCCAATGTTTGTCATCCCAATTGACACATACTGAACAGGAGTTAGTGCGAGTACACTGACTACAATTAATACAATGATTATGAAAGTCAGAGGAAGATTTCCTCTTATTACAATTTGAACAATATCCTTTCATTGTGAAAAGAACACAAAAAGTCCTAGTACTCGCACCAACCCCTGAAAACAAAGATACATAATAACATGATCCATTAACATAGAAAAAATAATTGAAATCAAAAAAAATTTTTTTTAAAATATTTTTTCAGAAAAGCCCAAGTTTCGGAAAGTAACGTTGAGCCCCAATGGATCCCAAAAAAGCCTAAGTGTGGACAAAATTTTTTAAAATATTACAAAAAAATTAATGCGACACTTACATATAATAATAATGTATCTTGTTATGATTAAGCTAATACAAAGACAAGAAATCCCTCTCAACAGAAACTGTTGTCAATGTAAACAAGAAGTGTATAAACACCAGAAACATGACTCCCGGCACTGATAAACATGGCCCGAAATCAGTTACCAATAACAACACTATCTGATGCAAAACAGAGACTTCCAGGGAAGAAACTGCAGAACATCAGATGGTAGATGCAGAACACAACGCCTAAACACCCATGGGTGAGGACGTAAATATGGGGAAAACTCCCAATAAATTTTAGTAATAATATTACAAAATATATGCCAAAAGCATGGGAGAATAGCAAGGGGGGACTTAAAGGAAAGGGAGAGAGGAAACACTGAACAAGCAGTGTAACTTTATAGCAAGAATGACAACAACAGGCCCATGCCTCGAAATTAGGCAACATAACATAATTTTGTAAAAAAAATTTAAGTTACAGCCCTGATTATTTCCTGCCACTCATTTTTCCTCTACTCCTTCTATTTCCTCTTTAGATCCACCATTTCTCTAATATTTATGTGTCTGGCATCATTTAAACTGAGATTTACAAGCACAAATATCAGTCAGATGTGAACTGATGAAGGGCCAAACAAAGAATGATAATTGGCACCAATTTCGAGACCTCCTTGACACTGCGCATTCGCAGTGGAGGAAAAGTATGGAGGACCATTTAGGACATGATTTTTTCGGTTTTAGATGCAAATTTTTGGGATTGGGGGGCAAAATTTGTGTTTGGCCCTAGATTTTGAGAATTAGCACCAGCTATGTCTGGGTCATTGGTACAGTATAAAAATATCAATAGCTCCCATCTAGAGGTCACCCCAAACAAGCATATCTGGTTTCAAAGCAATCCAATCATTGTCACAAAGGGAAATATTGAGGTCTGACTAAACTAAGCTCAAAGGTCATTGCCAGCTGCAACATTTTTGTACGGAAAAAGAAGAAAATCGATAGCTCCCATCCAGAGGTCATTCAGACAAGCACACCAAGTTTTAAAGCAATCCAATTATAAATGTGCTCTGCAGGCTGTGCCAAAGGGAAATATTGATGCACAATTGCACTAAGTTCATCGAAGGTCGTTGCCATCAGCAACATTTTTTGATGGAAATGGAAGAAAATCAATAGTTTCCACCTAGAGGTCACTCTAAACAAGCACACCAAGTTTAAAAATGATCCGATTATAAATGCGCCCTGCAGGGTGTGCCAAAGGGAAATATTGATGCATAACTGCGCTAAGCTCATCGATGGTTGTTGCCAGTGGCAACATTTTTTGATGGAAATGGCAGTAAATCGATAGCTCCTATCTAGAGGTAACCCCAAATGAGCTTACCAAGTTTCAAACTGATCTAATCATAAATGTACCCCATAGGGTATACCAAAGGAATATATTGATTCAAATGTCATTAGAGAAATATTGAGGTTTGCCTAAACTAAGTTCAAAGGCTGTTGACAACGGCAACATTTTTTGACTGAAATGGATGAAAATCGATAGCTCCCATCTAGAGGCCATCTCAAACAAGCATACCAAGTTTCAAAGCGATCCAATTATAAATGTGCCCGCAAGGTGAGCCAAAGGGAAATATTGATGCACAACTGCACTAAGTTCATTGAAGGTCGTTGCCATCGGCAACATTTTATGACAGAAATGGAAGAAAATTGATACCTCCCATCTGGAGGTAAACCCAACAAGCACACCATGTTTCAAACCGATCTGATAATAAATGTGCCCTGTTGGGTGTGCCAAAGGAATATACTGATGCCTGACTAAAAGTCGATGCCAGCAGCAACATTTTTTGCTGGAAATGGAAGAAATTCAATATCTCCCACCTAGAGGTCACCCCAAAAAAGCATACCACGTTTGAAAGCAATCTGATCATAAATGTGCCCTGTAAGGTGTGCCAAAGGGAAATATTGAGGTCTGACTAAACTAAGTTCAAAGTGTTGCCAGTGGCAACATTTTTTGACAGAAATGGCCGAAAATCAATAGCTCCCATCTAGAGGTCACCCCAAACAAGCATACCAAGTTTAAAAGCGATCCAATTATAAATGTGCACTGCGGGAGGAGCCAAAGGGAAATATTGATGCATAACTGCACTAAGTTCATCGAAGGTCGTTGCCAGTGACAACATTTTTTGACGGAAATGGAAGAAAAGCGATAGCTTCCATCTAGAAGTAACCCCAAACAAGCTTACCAAATTTCAAACCAATCTGATTATAAATGTGCCCCGTAATGCATACCAAAGGAATATATTGATGCCCGACTAAGTTCAAAGGTCATGAGGGAAATATTGAGGTTTGAGTAAACTTAAGTTCAAAGGTTGTTGCCAGTGCCAACATTTTTGCCAGAAATGGAAGAAAATCGATAGCTCCCATCTAGAGGTCACTCCAAACAAGCATACAAGTTTCAAAGGGATCTGATCATAAATGCGACCTGTGCGGTGTGCCAAAGGAAATTGTGGATGTACGTATGTATGTTACGTATGTACGTATGCCGACGGACAAGAAGTGACAGCAATAGCTCAGCTTGACTTTGTCAAGTTAAGCTAAAAATTGCTGTCCATGATTACATGAATACAGCTGCCCAAATCATTTCTGGCTAGATTTTCAATCTGAGAAAATGAGCACACAAAAAATGCAAACTTCTCTTAATGAAAGTGTCAATGACACCACAGCTCAACTTGTCCTTGAAGGGACTGAACTAAATAGAAAGCTCCAGTAGAGTCAAGTCATTTTATCAAGTTTCTACAGAAAAGACATAACACCAAAGCTACATATGAAATCTGAAAAAGACTGGGTCAGGCATGCGACCTGTAGAGTGTACTAATGGAATTATTGACAATTTCTATACTAAATCCAATGGTGGCCATGTTTCTGAACAAAATTCAGAAAAATTTGATAGCTCACATTAAAGCTACATGTGAAATTTGAACAAAGTTGGGCAAGTGATGTAGCCTGTAGGTTGTGCTAAGGGAATTGTTGACAATTTATATGCCAAAGCAAAGATGGCTGCTGGTGGCCATGTTTTTCAATAAAATTCAGAAAAGTTCAACAGATCCCATCTAGATACAGTACAGTCGCCGTGGAATGGCACCTTTTCACGTGCCCACGTCGGATGCCCATGCTCAAACCACGGTATTCTGTTACAACTGTAATACCGTGGACCTCGTGGACAGAAAAATACACAGGACAGAGCGTGTTCTAGCGTGGATGGGATTGAGAAAGTGGTGATGTGCCTCTGAAGATTATCGTTGACAAGTCCACGGCATCAATCTTTATCACGGTGTGCCCACGGTGGTTTGCATTCGCAGCACAAATGTGTATCCTTAAAAACAATAAATGTATGTGTTTGTGTTCAATGTTGTTCATTTCAATTCATTCCCGTTCCTTTTTTTATTAAACCTGTGTAAAAATATGCACGTGCAAACGGTAAACTTTATTGAGGGGTTGACAGCACCCCTTACAGTTTAAGCCCAGCAAGTGACAATTTGATAAACGTGGTTGTAAATGACACATTCACGCAAATAATTACGAGAACACCAGTACTCTAAGTGTAGAACAGCAAACTAAAATTTAAAAGAAATGTGTTTTATTGCTATGCTTTATGGCCTACACAAACTGTGGAAGGTGCAAAAATAAACAGGCTTTTGTTAACATCCACCCCCCCCCCCCCCCCTGAAAAAATAGATCTCTCCCGCCAATCAACAATAGGCTCAGAGTACTTATTAGGAGCCTGATTCTTAGCAAAAAATCCAACATTAGTCATCAAAGTAATAGTATTACCAACACTACGATAGTGAGAATCATCAACCGATAGAGCATGGAGCTCACTAACTCTTCTTGCAGAAGAGAAGGCCAAGAGAAAGCTGTCTTATAAGACAAGTATTTGAAGTCTACAGTGTCAAGGAGTTCAAATGGCGCTTTTTTTAGCTTCAGAAGAACCCAAGCTAAATTCCACTTAGGAATTAACCAAAGGGTTCTAGGTCTATTTATCAAAAAGTTTTTAACTAACTTAGACAAAGAGACGTTAGATCCAATTTGTAAGCTATCATGATGAGTATAAGTATCCGATAGCATAGACTATAACCCTTAATAGTTATTGGCTGCAATTTGATCTCATCAAACAAATAGACCAAAAAGTTAAAAAATTTATAGTAATTTATATATTTTGTATACTTACCAATGACCCAGACTTAGCTGGTGCTAACTCCAACAAAACCAGGGCCAAACACAAATTTTGCCCCCCAATCCCCAAAATTTGCATCCAAAACAAAAAGAAATCATGTCCTAAAGGACCTCCATACTACGCATGCGCAGTGACGCAGTCGTCCCGAAATTGGCGCCAACTATCATTCTTACTGGCAGTGCCTGGTCAGCGCTATGTACTCAGCGGGGAGGCAAGAGTTCCCAACTCCAGGGAGGGCCATCCCCGTCTGGGTCATTGGTAAGTATAAAAAATATATAAATTACTTTTAATTTTTTAACATTTTTATACTGTACCAATGACCCAGACTTAGCTGAATAGTAAACAGGCTGGAGGGCCTAGGACATAGAGGAAAATCCAATAAGCTCAACTATATAGTAAAGAGGTAACCCCTTAAGGAGAAAAGGAGTATTAGGCTTTACATGTATCTTTCTTATTTAATATTAAATTAGAAAGATACACTACCCTTAATAATTGAGCACAATAACATTCATGTTCTCTATTAACATCCAGTATAACCCTTATACTAATTATTTTTAAAGCAAGCCAATAAATAAAGTAGTCCAGAGAATTGAGACTCTTTATAATCATTTAAAAGTGTCCGAGTATTGTATATTAAAGCCCGTTTGACACTTGACATATACAAATGCTTCACACCGAGCTACACTTTAAAAATAAGACATGAATGAATTTAAACATTAATATTACACTTTAAAACCATCCCGGAAGCGACTCAGAAATACTGACTTGGAGGAGGCATTCCCTTGCTTTTCACTATAAAGCAGGTGACCTAAGGGAACACCCGCCCCCCCCCCCCCCCCCCCTTCCCCTTGCCCTGGGTCAAATAGCCCAGAGCGAAGAGGGCAGCCGGACGGAGTCACTGCCGGAACAGAAAGCCTGCATAACTATAGTTGCAACTGTTTAGTGGACGACATTCTGAGCAACAGATAACGGACCTAAACAATGCAGGTCTCCAGAAATGGACTCAATATTTCTGAGATAAAAATTCGTAAATGTGGATGGCTGAGACCAATAAGCAGCCTTCATTAAATCTGTAATAGCAACACTATTAGCATAAGCCCAGGAAGTAGAAAGAGCTCTTACTTCATGAGCAGAAATCTTAAGCACAGACTGCTGAGAAGAAGATAAATCTTCATAAGCAGTACGGATAGTTAACTGAATCCATCTAGCAATAGAATGGACTGAAATGTCCTTTCTATTAGGCATCAAAGACAGAAAGAAACGTTTCCGTCCCTTTCTGATAAACTGAGATCTCTTTTTATAGATACGTAGTGCTCTAACAGGACAGAGTAAAGGCCTACGCCCGTCTGAAGACGGAAGAGCCTTAATAACAATAGGTTCCGGATATTTATTAGGAGCCTGATTCTTAGCTAAAAAAACCCACATTAGTAGTGAAGGTGATAGTGTTCCCAACACTATGATAATGAGAATCATCCATGCATGAAGCTCACTGACTCTTCTGGCAGAAGAGAAAGCTAAGAGAAAAGCTGTCTTATAAGATAAGAATTTGAAATCTACTGTCCCAAGAGGTTCAAATGGCTTTTCCTTCAATTTAAGGAGAACCCAAGCTAAATTCCACTTAGGAATTAATCTAAGAGTTCTGGGTCTATTTATCGAAAAGTTTCTAACCAACTTCGATAAAGAGACATTAGATCCAATTTGTAAACTATCATGATGTGCATAGGTATCAGATAACATAGATCTATAACCCTTTATAGTAACAGGCTGCAGTTTGATTTCGTCAAACAAGTATACTAAAAAGTTTGCAATGTCTGGTATAGAGGGATCAAATATATCTACAGAATGATCCCTACACCAACGACGAAAAACCTTCCACTTAGCCGCATAGTTTAGCGAAGAGGAGGTCCTCCTACAGTTAGAAATCGCATCCACTGCTCGTCCTGTAAAGTGCTTGCCATGCAAGAAGGACCGCACAACGGAAAAACGTGAAGGTTGAGACCTTGCGGGTTGTGATGGAGTTGGCGCGATTTCCCCTGCGAAAGAAGATCCTCTCGTGGAGGAAGCTTCCGCGGTAGGTCCCACAACAGACACCCGAGTAGATTTATCCATGGTCTCTGTGGCGACAGAGATGCTACCAACAGAATCTTGCATTGAGATTGTTTTATCTTTAGCAATACTTGTTGAATTAACGGCGCTGGAGGATACGCATATCCTATCATTCCGTCCCAAGGGATCGACAGAGCGTCTACTGCAAATGCTCTTGGATCCGGACACGGAGACACATACGTCTGCAACTGATTGTTGAGATGTGTCGCAAATAAGTCTATCATTGGCCGTTCCCATTGGTAGCAAATCTGATTGAATACTTGTTTGTTGAGAGTCCACTCCGACGGCAACAAGCGACCCTTTCGTGAAAGGGAGTCTGCTAGCACATTCAGACGACCCGGTATGTGACGGACCGAAAGAAGAACGTGATGTTCTAACGCAAACAGAAGGATTCTTTCCGTTAGATTGAACAACGGAACTGAATGAGTGCCTCCCTGATTCCGTATATACGCCACTACTGTCGTATTGTCGGATAGGATTTGGACATGAGCATCGTGAATAATGTCCATCCAGTGACGTAACGCAAGCCAAATTGACATCATTTCCTTGATGTTTATGTGCTTGCACAGGAATTGCGGATCCCAAAGACCCTGGCATCTCGAATCCGTTGGGATTAATGATGCACCCCAACCTGTTTGACTGGCATCCGTCATAACGGTAAAACTCGGATCCGGCAACTGCAGCGGAACTCCTTGAGTTAACCACTGAATGTTTGCCCAAGTCTGAATCTCTTGTTTCACTTGATCTGACAAGAGAACGTCTACATCGAGCGAATGAATTTTCCCACTCCAATTCTGAGTCAGGAAAATTTGAAGAGGACGTGTGCGTAGCCGCCCCATCGGAATGAGATCCGCGGCGGCTCCACACAGACCTATCAGTCTCATAAATTCTCTCGCCATGACTTTGTCTGCGTGCAGACAATAGCGAGCGTAACAACTGACTAATTTCGCTCTGGTTAACGGCAGACGAACGAGATTGTTGTGCGTCTCGAAGCTCATTCCCAGATGAGTGAATGACTTGGACGGCACCAGATCCGACTTCTCCTCGTTTACTATAAAACCGAGACGTCGGAGCAATAGAAGAAGATTCTGAACATCGTTCTGAAGCGTTAACTCGTTGCCGTACCTCTGAAGAATGTCGTCCAGGTAGGCCGACGTTACCGCAGACGAATGAGCTCGGAAGTAGATCATTACCGAGTTCATTACCCGAGTGAAAGCCCAGGGTGCTAGATTCAATCCGAAGCACATCACTCGGAATTGATACCCCACTCCCAGGACTGCAAAGCGTAGATACTTTCGGAATGTCGGATGTACCATGACGTGAAAGTACGCATCTTTGAGATCTATGCTCGTAGCATAATCGTTCACCCGAATACTCGCTCTGACCGATCGAATCGTCTCCATATAAAACTTCGGAGCGACGATCAGCTTGTTTATCCAGCTCAAATCTATGACTGGACGGAACGAGCCGTCTGGTTTCGGAACCAGAAACAGATGGCTGTAGAATCCCAGAGATTCCTGGTTTTCTACGACCTCTACCGCGTTCTTCATTAAAAGAGACTGCACCTCTGATAACAGAGCGTCTCTTTTCTGTGGATTTGACGGAAGATGAGTCCACTTTGGACTTCGAGTTAATGGAGGCTTTCGTTTGAAGGATATCTTTAGACCTTCCGAAGTCACTCCTCTCACCCAAGGGTCGTCCGTAATCGACGCCCACTCTTGTGAAAAACTCGACAACCTTCCGCCAACCGGAACGCGATAGAGGTTTAAGCCATCACCTCCTGGACCTGCGAGGCCTGCGGTAGGAGAAACCACGTCTTCCACGACCCGCACCTCGCCTCGTCGACCTCGGGGCGTCCGACCGATTGTCCCGGCCTGAAGGACGTCCCGAACGAGAGTCGCTATCCTGACGGTCTCTCGAATAAGACCAAGAGGACGCACCGGAACCTCTATAGGAACCTCTCTTGGGCGCATTAGACCCAGAAGTGCCTGTCTTATTCTTGTCTGCTGTATCCGACTTTTTAGGAGCCGAACTGAACAACAGAGAATCATTAGCTTTCTTTTTAATTTTATCATAAATAGCGGAAAGCTTGCCGTCAAAGAAAAGTTCTCCTGAGACCGAAGCGACTCTAAGAGAGTTCTTCACCTTAGAATCCACTAGTGTGGATGTAGCTAGGGCTGCGTCACGTCTAACCAACTCCAGATTGCCACTGAAAGGGCGGAATTACACGTGGAATAAGCTACTGCCCTTGAAAGAAGTCTTAAAGAGGATTGTATATCCTGAAACTCTTCCCCTTGAAGGCGCAGTGATAACGCCTTAGTAAGGTGATCTGCGTAAGATAAGGCATCTAAATTGGCTCTGTTAGACGCAATAGCTGTTTCCAACACCGCGGTTGGAATAGAAGCTGACGACGGTAATGATAGCTCTAAGTCTTCCGCCTCGTCGTCCATACGCAGAGGAACTCTCGGTATACCCTGTCCTGCCGTATCGAATTTATTCCTTGCATTAATGAAAGGCAGGTTGAGAGTATTAGCGGACAAGAAACCTGCTTTCCCCGTCCTGGAAGCAAGTTTAAATATAGCGTCGTTCAATAATTCAAATGTTCTAGCAACATTATTGGACTGCGACGGAAACTCGGGAGCGATGTCCCTGAACCGCTCAAAAAATTCAGAGTCCAATGACGCTATAATTCTCTTGTCCGGAAGCACAGCAGTCTGGCCCGACGGAACAACTTGAGGGAGAAAGTGCCGGATGAAGTCCACGGCAGCTTTATGTTGTTCCGAAAGGGATAGCTCCAAGTCATCCGTATCCCTTTCACCATCCGGTCGGACCTCACGATGTTCCCGGTCGTCCGCCCCCGATGCTTCGGCGGAGCGTACTGACCCAGCGCCGTCGGATAATTCTCGATCCGACACCGTTTCTGTCGGCTGCTGGGATGCTGCGATAAGCTGTGCTATCTGCACAAGAATGTCCGGCGTCGAGACCTGCGGAGGCGCAGTCTTTCACTGCTTCGCCGAGGGCAGCTCCGCATCAGATGGCTCCCGCATACTTTTCCTATGCGAACGTCCGGAGTCCATCGGTCTCGAATCCCTGGCTGCCGGATGGTGTGACCTGGTCGCCGAAGAATCCTTCATCGGCGAAGCTGGTAATATATCGGCGGTCACGCAGCCAAGGTGCGGTCGTGTGCGCTGACGAGAAGAGGAAGCCTTAACAGTCTCTGCGGACTGCTTATACAACGGAGCGTCCCGAGCGACGGACGTATGCTCCGCTAAAGACACATTTTGTACCACAACATCTGGTCCCAGATGTTGTTGTACGAGAGAGGGACCTCTCTCGCTCGCGGCCCGGCTGGACCTGGACAAGCTAGGAACCGGACTAAAAGGCTTCCTCCGTTCTCGCTTACTATCCGCCGTCACTGGGTGTGCATCTATTATGTTTATAGTGCTCGCATCACCCAAAATTTCCTCTTGGACCGCATCGGACGAACCCGGCTGCCGAACCATTCGGTGAATGGACGCCACACCGGGCGAGCTAGCGGACGACATTTGTCTAATCTCCATGAGCACTTTTGCCGCTAGCTCTGAATTCATTTGTGACGACGGACGCACACTTGAAGAAGATAACATGGAAACATCACCCTGTTCTGGTTCCTCTGAAATAGAAACTGAGAGAGTAGAGTGACCTTGTGGAGAAAGAGCCGGCATCGCTCTTTCTCCAGAAACAACATATCGTGACACACGTTTCCAATGTTTCTCATCCCAATGTTCACATATAGGACAGGGATTAATGCGAGAACACTGACTACAATTAATACAATGATCATGAAAGTCAGAGGAAGATTTCTTCCTATTACAATTTGAACAACGTCCCTTCATTGTGAAAGAACAACAATAAGTCCTAGTTACTCGCAAAAACCCCTGACACAAAGATACATAATAACATGATCCATTAATAAATGAAAAAACAATTGCAAAACAAAACAATTTTGAAAAAATATTTTTTCAGAGAAGCCCAAGTTGCTGAAAAGTAACGTTGAGCCCCGATGGATCCGATGGCAAAGTGTGGTAAAAAATTTTAAATTTATATAAAATAATTAATGAGACACTTTCGGATAATATAAACATATCTTATAATGAGATAAACTACCACAAAGGCAAACAGCCCCCCTCAAAAAAGGCTGTTGCCAATGAAAACAAACAGTGTAAACACACTAGAAAACATGACTCCAGGCACTGAAAAAACTGGCCCGGAATCAGTCATCAATTACACTCTATCTGATGCAAAACAGAGACTCCCAGGGGAGAATCTGTAGAACATCAGATGGAAGATGCAGAACACAAACGTTATACACCCATGGGTGAAAACGTAACTATGGGGAAAATAACAGAAAACATTCTGTAACCAAGCAACTCTCCCAGGAAATTTTAGAAATGAAATTTCTCAAAAATATGCCAAAAGCATGGGAGAATTGCCAGGGGGGACTTTAGAAGGCTAGGGGAGAGGAAACACTGAATAAGCAGTGCAACAATTAGCAAGAATGACAACAAGAGGCCCATGCCTCGAAAATAGGCAACTTAACATAATTTCATCAAAAAATTTTAAGTACAGCCCTGATTATTTTTTTGCCACTTCTTTTTCCTCTCCTCCTTCTATCCTCCTTAGAATCACATTTTCTCCAAAAATTACGTGTCTGGCATCCTTTAAACTGAGATTTACAAGCACAAAGATCAGTGAGATGTTGACTGATGAAGGGCCAAACAGAGAATGATAATTGGCGCCAATTTTGGGACGACTGCGTCACTGCGCATGCGCAGTAGATGCGTAGTATGGAGGTCCTTTAGGACATGATTTCTTTTTGTTTTGGATGCAAATTTTGGGGATTGGGGGGCAAAATTTGTGTTTGGCCCTGGTTTTGTTGGAGTTAGCACCAGCTAAGTCTGGGTCATTGGTACAGTATAAAAATATTAGCAATGTCTGGAATGGAGGGATCATAAATATCAATAGAATGATCCCTACAGCAACGAGAGAGAACCTTCCATTTAGCAGCATAATTTAGTGAAGAGGAGGTCCTCCTACAGTTAGAAATTGCATCCACTGCTCGTCCTGTAAAATGCTTGCCGTGCAAGAAGGACCGCACAACGGAAATACGTGAAGGTTGAGACCTTGCGGGTTGTGATGAAGTGTGCGCGATTTCCCCTGTGAAAGAAGGTCCTCCCATGGAGGAAGCTTCCAAGGAATGTCCCATAACAGACACCTGAGTAGATTTCTCGGGTGACAGAGATGCTACCAACAGAATCTTGCAGTGAGATTGCTTGATTTTTAGCAATATCTGTTGAATCAATGGAGCTGGAGGATACGCGTATCCTATCATTCCATCCCAAGATTTCGAGAGAGCGTCTACTGAAAACGCTTGAGGATCCGGGCATGGCGATACATACGTCTGCAACTGATTATTGAGATGCGTCGCAAACAAGACTATCATCGGACGATCCCATTGGTAGCAGATCTGATTGAATACTTGTTTGTTGAGAGTCCATTCTGACGGCAATATACAACCTTTCCGAGAAAGGGAGTCCACTAGAATGTTCAGACAACCCATAATATGATGGACCGACAGAAGAACCTGATGCTCTAGGACAAACAGAAGGATTCTCTCCATTAAGTTGAACAATGGAATGGAATGAGTGCCTCCTTGGCTCCAAATATACGCTACTACTGTCGAATTGCTGGACAGAATTTGAACATGTGAATTCTGAATAATGTTAATCCAATGACGTAGCACAAGCCAAAGTGACATCATCTCTTTGATGTGTATGTGCTTGTTTAGGAATAGCGGATCCCAAAGACCCTGGCACCTTGAATCTGTTGGGCTCAAAGTCGTGCCCCAACCTGTTTGACTGGCATCCGTCATAATCGTAAAAATCGGAACCGGCAGTTGCAGTGGCACTCCCTGAGTTAACCACTGAATATCTGCCCAAGTCTGAATCTCTTGTTTTACTTGGTTCGACAAGACGATGTTCGTTTCGAGGGAATGAATCTTCACACTCCAATTCTGAGTAAAAAATATCTGGAGTGGACGAGTGCGTAGACACCCCATTGGAATAAGATCAGCGGCGGCTCCGCACAAACCTATCAGTCGCATGAATTCTCTCGCTGTTACTATGTTATTATGAGTGAAGACAAAAGCGAGCATAACAACTGACTAATTTCGCTCTGGGTAACGGCAGATGAACCAGATTGTTGTGTGTCTCGAAGCTCATTCCCAAGTGAATGAACGACTTGGATAGAACTAGATCCGACTTCTTTTCGTTTACTATGAAACCGAGACATTGGAGCAGTTGAAGCAGACTCTGAGCATCGTTCTGAAGCGTTAATCTGTCGCCGTACCTCTGAAGAATGTCGTCCAAGTAGGCCGACGTTACCGCAGACGAATGAGCTTGGAAATGAGTCATTACTGAGTTCATTATTCGAGTGAAGGCCCAAGGCGCTAGATTCAGACCGAAGCACATTGCTTGGAACTGATAAATGACTCCTAGGACAGCAAAGTGAAGGTACTTTCTGAACGCCGGATGTACCATGACGTGAAAGTACGCATCCTTGAGATCTATGCTCGCAGCATAATCGTTCACTCGAATGCTCGCTCTCACTGATCGAATGGTCTCCATATAAAATTTCGGTGCCACGATCAGCTTGTTTATCCAGCTTAGATTTATAACTAGATGGAACGAGCCGTCTGGTTTTAGTACCAGGAACAGGTAACTGTAAAAACCGGGAAATTCCTGGTTTTCTACTACCTTTATTGCATTCTTCTCCAGAAGAGATTGCACCTCTGATAGAAGCGAATCTCTCTTCTGAAGGTTGACAGAAGCTGAGTCCATCATGGACTTCGTGTTAACGGAGGTTTTTCTCTGAAGGACAGTTTTAGACCTTCCGAAATAACCCCCTGAATCCATCAGTCGTCTGTAATTGACAACCAGTTGGTTAAGAATCTTGACAGCCTTCCACCCACTGGAGCACAATAGAGGTTCTGACCTTCACCTCCTGGACCTGCGAGGCTTGCGGGAGGAGAAACCAGGTCCTCCACAACCTGCACCTCGACCAGTCGACCTAGGGGCATCTGACCGGTTGTCTCGGCCAGCATTACATCCCCTACCTGAGTCGCTACTCTGATGATCTCTGGAGTAAGACGTAGAGGCTTTCTTAGATCTTCTATAGGAACCTCCCTTGGACGCACTCGCCCCAGAAGTCCCTGACTTACTCCTCTCTGCTGAGTCCGTTTTTTTCGAAACGGACTTAAAGAGCAGAGAGTCGGAAGCTTTCTTAGTAATCTGACCGTAGATTAGCGAAAGCTTACCATCAAAGAGAAGCTCTCCTGAAACCAGGGTGACTCGAAGAGAGTTTTTCACCTTAGAATCTACTCTTGTGGATGAAGCCAGGGCAGAATTATGTCTGACTAATGCCAAATTCGCCACTGAAAGGGCGGAGTTATACGTGGAATATGCAACTGCCCTCGAAAAAACTCTCAAGGAAGTTTGAACAGCCTGGAATTCTTTTCCATCGAGACGTTGTGATAACGCTCTGGTAAGGCGATCTGCGTAAGATAAGGCATCTAAACTGGTTCTGTTAGATGAGATTGTCATCTCCAACGTACTGGAGAGAATCGACATAGATGCCGGCAAAGATAACTCTAAATCTTCTGCCTGGTCATCTAAACGCAGAGGAACTCTCGGAACGCCCTATCCTGTCGTTTCAAATTTATTTCTACTGTTGATGAATGGCAGATGCAGAGCATGAGACGATAAGAAACTGGATCTGCCAGTCTTAGAGGCTAGCTTGAAAATAGTGTCATTCAGCAATTCAAATGTCCGTGAGACATTTCTGGACTGGGCCGGAAACTCAGGCGCAACTTCTTTAGCCCGGCCAAAAAAGTCTGTGTCCAGTGAAGCTATCAGTCTCTTATTTTGTATCACAGCTCTCTGGTCCGGAGGAACAACTTCTGGAAGGTGTTGCCGGATGAAATCTAGGGCCACCTTATGTTGTTCTAGGAGGGTAAAATCCAGCTCCGCAAATTCCCTTTCACCATCCGACTGGACCAAATGTGAATCTCGGTCGTCCCTATCTAACACTGCAGGGGAGCGTACCGACCCAGCTTCCTCAGACAGTTCCTGATCTGAAAGAGTTTTTGAAGGTTGCTATGATGCTGCAATGAGTTGTGCTATCTGCGATAGCAAGTCTGTCACAGAGGCCTGTGGAGCTGCAGTCTTACGTTGTTTAGCCACTGGAAGCTCCTGGGACGGTACCACTTGCATAATTCTTTTATGCGAACGTCCTGACTGGTAAGGCCTCGTGTCCTTGGCTACTGGACGGAGTGACCTGGTCGACGTGGAATCCCTGGTCGGCAAAGCAGGCTCGATATCTGTGGTCACGTAGCCAAGGTGCGGTTGTGTGTGCTGACGTGTGGAAGAGGAAGCCAAAAGACTAGCTGCGCCAGGCTGTCTATACGACGGAGCATCCCGAGCAGGAGGAGTGGACTTATGCTCTGAATGACGAACGTTATGTACAACAACATCTGGCCCCAGATGTTGTTGTAAGTGAGAGGAACTTCTCTCGCTCGCAGTCCAGGTAGACCTGAACGAGCTAGTTACCGGACTGACTGGCTTCTGTTCCATCCTCCGATCCGTCGTCGCCGGGTGTGCGTGATCCGAGATTATAGTGCTCGCAACACCCCTTCTCCTCTCCTGGACTGCAATGGATGAACCTGGCGTCACATCACCAACTTTACAAGTGATAGCTTCACCAGGCGAGCTAGCTGGCGACAAGGTCATCAATCCTACTAAGGATCTAGGCACTTGTTGTATTTCTTTGTGCACTTTTGCCGCTAGCTCTTCATTTGATTGCGACGACGGTAGCACACTTCCTGAAGACATCACGGAAACATCACCCTGGTCTTGTTCCTCTGAAAAAGAGACTGAAAAACTAGAGTGACCCTGTGGCGAGAGGACCAGCATGGACCTCTCACCACTAACAATATACCGTGACACACGTCTCCAACGTTTGTCATCCCAATGGGCACACATTGAGCAAGAATTAGTGCGAGTATATTGACTACAGCAAATACAATGAGCATGAGAATCAGAGGAAGCGTTCCTCGATTTACAATTTGATCAATATTCCTTCATATTTAAAAAATATTAAACATCCGTAGTGCTCGCACTAACCCTTGAAAATACAAAGATACATAATAATAATATAATCCATTAAAAAAAAATTTGAGATGAGCCCAAGTTCCCAAAGGGAACAACAAGCCCAAATGGATCCCAAAAAAAGCCTAAGTGTGGACAAAAATTTTAAAACATATCTAAAAATTAATGTTACACTTATAGACAATATTAATGTATCTGGCTATAAACAAAACTTAATAGAAGACAAGGGATCACTGTCAGAAGTAACCGTTGTCAACGTAAACAAAAGTGAATAAAAACCGGAAACAAGACTCCAGGCACTGAAAATATGGCCCGAAATCAGTGACCAATTTTAAAACACTATCCGATGTAAAACAGAATCTTCCACAGAAGAAACTGCAGTACATCGGATGGTAGATGCATGACCAAAATGCCTAAATACCCCTAGGGTGAGGACGTAACCATGGGGAAAACAGAATAAACATTCTGTAACAATGCTAAAACTCTCAAGAAATTTCAGTAAAAAATTTTCAAAAATAATGCCAAAAGCATGGGAGATTAGGAGGGTATCAATTAAAGGGAGAGAGGAAACACTGAACAAACAGTGCAGATTTCATAGCAAGAATGAAAACATCAGGCCCATGCCCCGAAATTAGGGAACATGAAATAATTTTACATAAAAGTTAAAAAATTTATAGTAATTTATATATTTTTTATACTTACCAATGACCCAGACATAGCTGGTGCTAACTCTTAAAATATAGGGCCAAACACAAATTTTGCCCCCCAATCCCCAAAATTTGCATCTAAAACTAAAGAAAACATGTCTTGAAAGGCCCTCCACACTTCGCCCCTACTGCGCATGCGCAGTGTCAAGGACGTTCCGAAATTGGCGCCATTTATCATTCTAATAACCAGTGCCTGGTAAGCGCTATGTACTCAGCGGGGAGGCAAGAGTTCCCAACTCCTGGGAGGGCCATCCCCGTCTGGGTCATTGGTAAGTATAAAAAATATATAAATTACTATAAATTTTTTAACATTTTTATACTGTACCAATGACCCAGACATAGCTGAATAGTAAAAAGGCTGGAGGGCCAAGGACATAGAGCAAAATGGAATACGCTCAATAAAATAAAATAGAGTCATCCCCTGTAGGGAAAAGAAGTAATAGGCCTTACATGTATCTTTCTTATTTATGATAAATTAGAAAGATACAACACCTTCCAAAAATTGAGCTTCATACATCCATGTACTCTATTAATATCCAATAATCCTTATACTAATAATTTTTAAAGTAAGCCAATAATAAAGTAAGTCTAGAGAATAGAGACTCTTATACTTCTAAAAGTGTGTGAGAATTGCATAATCATGTCCGTTGACATATGCAATATTCAAAAGCTATACTTTAAAAACTAAGATTTGAATGAATTTTATAAACTTAAACTTCTCACTAAACAACCATCCCAATAACAGCTCAGAATTACTAACTCCGGAGGAGGTATCCCCTTGTTTTCATAGTAAAAACAGGTGACCCAAGGGAACACCCTCCCCCCCCCCCTTTTCTTGCCCTGGGTCAAATAGCCCAGAGCGAAGAGGGCAGCCGAACGGAGACACTGCCGAAACAGACAGCCTACCTAGCTATAGTAGCAACTGTTAAGTGAATGACATTCTGAGCAGTAGATAATAGACCTAACAATAGAGGCCTCCAGAAATGGACTCGATATTTCTGAGATGAAATTCATGAATGGATGGCTGAGCGCAATGAGCAGCCTTCAAAAATCTATAATAGCAACACTATTAATGTAAGCCCAAGAAGTAGAAGAACTCTTACTTCATGAGCCGAAATCTTAAGCACAACTGCTAAGATAATGATATACCATAAGCAGTACGCTAGTTAATAGAATCCATTAACAATAAAATGGAGCGTAACGTCCTTCTCCTAGACATCAAAGACAGAAGAAGCTTACGCCCTTGTAATAAACAGATATCTGTTTATAAATACATAAACTGTACCCGGAAAGAGTAAAGGCCTATGCCCATACGAAGACGGAAGGACCTTAAAATAATAGGTTCCGGATAATAGGAGCCTAACTCTTATGCAACAATCCAACCTAAATAGTAACGGAAGTATTGATTCCGAAACTATGAAAGTGAAAATCATCCATCGATAGTGCATGAAACTCACTGACTCTACAGTAAAAGAGAAACCAACAGAATTACTGTCTAAAAGGTCAGAATTTGAAAACTACTGTTTCCAGAGGCTCAAATGATTACTTAGCTAAATAAGAACCGAAGTTAAAATCCGTATAGGAATTTAATCTAAAGATTCTAAGTCTATTATCAAAAAGTTACTAACTGACTTAGATAAAGAGACAAAAGACTCAATTGTAAACTATAGTAGAGTGCATAGGTATGAGGTAACATAAACCTATAACCTAAATAATACAGGCTGCAGTAGATCTTGTGAAACAAGTATACTAAAAAATAGCAATGAGTAGTATGGAGGGATCAACCATATGAACATAATGATCCCTACACCACGACGGAAGAGCCTCCACTTTAGTCGCATAGAATAGCGAAGAAGAGGATCTCCTATAGTAAGAAATCGCGTCCAAAGCTCGTCCAGTACAGTGCTTACAATGCAATACGGACCACACAACGGAATACATGAAGGTTGCGACCTTGCTGGTTGTGATAAAGATGACACGATTTACCCAGTGAAAAAAGATCCTCACATAGAGGAAGATTTCACGTTAAGATCCACAGTAGAGAAGAGAGTAAATTACTCATGATCTCTGTGAAGATAGAGATGCTATCAACAGAAATGTATTGTGGTTGTTTATCTTAGCAATACCTGCTAAAACAACAGCGCCGGAGGATACGCGTATCCTATCATTCCGTCCTATAGATCAATAGAGCGTTAACAGTATTAGCTCAGAGATCTGGACAAGCCAACACATACGTCTGCAATTGATTAGCAAGCTGTGTGATAAATAAAACATCATTGGGCGCTCCCATAGATAGCAAATCTGATTAAATACTTGTTTGTTGAGAGTCCATTCTGACAGCAACAAGCGACCCGTAAGAGAACGGGAGTGCGATAAAACAATCAGACGACCCAGAATATGACGGACCAAAACTGAACTTGGTGTACTATAACCAACAGACGGATTCTTTCCATTAAATAGAATAACGGAAACGAAAGAGTGCCTCCCCGGTTCCGGAGATACGCCACTACTGTCAAATTAAAGGACAGGAATTTGGGCATGCGTTTCTGAATAATGTTCATGCAATGACATAAAGCAAGCCTAAAAAACATTATTCCGCGGAAGTTAAACTGATAGCTAAAAGACTGCGGAACCCAAAGACCCTGGCACTTCGAATCCGTAGGGATCAGTATTATATCCCAATCTGTTTTGACTGGCAACCGTCATAACAGCCACACTCGGGTCCGGCAACTGCGGCGGCACTCTCTGAGTCAACCACCGAATGTTTGCCCCAGTCTGAATCTCTTGTAACACTAGATAGACAAGAGAATGTATAATCAAGCAATTCATGGATTGCCGGAAAGATGCCGTCGAAGAGAAGCTCCTCCGAGAACGAAGCGACTCTGAGAGAGTTCTTAACCTACTATCCACGCGTGGATGTAGCTAGGGCTGCATCACGTCTAACCAACTCCAATCAGCCACTGAAGGGCGGAGTTATACGTGAACAAACTACTGCCCTCAAAAGAAATTACATTGAGAATAATATCCCGTAAATCTTTTCTTGAAGACGTAATGATAACGCCTCAGTAAGGCGGATTACGTATAATAAAGCGTCTAAATTAAGTCTACTATACATAATGTCGTTCCCAACATTGAAATTGGAAAAGACATAAACGGCGAAAAAGAATATATGCAGTCTTTAATCACCGTCTAGACGCATATGAACTCTCGGTATGCCCTGCTCTGCCAAAATAAACTATATGTAAAAAAGATAAAATGGCAGAAATGAGCCACGCGGACAAGAAACTAAACTATCATGCTTAGTAGCAGGCTTGTATATATATATAAATATATAGCGTCGAAAAATAAAACACATGTTGTAATGACAATATTGGACTGCGTCGGTAAGTCAGGGACAAAGTCCCTGTACCGATCGAAAAATCCGAGTCCAATGACGCTATAAGTCTCTTATCCAAGATCGCAGCAATGAAGTCCGAAAAATAATCACTGGAAGAAATGCCAGAAGATATGAAAGGCATCTTCCGATACTACTAAAGGGAAGACTCGAAATCTTTCGAATCCCTTTCACCATCCTGTCGGACCCTATAAAGCGTTCGGTCGTCCGTAGCTTGATGCAACCGCGGACCGCACCGACCCAGCGCCGTCGGATAATTCCTGATTCGACCGAGAAACCGTCAATTGCTGGGATGCTGCGAAACAACTGTGCTAACTCGGATAGCACGTCCGTCACTGAGGCCTGAGGAGCAGCGGTCTTACGATGCATTGCCGCAGGAAGCTCCGAGATCGTTACCCCGTGCATACTTCCAATATGCGAGCGAACGGAGTGTATAGGCCTCGTGTCCCTTGGCTACCGGATGGCGCGACCTATTCGCTGTGGAATCACTGAATGCCGAAACTGATCGTATACTCGAGGTCACGTAGCCAATGTGCGGTCGTGTGCCCTGCTGTGAGGATGAGGAAGCATTAAAGACAGTCTCTCGGACTGTCAATATAACGGAGCATCCCGAGCAACGGACATATGCTCCGAATGTAAAATATCTGAACCACAACATGCGGTCCCTTATGTTGTTGGCTTCCTCCGATCTGTCCTCAATCTGCCGTCACTGGGTGAGTACTAAAGTAATTAAAGTGCTCGCATCACCCAAATCTCCTTCCTAGACCGCAACGGACGAACCCGGCAGCCGAACCATTCGATGAATGTACGCTACACCGGGTGAGCTAGCGAATGTCACTCCGTAAGCGATAGACATATTCCATGAGCACTTATTGCCGCTAACTCTTCATTAACTATGACGACAGAGGCACACTTTTGAAAGACATCTCCATAACTCTTCGAACAAGAAACCAGAAATGCTTGGATAGCAAGCATAAAATAATAATATATATAGCGTCGTTCAATAATTCGATAGTTTGTGTGACATTATTGGACCATGTCGGAACTGAGGGACGATGTCCCTGAACCGAACCAAAAATTTCTAAGTCCACCGACGCTATCAGTTTCTTATCCGGCATCGCAGCATATGTTGTTCCGAAAGGGAAAGCTTGAAATCCACCGAATCCCTTTCGGTATCCCGTCGGACCGGATGAAAATTTTCGGACGTCCGTACCCGCTTCCGCGGAGCGTCCCGACCCAGCATCGTCGGATAAAATATATGCGACAGATTCAGTTGATGCTGGGATGCTGCGATAAACTGTGCTATTAGGAAAGCACGTCCGTTCCCGAGGCCTGTGCAGTAGCGGACTTACGATGCATTGCCGCTGGAAGCTCCGTGTACGTTGACTCCCGCACACTTCCTATGCGAACGTCCGGAGTCTGCAGGCCTCGAGTCCCCGGCTACCGACCCAGCGCTGTCGGATAATTCTCGATCCGACACCGTTTCTGTCGGCTGCTGGGATGCTGCGATAAGCTGTGCTATGTGCACAAGAATGTCCGGCGTCGAGACCTGCGGAGGCGCAGACTATCGCTGCTTCGCCGAGGGCAGCTCCGCATCAGATGGCTCCCGCATACTTTTCCTATGCGAACGTCCGGAGTCCATCGGTCTCGAATCCCTGGCTGCCGGATGGTGTGACCTGGTCGCCGAAGAATCCTTGATCGGCGAAGCTGGTAATATATCGGCGGTCACGCAGCCAAGGTGCGGTCGTGTGCGCTGATGAGAAGAGGAAGCCTTAGCAGTCTCAGCGGACTGCCTATACAACGGAGCGTCCCGAGCGACGGACGTATGCTCCGCTAACGACACATTTGTACCACAACATCTGGGGCCAGATGTTGTTGAACGAGAGAGGGGCCTCTCTCGCTTGCCGTCCGGATGGACCGGAACGAGCTATGAACCGGACTAAAAGGCTTCCTCCGTTCTCCCTCCGATCCGCCGTCACTGGGTGTGCATTAAGTTAATTTTATAGTGCTCGCATCACCCCAAAATTCCTTCTAGACCGCAACGGACGAACCCGGCTGCCGAACCATTCGGTGAATGGACGCTACACCGGGCGAGGTAGCGGACGTCAAAGGCCGTCGAACATACTAGGGTCCTCTTAGGCAATTGGCGTATTACATGAGCACTTTTCCGCTAGCCCTTCATTAATTGTGACGACGGAGGCACACTGTTGGAAGACATCACAGATACATCACCCTAATCTTGATCGTCTGAAATAGAAATTGATAAAGTAGAGTGACCCTGCGGGGAAAGGACCGGAGTGTCCAAATCCCCAACAACATACCGTGACATACGCTTCCCATATTGTCATCGAAATCATACGATACAGAACAGGAGTTAATGCGAGTACACTGACCACATATAGATGATAATAAGGTTAGAGGAAGACTTCCTCTTAAAACAATTGATCAATATCCTTTCAATGTGAAAAGAAAACAAGTCCTGGTACTCGCACTAACCCCTGGCAATCAAAATACATAATAATAATATGATCCATTAATATAGAAAAAATAATTGAAATCAAAATATTTTGAAAAAATATTTTTTCAGAACAGCCCAAGTTTCTGAAAAGTAACGTTGAGCCCCAATGGATCCCAAGCCTAAGTGTGGACAAAAATTTTAAAAATATTTTAAACAATTTATTCAACACTTACGAACAATAATAATGTATCTAGTTATGATTAAAATAACATAAAGATATTATTATTTAGAAATCCCCCCCTCACACAGAGGGCTGTTGTAAATGTAAACAATGAGTGTAAAAACACTAAAATAAGACTCCAGGCACCCAGGCCCGAAATCAGTTACCAAAAATACACCATCTGATGCAAAACAGAGACTTCCAGGGAAGAAACTGCAGAACATCAGATGGTAGATGCAGAACACAACGCCTAACCACCCGTAGGTGAAGACGTAAACATGGGGAAAGAACAGAATTCATTCTGTTATTCAGCTAAAACTCCCAAGAAATTTTAGTAATAATAATTACAGAAACTATGCCAAAAGCATGGGAGAATAGCAAGGGGGAACTTAAAGGACAGGGAGAGAGGAAAAACACTTGAAAAAACAGTGTAACTAAATAATCAGAATGACAACAAAATGGCTGCTGCCTTGAAAATAGGTAACTTAACATAATTTCATTAAAAAATTTTAAGTTACAGCCCTGATAATATTCTGTCACACATTCTTTTCCTCTCCTCCTTTTCTATCCTCCTTAGAATCACCATTTCACTAATATTTATGTGTCTGGCATCATTTAAACTGAGATTTAAAAGCACAAAGATCAGTCAGATGTTAACTGATGAAGGGCCAAACTTAGAATGATAAATGGCGCCAATTTCGGAACGTCCTTGACACTGCGCATGCGCAGTAGGGGCGAAGTGTGGAGGGCCTTTCAGGACATGTTTTCTTTAGTTTTAGATGCAAATTTTGGGGATTGGGGGGCAAAATTTGTGTTTGGCCCTATATTTTAAGAGTTAGCACCAGCTATGTCTGGGTCATTGGTACAGTATAAAAATATTATAAGTTACAGCCCTGAACACATCCTTCCACTGTTTCCTCCTCTCATCCTCTTATTTCATCCTTGGATCCACCATTTCCTGCATGATTTTGTGTCTGGCATCATTTTAACTGAGATTATAAGCACAGATATCAGTGAGATGTTACTGATTGAAGGCCTAAACAAAGAATGAAGATTTTGCGCCAATTTCAGTACTTCCTTGACACCTCGCATGCGCAGTGGACAAAAGTATGGAGGACCATATAGGACATGGATTTTTTTGATTTTGATGCAAATTTTGGGGATGGGGCCCTGAATTTTTAAGAGTTAGCACCAGCTAAGTCTGGGTCATTGGTACAGTATAAAAATTTTTAGATTTTAAAGCACAGATGTCAGTTCATTGTTGATGACTTTAGGGCCAAACTAAGAATGATGTTTGCGCTATTTTCGGTCACTTCCTGACGACTGCGCATGCGCGGAGGGCAAAGGTATGGAGGACCAGATAGGACTTTTAATTTTCGGTTTTGCAAGCAAATTTTGGGGATTGGGGGGGTTCAAAATTTGTGTTTGGCCCTTGATAACTTCGAATTTGCACCAGCTAAGTCTGGGCCATTGGGTTATAGTATAAAAATATATGAGCTCAACTGGGTTGAGAATTTTCCTGATTTAACAAAACAAGAGGCCCCAGGGGGCCTGAGGGCACTCACCTGACATGGTAGTCTAAATATCAAACCAGGGACTTGACTTGAATAAGCTGCATACGCCCCTCCTAAGAAAAGCATATACCAACTAGATGAAGCGATTGTGCCCACACAATACACAGGATTTTCCTTCTATTTTGAGTTCCTGCACTTTTACATCCCAAAATTGAGATAAACACATAAAAAACAGATTTTTTTTCGCAAACAAAATACTTTCAGCCTAAATTTTTTTCTTCTTCTTAAAACGCATGATAAGAGTAGTGTTATCTCCCTTATTCTACTCTTTTTTTACAATTCATTTCCAAGAAACTGCATTTCAATTTTCATCGAAAGGTAAAATTTCCGTTCCGTCTACAGTACATGTAAACACTTCCAAGAACATTTAGCATGTCAGAAAGGGACATAGGTGCATTGCTCAATGTAGCGGCCCGATTTTCGTTAACCAATCAACCGTTCGCGTGTTTTACATTTTGCGTAACCGACACGCGAACGGTACGAGCGTTCGCGTGAAATTTTTCGCAATGGGAGGGGGGGGGGGGGGGAGGGGGGCAAACTCGCACATGTCAGCCTGGTTTAGAGTCGTTTTAATAGGGGGTGAGACCTCTTGAATTTCTAACTAGCGGTGGAGTTGTGATGGGGTATGGGGTGTGCGGAAAAAACTTTCCAGGCCTTCACATTTCAGAATTTTGCGTCCCTAAATTTTGAGCTAGTTAACCTAGGTAACAATAATCAGGGTTTCCACCAGAGGGAAATAAATCTGTCCGATATGAGGGCGGCCAAGGGTCAACGATGGTTTGGCCCATGGTAAAAAAAAAATTGAATTCCTGTGTCCAAAAACACCCCCATTTCAATCTAAAAATCTACAACCTAACCCCCATGGACCTAACCCCTACAATTTTTATGCCATTTTTGGACATGAAGATTTTTAGAGAATAATCCTCATACAGCACTAAGTTAAAATTCGGGCTCCCACAGGGAGCCCAAATATTAACCCAGGGACTCGATTTAAACAAATCTGAATCTGAACCCACTAGAAATGTTATATACCAAATATGAAAGAATTTGGCCCAGTGGATCTGAAGAAAAAGATTTTTTTTTAATTTTGGAAAGAAATTTAGAGTGCTATCAGAGTTATGCCCCCTGTGGTACCCCTGTGGGCGTGGCAACCTCATTTGAACAAATTGACATGTGATAGGGAACATGCACAGCAAATTTTGTTGAATTTGGTCCAGTAGTTCGTGAGAAGTCAATAATGTAAAGCTAACGCTGGATGGACGACGAAGGACAATGATGGAAGACGGATGGAAAGTGATTAGTAAAGCTCCCCTTGAGCTTCGCTCAGGTGAGCTAAAAACTCAAGTCCAGACTGGACTCCAAATTTTCAGCATATATATGAAGCCAGGGACTTGGCTTAAACAAACTTGAATCTCAACTCCCTAAGGATACTGTATACCAAATATCAAAAGATTCTGACTGGTGGATCTGAAGAGGAAGATTTTTAAAGCATATTCCACATATTGCACTAAGTTGAAATTTGGGCTCCCATAGGGAGCCCAAATATTGACCCAGGTTCTCAATTTGAACAAAATGGAATCTGACCTCCCGAGAGATGTTATATACCAAATATGAAAAGATTCTGACTGGTGGAACTGAAGAAGAAGATTTTTGAAAAAAATTCCGCATATTGCACTAAGTTAAAATTCGGACTCCCACAGGGAGCGCAAATATTGACCCAGGTACTTGATTTAAACAAATTTGAATCTAACCCTCATAGAGATGCTATATACGAAATATGAAAAGATTCTGACTGGTGGATGTGAAGAAGAAGATTTTTAAAGAAAATTCAACATATTGCACGAAGTTAAATTTCAGGCTCCCATAGGGATCCCAAATATGAACCCAGGGATTCGATTTGAACAAACTTCAATCTGGCCCCCCAAGAGATGTTGTATACCAAATATGAAAGAATTCTGCCTGGTGGATCTGGAGAAGAAGATTTTTAAAGAATACTCCTCATATTGCACCAAGTTGAAATTCAGGCTCCCATAAAGAGCCCAAATATCAACTCAGGGACTCGATTTGAACACATTTGAAATTGACCCCCCTAAAGATGTTGCATACCAAATATGAAAGAATTCTGCCTGGTGGATCTGAAGAAGATGATTTTTAAACAATAATCCACAAACTGCACTAAGTATTTGAATCTGCCCCCCCCCCCCCCAACCCCCTAGAGATGCTGTATACCAAATATGAAAGAATTCTGCCGGGTGGATCTGAAGAAGAAGATTTTTAAAGAATAATCCTCATATTGCACTAAGTTAAAATTCGCACTCCCATAGGAAGCCCAAATATCAACCCAGGGACTCGATTTGAACAAACGTGCTTCTTCCCCCCCCCCCCCCCCCCCCCCCCCCCCCCCCCAGAGATGTTGTATACCAAATATGAAAGAATTATACCTGGTGGATCTGAAGAAGAAGATTTTTAAAGAATAATCTTCATATTGCGCCAAGTTAAAATTTGGAGCCCAAATATTAACTCATGGACCCGATTTGGACAAACTTGAATCTGACCCCCCTAGAGATGTTGTATACCAAATATGAAAGAATTCTGCCTGTTGGATCTGAAGAAGAAGATTTTTAAAGAATAATCCTCATATTGCACGAAGTTAAAATTTGGGCTCCCATAGAGAGCCCAAAATATCAACCCAGGGACTCAATTTGAACAAACTTGAATCTGACCCCCCTAGAGATGTTGCATACCAAATATGGAAGAATTCTGACTGGTGGATATGAAGAGCCCAAATATGAACCCAGGGACTCGATTTGAACAATTTTGAATCTGAGCCCCCTAGAGATGTTGTATACCAAATATGAAAGAATTCTAGCTGGTGGATCTGAAGAAGAAGATTTTTAAAGAATAATCCTCATATTGCACCAAGTTAAAATTTGGGCTCCCATAGGGAACTCAAATATGAACCCAGGGACTCGATTTGAACAAACTTGAATCTGAACCCCCTAGAGATGTTGCATACCAAATATGAAAAGATTCTGACCAGTGGATGCGAAGAAGAAGATTTTTAAAGAATAATCCTCATATTGCACTAAGTTAAAATTCGGGCTCCCATAGGGAGCCCAAATATTAACCTAAGGACTCGATTTGAACAAATCTGAATCTGACCCCCCTAGAAATGTTGTATACCAAATATGAAAGAATTCGGCCCAGTGGATCTGAAGATTTTTTTAATTTTGGAAACAAATTTAGGGTGCTATCAGAGTTATGCCCCCTGTGGGCGTGGCAACTTTGTTTGAACAAATTTGAATTGACATATGATAGGGAACATGCACAGCAAATTTTGTTGAATTTGGTCCAGTAGTTCGTGAGAAGTTGATAATGTAAAGTTAACGCCAGACGGACAACGACGGACAACAGACAGAAAGTGATTAGTAAAGCTCCCCTTGAGCTTTGCTCAGGTGAGCTAAAAAGGGGAAATATTTGCTATATTTCAGCTGGCTTTGGCAGAAAAAGTCTTTTGCCTGAGATAGCAGAACATAGAGGATCAAATTCAGTTTAAAAACTATTGTCAAGCAAAATTTCAGGAACTTTTCTCAGACAGTTTTGGAGATTCCACAGGTACTAAATTGAGGTAGAAAAAAATAATTTTTTTTTAAATAAAAAAAAAAAAATTTAAAACAGGTAAAAAAAAAAAAAAATGTCTCACAACTGTAGGGGTGAGCATTAATGAATCAAAAGCAAACAGTGTAGCTCACCTTGTAAATTTTGCATCTCTTTATGGTCATCTTTCTCCATGTGTATCTTCAAAAACTGTATAACATGTGGGACACATTTTCCTGGGATGGATATGATGTTCTGTGTGAATGTGTGAAATAATATAACTGAAGCTATGTGTAAAACCATTGCTGGGTCAGTCTCATTTTTCAACTGTTCTATTAAACCTTGACGATGGTTAAAACTCAAATGTCTGAAAATAAGACCATAAAATGTGTGAAATTTTCCACTTTTAAATTCTTAGTACATATAACTCTGCAATAAATTGGTGTTTTCTTTCTCATCAACAGATCAGTATGGATTAGAAATTAATGCAACCTGAAAAAGGATTACTTAACTTTTTTTAGGAAATCTTTAGGCCCCCACAAAGCAGAACTTTTGTTTCTCAGGCTATTTTTTGTAAAATTGCATGTGGGCTGGCAGTTTTTTATTTTATTTTTTATTTTTGTAATTATTTCATTGCCATCAAAAATTCATGTTCTTGGGTTGTTTTATGTTTTAGGCTTCATAATCTACAGAATAGCAAGGATGGTGGTATATTTCGTCCCTTGAGTGCAAGAAGGCTTTGCAGTGCTAAAGCATTTCAAACTTGTTGCACTAAAGGTACAAATTTATCAAATTTATTAACTTGGGTAAAATATCAGACATAAACCTTTTAATTTTTATTTTTTTTAAAGATTGCATTGGTTATATTATTTATTTATTGGTGTTTAAGGTCACATATTTATGTACAATGGCTAATCGTGACCGTGACAGTTTTACGGGTGAGGGAAGCCGGAGTACCTGGAGAGAACTACTGAGCATCGACGAGCAACTGTCAGCTCCTCAACATTCTAACTCTGTTGAAGCTCCACTCAAGCAGGGTTACAGTGGTTGAAGACATGTGCAGCATCGACGTACAGTATGCCTTAGTACGTGGCATCATAGTGCCATCATGTAGGTACCCAGGATAAAGTGCCTAGCCCAAGGACACAACGTGGGTCATCCTGGAAGGGGACTGAACTCAGGATCTTTAGCATAGAAGTCCAAGTCTACCACTGAGCCACCATGCACCCTTGCACTGGTTATAAAAAGATGAAAAACAATTTTCAACTTTGTCTTTCTGAGAGAGCTAATTTCAACAAATATGGAAGATGACATTGCACTTTGTGCTGACCTGGCCGGGCTTATATTTCAACGTGAATCCGAGAATCAATTCACGCAACAAAACCAGCGAGAAGCCATGTAGATTCTCACTTCACCTCAGGTAGGATTCAGTCAATTGAATTGAGTAAAATTTAACCCTTTACCTGACATAACGACAGCAAATTAACCAACACAAGGCGAACAAGACCTGAAATATCCTGACAATTTGTCAATATAATTGCACAAATATGGCTGTCATTGCAACCAGCTCAATGAGCTGGTTCCAACAACATTTAAATTTGTAAGGTTTTTTGCTAAATATTAAATTATTTTAGTAAATTTTGTTTCTTAACATACCTACCACAATTGTTTACAATTGGCTGTAACGTAAGTGCAAGCCCTACTTCGGAACTAACTCAAGCTTTTAAGAAAGTTTTCCAAACAAGTTGGAAAAGTAATAGAGTGCAAAAGCACGAAAAAGATAAAAAAAGGGTGGAGCGAGACCGGCGCACAAAATTACAGGTTCTCTCTCTGCACACCTCTTGCGTTTACCGAGCACATGCGCAACAATCGTGACGTCAATTCCATATTTCCGCCAATGAGAAGTTTGTGATTTAGCGGGGAGGCATCGATATCAAAGATATCCCCAAGGAGGGTGGGCCTCTGGTAAACAATTGTGAGTTGGTTGAAAAGAAACTGTTATTTTTTTTTTAAATTATCTAATTCAGTTTATGTTTTAAAAATTAAAAAGCTGTGTTGGATAAAGGGTTATCACGTGTTATCAGTATACAACAGGGGTTCAACCATGGTGGCCTCATGACATCCTGGGACACACATAGCAGGTATGGATTCTCGCAACCATTTTCGCGAGAAACCAAATGGATTCTCCCAAATTTGAACTATAAGCCCTGTCTGGAAATTTCTGTGAGTGACTGAATAATCAGATTGGGATGATAAAATGCTACCTGTCTTTTTTGATAAAGCCTACTAATTCTCATCCTCAAATTAATTTATTTAATCGATACAAAAACACTCAAACTGAATGTTTGAACTGTCAAACAAATGATATATTAAACATAATGATACTTTTGCATTATGAAAATGATGGGCTTTTTTAATATTCATATTATTTTATTTAAATTCGTGGCTTATTGTCGCTTTAAGGCAAAGGCTGAAATGAGCAATATTACAACACTTCTGCATCAAAGAGCATTGTTTCATCATCATAAAACTTGTACAAGCAGTGTTAGCATCCATTGAAGGAATGCTGATCTACTGTTGATGTAGAGTATGTGTCAGCACACTGAGCAACTGTGCTCAACACTTGAGTAATTGGGATTAAGTTCCTTGCCCAAAGACACATTGTGGACGACGTGGATCAAAATCGAACATATAATCTTTTAATCTGAAGGCCAATGCTCTTACCAATGATTGAAGTTGCCCCCTGATCACGAACTTAGAGGTATCCATGTTGGTTGAATGCCCCATACTTTTACCTGATTTCAGCACAGGTGCCACTACAGATAACACAGCTCACAATCATGCCTGAATATAAGCAACCTGTCATTTGCAAAATAAGGTCCCCAGAGGGTGAATTTGATGATGCTATCCCATACAGTGGGCCAATTTATCCTCCAGGTACATCTTTCTGTTTTGGCTTGAGACCTTGATTCAGACAAGTTCACAGAGGGTAAATTTTGTGATGCTACCCTGCTGTGCAGGGTAGCATTACCAAATTCACCCTCTGGGGACCTTATTTTTCAGATGACAGTCTGCTTATTTTCAGGTTTGCTCACTATAGTTAGCAGTTAGTGACTACATACAGCTGGGTGTTTTTATTTTTGTTTTCCGGTTCAGTTTGGTTCTGATTTTTGCAGCAAATAAGAAATCCAAACTGCAAGGCCCAGCAAAACCTGGCCAATGATTTTACTGTATTTGACCATAAACTGATCAAACTATCTTACTGGGAAGGAACTGGACTAGTGCCCCCTATGGACTTGCATCCCCCTATGGACTTGCATCAGAAAGTCTATCTGGCAAAGGCACAAATACTTCATGTACTCATTATAATTTTTTCTTTCTTATTGACACATCCACCGGAGATTTATATTTATTTATTTATTGGTGTTCATATTTCTGCACAATGGCTAATCATGACCATGACAGTTTCACGAGTGGAGGAAGCCAGGGTACCCAGAGAGAACCACCAAGCAACAGCGAGCAACTGTCAGCTCCCCAACATACTAACTCCACACAAGCAGGGTTAGCATCGGTTGAAGACAGGTGCACCATCGACATGCAGTACGCCTTAGTACACAATGCAACCATGCCCCCATGTGGGCAATGGGGGGTGGGAGGGTGGGGGTGAAGTGTCTTGCCCAAAGACACAACGTGGTTGCCTCTGGTGGCATTCGAACTGAGGACCTCCTGGCTTGCAGCCTGCACCTCTACCTACTGAGCCACCGTGCCCCCAGATGAGTCAATAAGGGAGAAAATGTGACAATACAAACTTTCATGAAAAAAAATTTAGATGAAAAGACTAGATGAACTTTATTCATTTTTTACTCTAATTGATGTCTTTTTCTGATTTAGGTATAGCAACTGATTTCCTAAATCTCTACGAATGATTGAAGAGAAGTTAGGCTGAACCCAATTGAGATACTTATAGAGCTTTTTGTGGTGTACAAATTATTGTGGACTTTTTCAAAGTTAAGGAACATGAAGTGTTATTTACTATATGTTCTTGACACACAGAAAAAACTAAACCAAAACCAAGGCTTTTTCCTGTAACCGAACCAAAACCAAATCTGAAAAATTAAAACCTCCCAGCTCTAAATTTGTTTATCATCAAGAGTTAAAAATATATTTATATGCTAACCTTTCTTTCCGTTTATCTGGCTTTTTCAACATAATTCCACAGTGGGAAGGTCCACACAAAACATCTAGTGCATTGAAAAATTCTCCAAGTGACTGTAATGGAATAAAAATAGACATAAAAAAACATAGAATTAAATAAATACAAATCACAGAAAGTGTTTCTTTGTTTACAAAAAAGTTTGCGATTCAACTTCACATTACCTACAAATGTAGTGAATATGATTTAGAGATTCTCATTTAATTGCATGCTAGTTAGTAGTATAATCCTGTTAATGGCATGCGACTGTTAAACACCAAATCATTTACCAAATTATAAATAATGAAAGTATCAATGACACTTGACAAAAAATTTGAACTTGGTAAGTTATAAGTGAATAAAATTGAAGATCATTGGTCCCAATGTTATTTGATGAAACTTCAACATAACAGCATTGTGTGCGCACAATGTCAGAGCAATCCATGCACTTTTAAATGTAAACTGTACAGCTAGCTAAAGGAAGAATGCTGATACACAAATGCATTAAGTTAAAAGGTCATTGTAAACGGCAACTGTTATCACAGAACTGAATGCTAATTGAAAGCTCTTATTTAGAGGTCTTGCCAAATGAGCACACCAACTTAAACAATCCTATGATAAATGCACCATTTCAAAGAAGAATGATGATGCACAAATGCAATAAATTCAAAGGTCCTTGCTAACAGCAACAGTTTTTGGTGGAAATGAAAAGTATGTGGATAGTTCCCATCTAGAGGTCATCCCAAACAAGCATACCAAGCTTCAAAGCAACACGGTCATAAACGTGACCTGTGCGGTGTGCCAAAGGAATATATTGATGCACAAATGCACTTAGTTCAAAAGTTGATACTAACGGAAAGATTTTTGACAAAAATGAAAGAAAATCGATAGCTCCCATATAGAAGTCATCCCAAATAAGCATACCAAGTTTCAAAATGATCCAATCATGAATGTGCCCTGTGCAGTGTGGCAAATGAATATATTGATGCACAACTACACAAAGTTCCGAGGTCACTGCTAACGGCAATGTTTTTTGACAAAAATAGAAGAAAATAGACACGCATAGCAAGTTTCAAAGCAATCCAATCATAAATGTGCCATGTAGGGCATGTCAAAGGAATATATTGATGTCTGACTATAAACCAAGTTCAAAGGGCACTGCCAATGGCAACATTTTGTGATGGAAATGGAAGAAAATCGATAGCTCCCAACTACAGACACCTCAAACAAGCATACCATTTTTCAAAGTCACTGTGATCCAATCATAAATGTGCCCTGTAGGATGTGCCAAAGGAAAATACTGATGCATAACTAAACTTAGGTCAAAGGTCGTTGCCAATGGCAATGTTTTTTTATGGTAATGGAAGAAAATCGATAGCTCCTATCTAGAGGTCACCCCAAACAAGCACACCAGGTTTCAAAGCGATCAAATCATAAATGTGTCCTGTAGGGTGTGCCAAAGGAATAATTGATGCATAACTGCACGAAGTTCATCAAAGGTCACTGCCAATGGTAATGTCTTTTGATGGAAATGGAAGAAAATCGATAGCTCCCATCTAGAGGTCACCCCAAACAAGCATAGCAAGTTTCAAAGCAATCTGATCATAAATTTGCCCTGTAGGGCATACCAAAGGAATATATATGATGCCCGACTCTAAACTAAGTTCAAAGGTTGCTGCCAATGGCAATGTTTTTTGACGGAAATGGAAGAAAATTGCTTGCTCCCATCTAGAGGTCACCCCAAACACTCATACCAAGTTTAAAAGCAATCTAATCGCAAATGTGCCCAGCAGGGTGTGCCAAAGGGAAATATTGATGCATAACTGGTCTAAGCTCATCAAAGGTCATTGCCAACAGCAACATTTTATGACGGAAATGGAAGAAAATCAATACCTCCTATCTAGAGGTCACCTCAAACATACCAAGTTTCAAAGTAATCCAATCATAAATGGGCCCCATTGGGCATGCTAAAGGAAGATATTGATGCCTGACTAATTTAAGTTGAAAGGTCATTGCCAACGGCAACGTTTTTTGGCAGAAATGGAAGAAAATTGATACCTCCCATCTAGAGGTCACCCCAAACAAGCATACCAGATTTCAAAATGATTGGATCATAAATGGACCCTGTAGGGTGTTCCAAAGGGACATATTGATGCCTAAATAAACTAAGGTCAAAGGTCGTTGCCAGCGGCAATGTTTTTTTACCGAAATGGAAGAAAATCCATAGCTCCCATCTAGAGGTCACCCCAAACAAGCACACCAAGTTTCAAAGCAATCAAATCGTAAATGTGACCTGTGCAAAAGGAAATTGTGGACGCATGTACGTATGGGCATACGGATGTATGTCCATACACTGACAGACGAGAAGTGACGGCAACAGCTCAGCTTGACTTTGTCAAGCTGAGCTAAAAATACGAACTGTAAATTGCAAGGGGATAACTGAGTAAATCTCTGTTGGTTTGATAAAAAAGATGTAATTTGTTGGAAATTTAAACAGTCAACTTAAGAGACCTTTTTTTTACCATAGTGCCTCCATAGTTCACCGTTTTAGTAATTTAATCCTATTTGACAGATCACCAAGATTAATGGATTAAAAACTTAGTTTATCATCAGATTTTGGAAATTAAAAAAAAATTTAGTACATGACTCTACAAACTACAATCTCTCAAATATCCTGATATACAAACTGTATTGGACAATAAAGAGGTGTGGTCAATAATAAAATAAGTCATAAATGCCAAGCTGAGTGAGTCTTAATACAGGCTAAGATTAGAAGTATATATATTTACTCCATACATTATAGAAGTAATTCCCCAATCTGTTTTGAAGTACTCCCCCAAACTGATTTTTACCACAAACAAATAAAAAGTTGGCCAGCCAACAGATGTTCCCCGGAATGCAAACTGATGGAAACAGCATGTTTTTTCAAATGCTGAAATGTGAAATTATTATTTATTTATTTATTGATGTTTAAGGTCACATATTTATGCACAATGGCTAATCATGACCGTGACAGTTTTACGAGTGGAGGAAGCCGGAGTACCCGGAGAGAACCACCGAGCAACGACGAGCAGCTGCCAGCTCCCCAACATCGTAACTCCGCACTGCAGCACAGGCAGGGTTAGATTGATTGAAGACATGCGTACCATCGACGTGCAGTACGCCTTAGTACACGGCGTCATCGTGCCCCCACGCGGGCAATGGAGATGAAGTGTCTTGCCCAAGGACACAACGCGGTTGCCGCAGGTGGGATTCGAACCGAGGACCTCTCGGCTTGCAGCCTGCACCTCTACCAACAGAGCCACCGCGCTCCCCAACTGTGAAATGGTTTAAGCCATATAAAAAAAAAATGTGTGGAAGGACAAGGGTAACAGTACACAGTAAATCTGCTCCTATTAAATGTTCCTTGGGTGGGAGATTAAACTGGCCTTCACTGCTTAATTAGGGTCAATGTATAAGCAGCTTTGATTATACACACCCTGGGCATTTAATAAGATACCATAAGAAATGTTTTTATATCACTTTACCATTTTGCCCATTTTATGGGGCATAACTCTGAACTTGACATATATTTCATTGTAGGTAGTAATGTTGCAAAATTATAAGGTCATACATCAAAGTGAACTAGAGTTATAATCCGGAAACCATTGATCTTACCATTTTGCAACTTTTTAAGGGGCATAACTCTGGAACGGTAAGTGCCATAACAGTGACAATCACACTTGACCTGCATTTTATGGTATATAGTAATAGCAAAATTATAAGGTCATACATCAAAGCGAACTCGAGTTATCATCCAGAAACCATTGATTTCAAGAGGCAAAACTCTGGAACGGGAAATGCCATAACTGAACTTGCCCTGCATTTCACGGCAGGTACTAATGTTGCAAAATTATAAGGTTGTACATCAAACCAAACTGGAATTATCATCCTGACCACATGCACATCTACACTTGATACTGATACTTCAGACAAATTTTGAAAAATCCAATAAAAAATGGAGGAGGAGTTTTGTGGACAAGCCTTTGTGATGGAAATTTTGCGATTTCCAAGGGCTGTAACCATGCAAAATTCATCGCATCGAAAATTCCTGATCATATGCACATAGACTTATCAATGAATACCTGTAATGAAACTGCTAATTATACTATCACTGCTATATGAAAACCATCCTTTTACTATGAAACAGATATTTAGAAATATGCAATGGCCTTGTGGTCAAATTTATGTTTACTTTACACTTTCCACATGGAGTTCCTGAATGGGATCACCAAATACAAAACCATTATAAGCAAATGGATGAATTCATTTCACATTTTCAGGGAGGCTCTGTCATAATTTAATTCTACAGTCCTATGGGGCTGAAGGAATAAATTATGAGTGATACTCCCCGTTTATCAATTGTTCATTTCATCCCCAATTTGAAGCCAGCCATTTCCATTTTTTTATTTATGCAAATATTTACGCAAATTGGGTTGAGCGGATTAAAGGATATTGAGTAAGGAAAACAATAAGCAGTGTTGACCACAACATTCCAATTTTAACATTGCATTGACTTTATAAAAATAAAGAGTTTGAAATTTTCCCAAGAGATAAAAAGATGTTTTTGTGGTAGAAATATGATAAATTTTAAGTAATTTGTATATTTTTTATACTTACCGATGGCCTACCCTAGCTGGTGCAAACTTGATATTATCAAGGGCCAAACACAAATTTTGAAACCCCCAATCCCCAAAATTTGCATACAATACCGAAAATTATAAATTTACAGTAATTTGTATATTTTTATACTTACCAATGGCCCAGACTAGCTGGTGCTTAACTCAAAGTTATTAAGGGCCAAACACAAATTTTGAACCCCCAATCCCCAAAATTTGCTTGCAAAACCAAAAATGAAAAGTCCTATCTGGCCCTCCATACCTTTACTCTCCGCACATGCGCAGACGTCAGGAAGTGACCGGAATTGGCGCCAACATCATTCTTTGTAAAAGAGAGTACTACATAAAAATTCAGCGGGGAGCTACGAGTGCCCACTCATGGGAGGGCCATCTCCGTCTGGGCCATTGGTAAGTATAAAAATATACAAATTACTGTAAATTTATAATATTTTACACTGTAAACCACTGGCCCAGACTAGCTGAATCGTAAAAAGGTGGAAGGCCTAGGACTTCAGAATTAGTAGATCAACATAGTTCCAATCCTGTAATCCAAGATTAAAGGAAAATAAAATTATTACGAATTACATGTATGTCTCTCTATACAGGAATAGAGAAGACATATCATACAAAAGGAGCCCAGTTCAAGTAATTCCTAATACTTAGCATGAAGACTATGCTAATTGGATGTAACGAGTTCCCAATTTTTAAGGTTAGCCCGGACTAAGCCCCAAAAATTAGGATGGAGTATTGGAGAGGCTATCCCCCACAAACATACGCCATATACAATAAAACACAAGCTGTATCCAGGATATAACCTACAGACAAAACAGCTTCACTCATAGTTACATACTTATCAAGCCAGGGGAGAGGTAAAAAAATCCCCCCCCCCCTTTTTTGAAGGAATCTTCAAAAAGAAGAGGTGAGCGCTCTGGAATCAGTAAAAGCGGTACCAAATAACAATATAAATATTCGTCGAATAGACACCCAGGTATTAATTATTATTAATAAATTGGTGCTTAATGCCACTTCAGAAGCTAAGGCTATAGTGGCGATCCCGGTAATTAATATCGCCCGCTTGTAACATATACCGGAGTCGGCACACGCAGACAGGTCGAAAATCGGTTATATAATATATAACATACACGTGTCCAATAGAATCACAATAGATGATCTCTGGAGAGTAAACACACTTCCAAGGTAACCCACATTCAGGTGTACAATAAATTCCAGTAAATAACACTCCTAGATGTGTTCTATCTGATATCTATGTTCCTGGAAACGTGCGATACGAGAGTGTAAGACAAGATGTATTCGACTGGGTACCGCCATTAATAGAAATTTGTATCTAAAAATGGATCGAGCTATGATTAACAGACTCACCACGGACCACCCCCAAAATAATTCATAGTTTCTAAGGTCCATAACATACAATAATATGTCTGCCTAATAATGCGATTATTATGCACGTGAGCACTGAAATCCCGAATGTAATCATCTGAACACCAGTTAACTGACTAGACAGCCTCCCAGGTACCCCAAGGCTAGCAATTTATTGCCGATGAATCATATGCTCGTATATGACATATAGACGAACCACAGGAAACCAACCAACTAGAAAGTGGATGTGCCCATAAGGTCGCTATAGAACACAACCCAGCCACCAATCGAGAAGTCATGAAATGCATGTATGTACTTAAATGCATAGGAGGCTTACGGGAAGAAAACTACGTCTTGCCCGGCAATAATTATGATGAAATATGCACTCGTATATGACATATAGACGAATAATCACAGGAAACCAATCCAACTAAAAAGTGGATGTGCCCATGAGGTCGCCATAGAACACGATCTAGCCGCCAATCGAAAAGCGAAGAAATGCATGTATGTATTTAAACTTATACGAGGCTTGCGGAAAGAAAACTACATCTTGGCCGGTAATCGCCTCTAAACACATTGGCAGTGTGTGTGTGTGTGTGGGAGGGGGGGGGGGGATTCAAAATCATAACGAACCCCCTTCAACTGCACTACTTGAATTGTGCTTGTGTTCGTCATCAAATAGTATAGGAACCGCAAGGCTCCCTCATGTCTGACTGATTAGAAATCATAATGAACCCCCTTCACCCGCACTACTTGAATCGTTCTTATGTTCGTCATCAAATAGTATAGGAACCGCATGGCTCCCTCCTGTCTGACCGACTCCATAATGCCACTAAGGGCAGAGAAGGATGTGAAGAACAAATACTTCCCCTGATAAAGAAGGTCCTCTCGTGGAGGAAGCTTCCGGGGAACGTCCCATAACAGACGTCTGAGAAGATTGATCCATGGTTCCTGTGACTACCGAGGTGCTACTATCAGGATTTTGCAACAAGACTGTTTGAACTAAACAGAATCTGCTAAATCAACTGAGTTGGAGGATATGCCTATCCTATCATTCCATCTCATGAGATCAATTGAGCGTCTACTGTGTACACTCGATGATCTTGGCATGGCGACACGAACGTCGGTAACTGATTGTTCCGGCATGTCGCAAATAGATCTATCCTGGAACGATCCCATTGGTAGCAAATCTGCCTGAATATTCGCTTGTTGAGAGTCCGGTCCAATGGCAACAGATGACCTTTCTGAGAGGACGAGTCTGCTAGTACATTCAGACAACCCGGTATATGATGGACAGAAAGATGAACATGATGAATCATGACGTATAGGAGAATCTTCTCTGTTAATTCGCATAATGGCATTGAATGAGTGTCGCCTTGGTTCCTGATGTAAGCTACTACTGTCGAATTGTCAGACAAAATTTGAACATGGACATCCGCTATTATGTGAATCCAATGTTGTAGCGCTAACCAAATTAACATCATCTCTTTGAAGTTTATGTGCTTCTCTAGGAACCGCGGGTCCCAAAGACCCTGACACCTCAAGCCTTCGGGACTTAGGGTCGCGTCCCAACCCGTCTGAATCGCATCCGTCATAATCATGAAAGCGGGATCCGGCAGTTGCAGCAGAACTCCATGAGTTAACCAGTGAATATCTGCCCAAATCTCAACCACTGTTTTACTAGGTCTGTTAAAACAACACTGGTTTCGAGCGAATGCGTCATCACACTCCAGTTCTGAGTAAAGAATATCTGGAGGGAACGCATGCATAGGTGGCTCATCGAAATAAGATCCGAAGCTGCTCTGCACAGCCCCATCAGTCGCATGAATTCCTTCGCTGTTAATGCATCTGAGTGCAGACAACTGATGAACCAGATTGTTGTGAGTCTCAAAGCTCATTCCCAAGTGAGTGAACGACTTGGACGGAGCTATATCCGACTTTTTCTCGTTTACGATGAAATCAAGACAATGGAACAAAAGAAGCAGACTCTGAACATCGTTCTGAAGAATAATTCTATTGCCGTATCTCTGAAGAATGTCGTCCAAGTAAGCTGACGTTACCACAGACGAATGAGCTCGGAAGTATGACATTACCGAGTTCATTATACGAGTGAATTCCCAAGGAATTAGGTTCAGACCAAAGCACATTGCTCTGAACTGATACACCTTCCCTTGTACAGCTAACTGCAGGTACTTTCTGAATGACGGATGTACCAGCACATGAAAGTACACATCCTTTAGATCTATGCCTGTCATATAGTCGTTCACTCGAATGCTTGCTTTTACTGACCAAATGGTCCCCATATAGAATTTTGGAGCCACGATAAGCTTGTTTATCCAGCTCAAGTCTATTACTGGCCGGAACGAGCCGTCTGGCTTCGGTACGAGGAACAGGTGACTGTAAAGACCCTGAGAATCCTGATTCTCGGCGACCTCTATTGCTTCCTTTCATATAGGGCCTGTACCTCCGCTAGGAGAGACTCTCTTTTGAAAGGATCCGACGGAAGATCTGACCAACGCAGACATCTTGTTAGTGGGGGTGCCGCTCGGAATGATAGCCATAGACTGTCCGAGACTACACTTCTCACCCACTGATCTGCCGTGACTGCTGTCCAGTTTCTCGCAAAGATGATACCCTTCCGCCAACTGGCAAGCAATAGAGGTCTTGAACATCACCTGTATGACCTGCAAGGCTTACGGAAGGAGAAACTACATCATCCCCACAAAGAACTTCGTCCCGTCGGCCTAGGGGTGTCTGACCGATAGTCACGATCAGACCTACGCCCCTTTCCCGAGACGCTATATTGATGACCTCCAGAGTAATTGTAAGAGGGCTTCTAGTACCCTCGTGAGGAGTTCCCTTTTGACATTTAGATCCGGAACGTCCTTCTTTACTCTTGTCTGCTGAAGCAAGTTGATGAAACGCTGACTTCAATAGCAGATCACTTGACACTTTCTAAATAGCCTGATCACGGGCTGGCGAAAGCTTGTCGTCCAAAATAGTATGTCCGGAGACCAGAGCGACTCGGAGAGAGCTTTTCACCTTGTCATCTATAAGTGATGACGATGCAAGGGCAGCATCACGTCTGAATTAACTCCAGATTAGCCACTGTAAGGGCAAAGTTATACGTGGAATACAAATTGCCCTGGAAAGAACTCTAAGAGAGGTACAAACGTCCTCAAATTCCTTCCCGTTGAGACGTTGCGCCATAGCTCTGGTAAGATGATCTGTAAGACATTGCTTCCAAATTCGCTCTACTTATTGAAATTGCCGTTGTAATTGTGTCTGAGCGAATAGTGAATGATGCAGGCAAGGATACATCTAGATCCCCAGGCTGCTCATTCAGATGCAGAGGAGTTCTCCGAACATCTTCTCCAACCGTTTTTAAATGAACGTAGTCCATGAAACGGTATGTTTAAGGAAGATGTAGCTAAGAAACCACCTTTCCTTCTCGCACTTGAGAGGTTAAATACGGCGGCGTCTATATGAATGAAGGCCTGTGACACCTGCCTAGACTGGACCGGAAATGAAAGGACTTCCTCTTTTGTCCGGATAAAGTCTGCATCCAACGACACCAGCAGTTTCATCCTTGTTGTCGCAGCATTCTGATTCGTCGGAACAAAATCAGGGTAGTATTGATGGATGAAATCCATCGCTAGCCTGTGCTGTTCCGAAAGGGAAGGGTAATCCTCTTCCTTATGCTTTTCACCAACCGAGAGAACCAGTTGAGAATCTCGGTCCCTTGCATCTGCGTGATCAGACGACTGGACCGACCCAGCACCATCCGACAGCTCAGGTTCTGAGACTGAGGGACGCTGCATCTGCACTTGCTGGGATGCTGTGATCATCTGCGCAATCTGCGACAGCAAGTCCGTCATCGAGGCCTGAGGAGCAGTGGCCTTCTGTTTCCTAGTCGCTTGCTGCTCATGGGACGGTGTGTCAGAGATGGATCTCTTCTCCGAACGTCCCATTGATCGAGGCCTCGTCTCCCTAGCTACTGGATGATCCGACTTCACGGGCAAAGAGTAGTTCCTTCTTCGTGCAGCAGGCTGGACATCCAAAGCCGGGTAGCTAGGATGCAGTCACGTGTGCTTTAATAATGTAGTGGAGGAAGCCTGGACTGAAGCCGATCCCGGCTGCAGACTAGACGGTCGTCCTGAGTGGTGGGTGGACGTATGCTCCGTCACGTGCAAGTTTCCAACCAGAAAACTTCATTTAGGCCTTGTGAAACATAGCAGAGGAAGCCGTGACTGAAGCCGACCCCGGCTGCAGACTAAACAGAGCATCCCGAGTAGAGGGCGGACATATGCTCCGGCTTGTGCAAGTTTCTCATAACAACATTTGGCCCCCAAATGTCTGTTAGGTTAGAGAGGGGCCTCTCCTGCTCGCGGTCTATAGACCTCGCCGAGTACAAGAAACTTGTTGACTTCCTCCCTATTTCCGTCGTCGCTGGGTGAGCTATTTATATTAAAGTGCTCACTTTTCCCAATCCACTTCTTAGACCGCAACAGACTTACCCGGCATTATGGCACCCATGGACAGAGTACCACTTCACCAGTCGAGCTAGCTGCTTGCAAGAGAATAAAACCCTTAACAAAAGGACCTAACTCTTGCAATCATGAGCACTGCAGCTAGCTTTATATGCTCCACAGAGCGCAACGGTAGCACACTTGGATGGGTGTCAGAATATCATCACCATGTTCATGTTTCTCTGAAATAGAAACTGACAAAATGAATTATAATGCAGTGAGAGGCCTGCTCTCAGAACCTCACTGCCAACAATGTACCGCGACACTCGTCTCCAACATTAGTCATACCAGTGAACACAAGAATACATGAATAATAGCAATCAAAAATTAATTCAAAATATTTTTTGAAAATTTTTTTTTAACAAGGCCTAAGTTCCCAAAGGGAACATTAAGAGCCCAAAGTCATCCCCAAAGAGCCTAAGTGTGGACAAAATTCAAATTTTTTGAGCTACACTACCGGAATAATCATCCATGTATCCTACAGTAATTCTACAGTAATAGAATATAAAAAAATAGGCCGATTAAATTGTTAGATGTGTACCCATATGCGCAGCTAGTAGAAAGCTGTTATTATCTCTGGACCAATTTTTGGAGGAATTTTCAATTTGAGGGATAAAGGGTTAATATCTCAGGATCAAATTATCAGTTTTACACCAAAAACTATACAGTGCGGCACATCAGTAACCTGAAGATATGTATAAGATATATATAAAGTAACATGACAATTGGATTGATATTTTTTTAGTTATCTCATGCCAAAGGGATTGGAAGAATTCTCAATTTGAAGGATAATAAAGGATAAAGGGTTAATATCTCAGGATCAAATTATCAGATTTACACCAAAAACTATACAGCTCGGCACATCAGTAACCTGAACACATATATAAAGTAACATGACAACCCAAGCAATATTTTTCATGCTATCGAATGTCAAAGAAATGGATATGGATGCCGGAGGGACAGACAGATGGACAGACAAAGGATGGACGAACGAGGGAAGGCCACTCCGGATGCCGAAATTATGTGTACCATACATGGTATGGGTACACATAATAACTTTGATCAATACTTTTGAGTTATCGCATTCCAAAGGAACTGATTGGAATAATTCTTAATTTGATGGATAAAGGATTGATATCAGAGGTTCAAAATAACAGATTTACACCCAAAACTATACAGCTCAGCACATCAGTAACCTAAACAGAAATTTAAAGTAACAACACAATCTGATTAATATTATTTGAGGTATTGCATGTCAAAGAAATAAAATGACAATTTTTTTATTAATTAAGTGGATCAAGGGTTAATACCTCGGGATCAAATGATCAGATTTATATAAATGAAAGTGTCAATGACACTGTAGCACAACTTGTTTAAGACATGTACATGTATAGTATGTGACACAGCAATGACAAACATCTAGGTATTGACCTGATAACAAAAGTACATGCAAAGTTTTGTGACGGTCTGTACATAAATGCTGACCATAGCCTGTAACAAATATATAGGTAAAGTATTGTATAAGTGGGGTGACAGTTAGATGCTAAACTAGAAAAGAAATCTTTGAGTCCCAGAGTGGGTCTGACTGAACCCCAAAATATTTGTTCTCATAGCACAGTGATAACAAAGGCACTCCAAAACACTCGTTCCTGTCACAAGGTGATAACAAAGGTACCCCACGAAGTTTCATGAAGATCATTTCATAAATACAGACTCTGGCCCGAGCCGTATTGACATGGGCACTTACTGTGTATAAGTAGCACTGAATAAATCAAAGTTCATCTAATTTGCATAATTTTTGCACGAGAAAAAAAAACGCATTATATGTGATGTATTCCATGTTACTAAACATTCCTACAAAAATTTATTCAAATCAGAAGTTTCGTACAGAAGTTCTGTACAAAAAACTGATTGCACTAATTTTAGTACAAAAAGGCTGCTGGCGGCCATCCTGAATTTTGGACCGCACCCAAAAACACTCGTTCTCATCCCACAGTGATAACAAAGGTACCCAAGAAGTTTCATGAAGATCGGTTCATAAATACGGCCTCTGGCCTGAGCCATATAGAAGTTGTATACAAAAAACTGATTGGACCTAATTTCGGTACAAAATGGCCACTGGCAGCCATCTTGAATTTTGGACCACACCCAAAAACACTCGTTTTCGTCCCACAGCGATAACAAAGGTACCCAAGAAGTTTCGTAAAGATCGGTTCATAAATACGGCCTCTGGCCTGAGCCGTATAGAAGTTGTGTAAAAAAAAACTTCTAGCCCAAGCCGTATTGACACATGCACTTACTGTGTATAAGGAGCACTTTACAAATCAAAGTTCATCTAATTTGCATAATTTCTGCGCGAGAAAAAAACCTGTATTATATGTGATGTATTCCATGTTACTAAACATTCATACAGACATTTATTCAAATCAGAACTTTCATACAGAAGTTCTGTACAAAAAACTGATTGCACTAATTTTGGTATAAAATGGCCGCTGGCAGCCATCTTGAATTTCAGACCGCACCCAAAAACACTCGTTCTCGTCCCAAGGTGATAACAAAGGTACCCAAGAAGTTTCATGAAGATCGGTTCATAAATACAGCCTTCAGCCCTACCCGTATTGACATGTGCACTTACAGTGTATAAGTAGTACTGAATAAATCAAAGTTCATCTAATTTGCATAATTTCTGCACGAGAAAAAAACCTGTATTATATGTGATGTATTCCATGTTGCTAAACATTCATACAAAAATTTATTCAGATCAGAACTTTCAAACAGAAGTTCTGTACAAAAAACTTATTGCACTAACTAAAGTACAAAATGGCTGCTGGTGGCCATCTTGAATTTCAGACCGCACCCAAAACCACTCGTTCTCATCCCACGGTGATAACAAAGGTACCCAAGAAATTTCATAAAGATCAGTTCATAAATACGGCCTCTAGCCCGAGCTGTATTGGCATTTTCACTTGCAGTGCTGGAAGTAACACTAAATAAATCCAAGTTAGTCTAATCTGCATAATTTACGCACGAGAAAAAAACCTGTATTATATTAATGTATCCCATGGTACTAAACATTCATACAAAAAATTATTCAAATCAGAGCTTTCATATGGAAGTTCTGCGCAAAAATCTGATTGCACCTAATTTTGTACAAAATGGCTGCCAGCGGCCGTCTTGAATTTCGGACTGGAGCCAAAAACGCTCCTTTTCGTCTCACAGTGATAACAAAGGTACTTAAGAAGTTTCGTAAAGATCGGTTCATAAATACGGCCTCTAGCCAGAGCCGTGTGTACGGCGTGACGGATGGACAGATGGACGATGGGGCATGACAATACCTCAAATTTGGCTTCGCCAAGTTGAGCTAAAAACTATACAGCTCGGCAAATCAGTAACCTGAACATCTATATGAAGTAACAAGACAATCAGACTGATATTCTTTGAGTTATCACATGACAAAGAAATAGATTGGAAAAATGCACAATTTGATGGATAAAGGGTTAAAATCTCAGGATTAAACTACCAGATTTACACCAAAATCTATACAGCTTGGCATATCAGAAACCTGATCACACATATGAAGTAACAAGGCAACCTAATGAATATTTTTTAGGTTACCGCATGCCAAAGAAATGGATTGGAGTGAGGCTTAATTTGATGGATAAAGGGTTAGTATCTCAGGACCGAATTGTCAGATTTACAACAAAAACTATACAGCTCAGCACATCAGTTACCTGAACATATCTATCAAGCAACATGACAATAGGATTGATATTTTTTTAGTTATCGCATGCCAAAGAAATAGATTGGAATAATGCTTAATTGGATGGGTAAAAGGTTAATATCTCAGTATTGAATAATCAGATTTACACCAAAAACTATACTGCTCGGTGCATTAGTAACCTGAACACAAATATAAAGTATCATGACAATCTAAGCAATAGTTTTCAAGTTATCGAATGCCAAAGAAATGGATATGGATGCCGGATGGATGGACAGACAGACAAAGGATGGACAATCAATGGAGGGCCACCCCAGATGCCGGCATTATGTGTACCATACATGGTATGGGTACACAAAAAAACTACCTATATATGAGGACATTGTCAATGTAAACATCAATGCAAACAAGACATCAGGCACACAAAAAGGCCTAAAGTCAGAAAACAATTAATGCTACCAGATGCAAAGCTAGATCGTCATACGAAGAAGAAACGATACATCGGATAGAAGATACAAGACTAAACGACCTAATACCCCTAGGGTGAGGACGTAACCATGGGGAAAAAACAGAATAATATTCTGTAATACATGTTAAACTCCCAAGAAATTTAATAAAAAATTTCAATAAAAATTAGCCAAAAAGCTTAAGAGTTTAACACGAAGGGTTCATGGAAGGATAGGGAAGGAATACTTAACAAACAGTGGAATAATCATTAACAAAAGGGATGACGTCAGGCGTGTGTCCCGAAATTGAGAAACATGAAATAATTTTATAATTATTATAAAGTTACAGCCCTGAAAGTAAAAAAACACCGTTGAACACTTCTATCATCCAATAACAGCCTTGGATCCACCAATTCTTGCATTGATTTGTGACTGGCATCCTCAAAAAAGGAGATTTTAAAGCACAGATGTCATTTCATTGTTGCTGACTTTAGAGGTAAACAAAGAATGATGTTGGCACTATTTTTGGTCACTTTCTGCCGCTGCGCATGCGCGGAGAGTAAAAGTATGGAGGACCAGATATGGCTTTTAATTTTTGGTTTTGCTAGCAAATTTTGGGGATTGGGGGGGTTCAAAATTTGTGTTTGGACCTTGATAACTTTGAGTTAGCACCAGCTAAGTTTGGGCCATTGGGTTATAGTATAAAAATATTGGTGTGTGCTGTCAAAATAAATGCATTCAAACACTTCAAGTAATTGCAGATCTTAAAATATTCTTATTGCAGACAAAATAGTGGTTTGCCAAAATGTTATTATCCTATAAAAGTGAATGTGTCTCTCACTGTTCACCTCCAGAATAATTTTTCAGGGAACCTGAGGGTGATTTTCAGGGAAATGGGATGGTTTTCAGGGAAAAATTCGTGCGGGGACAAAATAAAAGAAAAAACTTGTGAATTTTCAGCTCATGGACCACTATTAACACCAGGTTATATCCAGAACTAGTTGTCAACTATGCTGATGCATTTGTGCTATGTTAAAAAAATCATAAAATAACTTTTGATTTGCCCCCCCCCCCCCCCCGGATCCTCTTCTTCATGAGCCCCCCCCCCCCCCCCCCCCCCCCACCACCACCACCACCCACCCACACTGTCCCACAGAGCACCTCCACCTGTGGTTTGCTCTTATCAAAGTCTAGACTAGCTAATAATTTCCCAAGTCTGGAAATGTTAACAGGAAAAGATGTCCTAATGTTCAGTTACTTCAAGAACATTAGTACTTGGAAAGTGTCTTTATCAAACTTCATGCATGTGGGATGTTTGTGCCCTACACAAAACTTTTCTTTTCATCACTGAAGTATTTTTGTTTAATTTCATTCAAAATTTTCTGGGTACAGATGGCCAACAGTTAACAGTTCTGTAGTCAGCACAACAGAATAAATGTAGTGTTAGAAAATAAGTCCATTGTGTTTAAATATGCAGTCATGATTTTTTGGCATCCTAAGTGACTTTAACCTACTTTCAAACTGTGCTAAATAGTTGTTGTTTACGTTTTGATTTTGGAAAAGGGATGAGAATTAAAGCTATTCTACGAAGGAATAAATAAATATATATTATTTAATTCCTTTTCATATATTTTAATTTCCAAAAAATGAATTTAAATGAAGGTGGAGTTTTCAATTTTTTTAAAGTAAGTCACCTATTTTCACTTCGACACTCGCACGTTGATCACAAATCTCAGCGGAAAAAAACACAGAAATAAACATGAACACAGTTGAAATATATATCATAAAATACCCTTTTCTTAAATAAATTTAACTTAAATCCATATTTTACTGCTTCGTGAGTTTTTACCAGAGTTTGAAATGCATGCGACTTTACTCTGAACGTTTTTCATAAGTTAAAACAGGGCCCACAACGGGAACGAAATATTTGACTGTTGTTTTCCGGGATTTTTGGTCCAAAACTGATTCCCGTCCGGGAGGCCGGGAACTACACTGAAATTCCGGGATTTTCCTGGGCATTCTGGGAGAGTTAACATGTCTGAATCTTACAATTTTTTAAATACTGAGCTCAAATTTGCCACTCAGGGGTAATTTTGTTTAAGGAGTAACAGTGGATGTGTTTCAGTTCCCTCTGATCATACCTACATGGTGCTTAATGCGATTTATGGGGGTTTTTTTTGTCAGTTTGTGGGGTATTTCTGTTCATACAAACATTAACACTCCACATAACATAGAATAAAATTTACTCCTCATCTGGATATAATAAAGGGGACGATTGCAGTACAGATATCGAGGACAGGTAAAAATATATGGGTGGGCATTTTTCCACGCATATAATTCAGAGATGATCTGCTATGACACCTAGCAAAATTTCTACCAAAGAATCACCGGGGTAACCCATGGGTTTTGACCCGTCCATGATGACCCTGCTGTATGACAGTTGAGATTTAGAAAGCATCTGTGCAAGCACGCACAGAGGGTGACAGCTGTCTTATGGAGTTCGAGCATTGAAGAGAGGGGTCTTCCCACAGGAACATTTTAAAACAGCGCCATCAAATAAGGTGATAATACTCAACTTTTTGGCAAACTGTTTGTAGTTCCAGACGAACAACATTTCAGTTATCTGTTTTTCATTTAGATAACCATCAGAGGTAGGATAAAATCATTTCTCTCAAATTTTATGGCCTGACGTAATGAATCTGCTGCATCCACTCACATAATTTACAAATTACGCTGTCAAAAAAAAACACCAAAAATTTCAACAAAATCATACCATATAACTCTTCATTGGAACAAGCTCGTTCCAATGAGGGGTCACATGATATGGTTTTGTTTAAATGTTTTAGAAAATTTGAAAAAAATATATTTAAAATAACAAATTTTGATATTGTATGCACTGGGTAAAAGGCTACGCAAGCCAGCCTATTTACATTCTATTTTGTTTACCTCCCACCAATAACATGAAGAAAATGTCCTAGTAACAGAGTTCTGTTCAGCTTACCATGTGCAACACGTGGCAGTATTTTTGAATTTGGGATAATACTTACTTTCCCATTCAATGTTGTATTCAGCCTGGTCGCAATATTTCTGTTCTCTTCCACCAATTGGCCTATTATCTTTAATCTCATCTTCACAACAAAAAGAAAAAAAATTCTTCAGTAACTCAACTGACACATACACATTAAATTTTACTATACCAGTACTGTTTATTTAGATCATCATCACTTCTCTGTGTGTTACAGAATGTTAACACTACAGTAATTGCAAACAGCCATCAGGATGTTGGCAAATTCCCTCTACCTTCAAATTTACACATGGATACAACTTTTTAATTCTTGTCCAGCTTTTTCCAATAATGGGTAATAAGCTATGTTTTTGAAGCAGGAAGTTCTAGTAGACTACTACTCATGTTAGATAAAGGGTCTACATAATGCCACAAGTTGAACCTCTCCCCTCCCCCCAAATATTCACAGTCGAACAGAGCTGCAATGGTCTTCTACACATACACATGCTATAGTGCTATTCATTGATGTTTAACCCTTTATTCAACATAACGGCCAAAACTGGCCAGCGCTATTCACAAAAATCGCCAATTAATTTTCAGCATTTTTTTCATTTTTTGTCTCATAAACATAGGTTATGCCCCCTCTTTGGAACGAGCTTGTCGAGCTCGTTCCAATGAGGAGTCACAACCTATGTTTTTGAAACAAAAAAGAAAAAAATTAGTTATTCAAGAATTTTGTTTGCATGGGTTGTCTGCTTTTCATGTTAGGTAAAGGGTTAAGGTCACTTTTAGCATATTTGGCTACCATGACTACAACACAAAACCAAAGTCAAGTATGCTGACTGGGAGTGCAGTGTCTCATTGGTTAGAGGATTGGACTCTAGATCAAAAGGTCATTGGTTCGATCCTAACCTACATCATCTGTTTTGTATCCATGGGCAAGAAACTTCATAATGATTGCCAATGTGAGTGCATGGTGGCACTGTATAGTGAGACGAAGGGCACAGTGATGATAATGCTTACCTTCAACTGAGGTCAACACTGCTCATGCAAGGTTAGTACATTACACTAACAATTGCTCGCCATTAGTGTTCAACCGATTACACAAAATGGCCACTGACCGATTACCAGTTATTTGAGCTCACAATCGGCTGATTTCGATGCTGATTCCGATTGTAATACCACGCACTACTAGACAAGTCGAGGCTTACATTAAACTGAATGTTTTTCACAGTGTTAAACTTTGTTGACTCAGGTTGCAGTAAAATTACCAGTCACGCACACTTGTGCGGTAAGCATGGCTTTCAGAGCGACTGGCAAATTTACTGTGACCTGAGTCACTGGAGAGCAACCTTCACTTTACCGGTATGAATTGGCGATTGCTGCAAGTATGCTCAATTGTAAGCTTTACATGTCGTTTAACTTCTATATCCCGTAAAGGGTCATCCGGAGAGATAAGAATACACATTGCAGTTGTTTCTAAACTTTATTGAATGGTATCATTGACATCATTTTACATTAACAATTGAACAATTGCAAAAGATAATAAAATGCGATTAATGATTGAGGTGGCCGGTTCTGATCATTGGTTGAACACTACTTGCCATTACTTGGGGGATTAATTTTACATTTGTAGGGAGGTTCTGTAATAATGTTATCATATAGGCATAGAGGACTGCAGAATGAGCCCATTACTGCTCCTAACAATTTGCTAAAAACTGTGTTATCTACTTGTTGACTCCTAAATTTTGCTTTATTAATTTACACGGAATGCGAGCGGTATGAAACAAAATTTCGAGAAAATTATCCAAAATCCTCATGTTCTTGAGAATTTATTTATTTATTGTTGCTTAATGTCACACATGTATGCACAATGGCTGTGACCACAACATGCAGATAAAATCAAGTTTAGACAATGGTTTATACCCATGTTGACCATTTTAGAGGACTTTCTTAGATTACCAATGAAACAGAATTTGTTTACCACAGTAAACAACCACAGCTTCACTTCCCAGGGTTCCCAATAGAGATGTTCTTCAGTAAATACAAAATTATAAATCTTCAAATACTAAATGGACACTTTTCAAGCTGGTATTTGGTAGATCTTTTATTTCTATAAACTGACATGAGGATGAAGCTGAAATCAGCAAATTTGCAGCAAATTATCTCTGCTTAAGCAATATTTTAAGCATACCAGATTGAAAAGGTGAAATAAAGGGTACCATGATATGTTTTGGACCCTTTACCACACCTAAATACCAGATGATGTCAGCAAAAACATTATTGCATGCTGAAAATTGTCATTTTTAAAAAAAATTTCTAGGTGAAATGTTAGAACAATGCTGATTTACCTCAGGTGTTAGTTGACAATCTTCTGGTACTGAGAGCATCTGGTCAGTTGCTAAAGAACAAATAATTAAATTTGCAATATCGGAACAGGTGGTCTTCAGCAAATGTCTTGTTATACTCTCCTGAGCATCCTCTGAAATGAACAGGATTTATTTAGAGCACACAAAATTGAAAACATCTTTCTTATGCTTCACTCACTACAGGACTTGCATGAAATACAGTTAAGTCATCTGCAGCTGTGTACATGAATATATGGTAGTTAATAACATAAAATTAATATGACTTGAGAGTTAACATTAGGGAATTTTGCCTCAGTTTAAAACATAAAGTAATATTTATTTAATTATTTATTTTATTTTATTTATTGGTGTTTAAGATCACCTTCTGCATCGATGGCTATATTATAACCACAAGACAAACAAAGCCAACTGTAGCCAATCTTTAACCCTTTACCCAACGTAACAACCAAAACCGGCCAGCGCTATTCTAAACAATCGCCAATTAATTTTTTCATTTTCTGTCTCAAAAAACTAGGTTATGACGCCTCATTGGAACGAGCTCGTTGAGCTCATTCAATGAGGGGTCATAACCTAGGTTTTTGAAACAAAAAATGGAATAAAATAGTTATTCAAGAATTTTTTTTGCAAGTGTCGTCATGTTAGGAAAAGGGTTTACCCCTAGCACACTGGTCATGCAACAGAATTGTCTCCAATCACTCTGTTTTTCTCTTGTGTAACTATGAATTTAACAAATTATATCTTGTTTGACAGAGTTCACTGAGCTCTGTCATCAAACAAGGTATATTTGGTTGATTATCAAACTGATTTATGAAAAAATATTGCTGCTGAAAACTGTGCCACTTTAACAACAGAGTGCAGAAGGCTAACAATCATGCGGTCCACTTCAGAGGACTTTCACCACAGGCATTGACAAGCAGGTCCTATAATACCAGTAAAACAGAACTTGTCTAACACAGTAATTAAGCAATTGTTTAGTAATGGCCTGTACGAAGTGAAAGGCCTACTCACGACAGCTCCCTTGTAGCCACAGAAGGTACCGATGATAAAATACTCACAGTTTTCAGCTCTTGAGGCCTGAAATGAGACCTTTGAGCAAGAAGATCGTCCTGAGGACCCACATGTGACGAAATTTACAGACTATGTTATCAAAGACTGGAAAGAAGGCAGCCATGGAACACGTCACAATCAGGCATAATAAATATGTATTTCAAGAGGGGTCAGAAAGACCAAATGGAGTATCTGGACTCCATGGCCAAATGTTCTGTCGCTGAGAAAACAGATTGGTCCATACACTGAAAGATTGCATCTAACTCTTACAGTCTTGATTAATTGTACAGTAAAATAGATTTTTAAATATACACATTTGATATTAGTGCTAAATGAAATAAGTGCTTTTTTGAATACTATAGATTGTATTGTTTGAGTGAATACTGTTGAATATATTGTTAGTTTTATATGTGTTTCAAGAAAATAAAATAACAAATTGGAAATATTATTTATTGAAGGCAAAATAAAATTGTTGCTTTCAAATTGTCCAATATGCAATAAAACTAATACTTTTTGATAATGTCTGCCTGTCTGTCTGTCTGTCTGTCTGTCTGTCGGTTGGTTGGTCGGTAGGTCGGTCTGTCTGTGACCAACGAGTTTCAAAACTCAATAACTTTTGAAATACTTGATGGAATGACTTTATATTTGGCATGTAAGCGTATCTTATTGATGTCTAGCCACTGTTCAATGCATGTGTTGTTCCAAATATTTTTCTGGGAGTTATGGCCCTTGATGAACTTGAAAATTTTTTGAAAAATTTAATTTTTTTTTTTTTTTTTTTTGGTATTTCACTATTATCTGCAGATTGCTTCTGAGAATCATTTTGTTCACCCGCAGACTGCACCACCCGTCGCAGCTATGATGTCGATGTCGCGATTTTTTATGTGTTCAAAGGTAATACAAGAGGTGCGCATTGGAGATGCAGGTGTCGAGTTGTGGTGGCAATCGGAGATTGTTGCGTGTCCATAACCCAATTATCAATCATATGCTGGTTGTCAAACCTGAAACCTCTGTTCAAGTTATATTGCTATTCAGTTGAGAATTGGTAAACATTAATTAAGGCCCATAACTCTGTAATGAAAAATCGAGCCAGGCCAGTTTTCGAATCCACTTGAGAAATTATTGCAAAAGTCCTGTATGGCAAATATTAGTCAAATCGGAGTATGTTCGTTCAAGTTATTGCGGTAACGAGCTCAAAATTAAAAAAAATTTACTAATTAAGGCCAATAACTCTGTAACTAAAAAATGGGCTGGGCCGGTTTTCAAACTTGCTTGAGATATTATTGCGAAAGACCTGCATGTCAAATATTAGTTAAATCGGAGAATGTTTGTTCAAGTTATTGCACTAACGAGACCAAAATTCGTAAAAATTTACTAATTAAGGCCCATAACTCTGTAATGAAACATCGGGCCGGGCCAGTTTTCGAACTTGCTTGAGATATTATTGGTTTTCAAACTTGCCTGAGATATTATTGCAAAAGACCTGTATGGCAAATATTAGTTGAATCGGAGAACGTTTGTTCAAGTTATTGAGCAAATGAGCTCAAAATTCACAAAAATTGACTAATTAAGGGCTATAACTCTGTAATGAAAAATTGGGCCGGGCCAGTTTTCGAATTAGCCTTTTTTTTTTTTGCAAAAGACCTGTATCAGGACTTGCATTTTAGAATCATGACCAGGCTGATCGATAGGCCTGGCGAAGTAGTCAACCAGGCTGATTTTTCTTCAGTGGGGCCGATTTATTTTTTTACACTTGCATATGCATATTATATTGACATTTCATGAATATTGTGTTATTTGATGATTTGTTATGAATAAAGATTAATAATTCCAACCTAATTGTATTTATTAATTTCTATGGGCTATTAACCAGCCAATATTAATACCATTCTAATCCATGTTTTGCGTCTTGGCACATATTCGTGATTTAGCCCCCCCCCCCCCTTCCCCCCTTTCTGCATGTTGAAAACAAGGTTCCCTATCCGTGTTTAGGCCTACTCCCTCAGTTTCGAAGACTTTAAAAGTTGGGGGTGCGCAGGTGAATTTGAAGCGAAATTAGGTGAGTAGAAATGTGTTGTCATTAACCGGAGGACGATGCAGATTTCCTTTTTCATCTAGCGTTCAAGAAATGGATTGTTGCCCGTCTTGATATGTCAAAAGCGGGTAAGTGATTTTATTTTATTAAAATAAAATCCATTCCAAAGCAAAAACAGTGTTGTCTTTATTTTCACGAATTCACTTTGCTGAAGATCAACAAACTTGACATCATGCACTCTCACTCGTCAATTATTCCCCCAAAATGCCCATAATATAAATCACTCATGAATAATTAATGCATGAACCAATATGTGTTCAGTGTATATTTTTCAAAATCAATTGTAATTGCTTTATTTTGTGACAGGTTATTTTTGAAGACAGCTTGGAGGGAGGGGAGGGGGAATTACAAATTCTTGAGTAACATTTCAGAATAAACGCTCAGTCAATTAGTTAGAGGTTATGTTTATTCTCTTTATTATAATAGACACAAGTGGTTGTGTTGACAACAGTCATACACAAAATAATTTTTTTTAAAGTCTGCCGATGATATTCGTATGGCTTTTCCCATCTATGTATAAAACTTGTGCCAGGCAATCAAACAGTAATCGCAATGGAATGTTGTAATAAATGAGTATCAAGCCATTTGTGTATTTATTTTCACCCTACCCACCCATTCATGTTTTCTACGTTAATCTGCATTCGTCTTTTAGTACATCCAGGTGGAAGTACATGAATAAACCTGGAATCACCTGATCAATTAATCCTATTGCCAGAAGTTATTTTGTTTTACGAAATCGCTTGTCGCTTGATTTGGTGAGATTGGGAAACAATAGATTGATCAGCCTCATCAGATTATTTTTGCAGCCCAATACCAGACCGGGGCTGATCGGCCTGGTCAAAATGCAAGCCCTGCTGTATGGCCAATATTAGTCAAATCGGAGAACGTTTGTTCAAGTTATTGCGCTTACAGATGCCTGCACACCGACCATTGCCAAAGCATCGGTCTCGGTTTTTAACACAAGTCGACCAAAACGTAAGAAGTATACAGCTGCAGTTGTTATAATTTCATCTAACAGATACATATCGGTTATTACCACCATGTGATTTTCTGACATGGTGTACTGCAGTTGTGAAGTGTATGCTCGACGACCTTGAATAATTCCATGTTTGACTGAACATCACATCGCAGCAAGGCGTAATTGGTGTGGAGCATGACAGAGCTGGAACAATCGTCGGTGGAGAAAGGTTATGTTTTCAGATGAATCGAGGTTCACTCTTGACTTCCACGACAGGCGAAACTGAGTGTGGCAGCAGCGGAACGAACGATACCATGACGTAACCATTAGGTAGCATGATCGTTTTGGTGGTGGATCGATTATGGTGTGGGGAGGCATAACCATGACAAGCAGAACAACATTACATATCATCCAAGGGCGTGGCACAGGGCAGTACTACTGTGACAACATGTTAGCAGCTCATGTGGTGCCATTTGTGCAACGTCACGGCTGTCGATTCATTTTCCAAGATGACAATGCAAGAGCACACAGGGCCCGTGTTACTACAGAGTTCCTCCAGGAGGAGAACATCACTACCCTGCCCTGGCCAGCACTAAGTCCAGGCCTTTACCAATCGAGGAAGTGGAGGATATGCTTGGCAGGTGCTTACGACAACACCAACAGCCCCCTACCAATGTCCAGGAACTCGCTGCTGTACTGCAGGAAGAATGGAATAACATCAGTCAAGCTGATAATGGACGTTTGGTGAGGAGTTTGCCATGTCGGATTCGCACTTGTCTCGCGAACCGAGGAGGATTTACAAGGTATTGAGGTCTTGGACTGAATTTGGTAAATTCTCTGACTGACCATCCATGTCTTCTACATCTCAGTGCGTGGAATGTGTGCTTGTCAGACACCCAACTACTCATTCACCAGATGTCACAGTGCAATGCCTCAGCTGCCTCAGCTGCCTCTTTGATGAAAATATAAATAAATTTCTTCATATATCTCACTTTTATCAAATATCCCCTAATTTTTTTTAATAGTATATATTGACGCATCTGTAACCAATTTATCTTACAATATTCCTCCCTTTCTTTACTTGTTTTCATAAGGAAAAATTTAAATTTTACAGTAAATTTCCTTTGTTATTATACCTACCACAATTGTTTACTACAGGCTTGCACTACAGTGGAAGACCCTAACTTGGAAAATATACTCTCTATTTTGATCTTTCCCAAGGGATTTGGGAAAGAAAAGTGGTGCAAAAGCACCAAGAAAAAATAAGCCAAATCTGGGTCGAGTGCTAACGGTACACACCCAGTAGGGGACGCTCTTCTCTAAGTACAGATCCACGACTTCCGGTAACCAGTGCGCAGGCAGTAACTAATGAATCATTCTTTTGAATCCGCCAACAATGGAGTTATGAGATCAGCGGGGAGGAAGGATTCTTACCCAAATAAGAAGACGGGAGGGCCTCCAGGTAAACAATTGTGGTAGGTATAATAAGAAAGGAAATTTATTATAAAATTTAAATTTCTTATCAACCTACATTACAACTGTTTACTACAGGCTGAATAGACAATAGGATGGAGGGAATCACATAACCAACCCCCACAGAACCCAATTGCACTGGAACCGTGGACAGAGGAAGAGGTCCCAAGGCCTATCAAACCATAGCATCACAATCATTAGTAAAAGACAATGAGAGATGAGGCGTACGGTTCTGTGTGATGCACAGACAGAAAGGACAGTAACAGCACAAAGCTTGAACTGACCTTGTAAGAAGCCAAATGGCTCCTGCAACTGACGCAGATAGAAGGTAGAGAAAGTAGAAGTATTTCTCCAGTAGGCTACCTGCACAACATCCGACAACTTGATGGAGTTAGCATAAGCCCAAGAGGTAGACAATGCACGCACTGTGTGGGCAGAAATACGATTGGTAGACGAGAATAAGCCGTGCGAATAGCAAGACAAATCCACCAAGAAAATGGATTGAGAAGAGATCTTCTGTCAAAGAATAGGAGACAGAAAAATCGTTTCCTGCCTGTCCTAATGAACTGCGTCCGATTGACATAAATGTGAATTGCACAAACCGGACAGAGTAAAGGGCGATTACCCTCAGCAGAAGGAAGAGCCCTGATACAGATGGAGGTGGAGTAATTTCTGGTATCCGATTCTTGGCCAGAAAGGAGCAATCAGTGATAAACTGATTCTAATCCATCTGGCTGAGGCAAAATCCATCAGAAAAGCCATCTTGTATGTGAGAAAATGCATATCCACCTGGGCTAAAGGTTCGAAAGGTCCCCCCCCCATCTTGGAGTAAGCTGCAAAGTCCTAGGCCTTTTCAAGGAAAAGTGCCAAACAAGCTTGGAGAGGTATGGATTAGTGCCGATACAATGCTGTCCCACATAAGAAAAGGTCTCAGAAAGCATGGTCCTGTACCCTTTGATGGTAACAGACTGGAGACCCCGGGAATCAAACAGATATACCAGAAACTCCGCAGTCTGTGATATCGAAGGATTGGCCTAATCAACAGAGTGATCGGCACACCATTGACTAAAGACCTTCCACTTAGCCGCGTAGGCTAAACCAGTGGAATGCCTCCTTGAAGAAGAAATGCACTCCACTGCTCGTCTTGAAAAACCTCTACGGAGGAGACAGGACCTGACAAAAGATATGCATGAAGGCACAATGAAGTCGGGTTGACGTGAAACCTGCTTGGGGAGCTCAGGTTCGTATCTTGGCTAGAACCTGAGCCAGAACCGGAACCGGCGGGAAGGCATAGCCGACAAGAAGGTTCCAATCGAGTGACAGAGCGTCCATGGCGAAAGCCAGAGGATCTGGACACGGGGACACGAAAGTGTCCACCTGATGGTTCCAATGAGTCGCAAAGAGATCAATGTGGGGACGACCCCAGAGATCGCAAAGCGACTGGAACACTGCACAGTGAAGCATCCACTCGGTGGAAAAGACCCTGTCCCGACTTGGCTAGGATGTTCAGACGACCAGGAATGTGATGAACCACCACTCTGGAATTGACATCCTGAGCGAGCAATAGAAGATCCCGAGCCAATTCGTACATGGGAACCGAGTGCGTGCCGCTCTGGTTCCGAATGTAAGCAACCACTGTCGAATTGTCGGACAACAGAAGGACCTTGCAATTCGAAATGTGGGGGATCCACTGCCGAAAACTCAGAAGAAGAACAAGAAGCTCCTTCTGGTTGATGTGAAGAGCTGCTGGATCTTGGTCCCATGCCCAGTGAAGGGAAAGACTTAGATGATCCAATGTCGCACCCCATCCGAGATCGCTGGCGTCTGCCGTAAGAACACGATCAGACGTGGGTAAGCCCAACGGAACTCCCTGCATAATCCACTGAACATCCGTCCAGGGGAGAAGGTGATGATGAAGAGACTCTGAAGCACCATATCCAGAGGATCGACATTCGGCCTCCAACGACTGAGCAGAAAGTGTTGGAGAGGTCTGACATGCAGCAGACCTACAGAAATGAGATCCATCACCAAACCGCAGACTGAGTATCCGGAAAATACTCCGAACTGTCGCAGACGTGGACTGGGATAGAGTCAGGGCAAAAGCTGAGAGAATCACAGCCCTTGCCCCGGGAACAGCCACCGTATTCAGCTGAGTACGGAAGTCCATCCCCAGATGACAAAACGACTGAGAAGGGACCAGGTCTGACTTCTCCTCGTTGACTCTGAACCCTAGCGACATGAGCAGGCTCAACAGTGTGATGACATCTGACTCCAGAAAGGCAGCACTGGAATGCCTCGGGAGGATATCGTCTAGATATGCTTAAGTAGTCACCCTGGACTGTGTGCGATGGAAGGCTATCACATGCGACATCAGTCGGGTGAAGGTCCAAGGAGCCAGGTTGAGGCCGAAGGGCATGGCCTTGAACTGGTAAACTCGCCCCAGAAAAGCAAACCTGAGATACTTTCGCGATATCCGATGAATCGGAAAGTGAAAGTAAGCGTCTCGCAGGTCGATGCTGGAAGCGAAATCACCCTGGTGAATGAAGCGGCGAACCGACCTGAAAGTCTCCATGCTGAACTTTGGAGCAATGATAGACTGGTTCAGGATACTCAGATCGATAACTGGTCGGAGTCGGCCGTCCTTCTTCGGCACAAGAACAGGCGGGAATAGAAACCCACTGACCTACTGTTCTTGATGACCTCAATCGCCCCCTTTGTCAGGAGATTGTCTATCTCCGTGGACAAATGTTCCCGACGTGAAATGTCTGAAGGAACTGCGGTTGGAAGAGGCACCCTGGACAGAGTGGGGTGCCTTCGGAAGGATATTCGCAGCCCGGACCGAACAACATCTAACACCCACGGATCGGATGTGATGGTTGCCCAACGGTCTGCGAACTCTGCTATCCTTCCTCCAACCTGGGATGAGTCGAGGTGAGGACCTTCATTTTGAACTCCGACGAGGTTCGCGAGAGGAGAAAACACCTCCTCTACTGAATGAAGAATCCTGGGACTTCCCTCAAGACTGCCGACGCTTACCCTTACCCCTTGAGTAAGAAGTAGAAGCAGAGGCAGAAGGATCAGCCCCTTGGGGCATGGTGGCATTGTGTACTAAGGCATACTGCTCCTCGTGGATGGAGCATCTGTCTTCAACCAATACTAACCCTGCTTGTGTGGAGTTACCATGTTGTGGAGCTGATAGTTGCTTGCCATTGTTCGATGGTTCTCTCCAGATACTCCAGCTTCCTCCATCTGTAAAACTGTCGTGGTCATGATTAGCCACCAATAACTAAAAACATTTTTTGGTTCTTCAATCAGAAACTGTTGAAACCAGTGTTTTGGTCTTCAATCAGAAATCTGTTGAAATCAGTGTTTTATTACCGATTGAGGTGGGGATAAACCCCATATATTGAAAAAAATGGGGTTTATCCCCACCCCAATCGGTGATAAACTTCGACTCTACTAAAGACTTTTCATCAAAAAGGAATTTTTGGCAGAAAAACATTATTAAATCATTCACAAGTCTGCTTTCGTGCAGAATGTTTCTGAAGCTGTTACAAAATTTATCAGTGTGAACTTCAAAATTTTATTTAGAAAGCCTCAACAGTTATTTTCTGACGTATTTTATTTATTTTACAGAAACGGTCATCACTTTGTGATCGTAAGTTTCACTTGGGCCCGAATTTCGCAACAAACATACCGATGTTGTGGAACGGTTCAGATTTATGTTTTGATCTGTATACAAATCCATCAAAACACAACTCCTTGCAACAACCTCGAAACCCTCAGGTAAAAATGAATTATGCTATCCGCTATGTCATTGGTAAACAAACATGTTGGCTGCTAGCGTAAAATGACAACAACGGTGAGCTTTTGAGTGAAATCAGGGGAAAATGAAGACCCGCCAATAAGGTAGTAATGCGAAAATTCGCTCCTTCACCTATTCTTTAATTTGAGTGGTTGTTTATAATTGAATAACAAACAGAACAGGAGATAAGCGATATAGTCTCACTCCAAGTATGTTATGGAAAATACAGTAAGTTAAATTTCAGGTTCCCATATGGAGCCCAAATATTAACCCAGGCACTCGAATTGAACAAACTTGAATCTGGCCTCCCTAGAGATGTTGTATACCAAATATGAAAGCATTCCGACTGCTGTATACCGAATATCAAAAGATTCTGACCATTGGTTCTGGAGAAAAGATTTAAAAAAATTTTGGCAAATATGCTGACTCAGCATTTTTTCGAAGCCCTCTAGAGAACAATTTCTTTTTACCATTCAATTCTACTGGCCCTAAGGATGCTTCAAACCAAATAACAGTTCTCTGTTCGGTGTGATTTGGGAAATATGGGCGTTTCAAAATATTTCTATTTTTAGCTCCTGGGGTTCCCATGGGGATACGGGAATTTCTTTTTTTGCATGAGTCAAGAGCTTATGACCCAATAATACCACATACCAAATTTGGTTCAAATCAGACCATCGGTTCAGAAATAGAAATTTTGGGTGGGGCCAAAAATCTTACCCCTGCCACTACAAAGCCAAATATTGCTTCACGAACTTCGTTTTAACAAATTCGAATCTACCCCCTCAAAAGGAAGCTCCATAATATATATCAAGTCATTGTACCCACTGGTTCATGAGAAGAAGATTTTAAAAATATTTTGGAGCATTTTCCCCCACCCCCTCCCTATGGGGGTGGGCATGTTGAGTTGAACAAAAATGCAATGCCCCTTCGGGACCATAACTCACACAAACTTTCACTTGAATTGGCCCAGTGGTTTTGGAGGAGAAGACCAAAACATGGTGTTGATGGACGGCAGATGACGGACGGCAGATGGAGAGTGATAGGATTAGATCAGCTTGACTTTGTCAAGGTGAGCTAAAAAAGACTCACCATGAGAGAACATTTTAATTCCTTTTTCAAATAATTTAACATTTGTCCACAATCCTAATACTTTCTCTTGCAATTCACCATGTGTTTTCTTTCTACCTGAACTACTTGCTGCACCAGTGGAATGTAAAAATACTGATCTGGCCATTTCCACAAATTTTTTAGACAAAGGCCTGAAAAGAAAAAATGAATTAATTATTGGCAGTATATATTTAACTATTGGGCCAACCTATCTGGTGATGATTTGACCATCCAATGGGAAGAGATTTTGGACAAACACATTTTGGGAGGGGATTTCTGTATTTTCTTTGATATACAGCAGGCACATGAAATCTATGCAATTATAAGGTTAACATACACCCATAGGCCAAGTTTGGTATTCATCAGATCATACTCGTGGGAGATGTTGAACAAAACACACACGCAATCAAAGGGTTCCAAAAAAAAAAATTAAGGTGGCTAACTAATTTGCATAATTTTAGCACGACAGAAAGCCCTGTATACTACATTATGTATATTGCACTAGTGGTTTTCCATACCAAAAATAATCAAAATTTGAATCACTGTTTGGAAGCTTTTGCTTGAAAAGTGTAACTGCTATTTTTTAGAACAATATGGTTGATGGCCGTCAAAACCCCAAATGTGACAACCTGTTCGTCCCCTCTGTACCAGGCCTGAAAATAAGCAATCTGATATTTTCAGAATGAGGTCCCCAGAGGGTGAATTTGATAATGCTATCTCATACAGTGGGCCAATTTATCCTTTGGGTACCTCTTTCTGTTTAGTTTTGAGATCCTGATTCAGATTGAGGTTCACAGAGGGTAAAATTAGTGATGCTACCCTGCTGTGCAGGGTAGCATCACTAAATTCACCCTCTGGGGACCTAATTTTTCAGATGACAGTCTGCTTATTTTCTGGCTTGCTCTGTACGATTGAGTCATATCTTCCATTGTGTCACATAGTTTGTCCATTTATCTATATATGTTGTATAGTCTATTGAACAGATGGCACGGCAGACTGCCAACAGACAGAGGGATGTAATTCTCTTGGAGTGGTGTACAAAAGAGAAAAAAAAACAGGTTTATATGTGTAGTTCATTCAGAAAGAATAATTCTGCAAACAAAATTCCAGTAGCTATATAATTTTTGCAGAGTACAGATCACCCTGTGCAAGAAATTCTAGATAATTTTAGTGTTAAGAGGGGAAAATAAAGGAGTACAGAAATAAAGTACATTGGATCTACTTAATTGTATACTGCCTAATAGAATAGCACACTAAATTGCATTTAATCATTTGACACAGATTACTGAACTCAGTCAAACAAGATATGAAAGAAAAAGTACAATTTGTCTCCAGAATGAAGCAACCTTACCAAATTCTGGTTAGCTGAATAAATTGCTTACTTATAAAGTGGCAATTCAAGTAAAAGGGTTCCACAATATTCAAATGTAGAGAACTAGCATGATACAAGAAGAAAAAAATCTAATGAGAGGGACACAAATCCACAAGCTGAGTTGTGATGTAGCCTGGAAAACAATTTTTAACACAATGTACTATTTATAATAATAGTCCTGTAATCTTTGACTGTATGACAACCGACGAACTGACAATCTGGTTCAGGTGTGATGAATAGAACTAATGTTATCTTCTGGAAACCCAGAGATATTTTTCGCATCAATGATGCTGACAAAAAGAAACCAAACCTGAAAATTGATAGGTCTCTTGTCCTTCCACTTCAGTATCAACACTAAGTTTGGTGTGTTGACCTGCATAAAACATGACTAATGTTATTGTTGGGAAACCAACTTTTGAACAATTTCTACTACAGTAACAGTGCAAGAAACTCTGACCTGACAGCTGGAGACTTAAAAACTGTGGGTACATAAACTGTAAATATGGTGAACAAGTGTCAAATAAAAAACCCAAGTCAACAAATTCTATTTTTTCTCATACCACGCACTAGCTGCTCCTCTATGTATGTTTGATATTGTATTTTATGGAGGCTGAATAAGTTGTAAAATCCTGTTTCAATCCACCTCTCAGGTGACAGATCACTACAAATACTGGTTTGAATCATTCTTCCCTGCTTTTAACAGCACACAAGATTGATAGTTAGAAAGATCTTGGGAGATAGGTTTCCAAGTTTCAATATCAAGGGTTGGTATTGTTACAGTTAAAATGAGAGAAAATATTTTTTGCAAATTTTCTACAATTCATGTACCATAGGACTTTAGTTTAAACAGTATTCATTCAATAATTGACATGTGTATACATATCACAATAACAAAAGGATAACAAAAAATTCTGAACAGCACTAGATACAGTAGTATACACAAAGCAAGGAAAGCAGATTACTACATAGGGGAGGGATCTGCTTTCCTTGCTTTGTGTATACTATTAGGACATAGGACTTTAGACAAAGTTTTTGCTCAAAGTATACTATTAGGACATAGGACTTTAGACAAAAGTTTTGAAATTATACAATTATTCAATGGAAAATGAAATTGAAACTATTGTATAATTTACAACAAAATTTCCATTATTGTATTTTAAAATGTTTGATGAGCAAATATACTATGCAATTAAGAAATCTTTTCTTTTCAGCTGTGTTCATATGATTGAAACACACTGTTATATTCAATTCACTGGCAATGTTAAAGAATGTTCCGGTTAACAGAAACTGTCAAATATCTGTTCCAAATAAAATTCTTTCCCCATGTAACATACATTATTTCTTTCATTGTTTATTTATTGTTGTTTAATAAGGCCCCCACAAAGTAGCTCTTTTGTTTCTCATGCCATTTTTCATAAAACTGCATGTGGGCAGGCGTTTTTTTATTTTTTTTTAATTCTTGTAGTTATTTCTCTGCCACCAAAAGTTCATGTTCATGGTTTTTTTTTTATGTTTTAGGCCACAATCTACAGAATAGCATGGGTGGTGGTGTATTTTGTCTCTTTGTGCCAAAGGCTTTGCAATACTAAAGCATTGCAAAGCCTTGTTGCACAAAGGGACAATTTATCAATTTTATTAACTTGGGTAAAATATCAGACATAAACCATTTAATGATTATTTTTTTAAAGTTTGCATTGGTTACAAAAAGAGAGCCTGCAGCAGCCAAAATGACCATGAGGGAGGATCTGAGAAACAGATTTTTAACTTTTTTTAGGCCTTATTTCATTATTTATTTATTGGTATTTCACTGTTTGAGTGTTGGAAGCCCATATCAGTGCTTTATTCTGGAGTGCAGGTACTGCAACTTCAAGGTTACACATTCTGTATATACTTCAAATTATCTTTGAAGTGCAATTATATAGTCTGTGTAGATTTGCCTTCTTACAATTTAAAGGAAAATGTCCAGAGGCTATATCTTGACAAGAACATCAGGTTAACACTAACCAACTCATTTTCCTATGCTCTATTGTTGAGGACTCTCACCAAGGCATTGGTTAGGCACGCACAAAGTAGATCTTCTGTTTGTCATGCCATTTTTTTTAAAATTGCATGTGGACGAGTGTTTTGTCCTTTTATTCATTATTTTGTTTTTTATTTTTGCCATCAGAAGTTCATGTTCTTGGTTTGTTTTACGTTTTATGCCTATTAATCTACAGAATAGCATGGGTGGTGGTGTATTTCATCTCCTGAGAACAAGAATGTTTTGCAATGAAGCATTTCAAATCCTTCTTGCACTGAAGGGATAAATTTATCAATTTTATTAACTTGCGTAAAATATTAGAGATAAGGCCATAAAAAAAGAACCTCTGTTTCTCAGGCCCGCGCGCATGGTCATTTTTGGTGCACATGCAACCTTTTTATGACACCAAAAAAATCTACAAAAAAAATTTGAGATATTGTGCTCATTTCGGTAAATCGATATCGATGCGTTCGCAAATTTTAAATTAACACACTTCAAGCTTTTTCTACATCATACCTTAATAAAGTGAGTGGGTTTTAGCAATATTCACAACAGAAATTGTTTTATTCTGTAAAAGGTAAGTCATAATGACAGCAAGAAGGAAGGTGTCTTTCAGTCTGACAGCAAACAGTCACAAAGGGGTATGGTCGATTCGCACCACGTTTGATTCGCACCAACCCTCAGAAAGTCTGCAAAGTCAGGTGCTATGTTGAATGGAACACAGTCTCCTGGCATTTATTTTTAGTAACATTTGTATTGTAAATGGCCATCATTGAGAATTTGTGTACTGTTATTTGAAACCGTTACGAGTTTCCCAGTTAATTTAAATAAATGCATTTGAGATGCAGGATAATTGGATAACTAATAGTAACCGTTGCTTGATATAAAAGTAACAGTCATAATTGAAAATAAATCGCATATAGGCAGGTATGTGCGGTCCAATTGGTTAATAAAAACACGCAAACATTCGTTTTGTATTTCATTTTCAGATTTCAAAAAAATATGATTTATGGATGAACTGCCCGTTCAAATGGGTTGTGATAATTAATGGGGAAAAATTGCAATTCACGATTTTATTAGGCAGGTTGTGAAAGGATTTTTTTTTTTGGGGTAAAATAAATCTCTGAAAGTTGGCACTTCGACATTTGATTTGTCCCAGAGACATTTCAACCTGAGACATTTCACCCACGAGGCATTTCGTGACTTTCGTCCTGTGTTATAATTTTCATGTTTCACTGAAAAAACAAACATTCAAACCCCACTTCATTTACGACCCAACAACCCTGTGGTGAATAACCAATATATTTGCGAAATTTTGCGTGGTCCACCAGGCATTTGGGTGGGGGGTCAAATTACCACAAACAACCTCTTGGGGAGGAAATAAAAAGAAAAAAAAAAAAACGCCCACCCGCATGCTTTTTTGGAAAAAATGGCCTGAGAAACAGACAATCAACTTTGTATGGCCTAAACCATTTAATTTTTTAAGTTTGCATTTGTTATAAAAACAGAGCATGCTGCAGCAAAAAGGACCATGTGGGAGGGTCTGAGAAACAGTTTTTTTTACTTTTTTGGGCCTAATCCGATCCTATTTTACAACTACAACACTATTTGTTTATCACAGTAAACAAACACTTCTCCACTTCTCAGGGATTCGATGGAATGATGCATACCTTAGAAATGACTAAACAAGCTATTAATTGAAAATAGAAAATGTTTAGATTTCCGGAATTCACTAAAAAAAACTTTTCACACTCCATTCCAACGAGGGGTCATAAACTGAGTTCATAAACTGAGTTTAAATGCTTTTTGAGAATATTACTGGGAGGTTTTGGCCATTAGATTGGGGAAAGAGTTACTAAAGATTGGATTACACTGTACAGATCACAGGGTTAGTTACTCTGTTAATAATGAATTTCTTATATAACCAGAATGTGTGACTAACTATGAGCATTGCACAAGGTAGTTACACTTTCTGGTTATTAAAAAACTGGAAAATGCCATATCACACCCATATGAAAATGTACATGCACCAAGACTGTGTTGTGCACATGCTTAGTCACATAACAGAGATGAAAGTGTCAATGACACTGTAGCTTAACTTGAATGTGTGGTGTGTTTGATGAAAAGGATAATGTTCAATGTTTATGAAAGGATTACGAAATACGACAAGAATTGTGATAATTGAGAATATGTTACTTTCTGTTCCCTGTATGCTGTGTTTTCAATACAAATAATTTGAGGTGTAGACTGTACTAAAGAAATGAGGAGTGGGTTAATGTGGCCCTCACAGTTAATGTATGTCAACCAAAGTTACCAAGTTACAATGAAATTATTCCAAAATGAGTCATCCTATCAAGTTACAATGAAATCCCTTCATAAATACGGCCTGTAGACGGTGCTAAAGGTTTTTGGGCTTCGGGCCCCAGTAGCCCTCACAGTTGACCCATCGCAACCAAAAGTGGACGTCCTCATCTAGACGTTATCTGGATTCATCCTACCAAGTTACAATGAAATCCCTTCATAAATACGATCTGTAGACTGTGCTAAAAGTTTTCAGGCTTCGGGACCCTCTATCCGTCACAGTTGACTGATCACAACCAAAAGGAGATGTTCTCATCAGACATTATATGGAGTCATCCTTCTAAGTTACAATGAAATCCGTCTATGAATATAACCTGTAGACTTTGCTAAAGGTTTTTGGATTTTGGGCTCAGGCAGCCATCAAGGCTGACAGATCGCGACCAAATGGGGAAGTTCTCATCTAGACATCATATGGAACCATCTTACTAAGTTACAATGAAAACCCTTCATGTCAAATATGACCTGTAGACTGTGTTCAAAAATGATAAATTTAAAGTAATTTGTAAATTTTTTATACTTACCAATGGCCCAGATTGGCTGGTGCAAATTCAAAGTTATCAAGGAGCAAACACAAATTTTGAACCCCCCATCCCCCAAATTTGCTTGCAAAACTGAAAATTAAAAGTCCTATCTGGTCCTCCATACTTTTACCCTCTGTGCATGCACAGCTGTCAGGAAGTGACCGGAACTGGTGCCAACATAATTCTTTGTAGAAGAGCTTACTACATAATAACTCAGCGAAGAGGTATGAGTGTCCACTCATGGGAGGGACATACCTGTCTGGGCCATTGGTAAGTATAAACAAGAAAGACGCCAACTCCATATAGCTCACCAACATTCCTCTTTGATAGTAACTTTGGTAAACACAAGAACTGTATCAAACAGGCTGATAACATGCGACAAAGCTGACCTAAACACAACCTCTTAAAAGTAAAAGTGAAAAAAAAAAAAATTTTAACAGCAGAAGGGTTAATGGCCACATTATTAAGTGAGAAGTATTACTTTGAACCAGTCTTCATTGGCAGATGCTTCAGTGTACTATGTTTGATTTAAACTTTCAAAAAGCTGTGACTTATCAGATATCTGATAGTACACTACATAGAGAAATGGAAGAACCTTCTGTTTTAAAAAAAAATATGGTGGTGATGGAAACTGCCTTTTCCGTGCACTATCATTGGCAATTACTGGTGAAGAAAATCAACATGGCACAATTAGATTATTAATTGTTAATCATATGAAGAACCTCGGAAATGATGTTTTACAAATGGTGTTGCCAGACCTTAACAGAAACTTTAGCACACTGAAAATGTCTAGGTGTGAGCTAAACAGAGACTTAATGTTAAAAATGTGGAAATACATTTGAAAAATATTGACTGGATGAGGGTTAAATCATGGTAGAATGATAATGAGGAACATGTATGATTTATATAAAGGCCATGGGAAGAGAAGGAACACAGAAACTGACATAAACACTAAGTTAAACAGGAAATTCTGAGCAAAACAGAAAACTAAACATAAGTAAATAAATAAAAAAGTTAAGACAATGGTTTAAAACACATAGGGTGAGGGTTAAATAGTGGTAGAATGATAATAAGCACCATATAGAAGCAATATAAAGGCCATGGGATGAAAAGAGTGTCGGCAGCTGCCCTGAATAGACATGTTAACACACTGAAAATGAGTAAGTGTGAGCTAAACAGAAAACTCAACGTTCAAAAGTTGAAGAGAAATTTGAATTGAAATTCAGTGGACAAGGGTGAAACCATGGTACAATGATAATGAAGAATATATATGAGGAATATAAGCACCATGGGAAGAGAAGGAACACAGCAGGTGACCTAAACACTAAGTTAAACATGAAATTCTGAGCTAAACAGAAAAATAAATGTAACTAAAAAATGTTAAAAAAAAGGTTTAAAGTGCTCTGGGTGAGAATGAAATAATGGTAGAATGATAATAAGCACCATATGGAAGCAATATAAAGGCCATGGGATGAAAAGGGTGTCGGCAGCTGACCTAAAAAGAAACTGTAACACACTGAAAATGTGTAAGTGTGAGGTACAAAGAAGAGTTGATGTTCAAAATTTAATGAAAAATTTACAGAAATTCACTGGAGAAGGGTTAAATCATGACACAATGATACTGAGGAACAGGTATGATGAATATAAGTGCCATGGGAAGAGAAGGAGCACAGCAGCTGACCTAAACACTAAGTTAAACATGAAATTCTGAGCTAAACAGAAAAGTAAATGTAACTAAATAATGTTAAGAGAAACATTTAAAACACATTGGGTGAGGGTTAAATAGTGGTAGAATGATAATAAGCACCATATGGAAGCATTATAAAGGCCATGGGATGAAAAGGGTGTCAGCAGTCGATGTAAACAAAAAATTTAACCCACTGAAAATGTCAAAGTGTGAGCTAAACAGAAAACTAAACGTTCAAAATTGGAAGAAAAATTTAAGAAATTCACTAGACAAGGGTTCAACCATGGTAGAATGATAATGAAGAAGATGTATGATGAATATAAGCACCATGGGAAAAGAAGGAATACAGCAGGTGAGCTAAACACTAAGTTAAACATGAAATTCTGAGTTAAACAGAAAAGTAAACACAACTAGAAAATGTTAAGAAAAAGGTTTAAAACAAACTGGGTGAGGATGAAATAATGGTAGAATGATAATAAGCACCACATAGAAGCAATATAAAGGCCATGGGATGAAAATGGTGTCGGCAACTGACCTAAACAGAATCTTTAACACACTGAAAGTGTGTAAGTGTTCGAGTTAAAAATTTGATGAACAATTTGAAGAACTTCAGTGGACCAGGGTTAAAGGATGCTAGAATGATAATGAGGAACATGTATGAGGAATATAGGCACCATGAGAAGAGAAGGAACACAGCAGCTGACCAGAGCACAAAGTTAAACCTAAAATCTGAGCTAAACAGAAAAGTAAATGTACCTAAAAAAGGTAAAAAAAAGGTTTAGAATGCACTGGGCGAGGGTTAAATAATGACAGAATGATAATACGCCCCATATAGAAGCAATATAATGACCATGGGATGAAAAGGGTGTCGACAGCTGAACTAAAAAAAAACTTTAACACACTGAAAATATGTAAGTGTGAGCAGAACAGAAAACTTAACGTTCAAAATATGATGAAAAATTTCAAGAAATTCACTGAAGAAGGGTTAAAACATGGAACAATGATAATGACGAATATGTATGAGGAATATAAGTGCCATAGGAAGAGAAGGAACACAGCAAATGACCTAAACCTAAACACTAAGTTGAACATGAAATTCTGAGCTGAACAGAAAACTTAACGCAACTAAAAATGTCAAGATAAATGTTTATAAAGGCCAGGATATGGAAATAGGGAGAGTAAGTGACCTAAACAGAAACTTTAACATTATTGGACATGTACGCTGACACCGACCGATCGACCCATGCCATAAGCTCACAAAACTAAAGTTGGTGAGCTAAAAGTATACAAATTACTTTAAATTTATCATATTTTTATACTATAAACTAATGGCCCAGACTAGCTGAATCATAAAAAAGGTGGAGGGCCTAGGACTTCAGAATTAGCAGGCCAACATAGTTCCCAAGCCTGCAATCCAAGGTGAAAGGAAAATAAATTTAAAAGGAATTACATGAATGTCTCTCTATACAATAATAGAGAAGACATATCATAAATAAGGAGCCAAATTCAAGTAATTCCATATGCTTAGCATGAATGACTATGCTAATTGGATGTAACAAGTTCACAATTTTAAGGCTAGTCTGGACTAAGCCCTAAAAATTAGGATGGCGTATTCGAGAGTTAACCCCCACAAACATACATCATATACAATAATACATAAGCTGTATCCAGGATCAGATATAATCTACAGACAAAACAGCTTCACTCAAAGTTACACACTTAAAAAGCCGGAGGAGATTTAAATGAAAGTGTCAATGACACTGTAGCTCAACTTGACAAACTTGAACTTGGTAAGTTATAAATGAAATGGCAAAATTGAAGATCATTGGTACCAATGTTATTTGATGAAATTTCAACATAACAGCATTGTGTGTGCACAACGTCAGAGTAATCCATGCATTTTTAAATGAAAACTGTAAGACTGGCTAAAGGAAGAATGTTGATACGCAAATGCACTATGTTCAGAGGTTATTGTAAATGGCAACATTTTTCACAGAAATGAATGCTAATCAATAGCTCTTATCTAAAGGTCTTGCCTAATGAGCACACCAAGTTCAAAAACAATCCTATGATAAATGTTGCCTGTAGGCCATGTCAAAGAATGGTGATGCACAAATGCAATAAATTCAAAGATTGTTGCTAACAGCAACAGTTTTTGATGGAAATGAAAAGAAAATCAATAGCTCCTATCTTTGTTGCCCTGCATAAGCATACAAAGTTTCAAAACAACCTGATAATGAATGTGCCCTCTGAGGCATGCCAAAGGAAGATGTTAATGCACAAATGCAGTAAGTTCAAAGGCTGGTGACAACGACAATAATTTTTTATGTAAATGAAAAAAAGCAATAGCTCACATCTCGAGGTCACCCCAAACACACATACAATGTTTCAAAGTGATCCGTCATTAATGTGCCCTGAAGGGAAATATTGAGGTCTGACTAAACTAAGTTCAATGGTCAGCGGCAACATTTTTTGACAGAAATGGAAGAAAATCGATAGCTCCCATATAGATGTCACCCCACACAAGCACACCAGGTTTGGAAGTGATCCAATCATAAATGTGCCCTGCAGGGTGTGTCAAAGGGAAATATTGATGCTTAACTGCACTAAGTTTTTACTAAGTTCATCGAAGGTCATTGCCAGTGGCAACATTTTTTGACGATAGCTCCCATCTAGAGGTAACCCCAAACAAGCATACAAAGTTTCAAACCGATCTGATCATAAATGTGCCCTGTAGGGCATGCGAAAGGAATATATTGATGCCTGACTAAACTAAGTTCGAAGATCGTTGCCAGCAGCAACAATTTTTGACGGACGGAAATGGAAGAAAATCGATAGCTCCAATTTAGAGATCACCCCAAACAAGCAGGCCAGGTCTCAAAGCAATCCGATCATAAATGTACCCTATATGGTGTGCCAAAGGGAAATATTGAAGTCTGACTAAACTCAGTTCTAAGAACGTTGGCCGTGGCAACATTTTTTGACGGAAATGGAAGAAAATCAATAGCTCCCATTCTGAGGTCACCCCAAACAAATATATTCCAGGTTTCAAAAAAATCTGATCATAACTGTGCCCTGTAGGGTGTGCCAAAGGGAAATATCGAGGTCTGACTAAACTAAGTTCTAAGAACGTTTGCCGCGGCAACATTTTTTCACGGAAATGGAAGAAAATCGATAGCTCCCATCTAGAGGTCACCCCAAACAAGCATGCCTGGTTTCAAAGCAATCCAATCATAAATGTGCCCTGTAGGGTGTGCCAAAGGGAAATATTGAGGTCTGATTAAACTTAGTTCTAAGAACGTTGGCCGCGGCAACATTTTTTGACGGAAATTGAAGAAAATCGATAGCTCCCATCTAGATGTAACCCCAAACATGCATACTAAGTTTCAAAGCGATCTAATCATAAATGTTACCTGTGTGGTGTGCCAAAGGAAATTCTTCAAAAACAAAGAGGGGAGCGCTCTGGAATTAGTAAAAGCGGTACCAAATAACAATATATATTCGCCGAACAAGCACTGATATTAATTATTATTAATTAATGGTGCTTAATGCCACTTCAGAAGCTAAGGCTATCACGACGATCCCGGTAATTAATAGTGTACGCTTGTAACGTATACCGGACTCGGCATACGAAGATAGATCTAAAACCGGTGATATAATATGTACAACATACACTTGTCCAATAAAATCACAATGGATTATCTATGGAGAGTAAACACACTTCCGAGGCAACCCAGAGGCGACCCCGTTCATGTGTACAATAAATTCCAATAAATAACACTCCCAGACATGTGCGTATATACGAGAATGCATAGAAATGTTATATTCAATTCGTGCACGGAAACTTATAGAAACCTGTATTTAGAAATGGAATGAGCTATGATTAACAGACTCGTCACGGACCTCCCCCGAAATAATTCATTGTTTCTAAGGTCCATAACATACATTAGTACATCACGTGACAAATCCCCGTATTCTCAATGGCTGTATTGATAGGGACTATGAAAGCATAGTGCCCGGAGTCATCCAATAGTGCGCACGCATTGCAAACAGAATCCTGAGGGGATTCCCCTTTTCTTCTGAGCAGACGGCAAATGTGGAGACGAATAGAAATAAAATGAGCGTTTCGAGATTCGCAAACGAGAATGTTAATTCTTTTCTTGAACAACATCAGAGCCGAAAGACTGTTAGTTTAACCAAATATGCTGTCAATATTCTCCAGCAGTTCTGTTCTGACAGAAAAAGGAATGGTGCATTTGAAACGTTAGATGTCGGAAGATTAATGGAACTATTGAAAGACTTTTATACAAACGTTAGAAATCGCGATGGTGATTTGTATTCCAAAAGCAGTATTTGTGCCATTCGTCAAGGAATAAGAAGATATTTGCAAGAACCCCCACATGAGAGACACTTTGATATAATAACAGACCCGGCTTTCAAAGGTGCTAATCGTATATTCGACAGCATGTTGAAGAAGACGGAAAAGGAACAGTCCGACACAAAAAACCCATTCCGCCAGGTAACTATAAAAAATACATAATAAAATAAAACACAACAAAACTAGAAAGTGAACAAGTCAGTGTCTGCAATAGACAGTGGTGTTGTAATTATTAGTTCTCGTATAAATACACAGTCTTGTTAATTACATGAAATAGACGAGTGTTGTTTATTACTCAAATCGACAAGAGACACATAAGAACAGTTGTGAGAGAAAGTAAATAAATAACGGGCAGCAATGTTTGCTGAAAGTTATCATAAACATGAATAAAGAAATAGATAAATTATGGGGAGCAATGTATGTTGAAAGTTATCATAAACATGAATAAATAAAAAAATTGTAGACCTATCAATTAAATAGTTTTGAATAAGAGTGTTAGAGAGGGCATTGAATATCATTTATCTTCGATCACAATAAACGATTGTGATTGACCGTGTAAGCGTTTATTCTGCTTTGATGCTTAGTGTTTCATTCTATTTCAGGCGATCTAAGGAAATTATATCAGCACCCAATTGTGTTTAATCCGGACATTCCAAGAGGTCTTTTGAATAAAGAAATGTTTGAGCTTTTATTTTACTTTTGTCGGAGAGGGAGAGAAAACATTCGAGAAATTAAAGCTTGTGATTTTGTAGTTAAAACTGATGACACTGGAAGAAAATGCATCCTGAAAACTACTTCTGAGCGAACAAAAAATCACACAGGTGTGACGAATGAGGATGAAGGTGATGGACCTAGAATGTATGAAACTGGCACAAAAATGTGCCCTGTTAATAGTTTTCAACGATATCTTATGAAACGAAACCATGAGTGTGATGCGTTCTTTCAAATTCCCCAAAATTCATACCATGAGAATGACGAATGTTGGTTTGAGCGAAGGGCAATGGGAAAAAATTCCATAGGAGAGTTCATGGTAAAAATGTCTAAACAAGCTGGTCTTTCTGATACATATACCAACCACTGTGTGCGTGCTACAACCATAACAATTCTTAATGATTGTGGATTCAAAGATCGCGATATTATTTCTTTATCGGGACACAGAAATGAAAAATCATTGTCAAGTTACGTTTCGGACACAAGAGCTGATGTCAAACGAGGTATGTCAGAGAGCTTGAGTTCCATGGTCGATAATGCAGATGCTGAACATTCAGAAATGCCTGCAGCGAGGAATGCTGTTGAGAAAACAACAACGCAACTCTCTTTCCAGTCAGCAAATTCCACAGTATCAGCACCCGAATTATTAGATACCGATATTGATGACGATGATCTGATAAGTGCGCTGGAGGAAATCGAGTGTTCAAAAAACTCAACATCAATTGACATTCGAAAGCAATCCAAAGAAATATGCAAAAAAAAAATAAAGTATTGTGCCCCAAAATTCAATTTCAGCAATTGTGTTGTAAATATTTACAATAATTAAAATGTGCTCGTACATCAGAGGAAGTACCCATAACACGGTCAATGGGGTGAACGTTAATAAAACTTTAGTGCCATGAATAATGGAACTTCTATAGTGCCTCACAAGCTCTGTTAATACCACCATATGTGAGACGTTGATTCTGTTGTATGATATCTCGTGTTAACCAGTTATGTGCCACATGATTGGTTGATTGGTTGATCGGTTTCATGTGTTTATTTACATTATTCTACTTTACCCGTTGAGTTCGAATCCAGTTGATAGTTTAATGTTTTCCTGACATTTTCATGTTATTAATTTCATTGTTTTATTTTGGATAGTAAAGTGTTAGTTATCTCTCCGTTCCTTCTTTAATATGTTGTGGAGATGGTCTGGGTGTGATGTACTAAACCCATTAATGCCTTCCCTTTCGGGCACTATGCTCTCATAGTGTTGCTTCGGGAACCAAATAGTGCCCTCGCTATCGCTCGGGCACTATTGCATCCCTCAGCAACACTATGAGAGCATAGCGCCCTCAACGGAAGGCATTAATAGGTAAATAATGCGTCTGCCTAATAATACCGTTATTATGCATGCGAGCATTGAAATCCTGCATGTAATCATCTGAATACCAGTTAACTGACCTGACAGCCATACAGGTACACAAAGGCTAGCAATTTATTGATGATGAATCATATGCCCATATATGACATATAAATGAACAACCACAGGAAACAAACCAACTAAAAAGTGGTGGATGTGCCCATGAGGTCGCCATAGAACACAACCCAGCCACCAATCGAGAAGTCATGAAAGGCATATATATACTTAAATGCATACGAGGCTTACGGGAATAAAACTATGTTTCGCCTCTTAACACATTGGAGGTGGGGAGGGGGTATTCAAATTCATATCGAACCCCCCTCACCCACATTACTTGAACCGTTCTTGTCTTAGTCATCAAATAGTATAGGAACCGCAAGGCTCCCTCACGTCTGAATGACTCCATAATTCCACTAAGGGTGGAGAAGGATGTGATGAACAAATACACTGTATTTACATAATAACTCACACCAAAACACACCAGTTTGAAGAGAATAAACTCCTCTAACAGACGGTATCATATCTGATAGGACAACGAACTCAGCCTAGCTAAAGTAGCTAAAGGTCTTCCTGTATGTGAAGACCATTAAAAGCTGATAACTGAGGCCCTAGAAGCTCACTGAGGAGACTTACAACATTAGCCATAGCTTATAAGTCTCCATCTTCGTGAAGACAGATATATAGGTGAAAGTTGCAACCCTGAAGGCTCACTTAACGGAGACTTAAAATTATCGTCACGCAAGGTAGGGAATGAAGAGCCGCTAAATAAACAGCCCTGAATTCCCAAAGAGACTGCAGTCCCAAGAGATAATAAATTCAGTTATGCCACTGCATAATACTGAAAAAATCTTGCTCATGATTCTAGCTAGGCTACTATGGTGTAACAATAAGACTCAAGTCTATGACACCTAGGAAAAACAAACCGAACAGCACAGTATCTTTTTCGGTTTTATTCCCACAAGACAGTGGTCAGAGCCTAACTCAAAAGACTGCTGTAACCGTACAGAAGGCTACTATGGCATCCACAATGACATAAACTGTCTTGACGCCAAGGAATATCTCTATCTATGCACCATCCATCCGGATTCAGGACGAGAAACAGATGATAATAAAAAAATGGAGAATAATTTCGACGACGTTTAATGCTTTTCTTCCAATAGGAGAGCTTGTACCTCCAGAAGGAAAGCTCACTTGGAAGATTTGTCCAACAAGTAAACTTGTAAGTGGAGCTTGCTCGAGCTGATAGCCGCAGGCCTGCCGAGACTACATTCTCATCCACTGATCTTCCACAATTTATCCACTTAATTGCGAGGCTGATAACCTATCGCCAAGTGGAAAGCAACCAAAATCTATTCTCGATGACCTCAATTGTTCCCTTCAACAAGAGAGCCTTACTTCCACTAGGAGCGACTCTCTTTGAAAGGAACTGCCATGATTAACATCTGGTTTATTGTGAAGTTGATACCCTTCCATCAACTGGCAAGCAATAGAGGTCATGTCCATCACCTGTACGACTTACAATGCTTACAGGAGGAGAAAGTCCTCCCCGCAAAGAAGCTCGTCTCGTCGATCTTAATTATTCCCTTCAATAAGAGATTCTTTATCTCCACTAGGAGCGATTCTCTTTGAAAGAAACTTCCGTGATTAACATCCAGTTTCTCGTGAAGATGATAACCTTCCGTTAATCATCGACCTAGGGGCATCTGATCCATAGGCTTGATCAGACATATGCCCCTTTTCCGAGTCGCTATAATGACGACTTCCTGAAGTAAATATAAGAGGGTTATTGTAACCTCGCGAGGCATTCTCTAGATGCTTTCTTAGAAGCAGAACAGCCTCGCTTACCCCGGTCTGCTGAAGTGTGTTGATGAGACACCGACTTTGATAGCAGACCACTAGAAGCTTTCTTGTAGCCTGCTCATATAGCAACGTAAGCTTGTTGTCAAATAGTATATTTCCGGTAACCGGAGCGACTCAGAGAGAGCTATTCACCTGTTCAACTATAAGTGATGATGACGCAAGGGCAGCATCACGTCTTACCAACTCCAAATTCCAATGTCCGTGAGGAGTTGTACGTGTCATACATGACTGCCCTGGGAAAAACTCTTAGCGAGGAGCCACATCCTCATATTCCTTTCCATTGAGATGTTGTGCCATAACTCTGGTAAGGTGATCTGCTTAGGACATTGAGTCCAGATTTACTATTTTGAATGAAATAGCACATTTCATTATTTCCGAGCATATATTAAATGATGCAGGTAGGGACATATCTTCATCCCCAGCCTGCTCATCTACACGTAAACTTATATTTAGATGGAACAATATTCTAAGAGCTTAAGACTGAAATTTCATAGTCTTAAAGTGGGTTCTGTGAAGGATGGAGACTCACACTCCGTAGCCCTCTCACCATCCAAATGTTCCATCAGCAAGTATGGTTAACTCCATCTGACTGAACGGATGACTGGATCAACGCAGCACCATCCGACAGCTCACCATTGGAGTCTGTTAAATGGTAGTACCAGCAACTACTGCAATGCAGCAATACGCAAAGCAATCTGCGACAGCCGGTCCGTGACCAAGGCTAGCAGACCAATTACAATACACTTGTTACCATAAGCTGCTCACAGGACTGAGATCTGGCCCCAGATCCTCGACACATGTCCTGTATAAAAAAGCTTCAAACGACTAGCTGTCAACCCGAACCTGCGAAGTTAGATAGCTACTCTGCGGTCAACATGCTTCATTAATGAAGTAAGGGAAGATGCCATAGCTGCCACCAAATCTGGCTGCAGTGGGGAAGGAGAGTCACAAACTGCAAGCTTGAACGGGTGTCCCAACTCACTAAAGTTTCTCGAACCCAAAACAGTCAACCCTGACTGCTTGTGGCCTGCTCCAGACCTCGCCGAGCTCTCCGTTAGAAACTTGTAGGCATCTATCCCTTAACGTGCATATCCATGGAAGAAGAGGAAGCCGTAACAACAGCCGACCCCGGCTGAAGAAGCATTCCGACTCGTCACATAGGATGGATGCTCCGCCTCATTGAAGTTTCTTACAACACAAAACAGTTATCCCTGACTGTTAATGATAAAAAAACGCTCTGAACTCGCGATCTGTCCCCAGATCTAGCAGAGTATCCCACATAGAAACTTCTAGGCTTAATCCTCTTTCGTGCGCTTTCATGTAAGTAGAAGAAGCCATAACTGCCGCCGAACCTGGCTGCAGTGTGGAAGGAACGTTTCGATGCATGTTCCGACTCAATATTGTTTCTCACAATGGACACAGTCGACCCCGACTGTTAACAGGATGGAGAGGGTTCTCCCAAACGGAGATCTGACCCCGGAGAGAAAGTGCTGGCTTCTTCTACATGCACAATTGACCGGACTGACCCAGCACCATCTGACAGCTCACCACTGGAGTCTGCAGGATGCTGCTCTTGCATTTGCTGGGATGCTGCTAATAGCTGCGCAAACTGTGACAGCAAGTCCATTCCCGAGGCTTGAGGAGCAGTAGTCTTCTGTTTTTTCATGCTTGCTGCTCCTGGGATGAAGATCCGGAGATAGATCTCTTCTCCGAAAGTCCCATTGATCGATGCCTTGGATCACTAGCTATGGGAAGAATGGCTCCATCTTTGTGCAGCTGACTGTATATCTGAAGCCGGGTAGCTAGCCTGCGGTCGTGTGTGCTTTAATAACGTAGCAGAGGAAGCTGTGACTGAAGCTGACCCCGGCTGCAGACTAGACGGAGAGTCCAGAGTGGCGGGTGGACGTATGCTCCGGCTCGTGCAAGTTTCTCATAACAACATTTGGCCCCAAATGTTGTTGGGTTGGAGAGGGACCACTCCCGCTCACGTTCTCATCGGACCTCACCGAGCCTCCCAACAAGAAAACTTGATTTCGGCTTGTGAAGCGTAGCAGAGGAAGCCTTGACTGAAGCAGACCCTGGCAGCAGACCAGACAGAGTGTCCCGAGCAGTGGGTGTACGTATGCTCCAGCTCGTGAAAGTTTCTCATTTGGGGCCAAATGTTGTTAGGTTAGAGAGGGGCCTCTCCGCTCTCTCACAGTCTATTAGACCTCACCGAGCCTCCCAATAAGAAACTTGCTGATTTCCTCCCTATTTCCGTAGTCGCTGGGTTAGCTTTTTATATTTAAATTCTCGCTCTACTCATATCTACACTTCCTTCGACCGCAACGGACTTACCCGGTGTCACGGCTCCAACGGACGGAGTAACTGCTTCACCAGTCGAGCTAGCTGCTTGCAAGAGATTAAGAACACTAACTAGAGGCCTTATCCCTTATCATGAGCACTGCAGCTAGCTGTATTCGCTCAATAGAGCACGCCCAAGGTTGCAGACTTTTGAAGGGTGTCACAATATCATCACCATGTTTATGTTCCTGTGAAATAGAAACTGAAAAAATGAATTAAAACGCGGTGCAAGGTCCGGTCTATGAACTTCGCCGCCAACAACATACCGCGACACTCGTCTCCAACGTTAATCCTCCCAGTGTACACAAGTAGGACAAGAATCTGCAGGAGTGCATCGACTGAAGTTGATATCACTCCTACAAACTCCACAACAAAATATATAATTAAGATACATGAATAATAGCAATCAAAATTAAATTCAAAATATTTTTAGAAAATTTTTTGAAAAAATGTCTAAGTTCCCAAAGGGAACATTATGAGCCCAAGGGCATCCCGACAGAGCCTAAGTGTGGACAAAATCCAAATCTTTTGAGCTACACTACCAGAATAATAATCAATGTATCCTACAGTAATTCTACAGTGATATAATATAAAATACTACATATAAATGAGGATATTGTCAATGGAAACAGCGTCAGTAAAAAAAAAAAATAGAAACAAGACATCATGCACAAAAAGGCCCAATGTCATTAACCAATTTAAATGCTACCAGATGCAAAGCTAGATCTTCATGCGAAGAAAAAACTATACATCGAATAGAAGATGCAAGACTAAACGACCTAACACCCCTAGGGTGAGGACGTAACCATGGGATAAACAGAATAAACATTCTGTAATACACGTTAAACTCTTAAGAAATTTAATAAAAAATTTCAATAAAAAATAGCCAAAAAGCTTAAGAGTTTAACAGGAAGGGTTCATGGAAGGCTAGGGAAGGAATACTTAACACACGGTGGATTAATCATTAGCAAAAATGATGATGTCACAGCACAGGTGTCAGAACATTGTTATTGACTTTAGGGCCAAACAAAGAATGATGTTGGTGCCAGTTCCGGTCACTTCCTCATGGCTGCGCATGCATGGAGGGTAAAAGTATGGAGGACTAGATAGGACTTTTAATTTTCGGTTTTGCAAGCAAATTTTGGTGCGAAAGGTTTTCAGGTTTTGGGCTCGGGCAGCCATTACGGTTGACCGATCGCAACCAAAAGGGGATGCTCTCAGCTAGACATGATCTCAAACCTGCATATGAAAGTTTGTGACGATCGGATAAGAACTACAGGTGTTGCCTGTGCTAAAGGAAAATGTGAACAGACTGACAGACTAACAGACTTCCGCACGCGTGACGGCAATAGCTTATCTTGACTTTGTCAAGTTAAGCTAATGATCTTATTTATAATCAGAAAGAAAAAGGTGACTAACCTTATGCATTGCAGAAACATTATTACTAAGCTAACACACACTGACCAACCATATGCATTTCAAAGGATTAGTTGACAGGCTGCCATATCATGCACTACATGAAAATATACACTGACAAAAACTGTAAAAATGCACAGGATTAGTTGGTTACATGTTATTTGGGGTACAGGATTCAAGGAGCTAACGAAAGTACTTTTACTGGATTGTGGAATTTTTTTTTTTAAAGAAAATTCCAAAAATGAAAACATTCGATTTTCAATGAATAGCTTGTCACAAGAAAAATTAAAGTGTCAATGACACTGTAGCTTAACTTATCTGTGTGTTGTGTTTGATGAATAGGATAATGTTCAATGTTTATGAAAGGATTATAAAATAAGACAAGAATTGTGATAATTGGGAATATGTTAATTTCTGTTCCTTGTATGCTATGTTTTTAATAAAAATAATATGAGGTGTAGACTGTACTAAAGAACTGAGGGGTGGGTTAACGGGGCCATCACAGTTAATGTATGTGGACCTCACAGTTAACGTATGTCAACAAAAGTTACCAAGTTACAGTGAAATTATTCCAAAACGAGTCATCCTATCAAGTTACAATGAAATCCCTTCATAAATATGGCCTGTAGACTGTGCTAAAGGTTTTCAGGCTTCAGGCATGTGCAGCCATCACGGTTGACCGATTGCAACTAAAAGGGGTCGTCTTCATCTCCACATTATACTGAGTCATTCTACCAAGTTATAATGAAATCCCTTCACAAATACGCCCTGTAGTCTGTACTAAAGTTTTTCGAGTTTTGGGCTCGGGCAGCCATCACAGCTGAATGATCGTGACCAAAAGGGGACGTTCTCATCTAGACATTATTTGGAGTCATCCTACCAAGTTACAATGAAATCCCTTCATAAATTGGACTTGTAGACTGTGCTAAAGGTTTTTGGGCTTCGGGCCCCTGTAGCCGCCACAGTGGACCAATCATGACCAAAAGGGGATGTCATCATCTAGGCATCATAAGGAGTCAACCTAACAAGTTACAATGAAATCCCTCCATAAATATGACCTGTAGACTGTGCTAAAGGGGTTCGGGTTTTGGGCTCGGGCAGTTGTCATGGTTGACAGATCGCAACCAAATGGGGAAGTTCTCATCTAGACATCAAACGGAGTCATCCTACCAAGTTACAATGAAATCCCTCCATCTTATATATGACCTGTAGACTGTTATAAAAGTTTTTGGGTTTCGAGCTTGGGCAGCCATCACGGTTGACAGATCATGACCAAAAGGGGACGTTCTCATCTAGACATTATACAGAGGCATCCTTCCAAATTACAATGAAATCCCTTCATAAATACGACCTGTAGACTGTGTTAATGGTTTTGAGGTTTTGGGCTTGGGCAGCCATACCAGTTGACCGATGGCGACCAAAAGGGGACGTTCAAATCTAGACATGATCCCAAACCTGCATATGAAATTTTGTGACGATCAGCCAAGAACTACGGGGTGTAGCCTGTGCTAAAGGAAAATGTGAACAGACTCACACAGACTAACAGATTTCCGCATGTGTGATGGCAATAGCTTATCTTGACTTTGTCAAGTTAAGCTAAAAATTAAAGTGTCAATGACACTGTAGCTTAACTTGTCTGTATGTTGTGTTTGATGAAAAGGATAATGTTCAATGTTTATGAGAGGATTATGAAATAAGACAAGAATTGTGATAATTGGGAATATGTTAATTTCTGTTCCTTGTATGCTATGTATTTAATAAAAAATAATATGAGGTGTAGACTGTACTAAAGAACTGAGGGGCGGGTTAATGCGGCTTCACAGTTAATGTATGTGGCCCTCACAGTTAACGTCTGTCAACGAAAGTTACCAAGTTACAGCGAAATTATTCCAAAACGAGTCATCCTATCAAGTTACAATGAAATCCCTTCATAAATATGGCCTGTAGACTGTGCTAAAGGTTTTCGCGCTTCAAGCCTGTGTAGCCATCATGATTGACCAATTGCAACTAAAAGGGGACATCCTCATCTCCGCATTATACTGAGTCATTCTACCAAGTTACAATAAAAATCCCTTCACAAATATGCCTTGTAGTCAGTACTCAAGTTTTTCGGGTTTTGGGCACGGGCAGCCAGCATGGTTGAATGATCGCGACCAAAAGGGGATGTTCTCATCTGGGCATTATCTGGAGTGATCCTACAAAGTTACAATGAAATCCCTTCATAAATATGACCTGTAGACTGTGCTAAAGGTTTTTGGGCTTTGGGCTCCCGTAGCCGTCACAGCTGACCAATCACAACCAAGAGGGGAGGTCATCATCTAGGCAGTATATGGAGTCAACCTAACAAGTTGCAATGAAATCCTTCGATAAATACGACCTATAGACTATGCTAAAGGTTCTTGGGTTTTGGGCTCTGGCAGCCATCACGGCTGAATGGTTGCGACCAAAAGGGGACGTTCTCATCTAGACATTATTTGGAGTCATCCTACCAAGTTACAATGAAATCCCTTCATAAATATAACCTGTAGACAGTGCTAAAGGTTTTCGGACTTCGGGCCCTGTAGCCGTCACAGTTGATCAATCGCGTCCAAAAGGGGACGTTCTCATCTAGACATTATATGAAGTCAACATACCAAGTTACAATGAAATCCCTCCATAAATATGACCTGTAGACTGCGCTAAAGTGATGATCAGACAAGAACTACAGGGTGTAGCCTGTGCTAAAGGAAAATGTGAACAGACTCACAGACTAACAGACTTCTGCACGTGTGATGGCAATAGCTTATCTTGTCTCTGTCAAGTTAAGCTAAAAATCTGATCAATGGTTTGATTTGAAAAAGTGACATTCTCACTTATGTTTAGTGGAGAACAGTATGTAGTGTCAAGTGATGTCATCTATGTAATTTACAGGTTTTTTTTTAAATATTTGGGTAGTTATCTGGAATATAGTAGAAGGTAGAGGAGTTGAAAAAACAGATACCTGTGTAATTGTGTAGCAACTTCTGTTATGAATTCATCAGGAGAGTCCTCGAAAGATTTTTCCTGTCTTAACACCTCTTCTATTTCCTGCAGTGTCATAAACTCTAGTTCAGCAGTTTGTTTTCTTTTTGATGATCCCTGAGTATCAAAATCATCATCAGAATGGTCATCAGCTTCTCGAGCTCTGCCTTTCTTCTTTGTTGATTTAGTCTTTATCTCTCGGCCTTGCAACCCTCCTCCACTCTTTGTACTACCACTCCCTGCTGAAATTTTGAAATAGAAAAAAAATTATTAGTTACCAAAACTTTTCAAAATTTTAACCAAGAGCATTTTCCTCACCATGTATATTTTTTCGATAGAGTAGAACCTGTTAACTGATTAGCCATCATTTGAAAAAAAGTACAACTAATAGAAATTAACCCCCAAGTCCCCATATGGCCACTTTTATATTGCTTTGAAAAAGTTGTCCCCAAGTATCCTTTTCCTTGAGAATGCAACCGGTAGGCCACAATTATCTTGGCAATGTTTTTACATCATTATGATCTGCCTGTACAGGCAGCTAACAGTGATATAGAAATACTGTTAAAGTCTGCTGTGTACATGCATATACAGAAGTAATTACTGTAAAAATTACTTTGAGGCTTCAAGGGATGGTTACACATCAGTCAGTTTTTTTTATTTAATGATAAAATGAGAGCTTAATCTATTATATGTCATTTGACAAAGTTTATTGAGCTCTGTCAAACTAGATATATTGAATTAAATGCTTCTGAGGAGAAAAAGGCTGCAAGCCAGGAAATAAGCAGACCGTCATCTGCAGAATGAGGTCCAGAGGGGGTGAATTTGGTGTTGCTACCCTACAGAGGAGGGTAGCATAACTAAATCTACCCTGTGTGAACCTCAGTCTGAATCAGGGTCTCAGGTCTAAACAGGAAGAGGTACTCAGATGATAAATTGGGTAATTCTAGCATCATCAAATTCACCCTATGGGGTTCTCATTCTGCAATCTGACAGATTGCTTATTCCCAGTCTTGAAAGGGTGTGCAAAACAAAAATGTGGAGTGATCTGTTTAACTTTCTGATGCATTACATTTTTTTAATTCAACTAGCTCAGATTCAATCTGTAACCCAAATGCACTAAACAGATCAATTTTGTACTGAAAGTATAATAGATGGTTTGGTGTTGGACAGTTATATGCAACTAATAGTTATACTATACCCAGAACACTGTTAATTGAGACCCATTATATTTGTTGCTTTGACAAAATAACTCATTACTTAGCAAACAGATTTCTGATCAAAATATTTTGATACTGGATTTGTCCTGCATTGGTTCTTGAGCAAGACAATTCAAATAACTGCTCTACTACTGGGAGCATAAAATTAGTGAACATTTCATTGACCAGCATACTGAAAATACACATAAGTGATGAATCAAATAGCAGTTTAAATATGGGTTTAAATATTTGTTAAGAGTATCTGCATATTATTGAAATACTCAGTCCATTTAATTTGCATGGATCAGGTTGCATCATCATGTGTGAGTATGATGAGGCCTCCAGAGCTAAAATTAATTCCTTGCAGGCTGCTGGCAGTTATTCCTGCCCAGGACACAAAATCACTTGCCACTCAAATAAGTGTAATTTGGGCACACTTAATCAAATTTCACCCAGTGAATTGAATGAAATTTTTTACCAATGATTTCTTGAGTTAAATTAAGATGAATTCTTCATCAATTCTAGTCATGGCTGCTCAACAGTGATAATTTTTAACAGCCAACTATTGTAGCTAAATTTGCTTGAACAAAACGACTGTAAACTCAATGTTTCTACAAAGTCACGTCTATATTATTGGTCGCATGCATGTGGAAGGGAGCACTTGGTCATTGCTCTACTGTTATTTTATGACAAATTGGAGCATATTCAGCTACTTGATTTCTTCTCCGTTGGCTAGTGGCCAAAACAGTTGTGTTGAAATCTGCTGCATTAAAATGGAAGGGAAACTTGCAACTGCTTGCTTGCTCTCTTACATGTATACATAATATTAGAATATTGATATCTACAAACCTTTCAACACTTGTACATACGCATTCAACAAAAAGTACATTGATTTAAGAAATAACTGGACTGGGGGTTCTGTTTATGTTTGTTTATTGGGGTTCAACACCACTTTCAACTGCAATGTTGATAACATGGAAGACAGATCTCTGGAGGAAGTTTTGTTGAAAGTGTAAGGCTTCAGTTAATGAAAAAAAACACATTTGTTGAACACATATATCTTCTCACAAACCTTAGGAAGAAATGATCAAAAGATATACTTTTGAAATGTGAAAAAGAATAATTCTCTGCATTTTCTTTTATTCAAAACACAACTTCTTCAACTTCATAGTTTAGGCCCCACAAAGTAGATCTTCTGTTTCTCGGGTCATTTTTTGTAAAATTGCATGTGAGTGAGCAGTTATTTTATTTTTTATTTTTGTAATTATATCTTTACCACCATTCATATTCTTGGTTTGTTTTATGTTTTAGGCCTCATAATCTATAGAATAGCATGGGTGGTGGTGTATTTCATCCCTTGAGTGCAAAAAGGCTTTCCAATGCAGAAGCATTGCAAAGCCTTGTTGCACTCAAGGGACAAATTTATCAATTTCATTAACTTAGGTAAAATATCAGACAAAAGCCTTTTAATTTTTATTTTTAAACCCCCACCTAGCAGGGGTATATAGGATTCCTCGTGTCCTTCAGTCCATCTGTCCGTCAGTTCTTCCATCGCGAAATTGTTTAATGGAGGGTACCGTCATGCTGTAATCAACTCCTCCCCCACTTTTCAATTCACATAGTTGAAACTTCAGAATATGATCATACACACAATGAAGATGTGCAATATGTATAAAGTCTTGTGAAAATATTGTTTCTCCACAGTTATTTCCCTTTCTTGATTTTTAACTTAGATTTTTTAACATTCTTCTGTTTTCATTTGGGATATATTGTTGGAAGAGGGTTCAGTTGGGTCGAAGAGCGGGGGTATCTTTATGTGTCATCAGCAGATGACACACGCTCTCTAGTTTTAAGTTTGCATTGGTTATAAAAAGAGAGCATGGAACAACCAAAATGACCATGTAGGAGGGCCTGAGAAACAGATTTTTAACTTTTTTTAGGACTTAGAGCTAAAAATGTTCATTGCAATGAAAATTAAAATCTGTCCTCAGAAAAAATCTAAATTCTCAACAACAACAAAAATTATTGGGATAGCCATTTGCAGCATTGCAGACTTATTCAATTGCTGTAATCAGCTCTTACCTGCTGCTTTTTTCCTCCTTTGTTCCTTATTGTCTTCCCGGCTGTCTTTACTTTCCAACTTACTAGCACTACCACTGGGAACTGAGGACAAGACAGATGGATTAGTTTTTGCCACCTGTTAAAAGTAAAAATTAAAATCAAACAATAAAATCATAAATGACAAAAAAATGTTTACGGTGGTTAAGTGATATGCTTAATACATTATTTATTTTAGATGAAGATGAATTTATGCAATATCGGGGCTGGAAATTTTCATTTGCCTGCAAAAACTCATGCAGTGCAAGAAAATTTCACATTCAGTCAAGAGAAAAATTACAATATCAATACCAGCGATGCCTTTTTTTTCTTTTGATGTAAAATGTTCAAACCCAAACATCTTGGATTTATTTAGGTCACAAACTCTCTTCAACATCTTCGTCCTGGTTAATGTGCTTATCATCTATTCGCATGGCAGAAAAGAATTGTTATTCCATTTCATGCAAAAAATTCTTAAGTAAATGGATCTCTTCAAGGGTCTCAAGGACCAACCCAAATTCTGGGATGAAATTCAAGGAGTTTTAAAAGAGTATTTTGGAAAGTTAAAAAATTTATTGTAATTTATATATTTTTTATACTTACCAATGTCCCAGACTTAGCTGGTGCTAACTCTTAAATATTTAGGGCCAAACACAAATTTTACCCCCAATCCCCAAAATTTGCATCAAAAACCGAAATTACATGTCCTATATGGTCCTCCATACTTTTACTCCACTGCGCATGCACAGTGTCAAGGAGGTCTCGAAATTGGCACAATTATCATTCTTACAACCAGTGCCTGGTAAGCGTTATGTACTCAGCGGGGAGGTATGAGTTCCCAACTCATGGGAGGCCCATCCCCGTCTGGGTCATTGGTAAGTATAAAAAATATATAAATTACTATAAATTTTTTTACATTTTTATGCTGTACCAATAACCCAGACTTAGCGGAATAGTAAAAAGGTTGGAGGGCCTAAGACATAAGGAAGATCCAATAGGCTCAACTACATATAAAAGAATTATCCCCTCATGGAAAGGAGAAATAGGCTTTACATGTATCTTTCTTACTTGCATCAAAAAAAACAGAAAGACACAACACCATTCTGTAACTGAGCACAATAACATCAATGATCTCTATTAACCTTCAGTATAACCCGTTATGCTAATTATTTTTAAAGGAAAGGCAATACATAAAGGAAGTCCAGAGAAATGAGACTCTTTATACTCATTAAAAGTGTCTGAGGATTGTATATTAACGCCTGTATGACACATGACATATACAAATTCTTCACACCGAGGTACACTTTAAAAATATTACATGGATGAGTAAACATTAGCTTTACACTTTAAAACCATCCCCACCCTTCCTCTTGCCCTGGATCAAATACTCCAGAGCGAAGAGGGCAGCAGGACAGAGACACTGCCGGAACAGAAAGGCTACATAACTATAGTTGCAACTGTTTAGTGGACGACATTCTGAGCAACAGATAACGGACCTAAACAATGCAGATCTCCAGAAATGGACTCAATATTTCTAAGATAAAAATTCGTGAAAGTGGAAGGCTGAGACCAATATGCAGCCTTCATTTGATCTGTAATAGCAACACTATTAGCGTAAGCCCAAGATGTAGATAGAACTCTTACTTCATGAGCTGAAATCTTAAGCACAGACTGCTGAGTTGAAGATAATTTATCATAAGCAGTACGGATAGTTAACTGAATCCATCTAGCAATAGAATGGACCGAAATGTGGAGGAAGCTTCCACGGCTTGTCCCACAACAGACACCTCAGAAGATTAATCCAAGGTCTCTGTGGAGATAGAGATGCTACCAACAGAATTTTGCATTGAGATTGTTTTAACTTGAGCAATATCTGCTGAATCAACGGCGCTGGAGGATACGCATATCCTATCATTCCGTCTCATGAGATCGATAGAGCGTCTACTGCAAACGCTCGAGGATCCGGACATGGTGACACATACGTCTGAAACTGATTGTTGAGATGCGTCGCAAATAAGTCTATCATTGGCCGCTCTCATTGGTAGCAAATCTGATTGAATACTCGTTTGTTGAGAGTCCATTCTGACGGCAACAAGCGACCCCTCCATGAGAGGGAGTCCGCTAATACGTTCAGATGACCCGGAATATGACAGACCGATAGAAGAACTTGATGTTCTAGTACAAACAGAAGGATTCATTCCGTTAACTTGAATAACAGAATGGAATGAGTGCCTCCCTGGTTCTGAATATATGCTATTACTGTCGTATTGTCGTACAGAATTTGCACGTGAACATTCTGAATAACGTACATCCAATGACATAGCTCAAGCCAAATTGACATCATTTCTTTGATGTTTATGTGCTTGATTAGGAACTGCGGATCCCGAAGACCCTGGCACTTCAAATCCGTTGGGCTCAATGTTGCGCCCCATCCTGTTTGACTGGCATCTGTCATAATTGTAAAACTCGGATCCGGCAATTGCAGTGGAACTCCCTGAGTTAACTACTGAATATCTGCCCAAGTCTGAATCTCTTGTTTCACTTGATTTGACAAGAGGATGTCCGTATCAAGCGAATGAATCTTCATCCTCCAATTCTGGGTCAGAAAAATTTGGAGAGGATGAGTGCGTAGCTGCCCCATCAGAATAAAATCCACGGCAGCTCCTCACAAAGCTATCAGTCTCATGAATTCTCTCGCTGTAACTTTGTCTGAGTGAAGACAATAGCAAGCGTAACAACTGATTAATTTCACTCTAGTTGCCGGCAGACGAACGAGATTGTTGTGCGTCTCGAAGCTCATCCCCAGGTGGGTGAATGACTTGGACGGCACCAGATCCGACTTCTCCTCGTTTACTTATGAAACCGAGACGTCGGAGCAATAGAAGCAGATTTTGCACATCGTTCTGAAGCGTTAACTCGTTGCCGTACCTCTGAAGAATGTCGTCCAGGTAGGCCGACGTTACCGCAGACGAATGAGCTCGGAAATGAGTCATTACCAAGTTCATTATTTGAGTGAAAGCCCAGGGCCCTAGATTCAGACCGAAGCACATTGCTCGGAACTGAAACACGACTCCTAGGACGGTGAAGCGAAGATACTTTCTGAATGCCGGATGTACCATGACGTGAAAGTACACATCCTTGAGATCTATGCTCGTAGCATAGTCGTTCACACGAATGCTCACTCGGATGGTCTCCATATAGAATTTTGGAGCCACGATCAGCTTGTTTATCCAGCTCAGATCTATGACTGGACGGAACGAGCCATCTGGTTTCGGAACCAGAAAACGATGGCTGTAGAAACCTGGAGATTCCTGGTTTTCTACGACCTCTATCGTGTTCTTCCCCAGAAGAGACTGGACATCTGATAGAAGCGAGCCTCTTTCTGCGAAATTGACGGAAGCTGAGTCCATCTTGGACTTCGAGTTAACGGAGGTTTTCCTTTGAAGGACAGTTTTAGTCCTTCCGAAATCACTCCTCGAACCCAAGGGTTGTCTGTAATCGACTCCCAATTGGTTGAGAAACTCAACAGACTTCCGTGCACTGGAACACAATAGAGGTTTATACCATCACCTCCTGGACCTGCGAGGGTTGCGGAAGGAAAAACCACGTCCTCCACGGCCGGCACTACGGCCCCTACCCGAGTAGCTACCCTGACAGTCTCTAGAGTAAGACCTAGAGGATGCATAGGAACCTCTATAGGAACTTCCCTTGGACGTATTCGCCCCAGAAGTGCCTGTCCTACTCTTCTCCGCTGAATCCGACTTTATAGAAGCAGATTTAAATAGCAGAGAGTCTGAAGCTTTCTTAGTTATCTGATCATAGACTGCAGAAAGCTTGCCGTCGAAGAGAAGCTCTCCGGAGTCGGAGCGACTCTGAGAGAGTTTTTCACCTTACTATCCACATGCGTGGATGTAGCCAGGGCCGCGTCACGTGTAACCAACTCTAGATTTGCCACTGAAAGGGCGGAGTTATACGTGGAGAATGCTATGGCCCTCAAAAGAGCTCTTAAGGAGGTTTGTACATCCTGGAATTCTTTTCCTTGAGACGTAATGATAACGCTCTGGTAAGGTAAACTGCATACGATAATGCATCTAAACTAGCTCTGTTAGACAATATTGTCGTTTCCAATGTCATGGTTGGAATTGACATAGACAACGGTATAGACAATTCTAGGTCTTCGGCCTGGTCGTCTAGACGCAGAGGAACTCTCAGAATGCCCTGTCCTGCCGTTTCGAATTATTCCTTGAATTGATAAAAGACAGATGTAGAGCATTTGCCGATAAGAAACCCGACCTGCCTGTTTGGTAGCAAGTTTATATATAGAGTCATTCAATAGTTCAAATGTCCGTGAGACATTTCTGGACTGTGTCGGAAACTCAGGGACGATGTCCCTAAACCGATTAAAGAATTCTGTGTCCAGTGGCGCTATCAGTCTCTTATTCGGAAACGCAGCATGTTGGTTCGGAGGAACAACGTCAGAAAGATAAAGCCGGATGAACTCTACGGCAATTTATGTTGTTCCAAAAGGGAAAGATCCAACTCCTCCGTATCCCTTTCACCATCCTATCGGACCACTTGTAATTCTTGGTCGTCCATGCCTGCACCTGCAGCGGAACGTACCAACCCAGGTTCCTCAGATAATACCTAATCCGACAGAATTTCTGTCGGTTGCTGGGGTGCTGCGATAATTTGTGCTATCTGCGATAGCATGTCCATAACGGAGGCCTGTGGAGCTGCGGTCTTACAAGATTTAGCTGCTGGAAGCTCCTAGGACGTTGACTCCTGGATACTTCTTTATGCGAACGTCCGGAGTATGAAGGCCTCGTATCCTTGGCTACCGGATGGCGTGACCTGGTCGCCGTGGAATTCCTGGTCAGCGAGGTTGGCTGGATATCAGTGGTCACATAGCCAAGGTGCAGTCGTGTGTGCTGCCGTGAGGATGAGGAAGCCAATAGAGCAGTCTCTCCGGACTGTCTATATAATGGAGTAACCCGAGCAGTGGACGTATGCGGTATGTGAGAGGGACCTCTCTCGCTCGCAGCTCGGATGGACCTGGACGAGCTAGGAACCGGACTAATAGGCTTCCTCCATACCATCCTTGTATCCGTCGTCACTGGGTGTGCACGTAGTATTTTTATAGTGCTCGCATCACCCAAATCTCCTTCTTGGACCGCAATGGATGAACCTGGCTGCCGAGCCATTCGATGAATGGTTGCTACACAGGGCGAGTTAGCGGACGCCAAAGCCGTCGATCCTACTTGGGACCTCTTAGGCAATTGACGTATCTGCATGAGCACTTTTGCCGCTAGCTCTTCATTTGACTGTGACGACGGAAGCACACAGGCATCACGGAACATTACCTTCCTCCTGTTCCTCAATGAGGCTTGTGGAGCCGCGGTCTTACGTAAATAGCCGCTGGAAGCTCCAGGGACATTCATTCCTGCATTTACATCATATGCGAACGTCCCAACTGGAAAGGCCTCGTGTCCTTGGCTAGCGGATGGAGTGACCTGGTTGACGTGGATTCTCTGGTCGGCGAAGCAGGAGCTCCAGGGACGTTCATTCCTGCATTTATATAATATGCGAACGTCCCCTGGAAATCTGTGGTCACATAGCCAAGATGCGGTCGTGTGTGCTGACATGAGGATGAGTAAGCCAACAGAACAGCCACGTCGGACTGTCTATGCGATGGAGCATCCCGAGCAGGAGAAGTGGACGTATGCTGACTAACAAACGAACATACAACAACATCGCGGCGCAGATGTTGTTGTAAGAGAGAGGGGGCCTCTCTCGCTCACGGTCCAGATAGAGCTGGATGAGCTAGCTACCGGACTGACAGGCTTACTCCATACTATCCTCGGATCCGTCGTTGCTGGGTGTGCACGTTCGATGTTTATAGTGCTCACATTACCCAAACTGCTTCCCTGGACCGCAAAGGACGAACCCGGCTGCCGAGCCATTCGATGAATGGTCGCCACACCGGGCGGACTAGCAGACGATCAATGCCTCCGATCCTACTAGGGACCTCTTCGGCAATTGTCGTATTTCCATGAGCACTTAGCTGCTAGCCCTAATACTGCAACGACAGAGACACACTTGTTGAAGACATCACGGAAACATCACCCTGTTCTTGTTCTTCTCAAAAAGAGACTGATAAACTAGAGTGACCTTGCAGAGAGAGGACCGGAATGGACCCCTCACCACTAACAATATACCGTGACACAGGTCTCCAACATTGTCATTCCAATTAGCACACACTGAGCAAGAATTAGTGCGAGTACACTGACTACAAGAAACACAATGAACAATATTTTTTCATCTTGAAAAAATATAAACAGTCATAATACTCGCACAAACCCTTGAAACAAAGATACATAATATAATATAATCCATTATAACATTTCGAAAAAATAATTTGAAAAAAAAAAAAATTTGGAAAAATTTTCAAAAGAGCCCAAGTTCCCAATGGGAACAATGAGCCCAAATGGATCCCAAAAAAGCCTAAGTGTTGACAAAATTTTTAAAACTTTTTAAAAATTAATGCAACACTTCCGGACAATATTAATGTATCATGAGCAGAACTAATAGAAGACAAGTAATCACCATCAGAAGGGCCCGTTGTCCACATAAGCATTAAGCAAAAGTGAACAGAAACTGGAAACATGACTCCAGGCACTGAAAACATGGCCCAAAATCAGTAGCCAATTTAAACACTACTCAATGTAAAACAGAGGCTTCCAGAGAAGAAACTGCAGTACATCAGATGGTAGATGCAGAAAACAAGGCCAAAAAACCCAAGGGTGAGGACGTAAACATGGGGAAAAAACAGAATAATCATTCTGTTACATCATTTAAACTGAGATTTACAAGCACAAATATCAGTGACATGTTACTGATTTTAGGGCCAAACAAAGAATGATAATTGCGCCAATTTGAGACCTTGACACTGCGCATGCGCAGTGGAGTAAAAGTATGGAGGACCATATAGGACATGTAATTTTCAGTTTTTTATGCAAATTTTGGGGATTGGGGGGTAAAATTTGTGTTAAGCCCTAGATATTTAAGAGTTAGCACCAGCTAAGTCTGGGTCATTGGTACAGTATAAAAATATTATAAATTCAAAGTAATTTGTATATTTTTTATACTTACCAATGGCCCAGACTAGCTAGTGCTAACTCAAAAATTAATCCAGGGCCAAACACAAATTTTGCCCCCCAATCCCCAAAATTTGCATGCAAAACCGAAAATTTCATGTCCTATCAGGTCCTCCATACTTTTGCGAACTGCGCATGTGCAGTATCCAGGAAGACACCAAATATTTTTATACAACAACCAATGGCCCAGACTAGCTGAATCGTAAAAAGGCTGGAGGGCCTAGGACAAAGAGGAAAATCCAATTACTCAATCACTTCATAAAGGATTTGTCTTACAGGAGAATAGGAGAGAAAGGAATTATATATGTCTTTCTCATTTGCAAGAAACGAGAAAGACATAACACCCACAATGTAATTGAGTATTACATATTATATAATTCTCCATTTAATGCCAGCATAACCCATTATGCTAATTCGGTGAAGGGAAGCCAATATATAAAGACAACCCAGAGAATGAGACTCTTTATTTTATACTCATTTAAAAGTGTCCGAGGATTGTATATTAATGCCCGTTTGACACGTGACATATACAAATGCTTCACAGTGAGCTACACTTTAAAAACAATACATAAATGAGACATATTATTTACTTCACACCGAGCTACACAATAAAACCTTCCCAGCACCAACTCAGGACTACTGACACCGGAGGAGGTCTTCCCTTGCTTTTCACTATAAAGCCAGATGATCATAAGGGAAAAAACCGTCCCCCCCCCCCTTTCCTCTTGTTCTGAGGTACATGACCAAAGAACAAAGAGAGCAGCAGAACAGCGTCACTGCTGGAACGGGTTGCCTAAATAACTATAGATGTAATCATTTTAGCAGACGGCATTCTGAGGAGGACCTAAACATCTAAGATCACCGGAGATGGACTCTAAATTTCTATGGTAAAACTTGGTAAACTTAGAAGGCTGAGTCCAGTATGCAGCTTTCATGAAATCAGTAATGGCCATACTGTTAGAATAAGTCCAAGAAGTGGACAGCGCTCTAACTTCATGCGCTGATATCTGATTTACAGAACGCTGATCCGAAGATAGACTTTTATAGGCAATGCATATTGCCAACTAAATCCATCCAGCAATAGAATGAAGAGAAATACCTCTTCTGTTAGGAATCAATGAAAGAAAGAAGCATTTTCTTCCTTTTCTTATAAATTCTGATCGGTGTTTATATATGTGCATAGCCTTGACTGGACACAGCAAAGGTCTACGGTTGTCTGTAGATGGCAGAGCCTTAATGGTAATAGGCTCAGGCCATTTATCTGGAGCCTGATTCTTAGCTAAAAATCCCACTTCTGTAGTTAAAGTAATGGTTTTTCCAACCCTACGGTAGTGAGACTTGTCAACAGATAAAGCATGAAGTTCACTAACTCTTCTAGCGGATGCAAAGGCTAAGAGAAATGCTGTTTTATAGGTCAAGAATTTGAACTCTACAATGTCCACGGCTCAAACGGAGCCCAAGAACACAAGCCAAATTCCACTAAGAATTAATCTAATGGTTCTAGGTATATTTATAGAGAAATTTCTAACCAGTTTGGATAATGAAGCATTAGACCCAATTGACAAGTTATCATGATGAGCGTAAGTGTCCGATAATACAGACCTGTAGCCCTTAATAGTGACGGGCTGCAGTTTGAGAACGTTTAGCAGGTAGACCAGAAAGTTGGCAATATCCGGTATGGATGGATCATAGACATTTATAGATTGATCCTTTCACCAACGGAAGAAAATCTTCCACTTTGCTGTGTAATTCAGCGAAGAGGAGGACCTCCTGCAGTTAAAAATTTTTTCCACTGCTCGTCCTGTAAATTGCTTGCTGTGCAAGAAGGACCGCACAATGGAAATACATGAAGGTGGAGACCTTCCGGGTTGTGATGCAGTGTGCGTGACTTCCCCTGATATAGAAGGTCCTCCCATGGAGGAAGCTTCTGGGGAACGTCCCATAACAGACACCTGAGAAGATTGATCCACGGTTTCTGTGATGATAGAGGTGCTACTAGCAGAATTTTGCAATGAGACTGTTTGATTTTTAACAGAATCTGCTGAATAAACGGAGTTGGAGGATACGCATATCCTATCATTCCGTCCCATGAGATTGACAGAGCGTCTACTGTGTACCCTCGATGGTCTGGACATGGCGACACATACGTCTGCAACTGATTGTTGTGGTGTGTCACGAACAAATCTATCATAGGTCGATCCCACTGGTAGCAAATCTGTCTGAATACCTGCTTGTTGAGTGTCCACTCCGATGGTAACAAGCGACCTTTCCAAGAGAGCGAGTCTGCTAGTATGTTCAGAAGACACGGTATATGACGGACCGATAGTTGAACATGATGATTCACAACATACAGAAGAATTTTTTCTGTGAGTTCGCATAACGGAATCGAATGAGTGCCTCCCTGGTTCCTGATATACGCTACTACTGTCGTGTTGTCCGACAATATCCGAACATGAGAGTCCGCTATAATGTGAATCCAATGTTGTAGCACTAACCATACTGACATCATCTCTTTGATGTTTATGTGTTTCTCTAGGAACCGAGGATCCCAAAGATCTTGACACTTTGAGTCTGTCAGGCTCAGGGTTGCAGCCAAACCCATTTGACTCGCATCCGTTATAATCGTGAAAGCCGGATCCAGCAGCTGCAGCGGAACGCCCTGAGTTAACCACTGAATAGCTGCCCAAATCTGGACCTTTTGTTTTACCAGGTCCGTTAAAACAATACTGGTCTCGAGCAAATGCGTCTTCACACTCCGGTTCTGGGTAAAGAATATCTGGAGGGGATGTGTGCGCAAGTGACCCATCGGAATAAGATCTGCAGCCTTTCCGCACAATCCCATCAGTCACATGAATTCCCTCGCTGTTAATGCATCTGAGTGTAGACAAAAGCGAGCATAACAATGGACAAATTTCACTCTGGGTAACGGCAAACAAACCAGATTGTTGTGAGTCTCAAAGCTCATCCCCAAGTGAATGAACGACTTGTACGGAGCTAGATCTGACTTCTTCTCGTTTACGATGAAGCCGAGACGTCAGAGAAAAAGAAGCAGACTCTGAACATCGTTCTGAAGAATAGTTTTGTTGCCGTATCTCTGAAGAATGTCGTCCAAGTAATCTGACGTTCTTGCAGACGAATGAGCTCATAAGTAAGACATTACCGAGTTCATTATTCGAGTGAAAGCTCGGGGCGCCAGGTTCAGACCGAAGCACTTTGCTCGGAACTGATACACTATCCCTTGAACAGCGAACCGTAGATACTTATTTATTTATTTATTTATTGGTGTTTAAGGTCACATACTTATGCACAATGGCTAATCGTGACCGTGACAGTTTTACGGGTGGAGGAAGCCGGAGTACCCGGAGAGAACCACCGAGCAACGACGAGCAGCTGTCAGCTCTCCAACATCGTAACTCTGAACTCTGCACCGCAGCACAGGCAGGGTTAGATTGGTTGAAGACATGCGCACCATCGACGTGCAGTACGCCTCAGTACACAGCGTCATCGTGCCCCCATGTAGGCAATCGGGGTGAAGTGTCTTGCCCAAGGACACAACGTGGTTGCCGCAGGTGGGATTCGAACCGAGGACCCCTCGGCTTGCAGCCTGCACCTCTACCAACTGAGCCACCGCGCCCCCCCGTAGATACTTTCTGAATGCCGAATGCACCAGGACATGAAAGTATGCATTCTTTAGATCTATGCTTGCTGCATAGTCGTTCACTCGAATGCTTGCCCTTACCAACCAAATGGTCTCCATATAGAACTTTGCAGCCACGATAAGCTTGTTTATCCAGCTCAAGTCTATTACCGGTCGGAACGAGCCGTCTGGCTTCGGTACGAGGAACAGGTGACTGTAAAATCCTAGAGAATTTTGATTCTTGACGACCTCTATTGCTTCCTTTGATAAAAGAGCCTGTAGCTCTGCTAGGAGAGACTCTCTTTTGCAAGGATTTGACGGAAGATTTGTCCACCGCGGACACCTTGTTAGTGGTGGTTTTGCTCGGAAAGATAGCCATAGGCTATCCGAAATTACACTTCTCACCCACTGGTCTTCCATAATTGTTATCCAGTCTGTTGCAAATCTTGATAACCTTCCGCCAACTGGCAAGCAATAGTCCTGACCATCACCTGCAGGACCTGCGAGGCTTACAGGAGGAGAAACCACGTCCCACTTGCAAAGAGCCTCGACCTGTCGGCTTAGGGGTGTCTGACCGGTAGTTTCGATCAGACCTACGCCCCTTTCCCGGGTTGCTGTATTGACGATCTCTAGAGTAATTATAGGAGGGTTTCCTATACCCTTGCGAGGAGTCCCTTTTTAACGATTTCTGTCTGGGACATCCTCCTTTACTCTTTTCTGCTGTAGCAGGCCGATTAGATGCCGACTTTAGAAGCAGAGAATTAGACGCTTTCTTTGTAGCTTGGTCATAAACCAATGAAAGCTTGTCGTCACAAATTGTGTATCCAGAGACCGGAGCAACCCGTAGAGAGTTTTTCACTTTGTCATCTATTAAAGATGACGATGCAAGGGCACCGTCACGTCTGATCAACGGCAAATTAGCCACTGTTAAGGCGGAGTTATACATGGTATACATAATTGCCCTGGAAAGAACTCTTAAAGAGGTATGAACGTCCTCAAATTCCTTCCCGTTGAGACGTTGCGCCATAGCTCTTGAAAGGTGATCTGCGTAAGACATAGCGTCCAAATTCGCTCTATTTGAAGAAATTGCTGTCTCAATTGTATCCGAGTGAATTGTGAATGATGCAAGCAAGGATAGCTCTAGATCCTCGGCCTGTTCATTCAAATGCAGAGGAACTCTCTGTACATCTTCCCCAACCATTTTAAATGAACGTGGTCCAACAAAAGGTAAATTTAAGGAAGATGATATCAAGAAACCGCCTTTCTTCTTCCCACTGGAGAGTTTGAATGAGGCCTGCGACACCTGTCTACACTGAACCAGAAAAGACAGGACCTCCTCCTTTGTCTGGACAAAGTCTGCATCCAATGATGCCTGCGGTTTCTTTCTAGTAGTCGCCGCATTCTGATTTTCAGGGTAGTATTGATGGATTAAATCCATCGCAACCATCTGCTGTTCCGAAAGGGAAGGGTAATCTTCTTCCGTATCCCTTTCACCATCCGAATGAATCAGTTGTGACTCTCGGTCTACCGACATTCAGTTAATCATGGTTCATCAGCACTACAGAGGAATGAAGTCCTGAAATTATTCATAACTTTAGTGTTCATCTCAGATGGTTATTATCATAGGTCTTCCTGGCTGCTTCCAATTCTATCAGCCATAGACAAGCACTGCAACTTCTAAGGGTTGTAATGTATGTCACTGCACCCCCCCCCCCCCCCACCCTCCAATAGAGCCCAAATATTAACCCAAGGACCCAATTTGAACAAACTTGAATCTGCACCACCCCCACCCCATCCCACCCCCTAGAAATGTAGTATACCAAATATGAAAGCATTTTGACTGGTGGATTTGAAAAAGGAAATTTTTAAAGAAATTTCCTCATATTGCACTAAGTTAAACTTTAGGCTCCAATAGGGAACCCAAATATTAACCCAGGAACTTGATTTGAACAAATCTGAATTCCCCCCCACCCTCCCCTCAGGAGATTTTGTACACCAAGTATGAAAGCATTCCAACTGGTGGATCTCAAGAAGACGATTTTTGAAAGAAATTTACACATATTGCACAAAGTTAAAATTTGGGCTCCCATCGGGAGCTCAAATATTAACCCAGAGACCCAATTTGAACAAATTTGAATCTGACCCCTTTAGAGATGTTGTATTCCAAATATCAAAAGATTCTAATTGATGGTTCTGGAAAAGATTGTTTTTCAATTTTGCAAAACAATTTATGGGTGTTATCAGAAAAATGCCCCTTGTGGTGCCCCCTGTGGCATGGCAACTTTATTTGAACAAACTTGAATTCACATATGATAAGGAACATGTATGTCAAATTTGATTGATGTGACACAGTGATTTATGAGTCGATAATGTAAAGTTCACGCTGGACGGATGAATGGATGGTGGATGGACAGACGACGGACAGAAAGTGATCACTTAAGTTCCGCCTGACTTTCAGTCAGGTGAGTTAAAAAAAAAAAATGAGTTCATATCATAAGAGTATAATTCTGATTTTGATTTTTTATATTTTGGTGGGACAAGTTAATCTTAAAGGATGAGTATGTTTTCAAAAGAAATATTTAGCCATGAGTCTATTAAATTCACAATATGCTATTGTGTGAAACATTATTGGAATGGGTTCAGCCTCTTTCCAATAGTGTGTCATATAACAGTTGTTTGTCGCCAACTGGTTGAGTGTGGAAAGCCCATGGCTCCATTCTGATGAACAGATGTTTGTTCTATGGGGGTTCAATGACACTTTCAACAGTCAGGGTCAGATCATGTTGGACAATTTTATGGGTGTAGGAAGCCGGAGTAACCGCATAGATCCACTGAGCAGTGGCAAGTAATTGTCAAGACTCCCCAACTTACTAATCTGCCACAAGCAGAGTAAGCAGCAGTTGAAGGCAAGTGCAACATCAATATGCAGTATGCCATAGTACACAGTGCCACTGTGCACCCACATAGGCAATTGGGATGAAGTGCCTTGCCAGACACAATTTCCTGTGATTACACATGATTCCATGTACTTGCACATGATTTGGGGTGATTGTGTATCATTTTGTGTCACTGCGGTATTTAGAATACCCATATCGAACCGTAACATCATTGCCTGCATTTTTTTTAAATGTTCTCTTTAAAAATATTCCAAAAGTTTAAAAATTTATAGTAATTTATATATTTTTTATACTTACCAATGACCCAGACATAGCTGGTGCTAATTCTCAAAAATCCAGGGCCAAAGTCAAATTTTGCCCCCCAATCCCCAAAATTTGCATCTAAAACCGAAAAAATCATGTCCTAAATGGTCCTCCATATTTTCCCTCCACTGCGCATGCGCAGTGTCAAGGAGGTCTCAAAATTGGCGCCAATAATCATTCTTACAAGCAGTGCCTGGTCAGCGCTATGTACTCAGCGGGGAGGTATGAGTTCCCAACTCCTGGGAGGGCCATCCCCGTCTGGGTCATTGGTAAGTATAAAAAATATATAAATTACTATAAATTTTTTAACATTTTTATACTGTACCAATGACCCAGACATAGCTGAATAGTAAAAAGGCTGGAGGGCCTAGCACATAGAGGAAAATCCAATAAGCTCAACTATGTATAATAGAGTCATCCCCTCAAGGAGAAAAGGAGTATTAGGCTTTACATGTATCTTTCTTATTTATGATAAATTAGAAAGACACAACACCCTCCATAATTGAGCATAATAACATTCATGTTCTCTATTAACATCCAGTATAACCCTTTATACTAATTATTTTTAAAGTAAGCCAATAAATAAATTCAGTCCAGAGAATTGAGACTCTTTATACTCTTTAAAAGTGTCCGAGGATTTATATTAACGCCCGTTTGACACGTGACATATACAAATGCTTCACACCGAGCTACACTTTAAAAATATGACATGAATGAATTTTAAACATTAACTTTACACTTTAAAACCATCCCGGTAATGACTCAGAATTACTGAGGTATCCCCTTGCTTTTCACTATAAAGCAGGTGACCTAAGGGAACACCCTCTCCCCCCCCTCCCTCCCCTTGCCCTGGGTCAAATAGCCCAGAGCGAAGAGGGCAGCAGGACGGAGTCACTGCCGGAACAGAAAGCCTGCATAACTATAGTTGCAACTGTTTAGAGGACGACATTCTGAGTAACAGATAACGGACCTAAACAATGCAGGTCTCCAGAAATGGACTCAATATTTCTGAGATAAAAATTTGTGAATGTGGATGGCTGAGACCAATATGCAGCCTTCATTAAATCTGTAATAGCAACACTATTTGCGTAAGCCCAAGATGTAGAAAGAGCTCTTACTTCATGAGGCGAAATCTTAAGCACAGACTGCTGAGTTGAAGATAGATTATCATAAGCAGTACGGATAGTTAATTGAATCCATCTAGCAATAGAATGGACCGTAATGTCCCTTCTATTAGGCATCAGAGACAGAAAGAAGCGTTTTCGTCCCTTTCTGATAAACTGAGATCTTCGTTTATAAATACGTAAAGCTCTAACCGGACAGATTATCATAAGCAGTACGGATAGTTAATTGAATCCATCTAGCAATAGAATGGACCGTAATGTCCCTTCTATTAGGCATCAGAGACAGAAAGAAGCGTTTTCGTCCCTTTCTGATAAACTGAGATCTTTGTTTATAAATACGTAAAGCTCTAACCGGACAGAGTAAAGGCCTATGCCCGTCTGAAGACGGAAGGGCCTTAATAACAATAGGTTCCGGATATTTATTAGGAGCCTGATTCTTAGCCAAAAATCCAACATTAGTAGTAAAGGTAATAGTGTTCCCGACACTACGATAGTGAGAATCGTCCACAGATAGTGCATGAAGCTCACTGACTCTTCTAGCAGAAGAGAAAGCTAAGAGAAATGCTGTCTTATAAGACAAGAACTTGAAATCTACTGTCTCAAGAGGCTCAAATGGCTTTTCTTTTAGTTTAAGAAGAACCCAAGTTAAATTCCATTTAGGAATTAATCTAAGGGTTCTAGGTCTATTTATCGAGAAGTTTCTAACTAATTTAGATAAAGAGACATTAGATCCAATTTGTAAACTGTCATGATGTGCATAAGTATCAGATAACATAGACCTATAACCTTTAATAGTAACAGGCTGCAGTTTGATCTCGTCAAACAAGTATACTAGAAAGTTTGCAATGTCTGGAATGGAGGGATCAAAAATATCAACAGAATGATCCCTACACCAATAACAAAAGACCTTCCACTTAGCCACATAGTTTAGTGAAGAGGAGGTCCTCCTACAGTTAGAAATTGCGTCCACTGCTCGTCCTGTAAAATGCTTGCCATGCAAGAAGGACCGCACAACAGAAATTCGTGAAGGTTGAGACCTTGCGGGTTGTGATGTAGTTGATGCGTTTTCCCCTGCGAAAGAAGATCCTCTCGTGGAGGAAGCTTTCGCGGTAAGTCCCACAGCAGACACCTGAGAAGATTTATCCACGGTCTCTGTGGAGACAGAGATGCTACCAACAGAATTTTGTACTGAGATTGTTTTATCTTTAACAATATCTGCTGAATCAACGGCACTGGAGGATATGCATATCCTATCATTCCGTCCCACGAGATCGATAGAGCATCTACTGCATATGCTCGGGGATCCAGACATGGTGACACATACGTCTGCAACTGATTGTTGAGTTGTGTCGCAAATAAGTCCATCATTGGCCGCTCCCATTGGTAGCAAATCCGATTGAATACCTGTTTGTTGAGAGTTCATTCTGACGGCAACAAGCGACCCTTCCGTGAAAGGGAGTCTGCTAATACATTCAGACAACCCGGAATATGACGCACCGAAAGTAGAATTTGGTGTTCTAGAACAAACAGAAGGATTCTTTCCGTTAAATTGAATAACGGAATGGAATGAGTGCCTCCCTGGTTCCGAATATACGCTACTACTGTCGTATTGTCAGACAGGATTTGGACATGTGCTTTCTGAATAATGTTCATCCAATGGCGTAGTGCAAGCCAAATTGACATTATTTCCTTGATGTTTACGTGCTTGCCTAGAAACTGCGGATCCCAAGGACCCTGGCACTTCAAATCCGTTGGGATCAATGTTGCACTCCAACCTGTTTGACTGGCATCCGTCATAATCGTAAAACTCGGATCCGGCAACTGCAGTGGGACTCCCTGAGTCAACCACTGAATGTTTGCCCAAGTCTGAATCTCTTGTTTCACTTGATTTGACAAGAGAACGTCTATATCGAGCGAATGAATCTTTACACTCCAATTCTGAGTCAAGAAAATTTGGAGAGGACGAGTGCGTAACCGCCCCATCGGAATGAGATCCGCAGCGGCTCCGCACAGACCTATCAGTCTCATGAACTCTCTCGCTGTGACTTTGTCTGAGTGAAGACAATAGCGAGCGTAACAACTGATTAATTTCGCTCTGGTTAACGGCAGACGAACGAGATTGTTGTGCGTCTCGAAGCTCATTCCCAGATGAGTGAATGACTTGGACGGCACCAGATCCGATTTCTCCTCGTTTATTATAAAACCGAGACGTCGGAGTAATAGAAGCAGATTCTGCACATCGTTCTGAAGCGTTAACTCGTTGCCGTGCCTCTGAAGAATGTCGTAGGACGAAGTTACCGCAGACGAATGAGCTCGGAAATATATCATTACCAAGTTCATTATTCAAGTGAAAGCCCAGGGCGCTAGGTTCAAACCGAAGCACATCGCTCGGAACTGATATACAACTCCTAGGACTGCGAAGCGTAGATACTTTCTGAATGTCGGATGTACCATGACGTGAAAGTACGCATCTTTGAGATCTATGCTTGTAGCATAGTCGTTCACCCGAATACTCGCTCTGACTGATCGAATTGTCTCTAGATAGAACTTCGGAGCGACGATCAGCTTGTTTATCCAGCTCAGATCTATGACTGGACGGAACAAGCCGTCTGGTTTCGGAACCAGAAACAGATGGCTGTAGAAACCCGGTGATTCCTGGTCTTCTACGACCTCTACCGCGTTTTTCTTCAGAAGAGACTGTACTTCTGATAGAAAAGCGTCTCTTTTCTGCGGATTTGACGGAAGCTGAGTCCATTTTGGACTTCGAGTTAATGGAGGCTTTCGTTTGAAGGATATTCTTAGTCCTTCCGAAATTACCCCTCGAACCCAGGGGTCGTTCATAATTGACGCCCAATTGTTTATAAAACTCGATAATCTTCCGCCTACCGGAACACGATAGAGGTTCAAACCATCACCTCCTGGACCTGCGAGGCTTGCGGAAGGAGAAACTACGTCCTCCGCGACCCGCACCTCACTTCACCCCTTCGACCTAGGGACGTCTGACCGGTAATCTCGGCCAGAAGAACATCCCCCACGAGAGTCGCTGCCTTGACGGTCTCTAGAATAAGACCTAGAGGACGCATAGGAACCTCTATAGGAACTTCTCTTGGGCGTACTTGTCCCAGAAGTGCCTGTCTTACTCTTTTCTGCTGTATCCGGCTTTTGGAAGCGGATTTGAAATGCAGAGAATCCGAAGCTTTCTTAGTTATCTTATCATAGACTGCTGAAAGCTTGCCGTCGAAGAGAAGCTCTCCGGAGACCAAAGCAACTCTGAGAGAGTTCTTCACCTTACCATCCACGCGTGTGGATGTAGCTAGGGCTGCGTCATGTCTAACCAACTCCAGGTTTGCCACTGAAAGGGCGGAGTTATACGTGGAATAAGCTATTGCCCTTGAAAGAAGTCTTAATGAGGATTGTATATCCTGGAATTCTTTCCCTTGAAGACGTAATGATAACGCCTTAGTAAGGTGATCTGCGTATGATAAAGCGTCTAAGTTAACTCTGTTAGACATTATTGTCGTTTCCAACGTCGTGGTTGGAATTGACATAGACGACGGTATAGACAATTCCAAGTCTTCAGCCTCGTCGTCTAGACGCAGAGGAACTCTCGGTATGCCCTGTCCGGCCGCTTCAAATTTATTCCTTGAATTGATGAAAGGCAGATTTAGGGCATTTGCGGATAAGAAACCAGACTTTCCCATTTTGGTAGCAAGCTTATAAATTATTCAATAATTCGAAAGTTCTTGTGACCCTATTGGACTGTGTCGGAAACTCAGGGACGATGTCCCTGAACCGATCAAAAAATTCTGTGTCCAATGACGCTATCAGTCTCTTATCCAGCATCGCAGCATTCTGGTCCGACGGAACAACCTCTGGAAGATAATGCCGGATAAAATCTAACGGCAGCTTTATGTTGTTCCGAAAGGGAAAGCTCCAAATCCTCCGAATCCCTTCCGCCATCCTGTCGGACCCTATGAAGTTCTCGGTCGTCCGTACCCGATGCTTCGGCGGAGCGTACCGACCCAGCGTCGTCGGATAATTCCTGATCCGACAGAGATTCTGTCGTTTGCTGGGATGCTGCGATAAGTTGTGCTATTTGGGATAGCACGTCCGTCACTGAGGCCTGTGGGGTAGCGGTCTTACATTGCTTTGCCGCTGGAAGCTCCGTGTACGTTGACTCCTGCATACTTCTTTTATGCGAACGTCCGGAGTCTACAGGCCTCGTGTCCCTGGCTACCGGATGGCGTGACCTGGTCACCATGGAATCCCTGATCGGCGAAGCTGGCTGGATATCCGTGATCACATAGCCAAGGTGCGGTCGTGTGCGCTGCCGTGAGGATGAGGAAGCCTTATCGACAGTCTCTCCAGACAATCTATATAATGGAGCGTCCCGAGCGGCAGACGTATGCTCCGAATGCGAAACGTTTTGTACCACAACATCTGGTCCCAGATGTTGTTGTACGAGAGAGGGACCTCTCTCGCTCGCAGCCCGGATGGACCTGGACGAGCTAGGAACTGGACTAATAGGCTTCCTCCGTTCTCTCCTCTGATCCGTCATCACTGGGTGTGCACTTTGTGTTATTATAGTGCTCGCATCACCCAAATCTCCTTCCTGGGCCGCAACGGACGAACCCGGCTGCCGAGCCATTCGATGAATGGTCGCTACACCGGGCGAGCTAGCGGACGCCAATGCCGTCGATCCTACTAGGGACCTCTTAGGCAATTGACGTATTTCCATGAGCACTTTTGCCGCTAGCTCTTCATTTAACTGTGACAACGGAGGCACACTTTTGGAAGACATCACGGAAACATCACCCTGTTCTTGTTCCTCTGAAATAGAGATTGATAAACTAGAGTGACCCTGGGGAGAAAGGACTGGCATGGCCTTTTCCCCGCTAACAACATACCGTGACACACGTTTCCAATGTTTGTCATCCCAATTGACACATACTGAACAGGAGTTAGTGCGAGTACACTGACTACAATTAATACAATGATTATTAAAGTCAGAGGAAGATTTCCTCTTATTACAATTTGAACAATATCCTTTCATTGTGAAAAGAACACAAAAAGTCCTAGTACTCGCACCAACCTCTGAAAACAAAGATACATAATAACATGATCCATTAACATAGAAAAAATAACTGAAATCAAAAAAATTTTTTGAAAAAATATTTTTTCAGAAAAGCCCAAGTTTTTGAAAGTAACGTTGAGCCCCAATGGACCCAAAAAGTCTAAGTGTGGACAAAATTTTTTAAAATATTACAAAAAATTAATGCAACACTTACGTATAATAATAATGTATCTTGTTATGATTAAGCTAATACAAAGACAAGAAAATCCCTCTCAACAGAAACCGTTGTCAATGTAAACAAGAAGTGTATAAACACCAGAAACATGACTCCAGGCACTGATAACCATGGCCCGAAATCAGTTACCAATAACACACTATCTGATGCAAAACAGAGACTTCCAGGGAAGAAACTGCAGAACATCAGATGGTAGATGCAGAACACTACGCCTAAACACCCATGGGTGAGGACATAAACATGGGGAAAAGAACAGAATTCATTCTGTTACCCAGCTAAAACTCCCAAGAAATTTTAGTAATAATATTACAAAAAATATGCCAAAAGCATGGGAGAATAGCAAGGGGGGACTTAAAGGAAAGGGAGAGAGGAAACACTGAACAAGCAGTGTAACTTTATAGCAAGAATGACAACAACAGGCACATGCCTCGAAATTAGGCAACACAACATAATTTCGTAAAAAAATTTTAAGTTACAGCCCTGATTATTTCCTGCCACTCATTTTTCCTCTCCTCCTTCTATTTCCTCTTTAGATCCACCATTTCTCTAATATTTATGTGTCTGGCATCATTTAAACTGAGATTTACAAGCACAAATATCAGTCAGATGTGAACTGATGAAGGGCCAAACAAAGAATGATAATTGGCGCCAATTTCGAGACCTCCTTGACACTGCGCATGCGCAGTGGAGGGAAAGTATGGAGGACCATTTAGGACATGATTTTTTCGGTTTTAGATGCAAATTTTGGGGATTGGGGGGCAAAATTTGTGTTTGGCCCTAGATTTTTTAGAATTAGCACCAGCTATGTCTGGGTCATTGGTACAGTATAAAAATATAGGCTGTCATATCCGAATATTAAAATGCAGCATACCACTGATAAGTTGTTTTCAACCACCGTCAATATTTATTGAATAACTTTTTGGTTTATAAGTCATGAGATTGCATTTCGTTTGTGAGGAATAATGGACATATTGGCACATGACAACTGGGACCAGGTTATTTGGGGACAATTTGGACACCCAAATGATTATTCTCTTTCATCATATTAAAAGCAAAATGGTTGAAACGAATACTTGTAGGATTCCTCTTTTCATTTGTACTTTGGAGCGAATTAACCTGTGTTATAAGCTGACTGACTGGTAACCATTCAAAGGTTGAAAATGACACATTAAAGTCAAATTTTTTACCCAGCCTTTCAAGTTCAATGAGCATGTGAGCTCACTGTCACTTTAAGGAGTGAACCATTTCAGTGCCAGGATTTTCCATCACAATAAATTGTGTTTTTCAGTGGAGGTTAACCCCAACATCACCACTTCACAACTACATGGCGTGACTGCTCCATATTACAGAAGAAGTGCCTTATCACATTTAAACATTGTTACTTCAGTCTTAGAACACTGGTTGCATTTGACAGGTGGATACATCTCCAAACAGTCAATAATTTGAATAAATTGCCCAATGCACAGGGTTTTTTCAACGCGCTGGGCCTGTGAACAAAAACCCTTTATTTTGCCTTATCTATTGATTTTATTTTTATTTACTATGAATATTAAATAAATTAGATCAAACATCATTTAATACTTCCAACAATATGTCTTCCAGATCGTTATTTTTTAAAACAATTTTGTACGAAATTCATTTCAAGGTAGACTGAATTTTCACAAGGCAACTTCAGTATCGCTTTTTCCTGATTAAAGAGCAAAGTTTGTTGATTCAAGGCGACTTCTTTGCTGAAGTTGTCCTGTCGGCTGGTCAGTGACTCGGTAAATGCCTAATTTATTGAAAATGTTTCATAAATTTCACTACAAACTGGAGACTCATCAGAGATCCCCCACACATCTGTTATATATATACAAATCAACATGTTACTTAAAGCATTATACAGTATCATTTAAAATATCATTCAAATACAGCTTTCTCTAAAAAAGCATACGCAATGCCTTGGAATATCACTGGATTGTTCATTTAGAAAAACTTACATGGTCTGCTTTCTTTGCTATCAGATCAGAGAACAGTTTACTTGAATCCGAAACAAAATTTTCGCTGGTGATAATACTGTCACAGCATAAAATAACACCCTTTTTTGTCTTTGCAACTTCGTTCAATAGCTGATTTGCATCATTCATACTGAGGATAGATGGTAAAAATGGCTGAAAAAATACATAAACAAAATTTAGTGTTGAAAAGCTTCCATGAAAGTACTCAATTAACCCGTTACCAGACATAACTGCCAACACCGGCCAGCGCTATTCACAATAAAAGTGTCAATGACACTGTAGCTCAACTTGTGTAAGACATGTACATGTATACTATGTGACACAGCAATGACACATATCTAGGTAATGACCTGATAACAAAAGTACATACAAAGTATTGTAACAGTCTGTACATAAATGCTGACCGTAGCCTGTAACAAATGTATAGGTAAAGTATTGCAAAGGTGGGCGACAGTTAGATGCTAAACGAGAAAAGAAATTTTTGAGACCCAGAGTGGGTCTGACTGAACCCCAAAGTATTTGTTCTCATAGCACAGTGATAACAAAGGCACCCAAAAACACACGTTCCTGTCCCAAGGTGATAACAAAGGTACCCAAGAAGTTTTGTGATGATCGGTTCATAAATAGAGCCTCTAACTCGAGCTGTATTGACATGTGCATTTACTGTGTATAAGTAGCACTGAATAAATCAAAGTTCAACTAATTTGCATAATTTCTGCACGAGAAAAAAAAAACGTATTATATGTGATGTATTCCATGTTACTAAACATTCATTCAAAAATTTATTCAAATCAGAACTTTCATATAGAAGTTCTGTACAAAAAACTGATTGTACCTAATTTCGGTACAAAATGGCCACGGCAGCCATCTTGAATTTCAGACCGCACCCAAAAACACTCGTTCTCGTCCCAAGGTGATAACAAAGGTACCTAAGAAGTTTCGAAAAGATCGATTCATACAGTAAATACGGCCTCTAGCCTGAGCCGAAAAGAAGTTGTGTACAAAAAACTGATTGGACCTAATTTTGGTACAAAATGGACAATGGCAGCCATCCTGAATTTTGGACTGCATCCAGAAACACTTGTTCTCGTCCCAAGGTGATAACAAAGTTTTTGTGAAGATCGGTTCATAAATACAGCCCCTAGTCCAAGCCGTATTGACATGTGTACTTACTATGTGTAAGTAGCACTGAAAAAATCAAAGTTCATCTAATTTGCAGAATTTTTGCATGAGAAAAAACCCTGTATTATATGTGATGTATTCCATGTTACTAAACATTCATTCAAAAATTTATTCGAATCAGAACTTTCATATGGAAGTTCTGTAAAATGAAAGTGTCATTGACACTGTAGCTCAACTTGTCAAGACAAAGACATGTACATGTATAATATGTGACACAGCAATGACAAACATCTAGGTAATGACCTGATAACAAAGGTACATATAAAGTATTGTAACGGTCTGTACATAAATACTGACCATTGCCTGTAACAAATGTATAGGTAAAGTATTGTAAAGGTGGGTGACAGTCAGATGCTAAACTAGAAAAAAATCTTTGAGTCCCAGAGTGGGTCTGACTGAACCCCAAAATATTTGTTCTCACAGCACAGTGATAACAAAGGCACCCCAAAACACACTCATTCTTGTCCCAAGGTGAAAACAAAGGTACCCAAGAAGTTTCGTGAAGATCAGTTCACAAATATGAGCTGTGCAGAAGTTGTGACAAAAAACTGACTGGACCTAATTTCGGTACAAAATGGCCACTGGCAGCCATCTTGAATTTTGGACCGCACTCCGAAACACTCGTTCTCGCCCCAATGTGATAACAAAGGTACCCAAGAAGTTTTGTGAGGATCGGTTGATAAATACAGCCTCTAGCCCGAGCCGTATTGACATGTGCACTTACAGTGTATAAGTAGCACTGAATATATCAAAGTTCATCTAATTTGCATAATTTCTGCCCGAGAAAAAAACCTGTACTATATGTGATGTATTCCATGTTACTAAACATTCATACAAAAATTTATTCAAATCAGAACTTTCATACAGAAGTTCTGCCCAAAAGACTGATTGCACTAATTTTGGTACAAAATGGCTGCTGGTGGCCATCTTGAATTTCGGACCACACCCAAAAGCACTTGTTCTGATCCCACGGTGATAACAAAGGTACCCAAGAAGTTTCGTAAAGATCGGTTCATAAATTTGGCCTCTAGCCTGAGCCGTATAGAAGTTGTGTACAAAAAACTGATTAGACCTAATTTTGGTACAAAATGGCCACTGGCAGCCATCTTGAATTTTGGACCGCACCCAGAAACACTCGTTCTCGTCCCAAGGTGATAACAAAGGTACCCAAGACGTTTCGTGAAGATCGGTTCATAAATACAGACTCCAGCCCGAGCCGTATTGACATGTGTACTTACTGTGTGTAAGTAGCACTGAAAAAATCAAAGTTCATCTAATTTGCATAATTTCTGCACGAGAAAAAAACCCATATTATATGTGATGTATCCCATGGTACTAAACATTCACACAAAAAATTATTCAAATCAGCTCTTTCATATGGAAGTTCTGTGCAAAAATCTGATTGCACCAAATTTTGTACAAAATGGCTGCCATCGGCCATCTTGAATTTCGGACCGGACCCAAAAACACTCGTTCTCGTCCCACGGTGATAACAAAGGTACCCAAGGAGTTTCGTAAAGATCGGTTCATAAATACGGCCTCTAGCCCGAGCCGTATTGGCATTTGCACTTACAGTGCTGAAAGTAACACCAAAAAACATCAAAGTTACTCTAATTTGCATAATTTCTGCACGAGAAAAAAACCTGTATTATATGTGATGTATCCCATGGTACCAAACATTCATACAAAAAATTATTCAAATCAGAGCTTTCATATGGAAGTTCTGTACAAAAAACAGATTTCTGCATCGTAGGTACAAAATGGTAGCTGGCAGCCATCTTGAATTTCGGACCACACCCCAAAACACTCGTTCTCGTCCCACGGTCATAACAAAGGTACCCAAGAAGTTTCGTAAAGATCGGTTCATAAATATGGCCTCTAGCCCGAGCCGTATCCAATTGTTGACGGACAGACGGACAGATGGACAGACGGACCATGGGCCATGGCATAAGCTCAAATTTGGCTTCGCCAAAGTTGAGCTAAAAACTGATTGCACTAACTAAGGTACAAAATGGCTGCCGGTGGCCATCTTGAATTTCAGACCGCACCCAAAAACACTCGTTCTCGTCCAACGGTGATAACAAAGGTACTCAAGAAGTTTCGTAAAGATCCGTTCATAAATACAGCCTCTAGCCCGAGCCATATTGAATTGTTGACAGACAGACAGACGGAAGACAAGCCATGGCATAACCTCAAATTTGACTTACGTCAAAGTTGTGCTAAAAATCGTAATCCAATTTTCATTATTATTTTCATTTTTGTCTCCAATACATAGCTTATCACCCCTCATTGGAATGAGCTTGTTGAGCCCGTTCCAATGAGGGGTTATAAGCTATATTTTGGACACAAAAAATGAAAAAATTTAGTTATTCCAGAATTTTATTTGCAAGTGTCAACTGCCTTTCATCTTAGCTGAAGGGTTAATGGTATCTGAAGTGTCTCATTTCTTCTACCTTGAATACAGGTTAGGTGTGATAGACCAGACTAATACTTCTGCATGGAATACTTCAGATTAGTTTATTATTAACCCTTTGTACACTGATGTTGAAATATCAAAATTTCCAGCCAAAGAAAATCTTTCCCATAATACAACTAGGAATTTACCCAATTCAGTCAGGGGTGCAGAGGCTCAGTAGTTAGAGCACTGGACTTCAAACCAAAAAATTATCTCATGAGTGACTGAGACAAATGTTGCGCGAGTGAAAATGACCATTTGTCTCGGTCACAAGTGAGATAATTTTCAGTATCCACTCAAAATTACTAGATTTTCTTTTTATTATACACTTTTTATAAGAATCTGATAATTCCATTCGTTTCAACCTTGAATTGATGCATGGAAGTAAACAGCACATTGAATCATTGAAACATGGAAGTGATTTGACTGATACTCGGAACAGATCGCATCTTGATTCAGCTGGTGGGTTTCTAGTCCAAACATGGCCTGAAAGTCTGTAATAGAAGTTTTTCGTTTGGTACGACCTTTGAAAGGACGTACCTAACCAAAAACTTATATTACTGACTTTCAGGCCATGTTTGGACTAGTGGGTTTCATGCATCAATTCAAGATGACTACGTGCTGAATTATTGCTGGAAAAGGTTGGTATCCACCCAAAACACTAAATTTACTTTTCATTATATGTTTTTAGAACAAATCGATCATTTCCAGTGATAATGTGACTTGTATTCACCTTGAAGAGATGTTTTGAAAGCTGCCATTTTGACTGATACCTTTAAAGTGAAAATTTCTATATCTTCACAGTATGGGATACGATTTCTATCTTTCCACAATTTCTCCGATAATCTATTGTTTAGCGTATAAAGGGTTATACAGAGGTGACAAATGGTATTGTTAAGTGCAGACATCAAAGCAGGTCATCCTGTTTTTACCAATGAGCTAACATGTTTTGAGACATCACATGACTCGTCATATTTAACACCACTTTTGTTTTATATCCGTCTAATAAAGCATGCGCACAATTTCTGACATGGACAGAGATAAAAACGATCATTATCAAAACCTAGATATGTACAGTTAAGTACATTTCACAATGGAATCATGGGATTTTAGCTGGCCATAAAACACTGAAAAAGTAACAAGATTGTTGTTCTGGTTCATAACGTGCATTTAACTTTATTGACTTGAATACACTTTAAAATTGACAATACTGACCATGACTGACTATCGTTTGAATCTTTTCTGGTCATTAAATTTGGTGATTGAACATATGTTGTGATGAACCAGTAATTTAATAAATTGGCTACATACATCCATGTAATATGCAAATTCAGCAGTTGAAAAAAATTTTTTCAACAAAACCATATCATGTGACCCTTCATTGGAATGAGCTCTTGAGATCATCCCAATAAGGGACCACATGATATGATTGTGTTGAAATTTTCTGAAGAGAGTTGTGGCTGAGTGGATAAGTGCGCTGGTCTCTTGTGCCAAAGGTCCCAGGATCAATCCTCAGTCAGTGAAAATTCTTGTGGTATCCGAACACTCTCTGTGGGGTTGATGCTGTCACAGCGTACCATCCTATCGGGTGGGAACGTAAAATGGCTGTCCTCTATGCAGAGAAAGACACACTCCGCACAGGCTAAAGATCCCTTTGTAGAATTCAAGAAGAGCAAGGCCATGAAGTTGCCGCTACAAAGGTTATCACACACATCGGTGCCACTGGACCAAGAAGAGACGTTAATATAAGTTGCATAACTTGCTAGCCAATCCTTGTAAAACAAATAAGCTGAGAACAAAATTAATTTTTTGAAAAATTTGAAAAAATAATGCTTAAAACAGGAAGTGCTCACCTTGAACGGAACCCGAGTCCAAGAATGAATCTACATTAAGTAAGCAATCTCCATAGGATCCACTGTCAATACTTGAGCCCCTCAGGAGTGACTAAAATAGTCCAAGCATTATGCATTTTCTTCAATTAATCATAATGTAAAAAGTGGAGCTCCCCTATGGAGCCCCTTGATACAACCCAAGTGGATCAATCTTAGTTACACACCTCTAGAAGGTACTTAATAATAAAAAATTTCTAATTCCTCAGCTAATTTCGGCTCGCATAGGGAACCCAAATATATTAATCCAGGCACTCGATTTGAACAAACTTGAATCTCACCCCCTCCTTTCCCCCTAGAGATGGTGTATACCAAATATGAAAGCATTCTAACTGCTGGATCTGAAGAAAAAGATTTTTGAATAAATTTCCTCAGACTGAACTAAGTTAAAATTCGGGCTACTATAGGGAGCCCAAAAACTAACCCAGGGAATCAATTTGAACAAACTTGAATCTGACCCCCCTAGAGATGTTGTATACCAAATATGATAGGATTCTGATCGGTGAATCTGAAGAAGCTTTTTGAAGAAATTCCCTTATATTGCACTAAGTTAAAATTTGGACTACCACAGGGAGCCCAAATATTAACCCAGGCACTCAATTTGAACAAACTTGAATCTGATCCCCCTTGAGATGTTGTATACCAAATATGAAAGAAGTCTGACTGGTGAATCTGAAGAAGAAGATTTTTAAAGAAATTTCCTCATCTTGCACTAAGTTAAAATTCAGGCTACTACAGAAAAGAAACTTGAATCTGAACCCCCTAGCGATGTTGTATACCAAATATGATAGGATTCTGATCGGTGAATCTGAAGAAGATTTTTGAAGAAATTCCCTTATATTGCAAAAAGTTAAAATTTGGGCTCCCATATAGAGCCCAAATATTAACCCATACACTCAATTGAACAAACTTGAATCTGACTGACTGGTGAATCTGAAGATGTTTGAAGAAATTTCTTCATCTTTCACAAAGTTAAAAATTAATTAATTAATCCTGTATTGTGCCCAAATATGAACCAAGGGAATCCATTTTAATAAACTTGTATCTGACCTCCCTATGGATGTTGTATACCAAATATCAAAAGATTCTGACCATTGGTTCTGGAGAATTTTTTTTTTTATTTTGTGCAAATATGCTGACTCAGCACTTAATGCCTCCCCCCCCCCCCCCCACCCCCCTACTGAACACCCTGACAGAACCGATGATAATTTTTTTTACCATTCAATTCTACTGGTTGTAAGGATGCTTCATATCAAATAACAGTTCTCTGTTCCATGTGGTTTGGGAAATATGGATGTTCGAAAATATTTCTATTTTTAGCACCTGGGGTTCCACGAGGTCACAGGGAAATTTTAATTTGCAAGAGTCAAGTACTTATGACCCAATAATACCACATACCAAACTTGCTTCAAATTGTTCCATTGGTTCAGAAAATAGAAATCTTGCCCCTCCCATTACAAACACAAATAATGATCCATGAACTTCGTTTGAACAAACTTGATTCTACACCTAAAAAGGAAACTCCATACCAAATATCAAGTCATTGTACCTACTGGTTTATGAGAAGTTTTAAAAAAAAATTTGGAGCATTTCCCCCCACCCCTTCCCTATGGGGCTGGGCATATTGAGTTGAACAAAAATGCAACGCCCCTTCAGGACCATCACTCACACAATCTTTCACTTGAATTGGCCCAATCATTTTGGCGGAGAAGTCCAAAACATAGTGGCGACAGATGACGGACGGATGGTGGATGGAGAGTGATTAGATAAGCTCAGCTTGACTTCATCAAAGTGAGCTAATAATAAATTTTGATATCATCTGCATAACTGCATTGGGTAAAGGGTTAATAAGCGATGAATGATTTTTATTCTCTTATGACTGTTGTTTCACAGAAGTGATATAAAATTCTCATGAGTAAAATATTACACACACAAATTTGAAAAGCTTCATGTAATATATAGTACCCCTGAGTTTTCTGAAATCAAAATACTGTTTAGGCTCCAAATAAAGGATATATGTCCAGAGAAAGTATGTTTTCCAACAAATATCATTAATTTTAAACACTGTTTAGTAGAAATCAATATTTCCCAGGTTATCTGAATACCTTGTGTAACAAAAAATTAACAAAGAATTGAATTTATCTGATTAAATGATAGTAAATAAAATACTCTACAAGCAACTGCTATGATCATGAATTTAAAACAGCTGCTCCTCAGTCCTTGATTGAACAAGTCATCCAAATCTGATCAATACCATGTACATAAGATAATAACTGATTTTTTTTTACAAATTTTTTCTCACAAAAGAGAGCTTATGAGATATTTTAGTAATAATTTCCAGTAAAAACACAGGCTATAGATACATAGCTAGGACTTAAGAATTCATTGCTAGACCACAACACTGTCACGAAGATGTGAAAAGTAAAAAATGTTTGAACTTTAGAGAAAGCATATTACAATGCTGATAATTCCTTCAGTCAGTTTCCTCCAGATATAAACTCGGACAATACTGGAAACAAGCCAAGACCAATACCAGGTCTGGACCTGCGTCGCTGCATGCAATTGAATCGGCAAACAGGAAGTGGCTGCATGGCAGATCTGAAAATTGCATACACGATACAACTGATCATTATCAGGCTCCAGATGAAATATAAAATCAATCCCTTGCATAGAAGCCGAGAAAAGTTTGATGAAAAATTTCAATGTTCAGTGGGTACAGTAAAATTTCAAAGTATCGGCAAACAGGAAGTGGCTGCACGGCAGATCTGAAAATTGCTTACACGACACAACTCATCGTTATGAAGCAGCAGACCAAATATAAAATCAGTCCCTTGCATAGAAGCCAAGAAAACCTTGACGGAAAATTTCAATGTTCAGTGGGTACAGTAAAATTTCAAAGTATCGGCAAACAGGAAGTGGCTGCACGGCAGATCTGAAAATTGCTTACACGATACAACTCATCATTATGACGCAGCAGACCAAATATAAAATCATTCCCTTTCATAGAGGCCAAGAAAACTTCGACGGAAAAAGTGTTTCGGACGGACGGACGGACTGACGGATGGAGTAAAGCGGTTACTAGACCTGCTCTGCCGCTGGCGACGCAGGTAAAAAAGAGTGAATTTACTGAACATCAAGTTTTGCTCAAGACTTGAGGCCCTACAGGAGTTTCTGTCAAGAGTTGTCTGCCTGTTCTGGTTGATAAGAAACAACACATATTTTACATCTCTCCTTGCTCACTGTTATCCTGACCATCAGTGCCAGAGCACCAGCGGTTTTAAATTACACTTGAGTCGATTGGACTTTTACGCGTCTAGGTCTTCAGAATGCTTTCAGAATGTCTGTACATGATAATAGTTGCAAAATCAGAAATGTGCCTAACACTGCTGTTCCGTGAATCTAGACCCACTTCTCCTATCACAGACTCAATCAAGCAAAGCACAAGATAAAAATATTAGGATTCTTCCTCTGTTAGAAGTATGGAAAATCTTCAAGAAACCAGAACCATATTTTGTCTACAAAACACACACGTCTTACAGAACAACCTATCTACTCAGCAGCATGTATGAAAGCACTTTATTTTTAAATCATGTCTCATAACACATCTTAGAAATGAGTCCCTAAAGTTTATTTCAATGAGGAATCAAAAACTAGGATATTCTGTGAAAAAAAAATTGAACATCAACTTTATTTACTGAAGCACAGCAGTTTTTTCACAATGGTGTCACGAAAAATGTAAAATACAGTATGGTTGTTCAGGGATGACTTAAACAAGAGGCCCCAAGGGGCCTTAATCATTCACCTGACAAAGTGGTTCAAAGAAGTATTTGGGGTCACATTTAGTTGGTCATTGCTCATCAACATTACAGAGGAATGAAGTCATGAGAGGCAAATTTTATGGAAAAACACAAAGGAATGGATTTGAACAAATATAGAGAGCCCAAATATGAAGCCAGGGACTCAAACTGAACAAACTTGATTCTGATCCCCCTAGAGATGTTATATTCCAAATATGAAAGAATTCTGATTGCTGAATCTGAAGAAGAAGGTTTTTAAAGAAATGTCCTCACACTGCACAAAGTTAAACTTTGGGCTCCGATAGAGAGCCAAAATATTAACCCAGGGACCCAATTTGAACAAACTTGAATGTGACCCACCTAGAGATGTTGTATACCAAATATGAAAGGATTCTGATTGGGGGATCTGAAAAAGATTTTTAAAGTTAAAATTCAGGCTCCCATAGCTACCCCAAATAAAAGGCCGCTCGGCAACATGTCCCCTGAAAAAACAAGTTGAAAGAGGGGCATAACTCTAGTAAAAATTATCGGTCCGAACCCATATTCGAACTTGACCTCAATTATTACCCCAGAAAGTCACATACAAAATTCTTTCCGATTAAATAATCCTAAATGGAGTTATCATCCAGACACCGCAAATCTTGAAATTTCTAAGTCAAAAAAGGGGTATAACTCTAATAAAAATAATCTGGCTGAACCCATATTCGAACTTGACCTGTGGTTTGGGCTAAGAAGTTCACATACCAAAATTGGTTCCAATCAAATGATCCAAACTGGTGTTATCATGGGGACACCAAGTGGGAAGGATGCACAGATGGACGGACGGATGCACGGATGGATGCACGGACACCGCTGATTTCTATATTCTCCCGAAAATTTGAACTCGATTTGAATAAACTTGAATCTGACTACACTTTAGATGTTATGTACCAAATATGAAAGGATTCTGTGGAGCCCAAATATCAACCTACAGATCCAATTTGAACAAACTTGAATCTGACCCCTCTAAGAGATATTGCATACCAAATATCAAAAGCTTCTAGTTGACGGTTCTGGAGAAGATTTTTAAAGAAATTCCCTCATATTGCATTATGTTAAAATTCAGGTTCCAACAGAGAGCCCAAATATTAACCCAGGGACCAGATTTGAACTTGAATCTGACCCTTCTAGAGATGTTGTATATCAAATATGAAAGCATTCTGACTGGTGGGTGTAAAGAAGATATAAAAAAATTTCCTCATATTGCACTAAGTTAATATTCGGGTCCTATAGAGAGCCTAAATATTTTCCCAGGGACCCGATTTGAACAACCTGAGACTGACCCACCTAGAGATGTTGTATACCCAATATGAAAGCATTATGACTGGAGGATATGAAGAAGAAAATTTCTAAAGAAATTCCCTCATATTGTACAAAGTTAAAATTCAGGCTCCCATAGGGATCCCAAATATAAACCCAGGAACTTGATTTGAACAAACTTGAATCTTACCCCCCTAGAGATGTTGTATACCAAATATGAAAGGATTCTGACTGGTGGATCTGGAGAAGAAGATTTTTAAATAAATTTCCTCATATTGCACTAAGTTAAACGTTGGGCTCCAACAGTGAGCCCAAATATTAACCCAGGGACCCGATTTAAACAAACTTGAATCTGACCCTCCTAGAGATGTTGCATACCAAATATGAAAGCATTCTGACTGTTGAATCTGAAGAAGATTTTTAAAAAAATTTCCTCATATTGCACAAAGTTCAACCTGTTGGTTGAGAGATATTTTATTTCTATAAATTTGCATGAAAATGGCCTCTTTAAGACCATTTTCATACAAATTTATCGAAATAAAATTTCAGTGCTTTGAACCCTAATCGTATATTCCATGCCAGTTCACAATGATTGACTGGTAGAGTCTATAATCATCACTTGGGGGAAGACCAATCAATATTTTCAACTTAGCAACCGTCTACTTTATGAATTCAGGTCGTCTTGCAATTCTGGGCCAAAGAAGCAGCCTTTGGGGTTCAAAGGGTCAATTGAAATTTGCTTAAAATTCTCATCCCTAGTTACTGCCAAATAGTACAAAATCTACTTACCATGACATCAACCCATGTGTCAGAAGCTAAGGCTTCATCAACATGTGCTTCAAGCTGGTCGATTATAGCCTGACCTACACAACAGGTACCTAAATACAATATAGGCTCATTCTTATACTTCTTCTTGATGAATGTCTTCGGATCTGTGATTCCAATTCTTACAAGGGAATCATACTCTGAAATAGTAAGAAAATTATAAATTCATAGTAATTTGAATATTTTTTATACTTACCAATGGCCCAGACTAGCTGGTGCTTAACTCAAAGTTATTAAGGGCCAAACACAAATTTTGAACCCCCAATCCCCAAAATTTGCTTGCAGAACCGAAAATTAAAAGTCCTATCAAGCCTTCCATACATGCGCAGACATCAGGAACATAGTAATTTGAATATTTTTTATACTTACCAATGGCCCAGACTAGCTGGTGCTTAACTCAAAGTTATTAAGGGCCAAACACAAATTTTGAACCCCCAATCCCCAAAATTTGCTTGCAGAACCGAAAATTAAAAGTCCTATCAGGCCTTCCATACATGCGCAGACATCAGGAAGTTACCGGAATTGGCGCCAACATCATTCTTTGTAGAAGAGAGTACTACATAAAAATTCAGCGGGGAGGTATGAGTGGCCACTCATGGGAGGATGGGAGGGTCATCTCCATCTGGGCCACTGGTAAGTATAAAAAATATACAAATTACTATGAATTTATATTTTTACACTGTAAACCAATGGCCCAGACTAGCTGAATCGTAAAAAGGTGGAGGGCCTAGGACTTCAGAATTAGTAGATCAACATAGTTCCAATCCTGTAATCCAAGGTGAAAGGAAATTAAAATTATTAGGAATCACATGTATTTCTCTCTATACGGTAATAGAGAAGACATATCATACAAAAGGAGCCCAGTTCAAGTAATTCCATATAATTGGCATGAAGACTATGCTAATTGGATGTAACAAGTTCCCAATTTTTAAGGTTAGCCTGGACTAAGCCCCAAAAATTAGGATGGCGTATTTGAGAATGAGAGAATATCCTCCACAAACATATGCCATATACAATAAAACTCCAGCTGTATGCAGGATATAATTACGGACAAAACAGCTTCCCTCATAGTTACATACCTATCAACCGGAGAAAAGGTAAAAAATCACACCCCCCACCCTTTTCTTTTGAAGGAATCTTCAAAAAGAAAGAGGGGAGCACTATGGAATCAGTAAAAGCGGTACCAAAAAACAATATAAATATTCGTCGAACAGGCACTCAGGTATTAATTTATTATTAATAAGTGGTGCTCAATTCCACTTCAGAAGTTAAGGCTATAGCAACGATCCTGGTAATTAATATTGCCCACTATATAACGTACATTTGAGATGGCATAACACTCCCCGGCGTGTACTATCCGATATCTATGACAGTATACACGTGTGAATATACGATTTGAGTACCGACATTACTTGAAACCTGGATCTAGAAATGGGAGTAGGTATGATTAACTGGCTCCGACATGGACCGCCCCCGAAATAATTCATAATTTCTGAGGTCCATAACATACAATAAGCATCAGCCTAATAAATATTATGCACATGAGCATTAAAATCCTGCATGTAATCATCTGAATACTAGTTAACTGGTTATGCAGCCTCCGAGGTACCCAAAGACTAGCAATTTATTTATGATGAAATATGCGCTCGTATATGACATATAGACGAATAATCACAGGAAACCAACCAATTAAAAAGTGGATGTGCCCATGAGGTTGCCATAGAACACGACCCAACCGCCAATCGAGAAGTGAAGAAATGCATTTATGTATTTAAACTCATACAAGGCTTGCGGGAAGAAAACTACGTCTTGCCCGGTAATCGCCTCTAAACACATTGTTGGCGGTGTAGGGGGGGGGGGGGGGGGGGATTCGAATTCATATCGAAACCCTCCTCACCCATATTACTTAATTGTTCTTGTGTTAGACATAGCATAATATAGGAACCGCAATGGTTCCCTCACGTCTAACCGACTCCATTTTGCCACTATGGGCGGAGAAGGACGTGAAGAACAAAAACTTCCCCTGATAGGAGGTCCTCTAGTGGAGGAAGCTTCCGGGGAACGTCCCATAACAGACACTTGAGAAGACTGATCCAAGGTTTCTGTGACGACAGAGGTGCTACTAGTAGGATTCACAACGAGACTGTTTTATCTTATTATCTTAAACATAAACTACTGAAACAACTGAATTGGAGGATATGCATATCCTATCATCCATCCCCATGAGATCTACTGCATACACTCAATGGTCTGGGCATGGTGACACGAACAAAGGTAACTGATTGTTCCGGTGCATCACAAATGAATCTATCATGGGGTGATCCCTCTGGTAGCAAATCTGTCCAAACACTCGCTTGTTGAGTGTCCACTCCAATTGCAGCAGGCAACCTTCCCTAGAGAGCGAGTCTGCTAGTACGTTCAGACGACCCGGTATATGACCGATAGAAAGATGAACATGATGATTCATGACGTATTTGGAAAATCTTCGTAAGTTGGCATAACGGAAATGAATGGGTGCAGCCCTGGTTCCCAATGTACGCTACTACTGTCGAGTTGTCAGACCAAATTGAACATGGATGTCCGTTATTATGTGAATCCAATGTTGTAGCGCTAGCTATAATTAACATCATCTCGTTGATGTTTATGTGTTTCTCCTGAAAGCGAGGGTCCCAAAGACCCAGACACTTCAAGACTGCGGGACTTAGGGTTGCGCCCCACCCGTCTGACTCACATCCGTCATAATCATGAAAGCCAGATCCGGCAGTTGCAGCGTAACTCCACTGAATATCTGCCCAATTTGAACCCATGTTTTACTAGGTCCGTTAAAACAATACTGGTTCAAGTGAAAGCATCTTCACACTCCAGTTCTGAGTAAAGAATATCTGGAGGGGATGTGTGCGCAGGCGACCCATCAGAATAAGATCCACAGCCGTTCCACACAACTACAACAGTCGCATGAATTCCCTCACAATTAATGCGTCTGAGTGTAGACAAAAGCGAGCATAACAACTGACTAACTTTGCTCTGGGGGACCTGAGGGCGCTCACCTGACATGGTAGTCTAAATATCAAACCAGGGACTTGACTTGAATAAGCTGCATACGCCCCTCCTAAGAAAAGCATATACCAAGTGGATGAAGCGATTGTGCCCACACAATATACAGGATTTTCCTTCTATTTTCAGTTCCTGCACTTTTACGTCCCAAAATTGAGATAAACGCATAAAAAACAGATTTTATTTTATTTTTGTTCAGAAATTTTCGAAGTCCCAAACAAAATATTTTCAGACTAAAATTTTTTTTTCTTCTTAAAATTGACCAAAACGCATAAAAAACCAAAAAACTAATTTCCGGATTTTGGTCCAAAATTTCCCACCCAGACACCAAATTTTCAGTGAAAAAAAAAAAAAAAAATTTTTTCTTAAAATTGACCAAAATGCATAAAAACAAAAAAACTCATTTCCGGATTTTGATCCAAAATTTGTAAGTCTCACCCGGCCCCCAAATTTTCAATGTAAAAAAAAAAAAATTTTTGTCTTAAAATTGACCGAAACGCATAAAAAAACAAAAAACACATTTCTGGATTTGGGTCCAAATTCTAAGTCTGGACCGGGCCCCCAAAGTTTCAGCCTAAATATGAACCTAGGGACTTGGCGTGAACAAACTTGAATCTCACCCCCCTAAGCATGCTGCATACCAAATATCAAAAGAATCTTATTGGTAGATCTGAAGAAGAAGATTTTTAAAGAATATTCCTCATACAGCACTAATTTGAATATTTGGGCTCCCATAGGGAACCCAAATATGGACTGAGGGATTTGATTTCAACAAATATGTGAATCAACGTTCCAAAGATGTTATATGTAAAATATGAAAGCTTTTGGAGCAGTGATTTGGAAGCAAACGATTCTTTAATTTTTTCCCATTGCCCACAGTGTTAAAAAAAGCTGACTCAGCATTTTTTCAAAGTCCCCCAAAAAGTACCTTATGACAAAACCGATGGCAATTTTTTTTTACCATTCCTTTCTGTTTGTCCCAAGGAGCCTCACACCAAATAAAAATTCTCAGTGCCGTGCAGTTTTGGATATATGGACGTTTTTGTTTTTTTCTATTTTTGGCTCCTGAGGTTCCCAGGGGGCTGCAGGAAAAACATTTTTGGCATAAATCAAGTACTTATAACCCAATAATATCTCATATTAAATTTGGTTCAAATTGGCCTCTCGGTTCAGAAAGTTAAAAAATTTATAGTAATTTATATATTTTTTATACTTACCAATGACCCAGACTTAGCTGGTGCTAACTCCTTAAATTATAGGGCCAAACACAAATTCTGCCCCCAAATCCCCAAAATTTGCATCAAAAATCGAAATTCAATGTCCTAAATGGTCCTCCATACTTTCTATCCACTGTGCATGCACAGTGTCAAGGAGCTCTCAAAATTGGCGCAAATGTCATTCTTACAACCAGTGCCTGGAAAGCGTTATGTAATCAGCGGGGAGGTATGAGTTCCCAACTCATGGGAGGGCCATACCCGTCTGTGTCATTTGGTAAGTATAAAAAATATATAAATTACTATGAATTTTTTAACATTTTTATACTGTACCAATGACCCAGATTTAGCTGAATAGAAAAAAGGCTGGAGGTCCTAGGACATACAAGAAAATCCAATAGACTCAATTACATGAAAACAGAATTATCCCCTCAAGGAGAAGAGGAGCACAGGTTTTATATGTATCTTTCTTGTTTGTTTCAAAAAAGAAAGACATAATACCATTCCGTAATTGAGCACAATGATCATCAATGATCTCTATTAACTTCCAGTATAATCCCTTATACTAATCTTATTAAAGGAAAGCCAATAATTAAAGATAGTCCAGATAATGAGACTCTTTATACTCATTAAAAAGTGTTCAAGGATTGTATATTAGCGCTCGTATGATCCGTGATATATACAAATGTTTCCCACCGAGCTACACTTTAAAATATTATATGAATTAGCTTTACACTTTAAAACCATCCCGGCACCGACTCGGAATTACTGACTCCAGAGGAGGTATTCCCTTGCTTTTCCCTATAAAGCAGGTGATATAAGGTAACACCATCCCCCCCCCCACCCCTTCCCTAGCCCTGGGTCAAATACCCCAGAGCGAAGAGGGCAGCAGGACAGATACGCTGCCAGAACAGATACTTCATGCACCAAAATCTTAAGCACAGACTGCTGAGTTGAAGATAATTTTTCATAAGCAGTATGGATAGTTAATTGAATCCACCTTGCAATAGAATGGACCGTAATGTCCCTACTAATAGGCAGCAGAGATAGAAAGAGACGTTTACGTCACTTTCTGATAAACTCAGATCTACGTTTGTAAAAAACGTATAGCTCTAACAGGACAGATTAAAGGCCTATGTCCGTCTGAAGACGGAAGAGCCTTAATAAAAAAAGATTCCGGATACTTACAGATGCCTGAATCTAGTCAAAAATCCAACCTTAGTAGTCAAGGTAATAGTATTACCTACACTACGAAAGTGAGAATCATCAACAGATAGTGCCTGAAGCTCACTAACTCTTCTAGTCGAAGAGAAGGCTAAGAGAAAGCTGTCTTATAACATAAGAATTTGAAGTCCATTGTATCAAGGGGCTCAAACGGCACTTCTTTAAGCTTAAAAAGAACCCAAGCTAAATTCCACTTAAGAATTAATCTAAGGGTTCTAAGTCTATTTATCGAAAAGTTTTCCGTAACTTAGATAAAGAGACATTAGATCCAATCTGTAAACTATCATGATGTGCATAGGTATCAACAGAATGATCACTACCTCACCGTGAGAAAACCTTCCACTTAGCAGCATAATTTAGCTAAGAGGAGGTCCTACAGTTAGAAATTGTGTCCACTGCTCGTCCTGTAAATTGCTTGCGGTGCAAGAAGGACCGCACAACGAAAATACGTGAAGGTTGAGACCTTACGGGTTGTGATGCAGTGTGCACGATTTCCCATGCGAAAGAAGATCCTCTCATGGAGAAACACGTATCCTTTCATTCCGTCCCAAGAGATCGAGAGAGCATCTACTTCAAACGCTCGGGGATCTGGACACGGCGACACATACGTCTGCAACTGATAGTTGAGATGCGTCGCAAAAAAGTTTACCCTTGGATGATCCCATTAGTAGCAAATCTGATTGAAAAATCGTTGTTGAGAGTCCATTCTGACGACAACAAAAGACCTATCCGAGAAAGGGAGTCCGCTAGAACATTCAAACGACCCGGAATATGGCAGACCGATAGAAGAACTTGATGCTCTAGGACAAACAGAAGGATCCTTTCCATTAAATTGAATAAAGGAATGGAATGAGTGCCTTCCAGGTTCTGAATATACGCTACTACTAAAGAGACATTTACGTCATTTTCTGATAAACTCAGATCTACGTTTGTAAAAAACGTATAGCTCTAACAGGACAGATTAAAGGCCTATGCCCGCCTTAATAAAAAAAGAATTGTCGGACAGAATTTGAACATGCGAATTCTGAAGAATTTTCATTCATTGACGTAGCGCAAGCCATATTGACATCATTTCTTGATGTTTATGTACTTGTTAGGAACTGCAGATCCTAAAGACCCTGGCACCCTGAACCTATTGGGCTCAGAGTTGCGCTGCAACCTGTTTGACTTGGATCCGCCATTATCGTTAAACTCTGATCCGGCAGTTGCAGTGGTACTCTATGAGTTAACCACAGAAAATCTACCCAAGTCTGAAACCCTTGTTCACTTGATTCGACAAGACAATGTTCGATTCAAGCAAATGAGTCTTCACACTCCATTCTGAGATAAAATATCTGTGGAGTGGACAAGTGCGTATCCGCTTCATTGGAATAAAATTCGCAGCGGGTACACACAAACCTGTCTGTCGAATGAATTCTCTCGCTGTTACTACACTGAGTGAAGGCAAAAGCGAGCGTAACAACTGACTAAAATCATTCTGGTTAACGGCAGACGAATGAGATTGTTGTGCGTCTCTAAGCTCATTCCCACGTGGGTGAATGAATAGGACGGCACTAGATCCGACTTCTTTTCGTTTACTAAGAAACCGAGATGTCGGATCAATTGAAGCAGACTCTGAACATCATTCTGAAGCGTTAACTTGCTGCAGCAACCCTGAAGAATACTGTCCATGTTCATCTTGGTAAGGTGATCTGCGTGAGATAATGCGTCTAAATTCTATTAGACAATATTATCGTCTCCAGTATACTGGAGTAATAGACATGGATGCCGGCAATGACAATTCCAGGTCTTCAGCCTAGTCGTCCAAATGCAGAGGAACTTTCGGCACGCCTAGTCCTGCCGTTTCAAAATTATGTCTTGCATTGATGAAAGGACGCTGAATAGCGCTAGGTGATAAGAAACCTAATTTGCCAGTCTTTGAGGCTAGCTTGAATATAGCGTCATTCAAAAGTTCAAATGTCCATGACATTTCTAGACTGGGTCGGAAACTGAGGGACGGTGTCCTTAATCCGGCCGAAAAAGTCTGTGTCCAGTGACTCTTTCAGTTTCTAAACAGCTAACGCAGCATTTTTGTCCAGAGAAATAACTTCTAAAAGGTGATGCCGGATGAAATCTACGGCCACCTTAAGTTGTTCGGAAAGGGAAAATTTCAGCTGTGCTGATTCCCTTTTACCATCCGCCTGGACCACATAAAAATTTTGGTCGTCCCTTACTGACTCTGCAGGGAAACGAACCGACCCAGCTTGCTCAGATAGTTCTTAATGAAAAAGTTTCTGATAGCTGCTGGGATGCTGTGATGAATTGAGCTATCTGCGATAGCAAGTCCGTCATGGAGGCTCGTGGAGCCGCGGTCTTACGTAATTAGCCGCTGGAAGCTGTTAATTCCTGCATTTATATAATATGCGGACGTCCCAACTGGAAAGGCCTCGTGTCCTTGGCTAGCAGATGGCGTAACCTGGTCGACGTGGAATCACCTCCTGCTCCGCGAGGATTGCGGAAGGAGAAAACAGATCCTCCACGACCCGCACCTCGCCCAGTCGACCTAGGGGTGTCTGACCCGATATCTCAGGCCAGCATTACGACCCCTATGTTAGTCGCTACTCTGACGGTCTCTGGAGTAAGACATAGAGGCTTTGATCCTCTATAGGAACTTCCTTTAGTCGTATTTGCCCCTGAAGAACCTGCCTTTCTCCTCCCTGCTGAGTCTGACTTTTTCAAAGCAGAATAATGCAGAGAATCCGGAGCTTTCTTAGTAATCTAATATAGATTGTAGAAAGCTTAACGGCGAAGAGAAGCTCTGCTGAGACCGGAGCGACTGGAAGAGAGTTTTTTCACCTTACTATCCACTCTTGTGGATGCAGCCAGGGCAGCATCACGTCTGACTAACTCCATATTGCCACTGAAAGGGCGGAGTTATACGTAGAATATGCTATAGCCCTCAAAAGAACTCTTAAGGAAGATTGAAGATCCTGGAATTCTTTCACTTCCAGACGTAGTGATAACGCTATGGTAAGGTGATCTGCATGAGAAAATGCGTCTAAATTGTGTTCTCCAGTATACTGGAGTAAATAGACATGGACGCTGGCAATGACCGTTCCAGGTCTTCAGCCTAGTCATCCAAACACAGAGGAACTCTCGGTGCGCCTTGTCCTGCCGTTTCAAATTAATGTCTAGCATTGATGAAAGGCAGCTGTATAGCGCATAGGCGATAAGAAACCGGATTTGCCAGTCTTAGAGGCTAGCTTGAATATAGCGTCATTCAAAAGTTCAAATGTCCATGACATTTCTGGACTGGGTCGGAAACTGAGGGACGGTGTCCTTAATCCGGCCGAAAAAGTCTGTGTCCAGTGATGCTTTCAGTTTCTTATCAGGTAACGCAGCATTTTTGTCCAGAGAAACAGCTTCTAAAGGTGATGCCGGATGAAATCTACGGCACCTTAAGTTGTTCGGAACGGGAAAATTTCAGCCGTGCTGATTCCCTTTTACCATCCGCCTGGACCACATAATAATCTCAGTCATCCCTACTGACTCTGCAGGGGAGCGAACTGACCCAGCATGCTCAGATAGTTCTTTATTGAAAAAGTTTCTGATAGCTGCTGGGAAGCTGCGATGAATTGAGCTATCTGTGATAACTAATCCATCACAGAGGCCTGTGGAGCCACGGTCTTACGTAATTAGCCGCTGGAAGCTCCAGGGACGTTCATTCCTGCATTTATATAATATGCGAACGTCCCAACTGGAAAGGCCTTGTGTCCTTGGCTAGCAGATGGAGTGACCTGGTTGGCGTGGATTCCCTGGTCAGTGAAGCAGGAGCTCCAGGAATGTTCATTCCTGCATTTATATAATATGCGAACGTCCCCTGGAATTCTGTGGTGACATAGCCAAGGTGCGGTCGGGTGTGCTGACGTGAGGATGAGGAAGCCAATAGAACAGCCGTGTCGGACTGTCTATGCTACGGAGCATCCCGAGCAGGAGGAGTGGACGTATGCTCCGACTAACAAATGAACATACATGTACAACAACATCGCGGCGCAGATGTTGCTGTAAGAGAGAGGGGGCCTCTCTCGCTCGCAGTCCGGATAGACCTGAACGAACTAGCTACCGGACTGACAGGCTTCCTCCGTACTATCCTCGGATCCGTTGTCGCTGGGTGTGCACGTTCAATGTTTATAGTGCTCGCATCACCCAAACTGCTTCCCTGGACCGCAACGGACGAACCTGGCTGCCGAGCCATTCGATGAATGGTCGCTACACTGGGCAGACTAGCGTACGATCAACGCCTTCGATTCAACTAGGGACTTCGGCAATTGTCGTATTTCCATGAGCACTTAGTCGCTAGCCCTAATACTGCAATGAAGGAGACACACTTGTTGAAGACATCACGGAAACATCACCCTGTTCTTGTTCTTCTGAAAAAGAGACTGATAAACTAGAGTGACCTTGCGGAGAGAGGACCGGAATGGACCCCTCACCACTAACAATATACCATGACACACGTATCCAACATTGTCATTCCAATCAGCACACACTGAGCAAGAATTAGTGTGAGTACATTGACTACAAGAAACACAATGAACATGAGAATCAGAGGAAGATTTCCTTGCATTATAACATGAACAAATATAAACAGTCATAGTACTCGCACTAACCCTTGAAACAAAGATACATAATATAATATAATCCATTATAACATTTCGAAAATATAATTTCCAAAAAAAATTTTTTTTTAAATTTTCAGAACAGCCTAAGTTCCCTATGGGAATAATGAGCCCAAATGGATCCCAAAAAAGCCTAAGTGTGAACAAAATATTTTAAAACATTTTTAAAAATTAATGCAACACTTCCGGACAATATTAATGTATCTGGCTATGAGCAGAACTAACAGAAGACAAGTAATCACTATCAGAAGTAACCGTTGTCAACATAAGCAAAAGTGTACAGAAACCGGAAACGTGACTCCAGGCACTGAAACCATGGCCCAAAATCAGTAACCAATTTAAACACTATCCGATGTAAAACAGAGGCTTCCAGAGAAGAAACTGCAGTACATTGGTTGGTAGATGCAGATCACAACGCCTAAACACCCAAGGGTGAGGACGTAAACATGGGGAAAAAACAGAATAATCATTCTGTTACCAAGCCAAAACTCCCAAGAAATTTTATAAAGAAAAAATTCCAAAATTATGCCTAAAGCATGGGAGAATAGCAAGGGGGTTATTAAGGAAAGGGAGAGAGGAAACACTGAACAAACAACGGTAAGTTCATAGCCAGAATGACAACATAAGGCTCATGCCCCGAAATTAGGGAACATGAAATAATTTCATAAAAAAATTATAAGTTACAGCCCTGAACACATTCTGCCACTGTTTCTTCCTCTCATCCTTTATTTCATCCTTAGATCCACCATTTCTTTCATAATTATGTGTCTGGCATCATTTAAACTGAGATTTACAAGCACAAATATCAGTGACATGTTGCTGATTTTAGGGCCAAACAAAGAATGACATTTGCGCCAATTTCGAGAACTCCTTGACACTGTGCATGTGCAGTGGATAGAAAGTATGGCGGACCATTTAGGACATTGAATTTCGGTTTTTGATGCAAATTTTGGGGATTGGGGGGCAAAATTTGTGTTTGGCCCTATAATTTAAGGAGTTAGCACCAGCTTAGTCTGGGTCATTGGTACAGTATAAAAATATAGAAATTCTGGGCGGTGCAAAAATTCTTGCCCCTCTCAGAACAAAGGCAAATATTGCCCGTCAAATTTCTCTTGAACAAACTTGAGTCTACACCTCAAATGGAAGCTGCATACCAAATATCAAGTCTCTGCTACGGCTGGTTCATGAGAAGAAGATTTTTTAAAAGTTTGTGCATTTTGGCTCCACTCCCCTCCACAATATCAGCAGAAACCCAATTTGAAGAAAAACCCAAATGCCCCTATATAACCGCTACTCATGTGAATTTTCATTGAACTGCAGCCAGTGGCTTGGAAGAAAATGACCCAAACACCACCTTCACGACGTACGACAGATGAGGTACAAAAAGTGATCAGAAAAGCTCACCCTGACTTTCAGTCAGGTGAGCTAACAACATCTGACCCCAGACGTTGCTATATAAGAGAGGTGGGCTTCTCCCACTCGCGGTCTATCAGACCTCGCCGAGTACAAAAACTTGCAGGCTTCCTCCCTATTTCCGTCGTCGCTGGGAGAGCTCTTTATATTATAGTGCTCGCTCTACCCAATCCACCTCTTAAACCGCAACAGACTTACCCGGCATCACAGCACCCACGGACGGAGTACGGCTTCACCGGTCGAGCTAGCTCCTTGCAAGAGATTAAAACCTTTAACCAAAGGCCCTAACTCTTGCAATAATGAGCCCTGCAGCTAGCTCTATATGCTCCACGGAGCACAACGACGGTAGCACACTTGGATGGGTGTCAGAATATCATCACCATGTTCACGTTCCTCTGAAATAGAAACTAACAGAATGAATTAAAACGTGGTAAGAGGCTCGGATCCTCAGAACCTCACCACCAACAATGTACCTCGATACCCGACTCCAACATCAGTCATCCCAGTGCAACACAAGACTGACAAGAGTCTGCAGGAGTGTATCAACTAAAGTCGAAATCAGTCCTCCAAACTCAACAACAATATATATATATATAACGGAGATATATGAATAATAGCAATCATAATTAATTTCAAAATATTTTTTTTGTAAACAAAATTTTTTTTCGAAAAACACCCAAGTTCCCAAAGGGAACATGAAGAGCCCAAGGGCATCCCGATAGAGCCTAAGTGTGGACAAAATCCAAATTTTTTTGAACTACACTACCGGAATAATAATCCATGTATCCTACAGTATATTACAGTAATAGAATATAAAAAACTGCCTATATATGAGGACGTTGATAATGTAAAAAATGTCAATGTAAACAAGACATTAGGCACACAAAAAGGCTGAAAATCAAAACCAACTGAAATGCTATCAAATGCAAAGCTAAATCTTCATATGAAGAAAAAACGATACATCGGATAGAAGATGCACGGCTAAATGGCCTAACACCCTTAGGGTGAGGACGTAACCCTGGGAAAGAAACAGAATAATATTCTGTAATAAATGTTAAACTCCCAAGAAATTTAATAAAAAATTTCAATAAAAAATAGCCAAAAAGCTTAAGAGTTTAACAGGAAGGGTTCATGGAAGGATAGGGAAGGAATACTTAACAAATAGTGGAATAATCATTTTTAAAAATGATGACATCAGGCATATGTCCCAGAATTGAGAAACATAAAATAATTTTATAAATATTATAAAGTTACAGCCCTGAATGTCCAAAACCACCGTTGAGCGCGTCCTTCATCCAATAACAGCCTTGTATCCACCAATTCTTGCACTGATTTGTGTCTGACATCCTCAAATAAACAGCTGCGCCATGAGCGCATGATACACCCATTATTAATTACAAGAGGGAAGTACACAATATGAGTATACAGGTGTACTTGTCAGCTTTTTTTTATATTCTTGTACATTTGACGAATAAAGTCCCATAACTCTGGAATGACAGATCGGGCAGCGACACAAATCGAAAGGGAGATTCCTTCCATCAACCTGTACTTGCAACAAAACAAGAAAAATGTTACTAAGATAACACATGCCCCCCCCCCCCCCCTGTGACCTTCACGTTGCACATGCGGCGGAAACTATTATACGCAACACACCTTCTGACTGTCCTTAACATTTGTAAAAAGTTTAACAATTGTAATATTATTCATTTCTGAGTTATGGCTGAGACACGAATATTGATGATTTTCAGTGTGACCTTGAAATGTGACCTTGACCTTACGGACCTGGCTGTGGTGTGTGACACATCCACCCATTGTCCTTTATAATTGAGCGAAGTTAGATGATTGTAGCCCTAATAGTTTTGGAGTTATGCTTGAGACACGATTTGTAACCTTGAACATATGATGGTCAATTGTGACCTTCACCTTGCAGATGCGGCGGAAACTATTATACGCGACACACCTTCCGACTGTCCTTAACATTTGTAAAAAGTTTAACAATTGTACTATGATTTGTTTCTGAGTTATGGCTGAGACACGAATATTGACCGATTTTTAGTGTGACCTTGACCTTGAAGGTACGAACCCGGCTATGGTGTGTGACACATCCTCCCATGGTCCTTTATAATTGTGTGAAGTTTTCGAGTTATTGGCTCGGACACACACACACACAGACACACGCACACTTCAATCACTATATGCCACCCGATTTAAGTTGGGGGGGGGGGGGGAGGAGGCATAAAAATCATGAAAATTGCTCTAAGCATTTTCAAGTTATTGTTCGACATGTGGAAAATTGCTTATATTTTGATGAATAAAGTCCCATAACTCCGAAATGACATATCGGACGGCAACACAAATAGAAAGGGAGATTCCTTCCATCAACATATACTTGCAACCAAAAAAATAATTAAAATTGCTCAAAGCATTTTCAAGTTATTGTCCGCCATGTGGAAAATTGCCTATATTTTGATGAATAAAGTTCCATAACTCTGTAATGACAAATCGGACAGCGACACAAATCAAAAGGAAGCTTCCTTCCTTCAACATATACTTTCCACCAAAAAATCACAAAAATTGCACGAAGCATTTTCGATATGTGGACGGACGGACAGATGGATGGACAGCGGTATACCATAATACGACCCATTTTTTTCAAAACAGGTGTATAAAAAGGAGATTTTAAAGCACAGATGTCATTTCATTGTTGATGACTTTTAAGGCCAAACAAAGAATGATGTTGGCGTCAATTCCAGTCACTTCCTGATGTCTGCGCATGCGCGGAGAGTAAATGTATGGAGGGCCAGATAGGACTTTTAATTTTCGGTTTTGCAAGCAAATTTTGGGGATTGGGGGTTCAAAATTTGTGTTTGGCCCTTAATAACTTTGAGTTAAGCACCAGCTAGTCTAGACCATTGGTTTACAGTGTAAAAATTTGCTAATTTATTTATTTATTGGGGTTTAATGGCACTTTCTGGGTCACCTTGTGCCAAACAACTTTACTGGTGGAGGAAGCTGGAGTACCTGGAGAGAACCACCAAGTAGTGGCGAGCAACTATCAGATTCCCCAACATACGAACTCCGCACATGCAGGGTTAGCATTGGTTGAAGACAAGTGCACCATTGATGTGCAGTACACCTTACAGTACAGACATCAACTTTTTGGCCTTTTCCACAACATGTGAAATCTTGATCGTGTTGGGGCACGATTAACTTGAGCGAGAGACTACACCGCAATCGAGAAACTCTATCATGGATGTGATTCTGGCTGGGTTCCTTGATTTGTTCAATAAGCACCGAATGCTTTTTGCTTGTCAAATTATAAAAAAAAACCTACCCAACAATCAGTAATTAACATCAAGGAAACTGTGGATAAACACAATGTATTGCCAGGTCATCTGTTTTGATATTCATTTACTATTCTTTCTGTTTACAATTTTCAGAAATACTGATTGTAACAACCTAACCTACTGACAGTGACATACCAATTAACTCACAGTCATGTTGTTTGCCAGAATTTTCAGAAATACTGACTGTAACAACCTAACCTACTGACAATGACATACCAATTAACTTACAGTCATATTGTTAGACACAAATGCTTGTCTGCATGGTCAAATCTTTGTGGAATGTAATTCAATTCAATTCAATTCAATTTCAATTCAATTTATTTCACAGCATACAAATACAAGCATAAGGTGAAAAAAACAAGGTTACAAAATCATAGACAGATGTATACTGTGGGGAATGACATAGTCTTACGACTGTCTTCCTGCCATCCCCTGGACAATCTAATAGTGTAAGTTAAAGGAACAGAATAGGAAATGGCAAATGGTAAGGTTAAATAAGCTCTATCTGGACAGCAAGTAGTTGTTACTTTTATTTTGAGATCGAGTTGATTGGAACTGGTTAAAATTTTCTTTGTCATGAATCAAACTCCAGAATGTTCTATCATTTGTTATTTTGATTTGGCGCATTGAATGAGTAATCGAGTAACTGGTTAATCAGCTGATCAGTCAATTGAACAATTGGGCACTCAACTAATAATCAGTTAATCAATTAATAAACTGACCGTGTTTCTGAATAAATGAAATAATAAAAATATATTTTTGCAAGTAGACCAGTAAGGTAAGGTAATGGGGTAATGTATAATCGGAAAACCGCAAATCGTAAATTGGAGGGGGAACATGTTCCTGAGCTCGCGAGGAGAAAAAGAAGTCGATAACAACCCGAGAGTCTACTTATTATGCGGTAGTTGGCAAGTAAGTAATCAAATAATCAATCAATTAATTAATTGACTGTATTTCCGAATAAATGAAATAATATATTTATGCTGAGTAGACCAGTAAGGTCATGGGTGATATATAATCTGAAAATCGTAAATGGCAAGGTAATATGTTCCTGAGCTTTCTAGGAGAAAAAAGGCGATAACAACCCAGGAGACTAACTATTAGGCAGCAGGCAGTCGGGACATCTCGGGTAGGAACAGCTGACATCAGCGTTATATGTGTCTAGAAATTGATCAATTAATGTTTTTTTGAATAACCTGCGGTTGGAGGCTCTTAACGTTGTATCAAGGTCGTTCCACATTTTTGGAATAGAAAAATATGGAAGAGATGCCGAGAACTGGGTGCGGGGTTTATGTGTGTTCAGGTTTCCACATTGCCTTGTATTCATGCCTGAGGGGTTTGAGTACACTTGGAATGTAGTTTCAAAACTGACAGGGAGGTTGTGTTCTGACCAGTCGTACATGAATAGAAGTGAGTATAGCTTGTACAAATCGTTAAATTTGAGAATTTTCAAACGTTTGAAAAGGGGGTCCGTATGTGAGTTGTACTTTTTGTTCGCTATGATACGAACAACCTTTTTCTGCAACTTCAGAATTTGTTTGCTTGCTGGTGTGTTACCCCATATTTGGATCCCGTAAATTAAATGGCTTTGAATTAGGGTGAAATAAAGTGAACGTAACGTCTCGAGCGGCAGAAAATTTTTGGCTCTTCTCAGAATATAAATTGCCCTGGATAGCTTTGTACAGAGAGCAGATACATGCTGATTAAATTTAAGATTCTCGTCCAGGTTAATTCCCAGGAATTTTATGAATTTGTCATGACTATTATTACCTGCAAATATTATGTCTGAGTTGTTCAAGGAAATTTTGGTCTGTGCGTTGTTGTATTTATAGTTGTCGTTTTGAGGGTGAAGAAGTATAACTTTTGTTTTTTTAGCATTTAACGATAACTTATTTGCTAAACACCAATTGTTGATTTTCAATAATTCATTGTTGGCCATCTCCATCAGGAGATTGAGGTCGTTCCCAGACTTATAAGCAGTTGTGTCATCCGCGAATGATAGGATGCTCATGTCAGTGGACTCACAAATGTCATTAATAAATAGTACAAATAAAAGAGGACCGAGTACAGAACCTTGTGGCACGCCTGTAGTAATATTTAGTAGGTCAGAGGATTCACTCGTGAATCGCACATATTGGAACCTCCCAGAGAGGTAGTTCTGAAACCAAGAATTAGCTATACCTCTAATCCCGTAATGTTCGAGTTTCCTAACGAGTATATTGTGGTCAATGGTATCAAAGGGTTTGGAAAAATCTAAAAACATGAATAGCGTGCAGTCTTTAGATGCTTTGTTATTCATTATGGCAACGTGGTTGATAAGATGCATTATTGGGTGAAATGTTGAATGTCCCTTTCTGAATCCGAACTGGTAGTTATAAATAACGTTGTTGTCATCTAAGAAATTTGTTAGCCTTTTATGCATTAATTTCTCTAGGATTTTTTAAAACGAGGGAAGAATACTTATTGGACGGTAGTTGTCGAATGACTGTTTGTCGCCAGATTTAAAAATTGGTATTACTTTTGCAATTTTCATTTTGGATGGGACAATTCCAGTCGAAAATGACGTATTTATAATATGGGTTAAAGGAACGACTATCTCGTGTGTGATTTCTTTAAGTAGTTTAGGAGAAATATTGTCCTGGCCAGCCGAAGTTTTTGTGGAAAGGCTTTTTATGGAGGATACGACTTCATCGATGCTTGTAGGTGATATGAAAAATGAATCAGAGACACTGTTTTTTAGGTAATCCGAGAATGGATGAGTGGAGCTTGCCATATTGTTAATTACTCGATTTCCAATATTGGTGAAGTAACTGTTGAATTTCTCAGCAATGTGGATGGGGTCACTAAACTCCACGTTATCTTCAATAAATGATGATGGTAGGGAAGGAGGAAGGTTTGACTTATTTATTGCTTTTCGGAGAATTTCCCATGTTTCCTTAATGTTACCCTGATTTTCTAATAGTAGTTGACTATAATAATTCTTTTTTGTTTACGTTTAAGCTGATTAAAAATTTGGCAATAGGTTTTGTATCGCGTAATATTGTGGTTAGTCGGGGATCTGTACTTTCTTTCCAGAAGTTTATGTTTGTTCAGGGAGGATTGTAAGAGGCCGGATGTCATCCATGGTTCTCGTTTGATGTATTTTTTCGAGGTCTTTATTATTCTCAACGGGAAGGCTTGGTCAAACGTTGTATTTAGGATTGTTATAAATTTCTCATATGCTTCATTTGCACTGGTCTCTTGGCACACATGGCTGAAGTCAGTCTCGGATAGCAGTTGTTTAAATAGGTTGATGTTCCTTGTGTTGAAGATTCTCTTAGGTTGGTCTGTGTCAATAGGATGGGTTGTTTTGAGATTTTCGATATAGAATGTGGCGAAATGATCGCTCACATCAGTAATAATTATACCAGAGGTGTTTGGGTTTAGTTTGCTACAAAATATATGGTCAATTATTGTGGCCGAGTGACTTGTTACTCTTGTTGGTTTAGTTACCATGGGTGTGAATCCGGTGCTGAACAGCGATTCTAGATAATGATTAGTTTTTTGGTGTTGGTTAAAATTTAATAAATCTATGTTGAAGTCTCCCATCAAGTAAGTTGTCTTCTTTTCGGAATTGATTAGTTCAAGTAGATCTGAGTATTGAGATAGGAACAGGTCCAAATCAGCTTTTGGGGCAGTGTTAGGTCGGTAAATAATTCCTACAATTACTTTGGATTTTCCAGTAAGTTCGATGAACAGTGATTCGAAAACATGAGGAATGAAAATACTTAAGTCGTTTCTTACTTTGAATGGAATAGAATCTTTAACGAAGACACCAACACCTCCCCTGCCGTCGTCACCGGCAGGACGAGAATGCAAAACAAGTGGCTGATAGCCATCTAAGGTGTAGGATATATTTTCTTTTACGCTGAATGTTTCAGTGATACCTATGATGTCAAAAATATTTACAGTTGTTTGGAGGTCACAAAGCAGACCCTGCAGGTGTTCGAAATTGGCATTCAAGCTCCTGCAATTGATGTTTAGTAAGGCGAAGGATTTCTTACACGTACCAACCCTTGAGGAAAACTCTTCTGGTGTGTAGTATTGACAGCTGTTCGCGTCGGCATTAAGTGGGGTGAGAGGATCATCTTCAGAAACACGGTCGATTTCATGGTTGAATTGTGCAACAAAGTCAAAGGCAGCATCATTCTGAACTTCATCAAGTGAGACAACATTAGTCATTATGGAGTCCGATGCACAATGAAGGAAACAGGGAGCTTTCGATAACACAGGTGATCTGGTCTGCTGTCCAGTGGTTTCTGACTTAGGGTATAGTTGGACAGCTTAGGGCAAGAGCACATATGCTGATTTATTGGCTGTGGAGATATGTCTATTTTTTCCGGGAGTTAAGTGGACGAGCTGCAAAATACTGAGTTTATATAGCTAAATAATAATGTTAACGTAACTTGCATTTATCATCAAACTGGATGGGAAAGTAGAGGGATAAAAAAGAGTGAGAGAGAAAAAAAAATATATATATATATATAAAAAGAGAAAAACACCAAGAGTTCAAGTTGAATGGAATCTTCAAACTCTCACAGCGTTATCGGTCTGTGTTCAAGCTGAGATGAGAACAAACAGTGACACCAGTAGTTTTAGTAAGTATACATGCGGAATTTAACAGATATGGGAATTAAATGTTTTGTAAAGTAGGGATATTGTAAGGAGTCGCAATGGATAAAATTGGATATAAAGGTACAAGAAGGCAAGATAATTGAAATGCAGGATCAACTGGGTATCAATTTTTCAATCAGTTGTTCACACAAGAGGTTTGTCTCATGTCTCAGTCTATGAACAAGCGACAAAACCAGTTAGCTATGACTAAATTCATCGTTAATAAGGGAGTGTGAAACTTATAGTTCACTGCAGAGAGTATTTTCATACAAATTACGAATTCAGAGACACCAGGGCAAGATAGAATAAATGCACAGAATAATGGTCATTAAATATAGGTCATTAAAATGTAACAGTAAATTACCAAAACCCGAAACGCATCCGCATAAATGCCGTATTACAATTTGTTGGGGTGTGCACTGTTTGGCCGGGAGTTGAGGTGAAAAGCTGCAATTGACATAGCTAAATACTTAATGTAATTCACATTTGTCATCAAATGGATGGGAAAATAGAGGGTTAAAATACTAAAAGGTCGACTGAAAAATGAAATCGCTTTTCCATTGTGGTCTAGCTCTCACGACGTTGTAGGCTTGTGATCAAACTGCAGCGTGGTGCACTACAGCAGCCATGTCGCAGTTTGAGAACAAAACACTAACGCCAGTAGTTTGATAAAAAGTTGATATGTTTAGGAAGTGTGTGAGGAAGTAAAATTACACTAAAGAGGGGATTTACTATTGTGTGGATAAGAACATATTTTGATATTTAAGTACACGAAACCAAAGTAATGCGTCAGCACATATTATGGGGCATTACTGTGTGGGTTGAACTTAGTATGAGTATTCCATTTTAGTTAAACATTTAGTGCACATTATAGGGCATTACGGTGTAGGTTGAACTTAGCGAGAGTATTCCATTTTTGTTTAGCACACTGGTGTTTTTATTTTCTCCTCAAACTGCATCATGACTGCTCTGCGGCAGTCATGTCGCGGCATGTGAACAACCGATAACACCAGTGAATTATGTAGTTATTCTGGAGTGTTGGAAACGGATTTTAACTAATGCAGGGATGGTAAAATGGGGATATATTTGATGATAGGAATCTATTTACATATATTATTTACACGAAAACAGGATAAAATGGCTGCACTTAATGAGGAGCATTAAGATGAGTTGACCGGGGTATCACTTTTCCCCAACATGCTTGGGCACTCTGATTTTTGGCTTTGTTCACAAACACAAACTGCAGCATGGATACTCTACAGCACCCAGGTCATAGTTTGAGAGTAAATCACAAAATTAGTTGGTTGTGTAAATTATTCATCTGGCTTTATTGAGGGAGTGAGAAACTTAGTAATCACTTATGAGAGTATATTCTTACGTTATAGAAGAAATATGTAGGGTATTCAGAAACACCAGGGTAAGATACCACGAATGAATACAAAATAAGGCATTAAAGTGTAATATGTAGGGTATTCAGAAACACCAGGGTAAGATACCACGAATGAATACAAAATAAGGCATTAAAATGTAACAGTAAATGAACAAACTCAGAAAATCATACTTAAGCACTCACTAACAAATTGTAACAACTGAGATCCATAAGGGCCTTATAAGCTTTATACTTGTTAATATTTTCATGACACCAGGGCAAGACAGAATAAATGCACAGAATAATGGTCATTAAATATTATTATATGTAATGAATGGGATCTGCAAATTATGTTGCACATGGGTGCTGCCATGTTGAATAAATTAGCAATGCACACGTGAAAAGCAGTCTGGAACAACGTTAACATGTGAACATTAAAAACAAAATTGTAGAACTGTACATCTCGACTCGAGTGGGATGTCAATCAATACAAAATTACCAATGAGACGCAAACTGGCATTATTAAAGGGTTAATGGGGTAGGCACTACCAGAGTAATAGCAGTATATAATGGAAAAATAGGCCGATGAAATTGTCAGATGTGTACCCATACGCGCAACTAGTGGAAAGCTGTATGATGGAGGGCCACCATGGATGCCAACATTATGTACACCATACATGGTATGGGTACATATAGAAATGGATTGGAGGAGTGTCTAATTTGATGGATAAAGGGTTAACATTCCGGATCAAATTATCAGATGTACATAAAGAACTATACAGCACAGCACATCAGTAACCTGAATAAATATATAAAGTAACATGACAATTGGATTGATATTTTTTGAGTTATCTCATGCCAAAGGGATTGGAGGAATTTTCAATTTGAAGGATAAAGGGTTAATATTTCAGGACCAAATGATAAGATTTACACCAAAAACTATACAGCTCGGCACATCAGTAATCTGAACACAAATATAAAGTAACTTGACAATCCAAGCAATATTTTTCAAGTTATCGAATGCCAAAGGGATTGGAGGAATTTTCAATTTGAAGGATAAAGGGTTAATATCTCAGGATCAAAATAAAAGATTTACACCAAAAACTATACAGCTCGGTACATCAGTAACCTGAACACAAATATAAAGTAACTTGACAATCCAAGCAATATTTTTCAAGTTATCGAATGCCAAACAGATTAGAGGAATTTTTAATTTGAAGGATAAAGGGTTAATATCTCACGATTAAATTATCAGATTTACACCAAAAATTATACAGCTCGGCACATCAGTAACCTGAACACAAATATAAAGTAACTTGACAATCCAAGCAATATTTTTCAAGTTATCGCATGCCAAAGGGATTAGAGGAATTTACAATTTGAAGGATAAAGGGTTAATATCTCTGGATCAAAATAACAGATTTACACCAAAACCTATACAGCTTGGCACATCAGTAACCTGAACACAAATATAAAGTAACTTGACAATCCAAGCAATATTTTTCAAGTTATCGAATGCCAAAGGGATTGGAGGAATTTTCAATTTGATGGATAAAGGGTTAATATCTCACGATTAAATTATCAGATTTACACCAAAAACTATACAGCTCTGAAAATCAGTAACCTGAACACAAATATAAAGTAACTTGACAATACAAGCAATATTTTTCAAGTTATCGAATGCCAAAGGGATTGGAGGAATTTTCAATTTGAAGAATAAAGGGTTAATATCTCAGGACCAAAATAACAGATTTACACCAAAAACTATACAGCTCGGCACATCAGTAACCTGAACACAAATATAAAGTAACTTGACAATCCAAGCAATATTTTTCAAATTATCGAATGTCAAAGGGATTGGAGGAATTTTCAATTTGAAGGATAAAGGGTTAATATCTCGGAATCAAATCATCAGATTTACACCAAAAACTATACAGCTCGGCAAATCAGTAACCTGAACACAAATGTAAAGTAACTAGACAATCCAAGCAATATTTTTCAAGTTATCAAATGCCAAAGGGATTGGCGGAATTTTCAATTTGAAGGATAAAGGGGGTTAATCTCTCAGGATCACATTATCAGATTTACACCAAAAATTATACAGCTCGGCACATCAGTAACCTGAACACAAATATAAAGTAACTTGACAATCCAAGCAATAGTTTTCAAGTTATTGAATGCCAAAGAAATGGATACGGATGCCGGATGGACAGACGGATGGATGGATGGACGGACGGACGGACGGACAGACAGACAGACAGACGGACAAAGGATGGACGAACGACGGATGGTCACCCCGGATGGCAGCATTATGTGTACCATACGTAGTATGGGTACACATAAAAATGAAAATCCTACCCAGTAGCCTATGCTAAAATCTTTCCTTTAATTCTGCTATACATCCATGCAGGACCTTTTTCAAAGCAAAATGGTGCCATGTGATATCAACCCCAAAGAAGTTGCCCCCCTCGGAAAACTGTCCAAATAGTTAAGACAACGGCATACGATTTGGCACCTGTAAGAACATGGCCAGACAGTGCAAAAATAGTTCATGTCAGCCTTATAAAGGAATTTGGTTCAAATAACCCGAAGTCAGCCGGGCCAGACAGATGACACGGCCCTTTAAAAAATAATACCTCTTAAAACTTTTTAATTTTATTAAACCCCAAAGGACAGTTCAAAACTTTAATAAAATAAAATATATAAATTAAAGATGCATACATTTAAACGCCACATACCTAAATGAGACTGGTTTCACAAATGAACAAAAACAACATTTAAATAGGACAATTTTTATCAATAACCTGTCTGCAATGAAATCCTGGAGGTGATCTGAGATGAACAGAGCAGAATGAAAAACTATTGTTTTTTGCATTGATGATTCCATATTATGATATTAATTGTTAGAGATCCTTCGAGGAGAGTTTTTTAAGATTCAGTGTCAAAAACCGGTATCACAAATTTAACCAGAGGCTCAAGTGAGCCTAAAATGCTCACCTGGCTCAAGTTGTCAAAAGAAATGAGTGTATCAGTAAGTGATCAGCAGCAAGAGTAATTTTTTGATTTGCTATGACACTACCAAAGGCAACTTTTTTGGCCATTCTTTTCTGCTGGTCCTAGGAAAGCTTTCTAGCAAGCTCTGTTCTGTAATTTTTGTTTTGTTTTCATCTACTGTGGTTCTCTCTACCACCCTCCTCCCAAACATAAAATATTAAAAAAATTCCGGCATAAATGAAATACTTATGACCCAGTTATATACTACATGACAAATATGGTTCGCATCTGCCCACAGAATCTGAAAATAGAAATATTGAGTGTTGCCCAAAATTTGGGACCCCAAATTCTGACTTACTGAGTTTATTTGAGAAAAAGTGATTCTGCATCACTAAAGTAAGTTCCAAACAAGAATTCTAAGCATTATTGCACTTGGCTTATAAAAAGAGGATTTGAAAAGCATATTAGGCTTATGGAGCATTAACCCCACCCCAAGGGATATAGTAATTTGGAGGGAAAAATCAGCAGAGTAAATTCCACCAACCTGAAGATGGCAGCAGCTTCATTTGAACAAAAGAGAAAAGGTTTACTCCAAAGATGGTCTGTGCCATAAATGACTGAATTTGTCCCAGTGGTTTTTAAGTATAAGAAAGATTTCAAACTAGAGAAACAGAATTTTACTGCCACCAGTAAATTCAAGTCTGTGTGAAAATGGTTAAAGCATCAAAAATAAACAAAACAGAAAGAGAATTTATGAAGGCTTATTATTTTTTTTTTTTTGGGGGGGGGGGGGGGGTAAATTATTTTAAAGAAATCAGTTTTCATTAACAGTATTACATGAAATAAAATCTTTGGAAACCACATTGAAGCCTTGAGAGGGTTAAATTAAAGATATTCATACAGGAATTAGAGAATTTTTTTCCAAGAATCCAGAAAAAAACATATATGTGCACAGCATTGAAAAAGGTTTGATCAAGGCATCAATAAAATCTTTGAAAGACATACTGAAGTCTTGAGAGGGTTAAATTCAAGACCTCCATACAGAAATCAGATACATGTTTCCAAGAAACCAGAAAACAAATCATATATATTTGCACAGATTTGAAAGGGTTCAACATAAAATAAAATCTTTGGAAAACACACTGAAGCCATGAGAGGGTTAAATTAAAGATATTCATACAGAAATCAGATCAATTTTTTTCCATGGAACCAGAAAAAAACATATGTGCACAGAATTGAAAGTGTTTGATCATGGCATCAATAACGTTTTTGGAACCAACATTGCAGTCTTGAAAGGGTTAAATTAAAGATATGCATACAGGAATCAGATAAATGTTTCCAAGAAACCAGAAAAAAACATATATGCACAGCAGTGAAAGAGTTCATCATGAAATAAAATCTTTGGAAAAACACACTGAAGTCATGAGAGGGTTAAATTAAAGATATTCATACCGGAATCAGATCAATTGTTTTTCCAATGCACCAGAAGACATATACAGCATTGAAGGGGTTTGTTTCTTCATGAAATGAATAAAATCTTTGGAACCCACTTTGCAGTCTTGAGAGGGTTAAATTAAAGACATGCATACAGGAATCAAATAAATGGTTCCAGCACTGAAAGGGTTCATTCAACCTGAAATAAAATCTTTGGAAAACAAACTGAAGTCACAAATTTTAACAATTTTCTGATTAAAATAACAAGATTACAATGTTAATAACAGCAATTTTGTTATTTTAAGAACAATATGTCAATCAAGGTCCTCAGTGAATGAAAATTTTCCTCCAGGATAAACTACTGCAAAAATGCTGACTCATCATTTTTTTCAATACCCTCTCCCGGGCACCCTGGTTGAAGCGGTGGCAATTTTTTTTAACAATTACCTTCTTCCGGTCCTAAGGATGCTTCATACCAAATAACAGTTCTCTGTTCCTTGTGGTTTGGGATATATGGGCTTTTGAATTTTTGTGTTTTTGGCCCCTGGGGTTGCACAGGGAACATTTATTTGGAGGGGGGGGGGGGGCATCAATCAATTACTTAGAACCCACTTATACTACATGCCAAATTTGGTTGAAATTGGCCCACCGGTTCTTGAAATAGAAATTTTGGGCAGAGCCCAAAATGGATATGCCCCCACAGAGAGCCCAGATATTGATCTATTAACTTCCCTTGAACAAATTTGAATCTTTTACACCAAAGGGTGTTCCATACCAAATATCAGGGCATTTCCCTCTGGTGGTTCATGAGAAGAAGATTTTTAAAGGTTTTTAAGCTATTGGGGCATAAACCAGGGCCCGAATATGGCAGCTGCTTCATTTAAACACAATAGAAAGGGTATACTCCATAGATGGTCTGTGCAATATGTGTTTGAATTTGGCCTAGTGGTTGTGAAGAAAATGTCAAGTTTGCAAAATGTTAAAGGATGACAGACACCAGACAAAAGTGATGGCAATAGCTCCCACCAACTTGCAGTCAGGTGAGGTAAAGAAGCAAATTATAGTTCAGACAATTATATTAGTAATTTTGAAAGATTTTTTGTGAATAGTTTACAACACCTGGAAAGTGACTTATTTATTTATTTATTTGGGTTTAACAACACATTAACAGCCAAGGTCATATCATGTCGGTGACAGTTTTACGGGTGGAGGAAGCCAAAGTACCCGGAGAGAACCACCGTGCAACGATGAGCAGCTGCCAGCTCCCCAACATCGTAACTCCGCACTGCAGCACAGGCAGGGTTAGATTGGTTGAAGACATGTGCATCATCAATGTGCAGTATGCCTTAGTACACAGCATCATCATGCTCAGATGTGGACAATCGGGGTGACGTGACTTGCCCAAGGACACAATGCAGGAGTCTGAATTGATCGCTCAGATGGTTACCCATCCAAGGACTAACCAGGCTCGATGTTGCTTAACTTTGGCGATCTGACGAGAACCGGTTACCACAATGCCACCGCGCCAACGTGGAAAGTGACTTGTTACTGGGTTAGGAGGGGTAGATTTTACAATTTCTACCTGGCAATTATTTACAATTTTCCAAAAGACATCATAAAAACACTAGCAAAATTTCAGCTCAAGGACGAACAGGTTGCACAGGCCTCATAGATCTTTAAAAGGGAGCGATGTGAAGGTTGTTACATGTCGGACATGATGGGAGTGTATTCTTATACTCTTCTTTATACTGCCATTGTCACCACAAACAACCTTTAACACCCCCCCCCCCCCCCCCCCCCCCTTTCTGCTCTGTTCACTTGAACCAGTAATGGAAACAATTTCCCCTACAGGAACCCTGGTAAGTAAAGCAGTGCTTGTTTGCTATGTTTACTGGTAACATGGGGCCCAGTAACCAATGCCTGGAGTGAAAGTCCTCTAAAGTGTGCAATGTGGGAACGATTATCCATTGTGCAGAAATATGTGGTCTTAACCCTTTATTCAACAAATCGGCCACATCCGAATTTGCAAATTCAGCAGCTGAAAAATATTATTTTTCTAAAAATTTCAACTAAACCATATGATGTGACCCCTCTTTGGAACGAGCTCGTCGAGCTCGTTCCAATGAGGGGTCACATGATATGATTTTGTTGAAATTTTTTGAAAAATTAAAAAAAATATTTAAAATAATAAATTTTGATATCGTCTGCATTGGGTAAAAGGTTAATTAAACACCAATAAAAAAAAAAATAAATGGTATCGCTTATAATATATTATTAAAGATTTTAAATTTAACAACCTTTTACAATCTACTACTCTTTTCTCTTATTGGCTTCTCGGATCATTTGACAGTATTGTGACAATGAGATGGCCTTTCTGACAGTCATATATAGCAGAGAGATACCCCTCTATTATCTATTGTTTCCTAACATCTTGTGCTGACTGCATGGGTTGATTCTCAAGACACTGTCTAATTAAGTTCATATCATACTCTGTAACCAATTTGAATTTTAGTCCTCGTTAATTTTGTCTACTTGGAAATGATTTATCATCGAAAATCTCCATTTCTATATTTGCTTGTGAGATACTCAATCGCCTGCCTGCTAAGGTGTTTTCCCTTCTCCGAGAAATGTCTACATATTGACACCGCTGAACGTTTGTCTTTCTATAGTCTCACAATTTCTAGTTTTGTTAAATGGTCTATTTTCGTCATGTTTCTCTTTTGGTCACCAGAAATTTAATTTCATAATTGTAATTTCTCTGTATATAACACTCTATTCTGAATGTTCTCATTGGTCATTGTGGATTATAAATCACTGTTTATGAATTGGCCAAGTCAACACATTTGGTATGCATGGAAACATATCCTCATGTCATTGGATATTGTGAGTAATAAATAACTCTGTGCCACACCTACACACGCAGCATGATTTTCAATTAAAAAAAAAGATTTAAAAAAAAAAATCATTCATGCACATGTAGATGTCTATATTTCAAACCTATCACAGTATAGTAAATGCACTGAGTTGAATTTTCTGCTGCTTTGGTATCGTGTTTGCATTTGAACTACTATGGAGATAGTATGAAAGTGCCCTAGTCAAGGCTGTTGAGGCCGAGTGGTTGTAGCGTGTGCATTAATCAACAAATACTATGGAGATAGGCCTAAAACAGGGGTGTATCCTTTCGCCAATTCTTTTTGCATTGTACATCAAAGGTTTAGGTGATGAACTCCTGCATAGCGATGAGGGGGTTGCAGTTGGTGACTTTAAGATCCCAGGGCTATTTTTTGCAGACGATATGGTGCTAGTGTCAGAAAGCGAAGAGGGGCTAACGAAGATGCTGGGAATTGTTGGGAAATATGGGAGCAAATGGAGACTCGAACTTAATGAAAGCAAGAGCAAAGTTACACCCGTGGGCCGCAAAGTGGACCCCACTCGAAGGTGGAGAGTGGGGGAGTTCTGCATTCCGGAAGGTAGCAGTAGACTTCTTAGTGTAGGAGAGACTAGTGACTATGAGTACCTGGGGGTAAATATAAACATCACAGGAAGAGGTATCTACCGAAACCACACAAATAAATTGATTCTGAAGGGGAAGTGAATCCTTAACCAAATGAAACTTATAGGGAGAAACAGTTTCAATAAGGTTTTCGTGGGGAAAACCATTTGGGAAATGATGGGTCTGCCAAGTATAACATACGGTACGGATGTTGTACCCCTAAACCAGAGACAGACTCGGAAAAAAGTAACAGGAAAGAAAGTAACAGGAAAAAAAGTAACAGTTTTGGGTAGGAAGAAAAGTAACAGGAAAAAAAGAAACACTTTTTCTGTTTTTATTGTTTATCAATATATCAGGACTACCAACAACAGATACATACACATGCATGTTACACCTCTTATTTAGTCTAATGTTCTGGACAATGCTTGCTGGATAGTTGTACTTGTCAGGGCTTGCTCTTTCTGAAACCATTGAATGGTCTTCCAGATAGACGGATGTTGGTGGCCAACAAGGTTATAGAACTTATTGTACCAGCCTTCATATGCATTGTTGGTGCGAGATTCACCATTCAATGTAGCACTGTTCACATTCCACGTAGCTGGAGGACAGGTTGGTGGGGTTAGTCTCAGCCGAAGTGGAGCCAACATACCTGGAGCTGCGGCCTGTCGCTGCCTGTAGGTACCGGTAACGTAGTTCTCATCAAAATACCACAACAGTTCTTCAGCTTCTTCAGGAACAATGTCTTTAAGATGGTTCATACCATCAGACACATCAAAAACTGACAAGAACGCGAGTGCATCCAGTTTACAAAACAGTCTGAAGTCTGCATCATCTTGATACAATTGCACTAAACCTAAGCTCTGAACCTTACGCCAGGTACTTTGTGTCAGATGGTAGAAGCAACCTCTACTCTGTATATGTCTGCTAAACACAGCTTTCACGGCATGCAGCACAGCATCTTCAAAGTCAGTGACAACACTATCTAAATTCAAGTCAATATTTAGCTATCTAAATTCAAGTCAATATTCAATACAATAGCTTGAAACAGAGTCTCACAGGAAATATGTGTCTTCCTCTGCAATATGGCATATACACAAGATACAAAGCTATCATGAAATTTAACCCTAACAACATAAATTTGCCGAAATAGAGGAGGAGCCATTGCAAAACTACCATCCATAAACAAAGTACTAGCACTGCCAAGATGATTAAGTCCATCTCTTGTTGCAAATGCAATCACACGTTCATTTGCATCAGGTCCATTGTCAAACAACAGGAACTGTTCAGACTCTGATGTTTTCTGGAACTCTTCTGGAACGGTCAGCTCAGACTCTGGGGACAGGAGGACTTTTTCTGTGGTACATCAGACTTCTTTTGGTGTTTTTCATGTCTGGCAGCATCATCTTGACTTGACTGTCAACATTTGACACAGCTGTTGCGAGGATCTGTGCTAGCTTGTCTAAGGAAGAAGCTGCTTGTTTCCGCATCTTGTTTCTCATTTTGGCATATAAGATACTGACATCTTCTGGAGGATGGTTGTGTTGTCTACCTATTTCTGGGTTGTTGAAATCGGTGGTGGTACAGAGACTGGCACGACAGTCTGATTTAACATGCTTAGTGCATTTCCACCAGACCTTGGTTTTCCTTCTAACAGATACAGTGTACATGAAGCCTTCATGACAAAGTTTTTTGACCTTCTTATTACTCTCAATGACTTCCATCATGACTGAAGAATGACCAGAAGAAATGATCAATTCAGACTGATGTCCAATATATAGTTTGCTGTGCATTTATCTTTTCAAAAACACTGCTGTACATCAAAGAAATGAATGCTCTTTAGAACTGACTAGTACTCCAGTTTGATAGTTTTCATAGCAGTACACAGACCCTATATTAGGGGATTAGTCTTTAGATGCAGTCACCAAACAGTTTTGACTGTTTTCATAGCTATCATCATAGATATTGTAAAAACAATAACGTATAGCACACAATTAAGTTTCAAAATAATTATGAAAAAATTACAAAATGAAAGTGTCAATGACACTGTAGCTCAACTTGTCAAGACGAAGACATGCACATGTATAGTATGTGACACAGCAATGACAAACATCTAGGTAATGACCTGATAACAAAGGTACATATAAAGTATTGTAACGGTCTGTACATAAATACTGACCGTTGCCTGTAACAAATGTATAGGTAAAGTATTGTAAAGGTGGGTGACAGTCAGATGCTAAACTAGAAAAAAATCTTTGAGTCCCAGAGTGGGTCTGACTGAACCCCAAAATATTTGTTCTCATAGCACAGTGATAACAAAGGCACCCCAAAACACACTCGTTCCTGTCCCAAGGTGAAAACAAAGGTACCCAAGAAGTTTTGTGAAGATCAATTCATAAATACGAGCTGTATAGAACTTGTGACAAAAAACTGATTGGACCTAATTTTGGTACAAAATGGCCACTGGCAGCCATCTGGAATTTTGGACCGTACCCAGAAACACTCATTCTCGTCCCAAGGTGATAACAAAGGTACCCAAGAAGTTTTGTGAAGATCGGTTCATAAATACAGCCTCTACCCTGAGCCGTATTGACATGTGTGCTCACATTGTGCAAGTAGCACTGTATAAGTCAAAGTTCATCTAATTTGCATAATTTCTGCACGAAAAAAAACCCCTTAGAATATGTGATGTATTCCATGTTACTAAACATTCATACAAAAATTTATTCAAATCAGAACTTTTATACAGAAGTTCTGTACAAAAGACTGATTGCACTAATTTTGGTACAAAATGGCTGCTGGTGGCCATCTTGAATTTCGGACCACACCCAAAAACACTCGCTCTCATCCCACGGTGATAACAAAGGTACCCAACAAGGTTCGTAAAGATTGGTTCATAAATATGGCCTCTAGTCTGAGCTGTAAAGAAGTTGTGTACAAAAAACTGATTAGACCTAATTTCGGTACAAAATGGCCACTGGCAGCCATCTTGAATTTTAGACCGCACCCAGAAACACTCGTTCTCGTCCCAAGGTGATAACAAAGGTACCCAAGACATTTCGTGAAGATCAGTTCATAAATACAGACTCAAGTCTGAGCCGTATTGACATATGTACTTAATGTGTGTAAGTCGCACTGAAATATCAAAGTTCATCTAATTTGCATAATTTCTGCACGAGAAAAAACCCGTATTATATGTGATGTATCCCATGGTACTAAACATTCACACAAAAAATTATTCAAATCAGCGCTTTCATATGGAAGTTCTGTGCAAAAATCTGATTGCACCTAATTTTGTACAAAATGGCTGCCATCGGCCATCTTGAATTTTGGACCGGACCCAAAAACACTCGTTCTCGTCCCACGGTGATACCAAAGGTACCCAAGAAGTTTCGTAAAGATCGGTTCATAAATACGGCCTCTAGCCCGAGCCGTATTGGCATTTGCACTTACAGTGCTGAAATTAACACCAAAAAACATCAAAATTAGTCTAATTTGCACAATTTACGCACGAGAAAAAAACCCGCATTATATGTGATGTACCCCATGGTACTAAACATTCATACAAAATATTATTCAAATCAGAGCTTTCATATGGAAGTTCTGTACAAAAAACAGATTTCTGCATCATCGGTACAAAATGGCGGCTGGCAGCCATCTTGAATTTCAGACCGCACCCAAAAACACTTGTTCTCGTCCCACGGTCATAACAAAGGTACCCAAGAAGTTTCGTAAAGATCGGTTCATAAATACGACCTCTAGCCCGAGCCATAGCCAATTGTTGACGTACGGACAGACGGACAGACAGACGGACAGACGGACAGACGAGACGGACAGACGGACCATGACAATAGCTCAAATTTGACTTCGTCAAAGTTGAGCTAAAGAGTACAAAAAAAGGAAAAAAATAAAATTTTCTAAAAAAAAGTTACTTTTTTTCCGTTACTTTTTTTCGTGTTACTTTTTTTCCTGTTATTTTTTTTCCTACATTCCACCAACACAAATAGCACCTCAACCAGAGCCACACACACCTAAACAAGACAGTATTCTCCAGTTCACTGAGGATTTCAATAAAATGTTACATAACAAATTAGAAAACCTGCAATTCAAAATACAGAGAACTGTTGAAAATTCATCATCTCAGTTAAACTGGACGTTATCAACGAATGCATGAGGGTGATGAACACCAGACTGACTGATCTCGAGTCATCAGTAACAAACATATGCAGCCTAATAGACACTCGCATCTGTGAAAACCACACTGATAATGAAGATAATGAACCAATCCATCCAGAACCCCAAACACCAGTCCATCCACCAAATCCACACACACCCGCTCAGCCACCCCAACAAAAGTGTTATACAACATATCATCAAGCACAACTAGTCCAGCATACACCAACTCACACTAGAAGTACAAATCCAAATGACGGAATTGTAGGAAGATTTCAGATTCAAATGGACACACTCAGGGTTCTCCAGAAAGATTCCCATGAACCAGGTTATTTCGCTCTGAAGCTGACTGAAAAATTATATCTGGAACTGTTTTCAATAGACAATAAAAGACGCTAGTATAGTTATAATGGTGGGGGTGCGAGTAGAAAGAAAGCATTGGACACTCAATGAAAAGAGATTATTAGGAAATACATTCTCTACTTTTATCCTGAATGCAGGGACCAAAGGCAATACCAGCTGATTATCAACAGCATCAATGAGGGCTTGTGTCGGCTAGGAAAAAAAGCAAAAAAAAAAGCAAATTTATTTTACCCGATTGTCAAGAAGACTTCTTGGATGCCGACACACATTTTTATGATGATCTCAGAACTGCTGATGACATTCTAAATGGACCATATTCAAAGAAGTTACTGAACAATGCTACAGTCAAACATAACAATATCCTGTAATATAGCGTGTATACTAGCCACAAGCTGAGAAATTGAAAAATAATATTCGACATTTTAATGGATGGATACTCTTGAATCCCCGTAATATAAACCAGACACACAAAACAGGGGCAACTCACAACAAACTAGGGGCTGGCCAAAATGGTATTATTATTATCCAGAAGGACCTGGTGTCAGGTAAAAGGGGAAAAGATTAGCTTTGCAGTGGGGTATTACTTAACCGTTGGGCATTTTTGGGGTGTTCATCATAACTGGGGGAAGTCGGAGACCAGCGAAAAATGTTTTCTGGGACAAGAGGTGAGTTGTGTACTTTGTTTATATTATATATTATGGGGGCACAACGTCAACCAACCAAAAATGCTTTTGGATATTATTTTCCGATTTCCCAGCTTATGCCGAGTAAATAATACACTACTGCTGTCCAAGGGACCAGTTACCATGTTGTGTCCAAATCGTTAACATGCTGAAATGTCAGTGACGGTGTGGGGCAAGCCTCTTTCGACCTTCATTAACAGTATGTAGTTTCCAAAATTTTGAATCAACATCATGCCTGGGCAGGGAAGAGGAGGGGGCAGAGGGTGGGAGAAGGGTTCTGGTTGTCCGCAGGCAAGTATAGTCTGCCACTTATTTAGCGTTTGTTGGTAGGGATATAGTCTGCCTTTGGTTCGGAGTGGTAATTGTTGAAGATACTGGATTCGGAGGCAGTTACAGAGACAATAACGATCCTTGACAAGGTACAACAAGGTCCATTCCGATTTGGCCGGGACATGGATGTGCTCTAGGAGCAAATACAAAACGGTTTACATTGAGAACATGAAGTTGTGATCAAGAAGGGAATGCATCCATTGCCTAACATTTGTTTTCTATATATATGATGCATAAATTTTAAATCACATTCTACATATGTGAATTCCTGGATGTTCGATACTATGTTGCCTAAAACTTGTGCTTCTAGTATTTTCTGAGGAAAAATTGAAGATTTTTCATTCACTTGTGAAAGTTGTGCTGACTTCATCTGTTGTCAACTGTATCAGTCTTATCATTTGTTGTACCTGGAAACATTGTTACAGACTCCGATTCCCGATTCCAGGCCTTCAAATACGGCACGAACGATCGTTTCGTTCGTGCAAAGGTTATGCAAATTTTCTGGGCATAACCCTTTTTTCCGTTCGTGCAAAAAACTAAAGGCCTCGCTGATGATCCGCCCTATCTTGAGAACATTAGTTGGTGAATACGATCTAATTTCATACTAAATTATAATGACGACATCAAACGGCAAATGTGCATGTCGCCGCAATCAGCTATCCCGGTATTGACAGGAGTATCACACCTATAATGACATTTACTCATTTGAAGCGTTCTAAAAATAGACCCAGTTCTTGGAAACGTGCGCTGACTGAAGCGTGGGGGACTATCAGATTCAGTATCGTTGTATCGTTTGCGTTTTCAATTCGGATGTCTGTTGCAGCACATTTATGAGCAATGACGGATTCAACAAAAACAAAAACTGAAAGTGTTCGTTTAAAAACATTCAAATCTTGGCCATTTGCATCACAATTCATTGTTGAGGTTGATGAAATAGACAATCGTCTAACTGATTTAAAATGTAAAGTTTGCAGCAGTCAATGGACGTCCATTCAGCAAGAAGCAAAACGCCGTGGTTTAAGGGGAACGGCCATAAACAACGTGAAAATGTATATAGACGGAGTGGCATATATCCATAGAGCAAACATCGAACGGCATTTAAAACCGGGTTCTCTGCACGAATTTGCTCTGAACTTGCAGAAAAAACAAGAGGAGGCGGAACGCACTTCTGCCAAAGAGTCCGGAGCTGTCGCAAAACTCGATGATCAACCAAGCACCAGCACCAGTAGCCACGAATCGGCCTCAATAAGCAGTTATTTTATTGCTTCAAACAGAACTAACTACCAAAAACTTATTAGGTCTGCATTATGGATCGCAGAAGAAGAATTGCCCTTTAGTAAATTTACTAGTCTGATTGATCTGCAAAAAGAAAACGGTGTTCCTATTTCAGATGTGAGAAAGTCCTCATTTGTCTGCACTGAATTGATCGCAACCATTGCAAAAACACTGAGGGGTGACATGCAGGGTATTTTGGCAAAGGCAAAATTTATATCTGGTCTGTCTGACGGTTCCGAAGCTAGGAAAACCCGCGATGAAAAAGAATTAGTATACGTGAAATTTGTTGCAGATGGGAAACCTGTTCTTCTTATGTTAGTGTGCCAACGGATGAAGGATTTTGGGGGAACGGGGGCTTCATCCATAAAAGAAGCTTTTGTCAAGTCATTTGATGAGTATGGAATAGACATTATAGATGAGGATAATCATAGAATGATTTCCATTTGTGCCGACGGCGCCAGTACCAACATGGGACAGAAGACAGGCGCATTCACAGTGTTAAAACAACAAATTAATCATCTCATTGTTGTTCATTGCTCACTCCACAAATCTGAATTAGCTATAAAGGACTCTTTCAAATGTTCCACAGAGTTTGAAGCAATTGACGAATTCATGAAATCTATTTTTTACCTATTTAAAAATAGTGGCAAAAACTGGAGACTGATGCAACTGATTGCAGAGCGATTGCGTGTTGGTCTTGTGAGGCATCCAAAAGTGCATGGGACAAGATTCCAATCACACAACAGAGGGGCTTGAATGCACTATTATACAATTATTGTGTTTTATTACTTTTTTCTGAAAATGCAATAGAAACGAAAGGTTTATTGACAAATGCAATGACAATTAAAGTTAGAGGTTTTCACCAGAAGCTTCTCAATTATGATTTTGTCGCATGCTCCGCCATGTACCATGATGTTCTCAAAGAAACGGCTCATGTTATTCTCACGCTCGAAGCAAAGTCAACTCTAATTTGTGACATTCTTGATGTGCTTGATGAGTGTATCGAGAACCTAGATACAATTGCTGATAGCCCCATGCAATTGCCCACAGTAGATAAATGGTTTGAGTGCCACGAACCCCCGGATGAGGCAGACGAGGTTATTTTAAAAGTGTGTAGTACTTCCTTGCCCTGTACTCTGACAACAAAAAGTTATTTGTCAGAAAAACAAAAAGTGAATTTGGACAAGAAGTTAGTGACGGCAGTCAAAGTTGAACAGGAGTTTAAACTGCAGAAGGTTAAATCGGGGAAAGAAAAGGCGAGGAAAGCTAAAGATAAACTTGTTCAGGCCGTGAAGGACTGTATTGTAAAAAGATTCACAGCATTAAGGGAACAGAAAGTAGTGTCCTGCATGTCGATTGTGGATCACACAAGGTGGGATGAGAGTAGTGAAGAGTTTGGTTCTGTTGAAATAACAGAAATCGAAGAGCATTTCAAGGCTGTTCTTGAAAAAGTCAATTACGATTCAAAGGAGGCAAGAAAGGAATTTCAGAAACTTCAGAGGTTGAAATCTAAAAAATATCCCAAAATTAAAGACAAAATAGTATTCTGGAACAGTGTTTTTACTTATCATTATGACAATTTTCAAAACATTCTGTTAATTATTGAGATTTGTTTAAGTGTTGCATGGGCACAGGGGACTGTCGAGGCAGGTTTCAGTACTCTAAGAAGAATTCTAAGTGAGAGCAGGACAGCCATGTCCAACTCTCTCCTTAATGACTTACTTCTCATCAAAATAAATGTACCAGTTATCGCAGCATTGCACCCTGAAGGTGAATACCGCAGAGACTTGGTTGCTCGAGCAACGGAAAAATATGTGACTGAGAAACAGAGGCGGACACCTAAAACTGCTCAAAAAAGTTTAAAAAGATCACAAACACTGGGTTCTGTGGGGGATGTAAAAATAAAACGCCCAAAAGTAGACACCGCAGTCCTGATTCCTGACTCTCACAGTGACAGTGGATCAGACGTATTGATGGATTCAACGGACAACAAATCGCGCAGTGATGATTCAGATACAGAGGGGGATGATAACCCTACTCCGTTCTAACTACTTGAAGCTGTTCAGTGTAGAACAAGTCCGTTCACCTACCTCCAAATGTTCGCCAGTTTTTATCAGAGACCATTCATTGATCGTATGCTCGTTTATTATAACTTTAAAGTTAACTGCTTTATCCTGAGACTGGGATTGTGTTTTGTTTTATTTTAGTTTTCTCTTAGTGGGCAGTATAACGAGTCGGTAACTCGGTATCAGTAATAATCACTGCATATGGGTGATAATAAAAATGTTATTGAATTTGTGTCAGTTCATTATCAACCTTTATCCAACGAAGTCAACTGAAATATTTTGAACTTTCTTCAATAAAACAATGCAAATATGGATATCATTGGGATTAGCTTGATTAGCTGACGCCTGTGATATCTATTGTTTGTGTGGTTTTATTGGAGAAAACTACGCCATTTTTTTGTCAGCTGCATAGTTTTCGTATAGCAATCTGTTGACTGAATTAATGGGTAGGACCCAGGGCCGTCGAGAGAAAATCCGGGCCCCGGGAGAGGGAATATTCCGGGCCCCCTAGGCAACATGGGTGAGTAGATGCCGAAGGCCGCGAGTGCACAGGGCACAAGCTCTGGCAGGGTTTTGGGGGGCGCGGAGGAGGAGCGGAGGGGGAGTGGGGGGATTGCGCGGATTCCAAAATCTTGAATTGAATCTGGAAACTTTCTTGTTGTAAACCACCACCAACCCCCCCCCCCCCCCCCCCCCCCCCCCCCCCCCCCCCCATTACACACACTCGCGTACCACTCACATAAACGCAGAGCGAGCCAAATCAAGTAGCGCATTTAAAAAACAATGATGAGTTTTAACAGTCTGAACTGAATTTTGAAACTGCCCAAAAGAGAGCGAGTCAATTTATTTTTTCTCAAATATGCTAGAATAATAACACAGCACAAAATGAGTATTTCCCAGCTTTTTGCCCAAAGGAAAAACTCTAAGCACGTGGTCGGCAGTACTCTGTGCCCCGAGTCGGAGTTTGAACAAGAGGAAATTGAACCAGGTTTTATCAGTCCTTATCCACGACTTGGAACAGCAATCTGTATCTCCATCCTTTCGGTTCTCACCGGTAATCACAGCAGCTGATTGGAAGATGAAAACCACATGCTGTCTGTGCATAATTAATCAGCCCTGGGCAAACTGATGCCTTTGCAGAAAGAAGACTTTCTTATCATATTGGAAAATTTCGAAACATTTATTTTATTCTATCATTACCTATGATATATATCTCTGCTATTAAAACTTTTCTGTATTCATTAATCAACAAATTTAACTTTGCCTTCGAAATTGATTTTATAATTTAAGCGTCATTCTCACGACCACACTGATACTTTGAGAGTGAAGACAAATTTTGTCTTGGGAAACTCCAAGCACGTGTGTCGACACGTGTTCGTGAAATCCCACGTCAATATTTGGCAACACTCACACTGCGCATGTATTTTCGAGTCCCTGAATTTCGCGAAGTTTTCGGAAATGACTTTTGTGTGTGTGGTACATTCAATCAAACGCCATTGGGCGTAATCTATTTTGGCATTGATGAGCCTTGATATCATTGTTATAACGAGGTTCAGACCGCCAATAGCTGAATCATGGGGATTATTCATGAATCGCCGCTGTCCAGGGGTGATCTTTCAGACAATTTTCCAAGTCAAATTCAAGAGGAAAACCGAGTATGGATGTAAACAATAAGATCACGTGCCAATTATAGCACCCGACAATTTTGAAACAACCGGGCATGAAAAGTTCGCTTGTGTGTGACAGTGTCGGGCTGTGTCCCCATGATGTCCTGTAGTCGGCACCCTGAAGAAGTTTCATTCAACTTACCTTATGATCTGTGGGGTCGGCGGTCACGGTGAAATGTCAGATGATGCTCTTGAAATATTGTCCACAGTTTAATGTCAGTCCACTATACTATACTATAGTATAGAAAAGGGGGAATATATAACAGTAAGTGAAAATATATTAAACCATTTGTCAAAATTATATTTCAATGGGGGTAGTCTTTTTTTATTCACGGTGTTTAGTAAAGTGATACATATACATAATAAACAAACGGTACAGAAGGTATACATAAGTGACAGTGGTCTTTAGACGTGTTTCAGTGTTACATAACTCACAATTCTGAAAAATTGGAGAACGGGTTATGCAAATGAAAAAAGGTTAAGCAAACTTTTTCCGCATAACCTTTTTTTGGGTTATGCAAATTTTTCTTATTTGAAGGCCTGCGATTCATCGTGAATACCACAATGAATATCGCTTGAACATCACTCGTATCAATATATCAACTCAATCCTACTTTTATATTGTCTGTGCATATGACCTTGTTTTTTTTGCTGAGATAAATAACAACAATAATGGATGAACTAGGTCAAAGTGGACTGTCTCTTGCTGAGGATGGAGAAGTCGGGGGAAAAGAGCATTAGACAGGACACTGTCCCCATTGGAGATTTCTCCGACGAGTCAGACTTTGATATTGCTATTGCTAACAGTCCAATAGACTCAAGTAGCTCACTCTCATATATTTTCAAGACTCAATTTAAATCGCATTTCATAGACATTTTACACGACGAGACTGTTCAGAGCCTATTCACATCGATGTTCTTAACTGGTAGAGTGCTAGAAGCCACTATCAGGGCTTTAATATGAAGAGCAGATACCCCAGCCTAAAGTTGTCATATTCTGTGGATGTGCTTCATATTATCGTATAAGTGAAATTACTTAGTCTGCATGGGTTTGCCTTGTTACAATTTATGGGAGAGTGCCTCTTGGCACTCTCCCATAAATTGTAACAAGGCAAAGACACGTAAACAAATTTTGATGACCAAAAATAACTTAGCACTCTACCAGTTAAACACCTCACAGGTGAAGATAAATGAATTAGAAGGCAAAATTAACGAGTAAGAGGCAAAAGTCGAGGACAGAGATAATTCAATCAGTCAGCTCAGGGAGGATCTCGATGACCTCCAACAATATGTGCGCAGGAAAAATTTACGCGTTACTGGTATTCCTGAAAGGAGCGGTGAAAATACGGACAACAAAGTAACTGACTTGGCTCAGAAGATAGGTGTTAATTTATCCCTGGACGACATTTCCTGTAGCCACCATGTGGGACCTAGGATCAGAGGTGGGGTACCTGTGCATGATAGGCCACTAATCTTTCACCTCAACAGTTATCGCACCCAGGACAAAGTTTACCGAGCTCGTAAGAAACTAAAAGAAGCGAAATTCAACTTCACCCGAACCGATTCTCAGTCAGGAACTTGCCAGACACCCGTGTATGTCAATGAGGACCTCACATCGACAGAGCTGTCATTGCTAAACGTGCCCGCAAGCTAGTGAAGGATCAAAAGATAGCAGAGTCATGGACCTTTGACGGTGTCATTTTCACTAAATTGAAAGACGGCTCTGTCAGGCATATTACAACTACGAGGCAAATTTCAGATCTTGAAAACGTCTAAATACGTCTAAATATAGACCTGAACAAGTCACAGTCACAAATTGTATAGTAAATCTACACTTCCCCTCCTGTACGCCACTGATTTTTCGTTGCTTCGCGTGCCAATAGTGTCAATAGTTATTGTAGCTCAAATAGTCTAATTAAGGAGCAAATGCAAATATATGTTCTATTCTGTGGAAAGTCACAGAGAGTACATCTGAATATATATATGTATCATCGATGTCGGGTGGGGGATCTGCCAGGCGTGGTCCGTGTGCCGTGTCGCTGGATTGTGGGCTGTGAGGTTTTTTGGGGGTAGCCTTGTCGGGGGTCAGTCCCGGGTCTGTGGCACCCGGTTGCCTGGCCGTGGGTGCTCTGCCACCGTGCCACCTGAGCAAATGGCAACTAGTTGCTGTTGGCTCGGTTTGTGGGGGTGGCGGAGCATTTGTGGCTGGCGATTGGGTGCCGTGGGCCTGGCATCGGCTCCCGTTAGGGCCACCTTCTGGGGGACTGTGTTTTCCAGTCCGGTGGCGCAGTGCCAGGACTGTGCCTGGTGGGATTGCTGCTTGGCATCGGTATATATATATATATATATGGCCCTATGTATGTATGGCCCATGATGCCCATGAGGTTGACTCTGGGGCATACCCCTTGCTACCAGCACGAGCTATTGCTGCATATCTGTCTTGCTACATGTTGTAAATGAACATTGGGCTCGTGATTGTATTGTTCGCCACCTCGCACACATGTGGCATAACAAAAGAAAATGCTTAACCCTTGGAGTGTTTGTGGTATCGTCTCTGTCAGTTCAATGAAGAAATTGGAAGAGTCCATATTTATTATTTGGGGGTAGACCATATAATGTTTTCAATTTGCAGCCTTGCGGCTGCATGTTGGAAACATTGGTTGGTCTACCCCACACTCTAACACAGTAGCCATCCTCCTTAGTGAAAGTATGGCGTATTGTGTTCCTGGGACGTATCGCGTTCCTCTAGGGTTCAAAGGGTTAATACTGTCTGATGCAATACCATCCCGTTGGTTGCTATCAGTGCGAGCTCCTGTTGCGGTCTAGGTTCGTGCTGAGGGTATTGGCACACATTCCTTGAATGACTGGTTGGGGGCCCTCTGATGCCTATTCATTAGGGGATAGGTATTGAGGGGCGCTGTACCAGCTTTCCAACCGATACTATGAAAAGACCTATATGCACTCAATCTGATTGGTCTTCCATGACTAGTGCTTATCTTACCTAGAGCATTGTGTGCTATCCCACACAGGCATGCCACATATTCTGATGTTCAGCAAATAATTCTTGTGAATTACTTCTCCAATATCGAGGTCTTGTTGCACGGTGTTGGAAGGCAGATCGAGCCCCCTTGATACTTATTCATCACGGAGAAAGTGTCGCAGGGTGCTGGATCAGGTTTGTGATGTATGTGGCACCTAACACAATAGGCATTGTATTACTTGTGAATATCTTTACTGAAGCTCCTCCGTCATAGTTCCAATGTTACTGAGCCCTTACCCAGTGATCTAATATCCTATTAGGGCCATTTCGAATTTACGTTTCACTCCAGAAAATACGATCAATACTGTGCAGATTCCATCACCCAGCCCCATTTGTGTCTCCCTCAGAGTTCCTCCTTCCATGCAATAAACAGAAGGTTCTAAGTGCATTCCATGTTACTTTCAGGGTGAAAGGTGTATCCTTTGAATAGGGGTTGCTCACACTTGAGGGTTATCGCTGCTTGTAGTGAATGTGTCTACCACCCCCCCCCCCCCTCCCCCACTCAATTCTTCCAATCATCTTTCGCTTATCCTTTCGAGATTGGAAACACCTATTATCTGTAACATCTCAGCAATTTGTGATGATTTCTGCGCAGTCCGTTATTATCCATTGCGATCGATCATAGTGCAGGCGTTCACACAATTACATCACATGATCTGTATTCCATCGTAGCTAGGGTGGAACTGTCTGCACCTTAATTCCGTGGTATTCTTCTCTTTTTTTTTTCCATATTTTCCCTTTTTTCATATGATCAAGTTTTCAAACCTAACTTTTGCCTTTAGTAGATTATAATAATGGTTGGGCACCGTCATCAAATACTTAGCTCCGAATCTGAATCCCGCGCAATCAGTTGAGCTCCAAGGGATTGTGCAGGTGTCATTCAGTCGAGCTGCTGGTGATCAGTTTATTATTAGCACATATTTTTAGCCACTAAGTATACTTATGTACGACCTTTTTGTGGCTTGGATATTTGCCTCTAAAAACTGCTGCACTTACTTCACCGAAGTAAGATCTGTCCCCTTGAAAAACCATTACTATCAGCGAGAGCTTTTGCAGCATATCTGTCTTGCTACATGTTGTAAATGAACATTGGGCTCAGGATTGTATTTTTCTCAGCTTTGCGCACATGCGTGATGTAACAGCAGTGACATGGCAGCAGAAAAATGTTAAAGACTGACTGATTCAGATACCACATGCCAGAAAAAAGTCCAACTGGTTGCTACCAGTGCGAGCACCTGCTGCAGATTAGGTTAGCACTGAGGGTATTAGCATGCATCCTGTGGAAGGCTGATTGAGTGCCCCCTGATGACTATTCATTATGGAATAGGGATTGGGGGTGCTGCTGTATCAGCTTTCCAGCCTATACTATGCAAAGACTTATATGATACCTAACCTGATTGGTACTCCATGACTAGTGCATATCTTATCTAGAGCTTTGCGTGCTATCCCACATATGCGTGTCATATATTTTCATGCTTCACCAAATAACTCTTAAGAGGTACTTCTCCATTGTCGTGGCCTTGCTGTACGGTGTATCCTTTGGGAGGGGGGGGGGGGGGGGGGGGGGGTGCTGCTTCAGGTTCCCAAGTCTATACTTTCAACAGACTTATATGGTGCCCAACCTGATTGGCATCGCATCACTAGTGAATATCTTACCTAAAGCCCCCCACCAACGCACCAATGTTGTTGAGCCCCTACTCAGTGATCTAACATCCTATTAGGGTCAACTCGAATCAGATACTTTTCTCTCCAGATTATACGTGTCAGCCCAACTCCAACCAATACTGCATAGACTTCATCACCTAGCCTCAACTGTATGTCCCTTAGAGTTCCTGCTTCCATTTATAAAAGTGAAGGTTCTAAGTGTATCTAATGGTACTTCCAGGGTAGAAGATAGATCCTTTCGAATAGGGGGTGCTCGCACTTGAGGGTCATCGCTGCTTATATCGTTGCTTGCAGCGAATTATGTGTCTAATCCCCTTCCGCACACACACCCAACACTTCCAATCATCTTTCGCTTAACCTTTCAAGATGGGAAGCACCTATCACCTATTATCCTACATCATGCTGTGACATCTCAGGGATTTGGGATGAATTTTTAGCAGTCTATTGTTATCCATTGCGATCCATCATAGTGCTGGTGTTCAGTAAGTTATATCACTTGATTTGAATTACATCGGAGCCAGGATAGAACTGTCTGCCCCTTAGGGTCTGTGGTATTATTTTATTTTATATTTCTATTTTTTTCTCTCCCTCTCTTTCACCATATTTTCCCTTTTCATATAACCAACTTTTTAAACCCTGTTCACACCTTTAGTAGATTGCAATAATGGTTGGACATCATCATTGAATACTTAGCTTCGACGCTCGGCTGGATGAATTCTGAGCTCCAAGGGATTGTGCAGATGTGGTCCAGTCGAGCTGCTGGTGATCAGAGTATTATTAGCCCATAGTTTTAGCTCTTAAGTATCCTCCACGACTATCCTCAGTGGATGACTCTCAGGCCTCTCTACCTATACTGGGCACACCCACCCCTTCCTCAATAGACAGGATAACCATACAGAGCAGCGAAGTATACAAAGCGCTAAAATCCCTTAATGCATCAAAGGCTGCAGGGCCTGATCTTATAAGTCCCCAGTTGCTGAAGGAATGTAAATTATCCTGATGTGAACCTCTCTCAGTAATCTTCAATATTCTCCCGAATAATAATTACTTTCCATTTATGTGGAAAAAGGCTAATGTAACGCCTGTTTTAAAAAAGCATCCTTTCAATTTAGTAACGAACTATCGTCCGATTTCCCTCCTTAGTTGTGTTGGCAAGGTTTTTGAAAAATGTATTTTCAAACAGTTGTGGAAGTACTTGAGCGACAACAACATCCTAAGCCAATTTCAGTCAGGATTCACCCCTGGTGATTCTACTATACTTCAACTAACTGACCTCTATGATGAATTCTGCCGAGCCCTCGACGACGGAAAAGAGGTTCGCATGGTCTTCTGCGACGTCAGTAAAGCATTCGATAAGGTGTGGCATGTGGGTCTCATTCACAAGCTGGAAAAATTTGGAGTGTCAGGTGATTTACCTGCATTTTTAAAATCATACCTCTCCGACAGGGTCCAGAGGGTCGCAATTGCCTCCGAGACCTCATCCTAGAGACCGATAAACTCTGGAGTACCTCATGGGTCGATACTTGGCCCCTTATTATTTCTCATATATATCAATGACATAACAGATAACCTCTTAAGTAGCATTCGGCTCTTTGCTGATGATAGATCATTGTATCTTATAGTTGATAATCCAACCCAAGCAGCAACTGTGATCAACCAGGATCTGACTACAACAGAGCCTTGGGCCAAGACGTGGTTGGTTGAGTTCAATCCTAAAAAATCTGAGAGCATGCTCATATCGCGCAAGGTTAGCCCTGCTGTGCACCCACCACTATTTCTTGGTAATACCCAGATATCAGAAGTTAAAAGTCACAAGTACCTGGGAGTTATCTTAAATGGTGCATGTACGTGGAATGACCACACTGAACATATCTGCGGTAAAGCATGGTCTCGCATAGATTTACTGAGGAGGCAAAAGTTTACTCTTGACCGCATTGTCCTTGAAATGATTTACTTTGACTTTATTAGGCCTCTTCTTGAATTTGGTAGCACAATTTGGGATAATTGCAAGGCGATTAATACAATCGATTTGGAAAAAGTACAGTTGGCTTCAGCAAGGATAGTGACTGGTGCAACCATGAGTGCTAGGACTTCTGAGTTGTACAATGGAACCCGCTGGGACTCCCTTGAGGAAAGATGTCGCAAACACAAACTGAAACAATTCTTCCGAATGGTTCACCATACAGCGCCCCCATATATTGCTAATAAGGTACCTCCAACAGTCTCTGCCACCAGCCGATGTCTCAATCTCCGAGCAGGTAATGATCTCTGAGTTCCCTTCTGCAACACCCAACTGTACCAGTCTTCATTTATACTGAGAACTACAAGCCTATGGAACGACATACCATTATCAATCAGAGAAAATTCATCAGTGAGTTCACTATTAGCTTCTCACACTGTTGGGGTTTTTCGTTGGGGGGGCAGGGTTCCTGGGTATTGTTGCTGCGCTGTGTGCCGCGGATGGCGAACAATGTTTCATATATTATTGAACAATATACTGCATGCTAATGAATAATGCTTCTTTCACTTACGAGACATTGTTCATTTCCCGACGGTGCATGGTGCTGGCAGCGGTCCTCCAGGGCTGTGTTCTGTACTGGAATGAAAAACGTTAACAGTACTCGCACGTCCCCCCACCCTTGTTGTCCATTAGAACATCTCCCTCTTATACTAGCGTTAGGCCGCGATCTCCAAGTGAGTCAGCTCCCTAACTGTTGTCGATCAATGTTGATGTCTTGTGCATTCAAGTTGGCCCTTTTCAAATGTCATTCTTCTCCTTCACTCATCCTCTCGTTCTACTTTCTTCATTTTTTTTTCAGTGTTTAAACAATATCCAACCAACCCACCCGTTCTATCTGTCTAACTGAAATTGTGAAACCTCACAGACTTGGGAGTCGGTTCATATAAGCATTCAGCTTTCTTCCGAATCCCCTACTTCAACAAGTTAGTTTAATATGATAGGTGTTAAATGTATTCACTGAAATTTATGTACAAAACATTCAATCCGTTTACACTTGTTTGCATGTATACAGTTAACTTATCTTTTTTTCAATAAATATTGTTCAAACTAAATACAAAAAAAACAAAAAGATGGACGCAGGTCCAATGCTTGCCTCCCCAGAGGTGGTCAACCACCTCTAGGGATGGAGTGATGTATGATCAGAACCTGTAGAGGTTTCCATAGATCCATATCGCTTATAATGATTCAAAGAGTTATGGGGGGGGGGGGTATATTTAATTGTAAATATTGAACTTTTGATTAAAATCGATACTACAGTTACCAAAAACACAAAACCTTTTTCACTGGTGCTACTCTTGTTTGTAAACTATATAGCATTCACGGAAATAAAACGATAAAAAGATGTGAATGAAATTACTGTCAATGAACTCCCACCGAGACATTTGTGTTTGTTTGTTTGTTCAAACTGACCTAAGTGATTTATGACCTGTCCATTGTGACCAATCTGATTGTTTTCTTAACAACCAGAAGCTATTGTCAGTTTCTGTTTTTTCTGAAGACTAATTAAAGGATTAGTGTGTTTTATTGAAGGTTTTAGAGCCAATGTGCACTGATGAATCAATCTGTGATGAACATGGTGAATTAATTTCACACCAACAATAAACCAACCCGGCTTTGTTTTTCCCTCTCACAGGTGTAATATTTCCACAGGGTTCAACAACCATGGTAATTTTCCCATCCCTCCCAGCATAGTAGACATGTCTCCAACCATCCCCTAATTAGGGCTGATGGAACAGTGGCAATGGGTATTGACAAAGGGTGCCTAACACGTCTACACATCTGACTTTATATTCCTAACTTCAGAGAGAATCTGGCAGACCAGCAAAATTTGACAATATTGATTTCTTCACCTCAGCAAGTCAGACAAGAAAGGGGGCTCTGACCACAGCCAGGCAGATCACCATTATTTGTTTTAAATATAGTGATCCTAAAGAATCCACTGTTTACTCGCAAGAATCATGCAATTTAAGCACATATAGTGATGTTCTACCTGTTGTCAGAGCCACCTTTCTTGCTGATTGTCTGACTTGCTGAATAATGAAAGTGTCAATGGCACTGTAGCTTAACATGTCTGTGTGTTGTGTTTGATGAAAAGGATAATGTTCAATGTTTATGAAAGGATTATGAAATAAGACAAGAATTGTGATAATTGGGAATATGTTAATTTCTGTTCCCTGTGTGCTATGTTTTTAAAAAAAATAATATGAGGTGTAGACTGTAATAAAGAGCTGAGGGCTGGGTTAATGTGGCCTTCACAGTTAATGTATGTGGCCCTCACAGTTAATGTATGACAACGAAAGTTACCAAGTTACAGTGAAATTATTCCAAAACGAGTCATCCTATCAAGTTACAATGATATCCCTTCATAAATATGGCCTGTACACTGTGCTAAAGGTTTTTGGGCTTCAGGCCTATGTAGCCATCGCAGTTGACCGATTCCAACTAAAAGGGGACGTCCTCATCTCAACATTACACTGAGTCATTCTACCAAGTAACAATGAAATCCCTTCACAAATACGACCTGTAGTCTGTACTAAAGTTTTTCGAGTTTTGGGCTCGGGCAGCCATCATGGTTGAATGATCACGACCAAAAGCGGACGTTCTCATCTGGGCATTATCTGGAGTGATCCTACGAAGTTACAATGAAATCCCTTCATAAATATGACCTGTAGACTGTGCTAAAGGTTTTCGGGCTTCGGACCCCTGTAGCCGTCACAGTTGACCAATTGTGTCCAAAAGGGGACGTTCTCATCTAGACATTATATGAAGTCAACCTACCAAGTTACAATGAAATCCCTCCATAAATATGACCTGTAGACTGTGCTAAAGGTTTTCAGGTTTTGGGTTCGGGCAGTCGTCATGGTTGACAGATCGCGACCAAATGGGGAAGTTCTCATCTAGACATCATACGGAGTCATCCTACCAAGTTACAATGAAATCCCTCCATATTAAATATGACCTGCAGACTGACCTAAAAGTTTTGGGTTTTGGGCTTGGGCTGCCATCACAGTTGACAGATCATGACCAAAAGGGGACGTTCTCATCTTGACATTATACAGAGGCATCCTACCAAATTACACTGAAATCCCTTCATAAATACGACCTGTAGACTGCGCTAATGGTTTTCAGGTTTTGGGCTCATGCTGCCATACCGGTTGACCGATCGCGACCAAAAGGGGACGTTCTCATCTAGACATGACCCCAAACCTGCATATGAAATTTTGTGATGATCAGACAAGAACTACGGGGTGTAGCCTGTGCTAAAGGAAAATGTGAAAAGACTCACAGACTAACAGACTTCCGCTCGCATGATGGCAACAGCATATCCTGACTTTGTCAATTTAAGCTAAAAATGGCTGTTAGCCACCCAAATGTCCTTCCTCTCTGCTTGTCCCACTTGGCACCAGCCATGCCCTTAATATTCTCAAATCCAAGTGACCCAAGTTCCCTTTTCTGTCCTTGCATTTTCATTCGGGTTAGGGTTTGGGTATGAATATTTAATCACAAGGGGGAAAAAGAACTTGGGGCTACCTTGATCAATTTAATTTAATGACTATCTATTAAGCTACTGACTAAATTGGGGATGCTTCAAAAATTGTGAAAAAAATGTTTGGACCTCAAAAGTAGAGTGTGATGGCTCTGATCGAAGACAAAATTTTTAAAAAAGCGCCAAAACCACTGAGGTTGAAACGGCCCCAACTGGTGAAAAAAATGGTGGGAGACGCCTTAGGTCAAATATATGTGGGACAGTTGGAACGAAATATCTTGGACGATTTGGCCAAGGGATGGATTGTGTGAAATCATTCAATACACGGTGCTAGCAGAGGATGACTTCGCAGAAGTGTATTTTATTTAAGGTTTTAACTCCATTTGGGTGGCCTCATGTATAGACTTCATCAAGTTCAACTTTTAGAAGGCGAGAACGACAGGCTATTTGGAAACATTATTTCTCATATGAATACATATAAAAGTCAGCCAGTTATGATTTCTTTGCATTCTTTTTATTAGATGCTTTCCAGTTTCCATTGACATGACTCTTATGTTCATGTAACATTTTCAAGTTGCAATTTCATATGTGTTAACACACTCTTAATCTTATATAATACTAATAGCCGTCCAGGTGTATTAGTGCTGTGCTTCATGCTTGTCACGTTTCCTGCCTGTGGCCATGATTAATGTTATTATGTAATATGGAACAGTCGCAAGTTAAAAAGTTCAGCAAATCGGGTTTTGTTGCAGTCCACCAACACTATTCATTCTCAATCTGATCGCTTAGAAACACAAAGAAAAAAATCTCGCTACACGCCCATGTCGAGGAAAAGGCAAAAAAATTGATGTTTGTACTGTAGTACACAATGCCGCCATGCATCCAAGTGGGCAACTGGAATTAAGTATCTTGCCCAAGGACACAAAGCACTTACCCCTGGTGGGGATCGAACCATGGACCTTACAGTTTGAAGTCCAATGCTATAATCACTGAGTCAAAGGCTTTTAACACTTTTTTTTTAGTACACTCAAGTGGACTAGATTCGCAAATTGTCTCCAGACTCCCTTATTCGATGAGTTTTATTGGTATGTTTTGTTGGTTTATTTGAGCATTTGTTAAATTCCTTGTTAGTTCATACATTGTTTTGTTTGTGCAGAGTTTAAGCAAACCAATCTTAGCATAACCAATTTTCCATTCATGTAAATTATTCATTGTTTGATCATTTTGGTCAGAACTGCAGTGACTGTTTCAAATGGGGCATGATCATACTCACTGACATTGTATACTGAAGCAGTCAGCTTCTCTATATTTATAGTAGGAGGCCAGCTTTGCCTTTGAGCAATTTCATCTTGTTAACAGCAGACAGTAGCATGCCATACAATCAAGACAGCTTGCTTCTCTATATCAACACACACTTGATAAAATTGTTTAAAGAATGATCTAATTAGCATCTATGGCTAGTTAACACTACAGATGAATTTTGAGTAATTTAACTATTTATAACTCTGTTGTTCATGTCAGATAATTTTTTTCTTATATTAAGAAACTATCAAAGAAATAATACCAAGATTACCAGTAATGCAAAACTAGGGAGCCCAATATTCACAAAGGGACTTAAATGGAACACTTTGAATCTGATTCCACACCTACTCCCCCACAAAGAATGTTGTATACCAAATATCACTAGATTCTTAACTGAGTACCTAAAGAAGGAGAATTTTCATGATTATTCATCATATTATACATTAAGTTAAAATTTGGGCTCCCATAGCCCAATTATGAATTTTGAGGAATGCTTTGAACAAACCTGAATCTGAGCACACCCCCACCTCCAGAGAGTTGAATAGCAAATATCAAAAGATTCTGAACAGTGATTGTAGAGAAGATTTTAGTGTTGTATACCAAATATCAAAAGATTCTGAATGATGATTCTAAAGCTGGTTGGTTTTGAAATTTTCTCTCGGTTCAGTTTCAATTCAGTTTTGGACAAAAAAAAATGATAAATTTAAAGTAATTTGTATATTTTTTATACTTACCAATGGCCCAGACTAGCTGGTGCAAACTCAAAGTTATCAAGGGCCAAGCACAAATTTTGAACCCCCCAATCCCCCAAATTTGCTTGCAAAACCGAAAATTAAAAGTCCTATCTGGTCCTCCATACTTTTACCCTCCGTGCATGTGCAGCCGCCAGGAAGTGACTGGAATTGGCGCCAACATCATTCTTTGTGAGAAGAAAGTACTACATAATAACTCAGTGGGGAGGTATGAGTGCCCACTCATGGGAGGGCCATACCCGTCTGGGCCATTGGTAAGTATAAAAAATATACAAATTACTTTAAATTTATCATATTTTAATACTATAAATCAATGGCCCAGACTAGCTGAAGCGTAAAAAGGCAGAGGGTCTAGGACTTCAGAATCAGCAGACCAAGCCTGCAATACAAGGTGAAAGGAAAATAGATTTTAAAGGAATTACATGTATGTCTCTCTATACAATATAGAGAAGACATATCATAAATAAGGAGCCATATCCAAGTAATTCCATATTCTTAGCATGAATGATTATGCTAATAGGGTGTAACAAGCCCCCCAATTTATAAAGCTAGTCCGGACTAAGCCCCATAAATTAGAATGGCGTATTTGAGAGTGAGAGACTAACCCTCACAAACATACGACATATACAATAATAAACAAGCTGTATCCAGGATATAATCTACAGAGAAAACCGCTTCACTCATAGTTACACACTTATCTTAAAAAAAATCCCCCCCTTTTTTTTGAAGGAATCTTCTTCAAAAATAAAGAGGGGAGTGCTCTGGAATCAGTAAAAGCAGTACCAAATAACAAAATATACTACTCAAAGTTTGCTAAGCACCAAATATTTGACACATCATTGTGAAATTTGCTTGCGACATATTTGCGATATTTTTGGTGGATATGATTGAGGAATGTATTCAGATGGTCCCCAGTGTTTTCAATAGCTCTCTTGACAGGCAGACTTTTCGTGACAGTCATGGAAAGCATGTACCCCTTGATTTTCATGATGTTTTCGTGTACTGTCTAGTCTACATGTACATAACATGTGTAGGGTATTCAATGTTCATTTCAACACAAACCCTTGTGATTTAATGATTGAATATGGCAAATGCAAATGTAAGAAGAGATTGGTCTGAAGCAGAAATGTGGCGGGCTATAGGGATGGTGGAGCAAGGGGCTACCCATTGTCAGGTTGGTGAAGCCCTTGGCATGCACCATACGGTGATCACCAGAGCCTGGGCAAGATTTCAGCAGTATGGCACACCAGTAAGACAGCATGGTGGTGGCAGAGACAGGACAACATCTGCAGCTGAAGAGAGGTTTTTGATCATTCAGGCCCGTAGGACACGCTTTGCCACAGCAACCCAGCTTTGCAGTGACCTTCAGAATGCATCCGGGGTAAATATTTCGACGCAGACTATCCATGCAAGGTTGCACGAAGGTGGTCTCCGATCAAGAAGACCATGTATTTGCATCCGCTGTCCCAGAACCACGCCAGGCACTATATGAATGGGCCATGGACCATGGACCATGTTGGATGGACCAGAGAAGATTGGCGACCCGTCCTTTTTACAGATGAGTCAAGGTACTGCCTAGTGCCTAGACCACACAGATAGGCATTCTAGGGTATGGAGAAGACCAGGAGAGCGATTCCATGCAGCCAACATTGCTAAGCATGACTGCTATGGTGGAGGGTCAGTCATGGTCTGGGCGGCATCAGCAGGGATGGACGTACAGCGCTCTGTGTTCTTGAACATGGTACATTGACTGCACAGCGGTATATTGATGAGATCCTGGATGTGCATGTCAGATTGTATGCAGGTGCAGTGAGTGAGGGTGATAAATTCATTCTGATGGACGATAATGTCCGTCCTCATGTTGCCCATGCTGTCGGGAAGCACCGACAGAGGGAGGGGATTGAGCATATGGACTGGCCAGCAAGATCCCCTGACCTCAATCCAATCGAACACGTCTGGAATGAGTTGCAGCTTGCAATTTTAGCCTGTCCAGTCCAGACAAGAAGTGTCCAGGAGCTTGGTGCCATGCTGGTCCAAGAATGGAACAACATCTCACAAAGGAGCACCAGGAACCTGATTGGGAGCATGAGAAGGTGTTGTCAAGCTGTAATTAACAGTAATGGGTCTCATACTCGATATTGAACCCATACCAGTTCGCTCCGTCAACTTTTTGGCAAATTGAAAAATTTCCTCTTTTACCAATAATATCCATTTTCCATGGCTATCGTATTCAAAAGCTAAAAAATAATGTCAAACACAAATAAAATCTTAATTTCTGTACTTAAATCATTAAAGATATAATTAAATAAAAAATATATACACTTTTCATTACAATATTTCAACTAAAACATAAAACAGGTAGATGGATATACTTGGTGCTTAACAAACTTTGAGTAGTATATATTCACCGAACAGGCACCCAGATATTAATTATTATTAATAAATTGGTGCTTAACGCCACTCCAGAAGCAAAGGCTATCATGGCGATCCCTGTAATTAAAAGTGCCCGATTGTAAAGTACACTGGAGTCGGCATACGTAGATAGGTCGAAATCGACTCATCACGGACAGCCCCCGAAATAATTCATTGTTTCTAAGGTCCATAACATACAATAATGCATCTGCCTAATAATACACTTATTATGCACGCGAGCATTGAAATCCTGCATGAAATCATCTGAATACCAGTTAACTGACATGACAGCCATACAGGTACACAAAGGCTAGCAATTTATTGATGATGAATCATATGCTCGTATATGACATATAAATGAACAACCACAGGAAACAAACCAACTAAAATATGGATGTGCCCACGAGGTCACCACAGAACACGACCCAGCCGCCAATCGAGAAGTCATGGAATGCATGTATATACTAAAATGCATACGAGGCTTACGGGAAGAAAACTACGTCTTGCCCGGTAATCGCCTCTTAACACATTAGCGGGGGGAGGGGGTTTGGATTCAAATTCATATCGAACCTCCCTCACCCACATTACCTGAATACTGAGCCCAAATATGAACCCAGGGGGCCGATTTGTACAAACTTGAATCAGATCCACCCCACAATGTTGCTTACCAAATATCAAAAGATTCTGCCTGCTGGATCTGGAGAAGAAAATTTTTTAAGAAATTTGCCTGAAATGCACCAAGTACAAATTCAGGCTTCTATACTGAGCCCAAATATGAACCCAGGGGGCCGATTTGTACAAACTTGAATCAGATCTACCTCACAATGTTGCATACCAAATATCAAAAGATTCTGTCTGCTGGATCTGGAGAAGAAGATTTTTTAAGAAATATGCCTGAAATGTACTAAGTTCAAATTTGGGCTTCTATAATGAGCCCAAATATGAACCCAGGGGGCCGATTTGTACAAACTTGAATCAGATCCACCCCACAATGTTGCATACCAAATATCAAAAGATTCTGCCTGCTGGATCTGGAGAAGATGATTTTTTAAGAAATTTGCCTGAAATGCACTAAGTTCAAATTCGGGCTTCTATAGTGAGCCCAAATATGAATCCAGGGGGCCGATTTGAACAAACTTAAATCTGCCCCCCCCCCCCCCCCCCCCCCCCCCCCCTAGAGATGATGTATACCAAATAGGAAAGAATTCTGCCTGGTGGATCTGAAGAAGATTTTTTTGAATTTTGGAAAGAAATTCATGGGTGCTATCAGAGTTATGCCCCTTGTGGTGCCCCCTGTGGGTGCGGCAAGTTTATTTGTACAAGTTTGAATTGACATATGATGGGGAACATGCACACCAAATTTGGTTCAATTTGATCCAGTTGTTTGGGAGGAGTAGTCGATAATGTAAAGTTCACGACGGACGACAACGGACGACGACGGACGGCAAGTGACAAGTCAAGCTCCCTTCGGTGAACTAAAAACTGATTGCACTAATTTTGGTATAAAAAGGCTGCTGGCAGCTATCTTGAATTTTGGCCCGCACCCCAAAACACTCATTCTCATCCCACTGTGATAACAAAGGTACCCAAGAAGTTTCGTAAAGATCGGTTCATAAATACGGCCTCTAGCCTGAGCCGTATAGAAGTTGTGTACAAAAACTGATTGGACCTAATTTCGGTACAAAATGGCCACTGGCAGCCATCTTGAATTTTGGACCGCACCCAGAATCACTCGTTCTCTTCCCAAGGTGATAACAAATGTACCCAAGAAGTTTTGTGAAGATCGGTTCATAAATACAGCCTCTCGCCCAAGCCGTATTGACACATGCACTTACTGTGTATAAGTAGCACTGAAAAAATCAAAGTTCATCTAATTTGCATAATGTCTGCTCGAGAAAAAACCCTGTATTATATGTGATGTATTCCATATTACTAAACATTCATACAGAAATTTATTCAAATCAGAACTTTCATACAGAAGTTCTGTACAAAAAACTGATTGCACTAATTTTGGTACAAAATGGCCACAGGCAGCCATCTTGAATTTTGGACTGCACCCAAAAACACTCAGTCTCGTCCCATGGTGATAACAAAGGTACCCAAGAAGTTTCATAAAGATCGGTTCATAAATACGGCCTCTAGCCCGAGCCATATTGGCATTTGCAGTGGCAGTGCTGAAAGTAACATTAACCCTCTGCGCACTGATGTCAAAATACCAAAGTTTTCTGCAGCAAAATTTTCCCATGATGCAACTGAGAATTTATTAAATTATATGTTGTTTGACACACCTCATTGAGCTCTATCAAACAAGATATATTTTGTTAAATTTTTCATTCTGTACGAACAATATGGAATCGATGATATAAATTTTGAAATACTACCAGAGTGCCAGGAGTTAAATAGATCAAAGTTAGTCAAATTGGCATAATTTATGCACGAGAAAAAAACCCGTATTATATGTGATGTATCCCTTGGTACTAAACATTCACACAAAAAATTATTAAAATCAGCGCTTTCATGTGGAAGTTCTGCGCAAAAATCTGATTGCACCTAATTTTGTACAAAATGGCTGCCAGCGGCCATCTTGAATTTCAGACCAGACCCCAAAACACTCGTTCTCGTCCCACAGTGATAATAAAGGTACCCAGTAAGTTTCGTAAAGATCGGTTCATAAATACGGCCTCTAGCCCAAGCTGTGTGTACGGCGCGACGGACGGACAGACGGACGACAGGCCATGACAATACCTCAAATTTGGCTTTGCCAAAGTTGAGCTAAAATACTACCTATATATGAGGACAGTGTCAATGTAAACGTCAATGAAAAAACCGGAAACAAGACATCAGGCACACAGAAAGGCCCAAAGTCAGAAACCAATTTAAATGCCACCAGATGCAAAGCTAGATCTTCATACGAAGAAAAAACGATACATTGGATATAAGATGCAAGACTAATCAACCTAACACCCCTAGGGTGAGGACGTAACCATTGCAAAAAAACAGAATAAATATTCTGTAATACATGTTCAACTCCAAGAAATTTTCTAAAAAATTTCAATAAAAAATAGCCAAAAAGCTTAAGAGTTTAACAGGAAGGGTTTATGGAAGGATAGGGAAGGAATACTTAACAAACAAATAATCATTAGCAAAAATGATAACGCCAGGCATATGTCCCAAAATTGTGAAACATAAAATAATTTTATAATTATTATAAATTACAGCCCTGAACGTATAAAACCACCACTGAACACGTCCATCATCAAATAACAGACTTGGATCTTCCAATTCTTGCATTAATTTGTTTCTGGCATCCTCAAAAAAGGAGATTTTAAATCACTGATGTCAGTTCATTGTTGCTGACTTTAGGGCCAAACAAAGAATGATCTTTGCGCCAATTCCGGTCACTTCCTGATGGTTATGCGAGGAGAGTAAAAGTATGGAGGAACAGACCTGACTTTTAATTTTCGGTTTTGCAAGCAAATTTTGGGGATTGGGGGGGGTTAAAAATTTGTGTTTGCCCCTTGATAACTTTGAGTTTGCACCGTCTAGTCTGGGCCATCGGTTTATAGTATAAAAATATCTGTTTTCGGTTTCAGTTTCGGTTTTTGTAACACAATACATATTTTCCATATCTTATGCAAAAAACTGGGACAGGATAGTACTAAAACATGTTAAATAACAAAAAAAAAGAACTAGAAATGAAATAAAACTGTATTGCGATTGTTTCCTGTAAATTTATTTATTTATTTAGTTATTGATGTTTAAGGTCACATATTTATGCACAATGGCTAATCATGACCGTGACAGTTTTACGGGTGGAGGAATCTGGAGTACCCAGAGAGAACCACCGAGCAACGACGAGCAGCTGCCAGCTCCCCAACATCGTAACTCCGCACTGCAGCACAGGCAGGGTTAGATTGGTTGAAGACATGTGTACCATCGACGTGCAGTGCGCCTTAGTACACGGCGTCATCGTGTCCCCACGCGGGCAATGGAGAGGAAGTGTCTTGCCCAAGGACACAACGCGGTTGCCGCAGGTGGGATTCGAACCGAGGACCTCTCGGCTTGCAGCCTGCACCTCTACCTACTGAGCCACTGCACTCCCATCCTGTAAATTCAATGACACTGTAGCTCTACTTGTTAAGACATGTACATGTATAGTATGTGACACAGCAAGGACAAACATCTAGGTAATGACCTGATAACAAAGGTACATATAAAGTATTGTAACGGTCTGTACATAAATACTGACCGTAGCCTGTAACAAATGTATAGGTAAAGTATTGTAAAGGTGGGTGACAGTCAGATGCTAAACTAGAAAAGAAATCTTTGAGTCCCAGAGTGGGTCTGACTGAACCCCAAAATATTTGTTCTCATAGCACAGTGATAACAAAGGCACCCCAAAACACACTCGCTCCTGTCCCAAGGTGAAAACAAAGGTACCCAAGAAGTTTCGTGAAGATCAGTTCATAAATACGAGCTGTATAGAAGTTGTGACAAAAAACCGATTAGACCTAATTTCGGTACAAAATGGCCTCTGGCAGACATCTTGAATTTTAGACCGCACACAGAAACACTTGTTCTCGTCCCAAGGTGATAACAAAGGTACCCAAGACGTTTTGTGAAGATCGGTTCATAAATAAAGACTCTAGCCCGAGCCGTATTGACATGGGTACTTACTGTGTGTAAGTAACACCAAAAAACATCAAAGTAAGTCTAATTTGCATAATTTACGCATGAGAAAAAACCCCGTATTATATGTGATGTATCCCATGGTACTAAACATTCATACAAAAAATTATTCAAATCGGCGCTTTCATATGGAAGTTCTGCGCAAAAAGCTGATTGCACCTAATTTTGTACAAAATGGCTGTCAGCGACCAAATTGAATTTCAGATCGACCCCAAAACACTCGTTCTCGTCCCACGGTCATAACAAAGGTACCCAAGAAGTTTCGTAAAGGTCGGTTCATAAATATGGCCTCTAGCCCAAGCCGTATTGAATTGTTGACGGATAGACGGATGACTGGCCATGGCATAAGCTCAAATTTGGCTTCGCCAAAGTTGAGCTAAAAATTATGTCTGCAATCTGCATATGCTTTCATAAAAAGTCATTAAACCCCAAAGGTGTACATACAAGATTCGAGAGTGTGTGTGGGGGAAGAGGGGGGCTGGGGGTCAAACATTTAGTCACAATGATGCCATTTGAGACAGATAATTTATGATTCGACTGTCGTGTCAAATTTGCTTTTCATTTCCATTCATGGCATTGATGCACTACCTGCCATGAAAATAAGTGAAGAGGGTCAGAATTTCAAAAAGCAACTGCCCGGAATCAAGGCTAAGTTGAGAGCTTTAGAACATGCCTTTTACTTTCAGAAAGACAGATACCCATTTTCACAAGCTAACTTGACAAGTTGATATTTGTTCCAGAAAACAGCTAACTCCAAATCCCAGAATAATTGATTTACAAAGCACTGTTGAGGTTATGCAAATTATCGATAAGAAGGTCACTTGACCTGATTTTCATTTGTTCCTTTCGGTTTGCACTGAGTTATCATTATCAGAGAATATTCACTGAATTCTGAGAATTCCCTTTACTTCAAATGAAAGTGTCAATGACACTGTAGCTCAACTTGACAAACTTGAACTTGGTAAGTTATAAGTGAAATGGCAAAATTGAAGATCATTGGTACCAATGTTATTTGGTGAAATTTCAACATACCAGCATTGTATGTGCACAACATCAGAGTAATCCAAGCATTTTTAAATGTAAACTGAAAGACTGGCTAAAGGAAGAATGTTGATACACAAATGCAGAAAGTTCAGAGGTTATTGTCAATGGCAACTTTTTTCACAGAAATGAATGCTAATCAATAGCTCTTATCTAAAGATTTTGCCGAATGAGCACACCAAGTTCAAAAACAATCCTATGACAAATGTGGCCTTTAGGCCATGTCAAAGAAGAATGGTGATGCACAAATGCAATAAATTCAAAGATTGTTGCTAACAGCAACAGTTTTTGATGGAAAAGAAAATAAAATCAACAGCTCCTTTCTTTGTCACCCTGCATAGGCATACTAAGTTTCAAAACAACCTGATAATGAATGCGCCCTCTGAGGCATGCCAAAGGAAGATGTTAATGCACAAATGCACTAAGTTTGAAGGTCATTGCTTGTGGCAATGTCTTTTTCTCACTTTTTTATGGAAATTCATAAATATTCCCTGCAGAGAGTGCAAAACTATTTTTGATAGAAATGGAAGAAAATCGATAGTTCCCATCCAGAGGTCACCCCAAACAAGCACACCAAGTTTCAAAGCGATAAGGTCAAAAATGTGCACTGCAGGCTGCGCCAAAGGGAAATATTGATGCAAAACTGCATGAAGTTCATCGAAGATCATTGCCTGAGGCAACTTTTTTGACAGAAATGGAAGAAAATTGATAGCTCCCATCTAGGGGCCACCACAGAGAAGCATGCCACGTTTCAAAGAGATCTGATCATAAATGTGTTCTGTAGGGCATGCCAAAGGGAAATATTGATGCATAACTGCACTAAGTTTTTACTAAGTTCATCAGATGTCGTTGCCAACGGCAACTATTTTTGATGGAAATGGAAGAAAATCAATAGGTCCCATCTAGAGGTCAACCCAAACAAGCATACAAAGTTTCTAAACGATCCAATCATAGACGTACCCTGTAGGGTGTGCCAAATGAATATATTGTCTGACTAAACTTAAGTTCAAAGGTCATTGCCAATGACAACATTTTTGATGGAAATGGAAGAATATTGACAGCTCCCATCTAGGGGCCACCACAGAGAAGCATGCCAGGTTTCAAAGAGATCTGATCATAAATGTGTCCTGTAGGGCATGCCAAAGGAATATATTGATGCCTGACTAAACTAAGTTCAAAGGTTATTGCCAGCGGCAACATTTTTTTTAAAAAATCGAAGAAAATCAATAGCTCCCATCTAGAGGTAACACCAAACAAGCATACAAAGTTTCAAACCGATCTGATCATAAATGTGCCCTGTAGGGCATGCCAAAGGAATATATTGATGCCTGACTAAACGAAGTTCAAAGGTTTTGATGCATAACTGCCCTAAGTTCATCAAAGGTCGTTGCCAGCGGCAACATTTTTTGATGGAAATGGAAGAAAATCATTATCTACCATCTAGAGGTCACTCCAAACAAGCATGCCAGATTTCAAAGCAATCCGATCATAAATGTGCCCTATAGGGTGTGCCAAAGGGAAATATTGAGGTCTGACTAAACTAAGTTCTAAGAACATTGCCAGCTGCAACATTTTTTGACGGAAATGGAAGAAAATCGATAGCTCCCATCTGGAGGTCACCGCAAACAAGCATACCAAGTTTCAAAGCGATCCAATAATAAATGTACCCTGCAGTGTGTGCCAAAGGGAAATTTTGATGTATAACTGCACTAAGTTTATCAAAGGTTGTTGCCAGCGGCAACATTTCTTGGCAGATATTGAAGAAAATCGATAGCTACCATCTAGAGGTAACCCCAAACAAGCATACAAAGTTTCAAACCGATCTGATCAAAAATGTGTCCTGTACGGCGTGCCAAAGGAATATATTGATGCCTGACTAAACTAAGTTTAAAGGTCATTGCCAGCGGCAACATATTTCAACGGAAATGGAAGAAAATTGATAGCTCCCATCTAGAGGTCACCCCAAACAAACATACCAAGTTTCAAAGCGATCTGATCATAAATGCAACTTGTGAGGTGTGCCAAAGGAAATTGTGGACGTACGTACATCGACGGACAAGAAGTGATGGTAATAGCTCAGCTTGACTTTGTCAAGTTGAGCTAAAAACAATAAAACACAGCCACAAGCATTTTGCATGTATAAGCGCATTTTGGATTTTTAGTTTTCATTCTTTTTAAATTTTCGATTGACACTTTGTTTGATTGGTATGTGTGGCGTGATGATTCTGTACGAGGTGACGTAGGTTGAAGGTATTTCCGCACTGGGCGATGATTGACTTATTACATAATTGGCATTTTGGCAATTTTATAGTCATTTCTTACAAAACATTGATATACTCTACTACACGTTTTAGCTGACATTTTGCTGATTCTATAATATCTATTGCGTGCCAAATATGAAAATTCAAAAGTTACACAAAACTGAAAATATACTGTTTTTAATCTCTTTTTGGTCCAGTTTTGGTTTCCACTTAAAAACCTAGAATCACCTGGAACTGAAACCGACCAGCTCTAGGTGATTCTAGAGAAGATTTTATTTGCACAAAGTTAAAATTTGGGACTAAACATCAAAAGATTCTGACAAGTGGTTCTGGAAAAGATTTTTAAAGAACACTCCCACTATAGCACTAAATTAAAATTGCCCCCCCCCCCCCCCCCCCCCCCCATAGGGAACCCAAATTTCAAATTTTCAGGGACTTGATTTGAACAACTTGAATCTGACCCTTCTTCGGATGCTGTATAGCAAATATCAAAGATTCTGACTCATGTATATGAAGAAGCAGAATTTTAGAGATAATTCTGCAAATTGGACTAAGTTAACATTCAGGCTCCAATAGGGAGCCCAAATATTAACAGAGGAACTTGATTTTAACACACTTAAATCTGACTCCCCTAAGTAAGGTATATAAAATACATCAAATCATTTTCACAGGAGGTTCTGGAGAAGAGGATTTTTAAAGAACATTGCACATATTGCACTAAGTTAAAATTTAGGCTCCTTTAGGGAGCCTAAACATTAATCAAGCCACTTCATTTGAACAAACTTGAATCTGACCCCGTTGAGATGCTGTTTACCAAAAACAACAAAACATTCTGGTTCTGTAGAAGAAGATTTTTAACGAATATTCCAGATATTGCACTGAGTTCAAATTCAGGCTCCCCAAGGAAGCCAAAATATCAACCCAAGGACTTGCTTTGAAAACACTTGATCTGACCTTGATAAGGGTGTTAAAAAGCAGATATCAAAAGATTCTGCCTGGTTAATCGGAACAAGAAGATTTTTAAAGATTATTCCTCATATTGGACTTGATTTGAATAAAATTGAATTCTACCCCAGTAAGTATGTTTATCAAAAGATTCTGACTAATGGTTATGGAGAAGAAATTTTTTAAAGCATAGTCCCCAAATAGCAGTTAAAACTGAAGTTAAAATTCAGGCTCCCATACAGAGACCAAATATCAACCCAGGGACCTGATTTGAACAAATTTGGATCGGACGCCCCTTAGGATGCTGTATACCAAATATCAAAAGATTCTGACCTGCGGATCTGAAGAATAAGATTTTCAAAGATTATACCTCATATTGCACTATGTTAAACTTCAGGCTCCCATAGGGAGCTCAAATGTCACATGAAAGACTTGATTTAAACAAATGTGAACCTGTAACTGTAATTCTTGTGTTTCAAATATCCAAAGATTCTGAATGGTGGTGTTCGAGAAGAAGATTCTTAAAGAATATTTCTTATATTACACCAAGTTAAAATTTGGGATCCTGTATGGAGCCCAAATATGAAAAGAGGGGCTGAATATGGACAAACTTGTATCTGACACCCCTCATTCCTGTGGATACTAATTACCAAATATCAAAAGATTGGTGGTTTTGGAGAAGATATTTGATGTTTTTTAACATACACCAACTCAGCAATTTTTTAATCCCCCTCTCTCACACCCCCCTAGTACACAATACATAAATTAAGGCAATTTTTTTTACCATTCGATTTTACTGGTCCCAAGGATGCTTCATACCAAATAACAGTTCTCTGTTCTGTGTGGTTTAGAAAAAGTTAAAAAATTTATAGTAATTTATATATTTTTTATACTTACCAATGACCCAGACTTAGCTGGTGCTAACTCTAACAAAACCAGGGCCAAACACAAATTTTGCCCCCCAATCCCCAAAATTTGCATCCAAAACAAAAAGAAATCATGTCCTGAAGGACCTCCATACTACGCCTCTACTGCGCATGCGTAGTGACGCAGACGTCCCGAAATTGGCGCCAATTATCATTCTTACTGGCAGTGCCTGGTCAGCGCTATGTACTCAGCGGGGAGGCACGAGTTCCCAACTCCTGGGAGGGCCATCCCCGTCTGGGTCATTGGTAAGTATAAAAAATATATAAATTACTATAAATTTTTTAACATTTTTATACTGTACCAATGACCCAGACTTAGCTGAATAGTAAACAGGCTGGAGGGCCTAGGACATAGAAGAAAATCCAATAAGCTCAACTATATAATAAAGAGATAACCCCTTAAGGAGAAAAGGAGTATTAGGCTTTACATGTATCTTTCTTATCTAATATTAAATTAGAAAGATACAATACCCTTAATAATTGAGCACCATAATATTCATGTTCTCTATTAACATCCAGTATATCCCTTATACTAATTATTTTTAAAGTAAGCCAATAAATAAAGTAGTCCAGAGAATTGAGACTCTTTATAGTCATTTAAAAGTGTCCGAGTATTGTATATTAAAGCCCGTTTGACACTTGACATATACAAATGCTTCACACCGAGCTACACTTTAAAAATAAGACATGAATGAATTTTAATATTAATATTACACTTTAAAACCATCCCGGAAGCGACTCAGAAATACTGACTTGGAGGAGGCATTCCCTTGCTTTTCACTATAAAGCAGGTGACCTAAGGGAACACCCGCCACCTCCCCCCCCCCCCTTCCCCTTGCCATGGGTCAAATAGCTCAGAGCGAAGAGGGCAGCCGGACGGAGTCACTGCCGGAACAGAAAGCCTGCATAACTATAGTTGCAACTGTTTAGTGGACGACATTCTGAGCAACAGATAACGGACCTAAACAATGCAGGTCTCCAGAAATGGACTCAATATTTCTGAGATAAAAATTCGTGAATGTGGATGGCTGAGACCAATAAGCAGCCTTTATTAAATCTGTAATAGCAACACTATTAGCATAAGCCCAAGAAGTAGCAAGAGCTCTTACTTCATGAGCGGAAATCTTAAGCACAGACTGCTGAGAAGAAGATAAACTCTCATAAGCAGTACGGATAGTTAATTGAATCCATCTAGCAATAGAATGGACCGAAATGTCCTTTCTATTAGGCATCAAAGACAGAAAGAAACGTTTTCGTCCCTTTCTGATGAACTGAGATCTCTGTTTATAGATACGTAACGCTCTAACAGGACAGAGTAAAGGCCTACGCCCGTCTGAAGACGGAAGAGCCTTAATAACAATAGGTTCCAGATATTTATTAGGAGCCTGATTCTTAGCTAAAAAACCCACATTAGTAGTGAAGGTGATAGTGTTCCCGACACTACGATAGTGAGAATCATCCACCGACAGTGCATGAAGCTCACTGACTCTTCTAGCAGAAGAGAAAGCTAAGAGAAAAGCTGTCTTATAAGATAAGAATTTGAAATCTACTGTCCCAAGAGGTTCAAATGGCTTTTCCTTCAATTTAAGAAGAACCCAAGCTAAATTCCATTTAGGAATTAATCTAAGAGTTCTGGGTCTATTTATCGAGAAGTTTCTAACTAACTTAGATAAAGAGACATTAGATCCAATTTGTAAACTATCATGATGTGCATAGGTATCAGATAACATAGACCTATAACCCTTAATAGTAACAGGCTGCAGTTTGATTTCGTCAAACAAGTATACTAGAAAGTTTGCAATGTCTGGTATAGAGGGATCGAATACATCTACAGAATGATCCCTACACCAACGACGAAAAACCTTCCACTTAGCTGCATAGTTTAGCAAAGAGGAGGTCCTCCTACAGTTAGAAATCGCGTCCACTGCTCGTCCTGTAAAGTGCTTGCCATGCAAGAAGGACCGCACAACGGAAAAACGTGAAGGTTGAGACCTTGCGGGTTGTGATGGAGTTGGCGCGATTTCCCCTGCGAAAGAAGATCCTCCCGCGGAGGAAGCTTTCGCGGTAGGTCCCACAACAGACACCTGAGTAGATTTATCCACGGTCTCTGTGGTGACAGAGATGCTACCAACAGAATCTTGCATTGAGATTGTTTTATCTTTAGCAATACTTGTTGAATTAACGGCGCTGGAGGATACGCATATCCTATCATTCCGTCCCAGGGGATTGACAGAGCGTCTACTGCAAATGCTCTTGGATCCGGACACGGAGACACATACGTCTGCAACTGATTGTTGAGATGTGTCGCAAATAAATCTATCATTGGCCGTTCCCATTGGTAGCAAATCTGATTGAATACTTGTTTGTTGAGAGTCCACTCCAACGGCAACAAGCGACCCTTTCGTGAAAGGGAGTCTGCTAGCACATGCAGACGACCCGGTATGTGACAAACCGAAAGAAGAACGTGATGTTCTAGCGCAAACAGAAGGATTCTTTCCGTTAGATTGAACAACGGAACTGAATGAGTGCCTCCCTGATTCCGTATATACGCCACTACTGTCGTATTGTCGGATAGGATTTGGACATGAGCATTGTGAATAATGTCCACCCAGTGACGTAACGCAAGCCAAATTGACATCATTTCCTTGATGTTTATGTGCTTGCACAGGAATTGCGGATCCCAAAGACCCTGGCATCTCGAATCCGTTGGGATTAATGATGCACCCCAACCTGTTTGACTGGCATCCGTCATAATGGTAAAACTCGGATCCGGCAACTGCAGCGGAACTCCCTGAGTTAACCACTGAATGTTTGCCCAAGTCTGAATCTCTTGTTTCACTTGATCTGACAAGAGAACGTCTACGTCAAGCGAATGAATTTTCACACTCCAATTCTGAGTCAAGAAAATTTGAAGAGGACGTGTGCGTAACCGCCCCATCGGAATGAGATCCGCAGCGGCTCCGCACAGACCTATCAGTCTCATAAATTCTCTCGCTGTGACTTTGTCTGCGTGCAGACAATAGCGAGCGTAACAACTGACTAATTTCGCTCTGGTTAACGGCAGACGAACGAGATTGCTGTGCGTCTCGAAGCTCATTCCCAGATGAGTGAATGACTTGGACGGCACCAGATCCGACTTCTCCTCGTTTACTATAAAACCGAGACGTCGGAGCAATAGAAGTAGATTCTGAACATCGTTCTGAAGCGTTAACTCATTGCCGTACCTCTGAAGAATGTCGTCCAGGTAGGCCGACGTTACCGCAGACGAATGAGCTCGGAAATAGATCATTACCGAGTTCATTACCCGAGTGAAAGCCCAGGGTGCTAGATTCAATCCGAAGCACATCGCCCGGAATTGATACACCACTCCTAGGACTGCGAAGCATAGATACTTTCGGAATGTCGGATGTACCATGACGTGAAAGTACGCATCTTTGAGATCTATGCTTGTTGCATAATCGTTCACCCGAATACTCGCTCTGACCGACCGAATCGTCTCCATATAAAATTTCGGAGCGACGATCAGCTTGTTTATCCAGCTCAAATCTATGACTGGACGGAACGAGCCGTCTGGTTTCGGAACCAGAAACAGATGGCTGTAGAATCCCGGAGTTTCCTGGTTTTCTACGACCTCTACCGCGTTCTTCATTAAAAGAGACTGCACCTCTGATAACAGAGCGTCTCTTTTCTGTGGATTTGACGGAAGTTGAGTCCACTTTGGACTGCGAGTTAATGGAGGCTTTCGTTTGAAGGATATCTTTAGACCTTCCGAAGTCACTCCTCTCACCCAAGGGTCGTCCGTAATCGACGCCCATTCTTGTGAAAAGCTCGACAACCTTCCGCCAACCGGTACGCGATAGAGGTTTAAGCCATCACCTCCTGGACCTGCGAGGCCTGCGGTAGGAGAAACCACGTCCTCCACGACCCGCACCTCGCCCCGTCGACCTCGGGGCGTCCGACCGATTGTCCCGGCCCGAAGGACGTCCCGAACGAGAGTCGCTACCCTGACGGTCTCTCGAATAAGACCAAGAGGACCCACCGGAACCTCTATAGGAACCTCTCTTGGGCGCATTAGACCCAGAAGTGCCTGTCTTATTCTTGTCTGCTGTATCCGGCTTCTTAGAGGCAGATTTGAACAACAGAGAATCCGAAGCTTTCTTTGTAATTTTATCATAAATAGCAGAAAGCTTGCCGTCAAAGAGAAGTTCTCCGGAGACCGAAGCGACTCTAAGAGAGTTCTTCACCTTAGAATCCACAAGTGTGGATGTAGCTAGGGCTGCGTCACGTCTAACCAACTCCAGATTTGCCACTGAAAGGGCGGAGTTACACGTGGAATAAGCTATTGCCCTTGAAAGAAGTCTTAAAGAGGATTGTATATCCTGAAACTCTTTCCCTTGAATGCGCAGTGATAACGCCTTAGTAAGGTGATCTGCGTAAGATAAGGCATCTAAATTGGCTCTGTTAGACGCAATAGCTGTTTCCAACACCGCGGTTGGAATAGAAGTCGACGACGGTAATGATAGCTCTAAGTCTTCCGCCTCGTCGTCCATACGCAGAGGAACTCTCGGTATACCCTATCCTGCCGTATCAAATTTATTCCTTGCATTAATGAAAGGCAGGTTGAGAGTATTAGCGGACAAGAAACCTGCTTTCCCCGTCTTGGAAGCAAGTTTAAATATAGCGTTGTTCAATAATTCAAATGTTCTTGCAACATTATTGGACTGCGACGGAAACTCGGGAGCGATGTCCCTGAACCGCTCAAAAAATTCAGAGTCCAATGACGCTATAATCCTCTTGTCCGGAACCGCAGCAGTCTGGCCCGACGGAACAACTTGAGGGAGAAAGTGCCGGATGAAGTCCACGGCAGCTTTATGTTGTTCCGAAAGGGATAGCTCCAAATCATCCGTATCCCTTTCACCATCCGGTCGGACTTCATGATGATCCCGGTCGTCCGCCCCCGATGCTTCGGCGGAGCGTACCGACCCAGCGCCGTCGGATAATTCTCGATCCGACACCGTTTCTGTCGGCTGCTGGGATGCTGCGATAAGCTGTGCTATCTGCACAAGAAGGTCCGGCGTCGAGACCTGCGGAGGCGCAGTCTTCCGCTGCTTCGCCGAGGGCAGCTCCGCATCAGATGGCTCCCGCATACTTTTTCTATGCGAACGTCCGGAGTCCATCGGTCTCGAATCCCTGGCTGCCGGATGGTGTGACCTGGTCGCCGTAACATCCTTGATCGGCGAAGCTGGTAATATATCGGTGGTCACGCAGCCAAGGTGCGGTCGTGTGCGCTGACGAGAAGAAGAAGCCTTAGCAGTCTCCGCGGACTGCCTATACAACGGAGCGTCCTGAGCGACGGACGTATGCTCCGCTTGCGACACATTTTGTACCACAACATCTGGTCCCAGATGTTGTTGTACGAGAGAGGGGCCTCTCTCGCTCGCGGCCCGGCTGGACCTGGACGAGCTAGGAACCGGACTCAAAGGCTTCCTCCGTTCTCGCTTACTATCCGCCGTCACTGGGTGTGCATCTATTATGTTTATAGTGCTCGCATCACCCAAAATTTCCTCCTGGACCGCATCGGACGAACCCGGCTGCCGAACCATTTGGTGAATGGACGCTACACCGGGCGAGCTAGCAGACGACATTTGTCTAATCTCCATGAGCACTTTTGCCGCTAGCTCTGAATTCATTTGTGACGACGGACGCACACTTGTAGAAGATAACATGGAAACATCACCCTGTTCTTGTTCCTCTGAAATAGAAACTGAGAGAGTAGAGTGACCTTGCGGAGAAAGAGCCGGCATAGCCCTTTCTCCAGAAACAACATATCGTGACACACGTTTCCAATGTTTCTCATCCCAATATTCACATATAGGACAGGGATTAGTGCGAGAACACTGACTACAATTAATACAATGATCATGAAAGTCAGAGGAAGATTTCTTCCCATTACAATTTGAACAATGTCCCTTCATTGTGAAAGGACAACAACAAGTCCTAGTTACTCGCACAAACCCCTGACACAAAGATACATAATAACATGATCCATTAATAAATGAAAAAACAATTGCAAATCAAAATAATTTTGAAAAAATATTTTTTCAGCGAAGCCCAAGTTGCTGAAAAGTAACGTTGAGCCCCAATGGATCAGATGGCAAAGTGTGGTCAAAAATTTTAAATTTATATTAAATAATTAATGAGACACTTACGGACAATATAAATGTATCTAATAGTGAGATAAACTACACCAAAGGCAAACAGCCCCCCTCAAAAAAGGCTGTTGCCAATGTAAACAAACAGTGTAAAATACCAGAAAACATGACTCCAGGCACTGAAAAAACTGGCCCGAAATCAGTCATCCATATTACACTCTATCTGATGCAAGACAGAGACTCCCAGGGGAGAATCTGCAGAACATCAGATGGAAGATGCAGAACACAACGTTTATACACCCATGGGTGAAAACGTAACTATGGGAAAAATAACAGAAAACATTCTGTATCCAAGCAACTCTCCCAGGGAAATTTTAGAAATGAACTTTCTCAAAAATATGCCAAAAGCATGGGAGAATTGCAAGGGGGGACTTTAGAAGGCTAGGGGAGAGGAAACACTGAATAAGCAGTGCAACATTTAGCAAGAATGACAACAAGAGGCCCATGCCTCGAAAATAGGCAACTTAACATAATTTCATCAAAAAATTTTAAGTACAGCCCTGATTATTTTTTGTCACTTCTTTTTCCTCTCCTCCTTCTATATCCTCCTTAGAATCACCATTTCTCCAAAAATTACGTGTCTGGCATCCTTTAAACTGAGATTTACAAGCACAAAGATCAGTGAGATGTTGACTGATGAAGGGCCAAACAGAGAATGATAATTGGCGCCAATTTCGGGACGTCTGCGTCACTGCGCATGCGCAGTAGAGGCGTAGTATGGAGGTCCTTTAGGACATGATTTCTTTTTGTTTTGGATGCAAATTTTGGGGATTGGGGGGCAAAATTTGTGTTTGGCCCTGGTTTTGTTAGAGTTAGCACCAGCTAAGTCTGGGTCATTGGTACAGTATAAAAATATGGAGTTTTGCATGAATCAGGTACTTATGACTCAATAATACTGCTCCAAATTAGGTTCCGATCAACTCATCAGTTCATATAGAAATTTTGGACAGGGCCAAAAATCTTACCCCTCCCATTTAAATGGCAAATATTGCCCTACAAACCTTGTTGGAACCAATTTTATTTTAAACCTCAAAAGGAAGCGTAGTATCAAATATCTAGGCATTATTCCCACCGGTTCAGGAGATTTTTTTTTTAAATCTGGGAGAATGTTCTCCCACTGCCTCCCTGTGGGGAAGGGCAAGTTGATTTGAACCAAATCAAAATGCGATATCAGAAAAAACAATCACCTCATATTTTATTGAAATCAGTTCAGCAGTTTTGGGGTAGAAGTTGTGAAAACCAAGTTCACTGATCACAGACCTCGGATGATGGACGGAGAGTCATCATTATAGCTCACCCTGACTTTCAGTCAGGTGAGCTAATAACAACCAAGCGGCTTCTCTAAATTCATATTATATATGTAAAAAAGATTGCTGTACATATGTCTTACAACAGAACAATAAATATCCATGTACTGGTAATATAAAACTCACATGGAGGTGGAGACGTTTATTACAATCAACAAAACAAATGGTTACCCATTTTGAAAATAGGCTATGCAAACAAAAAAGGTTATGCAAAAACATTTTGTCAAACCTTTTTTGGGGTTGAGCAGATTTTTAATTTTCAAAGTCCTGTTCCGTGTAATGTAACGGTCAAAATTGGACAGAGTGATTCACGCAAATTACCATTTGTTATTATTTTTTATTTTTAGTCTCAACACATAGCTTATGACTCCTCAATGGAACAAGCTCATTGAACTCGTGCCAATGATGGTGTCACAAGCTATATTTTGATGGAAAAATGAAGAAAACCAGTTATTCAAGAATTTTGTTTGCAAGTGTCGTCTACCTTTCGTGTTAGATAAAGGGTTAATTTTCATCTCAAACAAATGATTATACTCTTACTATTAAAATTACACCAAGAAGCAGCATACTTACCAAGATAACCATTTTGTTTATAGAAAGACTCCACCCAGTCACCTAGTGCTTTAGTGTACATATCTGGTACAAATGTTGATTTCAGCTCCTGTCCACTTGATAAACTTCCAGATATTCGTTTTGAACTCACAAGTTGTTCTAGTACATCTACAAATAGAAAGTAAGATAAAATAATATTAGATTCATATGAAAAATTAACTCTGATATTTTAACACTACCTTCAACCAAACCAGTTTGCCCATGGTAACTCTCCACCCATGGTTATTCTTCTCACCATGATAATGGGTAAGGTACGAAAACACATTTTTCCTGGATTGTGAATTTTTTTTTTATTAAGCGTTTTTTTTAAATTTATTTGATCATATTTGTTTTTGTTTTTTTTATTATTGCCTGTCATGATAGTTTAGCCCCTATGTGTTAATTTTTCAAGAAAAATTGGTTTCAATGACTAATCTAATGGGGATGGGTACCAATATCAGAGAAGAAATATTTTGCATGCATTTGTAAAAAAGTTAAAAAATTTATAGTAATTTATATATTTTTTATTCTTACCAATGACCCAGACATAGCTGGTGCTAACTCTTAAAAATCTAGGGCCAAACACAAATTTTGCCCCCCAATCCTCAAAATTTGCATCTAAAACCAAAAGAAATCATGTCCTGAAGGACCTCCATACTTTGCCCTTACTGCGCATGCGCAGTGTCAAGGACGTTCCGAAATTGGCGCCAATCATCATTCTTACCGGCAGTGCCTGGTCAGCGCTATGTACTCAGCGGGGAGGTATGAGTTCCCAACTCCTGGGAGGGCCATCCCCGTCTGGGTCATTGGTAAGTATAAAAAATATATAAATTACTATAAATTTTTTAACATTTTTATACTGTACCAATGACCCAGACATAGCTGAATAGTAAAAAGGCTGGAGGGCCTAGGACATAGAGGAAAATCCAATAAGCTCAACTATATAATATAGAGTGAACCCCTCAAGGAGAAAAGGAGTATTAGGCTTTACATGTATCTTTCTTAATTTATGATAAATTAGAAAGATACAATACCCTTCATAATTGAGCGCAATAACATTCATGTTCTCTATTAACATCCAGTATAACCCTTTATACTAATTATTTTTAAAGTAAGCCAATAAATAAAGTTAGTCCAGAGAATTGAGACTCTTTATATTCTTTAAAAGTGTCCGAGGATTGTATATTAACGCCCGTTTGACACTTGACATCTACAAATGCTTCACACCGAGCTACACTTTAAAAATATGACATGAATGAATTTTTAACATTAATATTACACTTTAAAACCATCCCGGAAACGACTCAGAATTACTGACTCCGGAGGAGGAATTCCCTTGCTTTTCACTATAAAGCAGGTGACCTAAGGGAACACCCCCCCCCCCCTCCCCTTCCCCTTGCCCTGGGTCAAATAACCCAGAGCGAAGAGGCCAGCAGGACGGAGTCACTGCCGGAACAGAAAGCCTGCATAACTATAGTTGCAACTGTTTAGTGGACGACATTCTGAGCAACAGATAACGGACCTAAACAATGCAGGTCTCCAGAAATGGACTCAATATTTCTGAGATAAAAATTCGTGAATGTGGATGGCTGAGACCAATAAGCAGCCTTCATTAAATCTGTAATAGCCACACTATTTGCGTAAGCCCAAGATGTAGAAAGAGCTCTTACTTCATGAGCCGAAATCTTAAGCACAGACTGCTGGGAAGAAGATAACTTTTCATAAGCAGTATGGATAGTTAACTGAATCCATCTAGCAATAGAATGGACCGAAATGTCCCTTCTATTAGGCATCAGAGACAGAAAGAAACGTTTTCGTCCCTTTCTGATAAACTGAGATCTCTGTTTATAAATACGTAAAGCTCTAACAGGACAGAGTAAAGGCCTACACCCGTCTGAAGACGGAAGAGCCTTAATAACAATAGGTTCCGGATATTTATTAGGAGCCTGATTCTTAGCTAAAAATCCAACATTAGTAGTGAAGGTGATAGTGTTCCCGACACTACGATAGTGAGAATCATCCACCGATAGTGCATGAAGCTCACTGACTCTTCTAGCAGAAGAGAAAGCTAAGAGAAAAGCTGTCTTATAAGACAAGAATTTGAAATCTACTGTCCCAAGAGGCTCAAATGGCTTTTCCTTTAGTTTAAGAAGAACCCAAGCTAAATTCCACTTAGGAATTAATCTAAGAGTTCTGGGTCTATTTATCGAGAAGTTTCTAACTAACTTAGATAAAGAGACATTAGATCCAATTTGTAAACTATCGTGGTGAGCATAGGTATCAGATAACATAGACCTATAACCCTTAATAGTAACAGGCTGCAGTTTGATTTCATCAAACAAGTATACTAGAAAGTTTGCAATGTCTGGTATGGAGGGATCAAAAATATCAACAGAATGATCCCTAAACCAACGGCGAAAAACCTTCCACTTAGCCGAATAGTTTAGCGAAGAGGAGGTCCTCCTACAGTTAGAAATCGCGTCCACTGCTCGTCCTGTAAAGTGCTTGCCATGCAAGAAGGACCTCACAACGGAAAAACGTGAAGGTTGAGACCTTGCGGGTTGTGATGAAGATGACGCGGTTTCCCCTGCGAAAGAAGATCCTCCCGTGGAGGAAGCTTTCGCGGTAGGTCCCACAACAGACACCTGAGTAGATTTATCCACGGTCTCTGTGGAGACAGAGATGCTACCAAAAGAATCTTGCACTGAGATTGTTTCATCTTTAGCAATACTTGCTGAATCAATGGCGCTGGAGGATACGCATATCCTATCATTCCGTCCCATGAGATCGATAGAGCGTCTACTGCAAATGCTCTTGGATCCGGGCACAGTGACACATACGTCTGCAACTGATTGTTGAGATGTGTCGCAAATAAGTCTATCATTGGCCGTTCCCACTGGTAGCAAATCTGATTGAATACTTGTTTGTTGAGAGTCCACTCCAACGGCAACAAGCGACCCTTCCGTGAAAGGGAGTCTGCTAGTACATTCAGACGACCTGGTATATGACGGACCGAAAGTAGAACTTGATGATCTAGAGCAAACAGAAGGATTCTCTCTGTTAAATTGAATAACGGAACGGAATGAGTGCCTCCCTGGTTCCGTATATACGCCACTACTGTCGTATTGTCGGACAGGATTTGGACATGAGCTTTGTGAATAATGTCCATCCAATGACGTAACGCAAGCCAAATTGACATCATTTCCTTGATGTTTATGTGCTTGCTTAGGAACTGTGGATCCCAAAAACCCTGGCATCTCGAATCCGTTGGGATCAATGATGCACCCCAACCTGTTTGACTGGCATCCGTCATAATCGTAAAACTCGGATCCGGCAACTGCAGTGGAACTCCCTGAATTAACCACTGAATGTTTGCCCAAGTCTGAATCTCTTGTTTCACTTGATCTGACAAGAGAACGTCTATGTCGAGCGAATGAATCTTCACACTCCAATTCTGAGTTAAGAAAATTTGGAGAGGACGAGTGCGTAACCGCCCCATCGGAATGAGATCCGCAGCAGCTCCGCACAGACCTATCAGTCTCATGAACTCCCTCGCTGTGACTTTGTCTGCATGAAGACAATAGCGAGCGTAACAACTGACTAATTTCGCTCTGGTTAACGGCAGACGAACGAGATTGTTGTGCGTCTCAAAGCTCATTCCCAGATGAGTGAATGACTTGGACGGCACCAGATCCGACTTCTCCTCGTTTATAACAAAACCGAGTCGTCGGAGCAATAGAAGCAGATTCTGCACATCGTTCTGAAGCGTTAACTCGTTGCCGTACCTCTGAAGAATGTCGTCCAGGTAGGCCGACGTTACCGCAGATGAATGAGCTCGGAAATACATCATTACCAAGTTCATTACCCGAGTGAAAGCCCAGGGTGCTAGGTTCAATCCGAAGCACATCGCCCGGAATTGATACACCACTCCTAGGACTGCGAAGCGTAGATACTTTCTGAATGTCGGATGTACCATGACATGAAAGTACGCATCTTTGAGATCTGTGCTTGTAGCATAATCATTCACCCGAATACTCGCTCTGACCGACCGAATCGTCTCCATATAGAATTTCGGAGCGACGATCAGCTTGTTTATCCAGCTCAAATCTATGACTGGACGGAACGAGCCGTCTGGTTTCGGAACCAGAAACAGATGGCTGTAGAATCCCGGTGTTTCCTGGTCTTCTACGACCTCTACCGCGTTCTTCATTAAAAGAGACTGCACCTCCGATAACAGAGCGTCTCTTTTCTGCGGATTTGACGGAAGTTGAGTCCATTTTGGACTTCGAGTTAAAGGAGGCTTTCGTTTGAAGGATATTCTTAGACCTTCCGAAATCACCCCTCTCACCCAAGGGTCGTCCGTAATCGACGCCCACTCTTCTGAAAAACTTGACAACCTTCCGCCAACCAGAACACGATAGAGGTTGAAGCCATCACCTCCTGGACCTGCAAGGCCTGCGGGAGGAGAAACCACGTCCTCCATGACCCGCGCCTCGTCCCGTTGACCTCAGGGCGTCTGACCGATTGTCCCGGCCCGAAGGACGTCCCGCACGTTAGTCGCTGCCTTGACGGTCTCTTGAATAAGACCAAGAGGATGCACCGGAACCTCTATAGGAACCTCTCTTGGGCGCATTAGTCCCAGAAGTGCCTGTCTTACTCTTATCTGCCGTATCCAACTTTTTGGAAGCGGATTTAAACAGCAGAGAATCCGAAGCTTTCTTAGTAATTTTATCGTAGATTGCAGAAAGCTTGCCGTCGAAGAGAAGTTCTCCGGAGACCGAAGCGACTCTGAGAGAGTTCTTCACCTTACTATCCAAGCGTGAGGATGTAGCTAGGGCTGCGTCACGTCTAACCAACTCCAGGTTTGCCACTGAGAGGGTGGAGTTATACGTGGAATAAGCCACTGCCCTTGAAAGAAGTCTTAAAGAGGATTGTATATCCTGGAATTCTTTCCCTTGAAGACGCAGTGATAACGCATTTGTAAGGTGGTCTGCATAAGATAAAGCGTCTAAACTGGCCCTGTTAGACGTAATTGTCGTATCCAACACCGCGGTTGGAACAGACGTAGACGACGGTAATGACAAAGTCTTCCGCCTCGTCGTCAAGACGCAGAGGAACTCTCGGAATACCCTGTCCTGCCGTATCGAATTTATTCCTTGCATTAATGAAAGGCAGGTTAAGAGCATTGGAGGACAAGAAACCAGCTTTGCCTGTTTTGGAAGCAAGCTTGAAGATAGCGTCGTTCAATAATTCAAATGTTCTTGTGACATTATTGGACTGAGACGGAAACTCAGGGACGATGTCTCTGAACCGCTCGAAGAATTCAGTGTCCAATGACGCTATCAGTCTCTTGTCCGGTACCGCAGCAGTCTGGCCCGACGGAACAACCTGAGGAAGGAAGTGCCGGATGAAATCCACAGCAGCTTTATGTTGTTCTGAAAGGGATAGCTCCAAGTCATCCGTATCCCTTTCACCATCCGGTCAGACCTCATGATGCTCCCGGTCGCCTGCACCCGATGCTTCAGCGGAGCGTACCGACCCAGCGTCGTCGGATAATTCCCGATCCGACACCGATTCTGTCGATTGCTGGGATGCTGCGATAATTTGTGATATCTGAGCTAGCACGTCCGTCATCGAGGCCTGCTTAGCCGCGGGAAGCTCCGCATCAACTGACTCCTGCATACTCTTCCTATGCGAACCTCCGGAGTCTACCGGCCTCGTGTCCCTGGCTACCGGATGGCATGACCTGGTCGCCGAAGAATCCCTTATCGGCGAAGCTGGTAGAATATCCGCGGTCACGTAGCCAAGGTGCGGTCGTGTGCGCTGGTGAGAGGATGAGGAAGCCTGAGGTCCCTGATGTTGTTGTACGAGAGAGGGGCCTCTCTCGCTCGCGGCCCGGCAGGACCTGGAAGAGCTAGGAACCGGACTAGAAGGCTTCCTCCGATCTCTCCTATCATCCGCCGTCACTGGGTGTGCACCTTGTATGTTTATAGTGCTCGCATCACCCAACATTTCCTCCTGGACCGCAACGGACGAACCCGGCTGCCGAACCATTCGGTGAATGGTCGCTACACCGGGCGAGCTAGCGGACGACAGCGCCGTCGATCCTACTCAGGACCTCTTAGGCAACTGTCGTATCTCCATGAGCACTTTTGCCGCTAGCTCTGCATTCAATTGTGACGACGGAAGCGCACTCTTGGAAGATAACATGGAAACATCACCCTGTTCTTGTTCCTCTGAAATAGAAACTGATAGACTAGAGTGACCCTGCGGAGAAAGGACCGGTGTAGCCCTTTCTCCACTAACAACATACCGTGACACATGTTTCCAATGTTTGTCATCCCAATATTGACATATTGAACAGGAGTTAGTGCAAGTACACTGACTACAATTAATACAATGATCATGAAAGTCAGAGGAAGATTTCTTCCTATTACAATTTGAACAATGTCCTTTCATTGTGAAAAGACAACAAGTCCTAGTACTCGCACCATCCCCTAAACACAAAGATACATAATAACATGATCCATTAACATTGAAAAAAGCAATTGAAATTCAAAATAATTTTTGAAAAATATTTTTTCAGCGAAGCCGAAGTTTCTGAAAAGTAACGTTGAGCCCCAATGGATCCCAAGGCTAAGTGTGGTCAAAAAATTTTAAATTTATTTTAAATAATTAAGGCAACACTTACGGATAATAATAATGTATCTAGTAATGAGTAAACTACTCCAAAGGCAAAAAGCCCCCCTCAAAAGAGACTGTTGCCAATGTAAACAAGAAGTGTATAAACACCAGAAAACATGACTCCAGGCACTGACAATACTGGCCCGAAATCAGTTATCAACAATACACACTATCTGATGCAAAACAGAGACTTCCAGAGAAGAATCTGCAGAACATCAGATGGTAGATGCAGAACACAACGTCTAAACACCCATGGGTGAGAACGTAAACATGGGGAAAACAACAGAATTCATTCTGTAACCAAGCTAATTCTCCCAAGAAATTTTAGTAGTAATCTTACTCAAAAATATGCCAAAAGCATGGGAGAATAGCAAGGGGGGACTTACAGGATAAGGAGATAGGAAACACTGAATAAGCAGTGCAACTTCAAAGCAAGAATGACAACAGGCCCATGCCTCGAAAATTAGGCAACTTAACTTAATTTCATTACAAAATTTTAAGTTACAGCCCTGAATATTTTCTGTCACTCCTTTTTCCTCTCCTCCTTCTCTATCCTCCTTAGAATCACCATTTCTCCAATATTTATGTGTCTGGCATCATTTAAACTGAGATTTACAAGCACAAAGATCAGTGAGATGTTAACTGATGAAGGGCCAAACAAAGAATGATGATTGGCGCCAATTTCGGAACGTCCTTGACACTGCGCATGCGCAGTAAGGGCAAAATATGGAGGTCCTTCAGGACATGATTTCTTTTGGTTTTAGATGCAAATTTTGGGGATTGGGGGGCAAAATTTGTGTTAGACAAATCCATAAAGGGCAATGACTCTGGCAATAAAATCTCGGACGACACTTGCATTTCACTATGGGTATACAGCAATAGGATTTTATAGTAATTTATATATTTTTTATACTTACCAATGACCCAGACGGGGATGGCCCTCCCAGGAGTTGGGAACTCATACCTCCCCGCTGAGTACATAGCGCTGACCAGGCACTGCCGGTAAGAATGATGATTGGCGCCAATTTCGGAACGTCCTTGACACTGCGCATGCGCAGTAAGGGCAAAGTATGGAGGTCCTTCAGGACATGATTTCTTTTGGTTTTAGATGCAAATTTTGGGGATTGGGGGGCAAAATTTGTGTTAGACAAATCCATAAAGGGCAATGACTCTGGCAATAAAATCTCGGACGACACTTGCATTTCACTATGGGTATACAGCAATAGGATACACTTGCATACCAAGTATCAAGTCACTAAACTAAGTACTTTATAAGTTATTCATGACTGAATGTCAGGACAGACAGATGGATGGATGGATGGATGGATGGATAGACAAGGCAAATCCTATATACTCCTGTTGGGGGTATAAAAACGTCAGATTCAAGAATTAGGATCAAACAATTAAGATTGTTGTCTCATTTTAAGAATAAGTGCCAGGGCAAAGGCTTGTAAATATATGCAGATTCTAATCAATAATGCTTCATAATATTTATTGAAAACAACAGCAGGCAAAATCCAATAAAATCAGTAAAAATAAAAAACACAACATAACAAGACCCATGAGACGTGGTCTCTGATATATGAACAGGAAATTATTCATAATCGCTGGTTCATATAGGACGGTTCAAACTGTTCTTAACTGCATCTTTTCTCTGGCAATCACAAATCACAATCAAATGTGGACTTTAATAGTTAGCACAAAGGCACTCATCAGCACACCTGGCTTAAATTCTTTTCTTTCATGGATATATAAATGATGGGTCATAATCTTTCTGATTGATAATTATCAATCATTGTATGGTGGGAATTGAACTTAGTTAACAACCATAAAACCTGTGGTTGGAAGAGTAATCTTAGGAAGATAGATTCTCTGTATTAACCAGACCGGTTTCGACTATGTTAGTCTCTTCAGTGGTTTACAAAAGTTGTATGTAGTTGTTGGCTTCTCCGACTCTATTTCAAAGTGTCTGTTGTCGAATAATATATCCACTGATCCTTTTCGGCGGATAATTGTACCGACTGTTTTAGTTGTTAAGTGATTGTTGGCGGATAATTTGTTGGCGAGATTTTTTGGCGGACAACTAATGCACCCCTAATTAAGTGCGTATTTTACCGAAAAATCGGTTGTTAACGACCCCAAGGTTATATGTTTTCTGTCAGAAAGTCCCGTGGGGGGGGGGGGGGGGGGGGGGGGGGGGTGGGAGGGGGGAGGGGGGTTGAAAAAATATGTGTGGTCTCTTTTGACTGTTTAAAGTCGTAATCTATTTTTCTTTGTCTTTGCAGGATTCCAATGATGGTTTGGATTACCAGAAAATTACTTTTTATAATAAAATAAGAGAGTCATACCTTTTGTTGTTGAATTATTTATACAAATCCCATATTCATTAGTCAATATATTGATCCCAAAAATTATCTTGGTTGGGATATTCTAAAGTTGAAAAGTTAAGTCCGGTTGGGGATGGCGGATTAAAGTCAATGTTTTGGTTGGTTCCTACACTATTGCTCAACGAGCTGTTGTGGTGGGAAGTGGTTGGTTGGTTCTCGGTAATTTCAATGGTCCTGGCGTTCAGATCTGTACTTGTACCGCGGGACTTGATTCCAGAGGTAGACAACAGCGGTCGTACCGATACAAAAGAAACCAGTCCACCACAAGAAAATCTGGTGAAGAGGACAACCTTCTCAAAGTCCTGAAATTGGCGAAAGAACTTAAATATTTGTAAACAATCACTTTTTATTATGTACAATGTATCTCACAAAACTATTAAAAATATTCAAAAAAATGATGTAAAAGAAACAAAACAAAATATAGCAAAAAACAAAACAGAAAAAAGAAATGAAAAAAATGACCAACACAAACAATGTGGGGTCAATAACGAAAAAAATAAAAAAGAAACACAACACAAAAAATGCGTTGTGTATAACTTCGCAGACCATGCACTTCAACCAAATGAAGTTTCCTTACTCAATAAGGGACTGAACTTCAGTAGCACCCCGCAGGGTTGTGACTTGACCACTGTGGGTGATGACCTAAACGGTTTCATCCATAGAATCAGATTACGACACCACTTTGGTGAATCTGGACAAAGGATTTTAGGGGAAGTACCTTTACCAGACAAATTAGAAAGACTCTATTCCGCCGGAAAAGCATGTGGACGCCGAAATCAGGCGCAGACCCTTACTCAGATGCCTTTGCGCAGATTCTAAAAAAAGAATTTTTTAACAGGGAACATGCTGAATTCAATAAAGATAATATAACATCTGAGGAAAGAAAAGCCATCACGTCCTTGGCAAACAACAAGGACATTATAATCAAAAAAGCGGATAAGGGTTCGGCGACAGTAGTACAAGACATCAAAGACTACGTCACAGAAGCACACCACCAGCTAGATTAACCCACAGTTTTACCTGAAACTGAGAGAAAATCCCACAGAAAAAAACAGGGAGGTTGTCCATTCTTTTCTAAGAAAATTACTTGACAAAGGCGAAATAACACAAACCGTGTTTGAAGGGTTACAAACCAAAAAAACGCGTACACCGGTCTTTTACATGCTACCAAAAATACACAAATGCACGGTCCGTGGCAAAATTCCGGGCCGACCCATAGTTAGTGGGAACAGTGGTCCGACAGAAAAAATTAGTAGTTTTGTGGACGAACACATAAAAGGGTTTGTCAAACACTATCCAAGCTTTATTAAAGACACAACAGACTTCATCCAGAAACTAGAAAGCATCAAGGATTTGCCAGAACATTTTATTCTGGTGACTATGGACGTCACATGACTCTACACGAATATTCCTAACCACGATGGACTTATCTCCATTGCTCGCTGTCTCAGAAGGGAAAAACCTGAATGGGATTTACAGTACAACAGCCTTCTTGGACTCTTGAAAATAGTGCTACACAACAACAATTTTGAGTTTAATGGGAAACACTACCAACAAATATATGGCCCTTGTATGGTTACCAAAGTTGCCCACACCTACGCCAACATTTTTGTGGGAGAACTAGAAAAGAACATGCTACAAGAGGCACCATGCCATATTACAGATTCATAGATGACATCTTTATGATATGGACCAAAGGTACGGCCAAACTACAACAGTTCATCGACCATTGTAATAACTACAATCCATCAATTAAGTTCACAGCCGAACACTCAGACAACCAAGTAAGCTTCTTGGATGTACTCGTACAACGGACTGGCAACCAACTAACAACTAGTTTATATACCAAACCGACAGACACTCATAGCTACCTGAAGTTTGAGTCTTGCCACCCAAAACACTGCAAAACTGTGGCTCCAAATGGGCAATTTTTAAGGCTTCGGAAAATCTGCTCGGACACAGTAGATTTTGAAAACCAATGCCATAACATGAAACAACATTACGTAGAAAGAGGATACCCCGAAAAAATCATTGATCAGGCTTACAAAAAAGCAAGGAATGGTGCGAGGACAGATCTCATTAACAAAACTAAAACAATTGGCAGCAATCAACCGAATTGCCTTTGTTACGACATACCATCCTACGGGCATACACCAACTCAAGAAGACAATTCAGAAATTAAAATTTTTTAGTAAATTTTGATTTTGTTTCTTAACATACCTACCACAATTGTTTACAATTGGCTGTAACATAAGTGTAATCCCTACTTCGGAACTAACTCAAGCTTTTAGAATCTTTTCCAAACGAGTTGGAAAAGTACTAGAGTGCAAAAGCACGAAAAAGATCGAAAAAAGGGTCGAGCGAGACCAGCGCTCGAAATTACAGGTCCCGCCAACGAGAAGTTTGTAATTTAGCGGGGAGGCATCGATATCAAAGATATTCCCAAGGAGGGTGGGCCTCCGGTAAACAATTGTGGTAGGTATGTTAACCCTTTACCTAACGTAGAAAGCAGACGACACTTGCAAAAATAATTCTCGAATAACTAATTTTTTTCATTTTTTGTCTCAAAAACATAGGTTATGACCCCTCGTTGGAACGAGCTCGACGAGCTCGTTCCAACGAGGGGTCATAACCTATGTTTTTGAGACAAAAAATGAAAAAAATAATGAAAATTAATTGGCGATTTTTGAGAATAGCGCTGGCCGGTTTTGGCCGTTACGTTGGGTAAAGGGTTAAGAAACAAAATTTACTAAAAAATTTTAATTTCTTTTCAACCTACTCACAATTGTTTACAATTGGCTGAATAAACAATAGGAGGAGGTGAATCACATAACCAATACCAACAAGAGTAGCAGAAAGAGAGCAAGGATGGCAGAGAACAATAACAAAACCTGTAATGAAGATAGAGAGAAGGCACCTGAAAAGAACAAGGCTGAGCGAAGCAAAACCTCGATAAAAACAATTTTAACGAGGGTGCACAACAGCCTGAGCAGCAACGAGAGGGCCAAAAGAAAAAAGGTCCGCAGATTGCTGCTGAAGGTGGCGGAGATAAAAGGAGGAGAAGGTAGAAGCATTCCTCCAGTAAGCCGCATTCATAACATCCCGGAGCGAAACAGAATTGGAGAACGTGCAGGATGTAGAAATGGCACGAACCTCATGAGTATTAAGCCGGTTCGAAACAAGATCCGACGCAGACAAGCGAGAATAAGCCAGCTTGATTGCAAGACAGATCTACCTGGAAATAGAATGGGAAGAGATAGACTGCCTCTTAGGAATGAGAGACAGAAAGAATCTCATCCGACCCCTCCTAATGAACTGAGTGTGAGTAATATAAGTCTTGATCACACGAACAAGACAAAGAAGAGGCCTCCGGCCATCTACAGCAGGAAGTTGATTCTTAGCCAGAAAAGAGCAATCAGCAGTGGAGATGACACTGTTAGCCTCATTTCAGAAGAAGGCAGAATCAACAGATAGCACATGAAGCTCACTGACTCGACGAGCAGAAGCAAACGCTAGAAGAAAAGGCGTCTTATAGGTGAGAAAACGCATGTCGGTCTCAGATAAAGGCTCGAATGGTGCCCCCTCCAAACAGTGCAACACCTATGCCAAGTTCCACTTGGGTGTAAGACGCAAAACTCGAGGCCTCTTCAAAGAAAAGTGCCGAATGAGTTTGGAGAGAAAAAGATTACGACCGATGCACCGCTTTCCCACATAAGAGAAAGTATCAGACAGCATAGACCGATAGCCCTTAATCGTAATAGGCTGGAGGCCCTTGGAGTCAAAAAGAAAAACCAGAAAATCCGCAATTTGAGCGATTGACGGATCACGGTAATTCACATTGTGATCTGCACACCAGCAGCAGAAAACCTTCCACTTGGCGGCATAAGTCATGCCAGTGGAATTTCGCCGCAATGCAGAAATGCACTCCACTGATCGTCTCAAAAAACCTCTACGTCGGAGACTGGACCTGATAAAAGACAGGCGTGAAGGGACAGGCTCGCCAGGTTGTTGTGATACTTCCTGGGACGACCCTGTGAAAGAAGATCGCGACGTAGAGGTAGACGAATCAGTCGATCGGCCAATAGAGGCCGCAGCAGATTGATCCACACCCTCTGTGGAGACAGGGGTGTGATCAGAATGATCCTGCAACTGCAAGCACGAATCTTCGCTAATACTTGAGGAAGAATCGGTGCAGGAGGAAAGGCATAGCCGATCCAACCTGTCCAGTCCAGAGACAGAGCGTCTACTGCAAATGCCAGAGGATCTGGACAAGGGGAGACAAAGGTCTCTACCTGATGATTCCAGCGAGTAGCGAAAAGGTCGACCTGAGGATGGCCCCACTGCTCGCAAATCGCTTGAAACACCGACCAATGTAGCATCCATTCGGTTGGAAGGACACTGTCGCGTCGGGACAGGGAGTCTGCTAGGATGTTGAGACGCCCGGGAATGTGTCGAATGGACACCCGAGTGTTCACATCCCGCGCCAACAGAAGAAGATCCCGAGACAGCCAATACATGGGAATCGAATGTGTGCCTCCTTGATTCCGTATGTAGGCCACTACTGTCGAATTGTCCGAAAGAAGGAGGACAATATGGTCCGACAGATGAGGAATCCAAAGCCGAAAACTCAACAGAAGAGCAAGGAGCTCCTTCTGGTTGATATGAAGGCCCACCTGCTCGCTGTCCCACTCTCCGTGAGTAGACAGACCGAGAGGATCCAACGTCGCACCCCAGCCCCGATCGCTGGCATCCGCAGTAAGGATGCGATCGGCCAAAGGAAGATCCAACGGAACACCCTGTGTCAGCCAGGGAATATCGACCCAAGGGCGGAGGTGACAAAGCAGAGACCGAGGAATAGTGAGTTCCAGGTCCAGCGGATCTACATTCGGACGCCAATGATCCAACAGGAAGTGTTGGCGAGGTCGGACAAACAAGCGACCGAGCGGAATGAGATCTGTCACCAAACCGCAAAGGCCCAGCATCCGAAGGAAAGTCCTGGTCGAGACCGAGGAAGATTGAAGCAGGTTCCGAGTCAAGGCGGAAAGAATCGTCGCCCGAGCCTTGGACACCGACACTACATTGTGAAGAGTGTCGAAATCCATCTCCAAATGACGGAATCGCTGAGAAGGAAGAAGATCCGACTTCTCGCGATTGACTCTGAAACCCAGCGACGCTAGCAGGCAAAGAAACTGCCGGACATCGAACTCCAGAACAGCAGCATCGTGGTGCCGTTGGAGGATGTCGTCTAGGTAGGCTGACAAAGTCACTGCCGACTGAGTGCAGTGGAAAGCAAGCACATGTGACATCAGTCGGGTGAAGGCCCAAGGAGCCAGGTTCAAACAGAACGGGAGAGCTCTGAATTGAAAAACTCGATCCCAAAACGAGAACCGAAGGTATTTCCGTGACACCAGATGAATGGGTACATGGAAGTAGGCATCCTTCAGGTCGATACCTGATGAACTGAACGTCGAACCGACCGGAAAGTCTCCATACTGAAACGAGGAGCTATTATGTACTCGTTCAGGGTACTCAGATCGATGACAGGACGATATTGGCCGTTTTTTTCTTCTGCACCAAGAAAAGTCTCCAGTGAAACCCCAGTGAAAGGGTGTTCCTGACCACCTCAATCGCCCCTTTGGAGAGGAGATTGTCGATCTCCTGCACCAGAAGGTGCCGATGGAAGGACAGTCGCAGACCGGATTGAATGAAGTCGAGGACCCAAGAGTCTGACGTTATCTCTGTCCAACGGTCGTAAAACAGCGACAGCCTTCAACCGACTGGAGGCGAATCAAGGTGAGAACCTTCACTTGCGGCCTCGACGAGGCCGCCGAGAGGAGAAACCACCTCGGGAAGTGACAGAGTCCTGAGACTTTCCAGCCTGAGGTTGCCAGCGTGCCTGGCCACGTCTGCGCTTCTTATGTGCAGAAGGAGTAGACGGAGCTGAAGGCGTAGCCGACGTCGCCGACAAGGCAGACGCAGCAGCACGCTTGGCGGGCCTGGAATGACCCCCACCCGCAGCAGCAGGTTGGTCAAGCTGTCGCAGCAAAAGCTGGTCCTTCGAATGACGAAGAACTTCACCACAAACAGCTTCCACAGAACCATGGAACAACTGAGGTCCCACATAAGAGGCAGACCTCAGAACAGCACGTTGCTCAGAAGGAAGGGATGGTAAAGAATCCAACACCACATCCCGGCGTGCCAGCTCCAAATTAGCCGTGTTATAGGCGTGAGCGTGTGTCAAGTTCATAAAAGCTTGTGACAAAACGTGAAAAGGCGCCTGAGCGTCATCAAACTCCCCTGGTGGAAAATATTCAGCCAGAGCAGCGACGGCATGGTCCGCGAGAGATAACATACCCAGCATCTCTCGGGACAGGCCCACCATAGACTCAACTACTGACATCGGGAGAACTGCCGACTTAGGCTTAGTCAACCCGAGGGAAGAAGAATCCTCATCCACAGTAGTCATCCCTTGGAAGACTGCTGGAGAGACGGAATCGTAAACACGAAACCGCGATGGAGGCAGAAAGGCATCAGCTCTAGAAAAGAAGGAACCCTTGAGGGCCTTAGAATGCATTTTGGCATCTAAGCCCTGGAAGGACTCAACAACCTGAGCCGATTGCAGAGGACGCAAAGCCCCGGAGCTAGAAGGCTCAACAGGGTTACGGCGCTCCACAGTGGACCGCGGCCGGACGGTCACAGAAGGCTGGTCGGAAGGTTGAACGTCCGGCAAAAAGCCAAAGACGAAATCCAAAGCCTGCCCCAAGACTGACGAGGGAGGCCCATCACCTTCAAGATACTCGTCATCCTCCGTAGCAGAGGAGACGTAGCCCAACTCGGGCTGACCAGCAGAAACCTCCTGTGAATACTGTGCATTATCCAAGGGGCCAGGCGAGACATTTCGGCGACCGACCAAAGGAGGTTGTGCCTCAGGAGGCACAGGGAGGCCAACTTGAGGGTTGCCAGAAAGCAACCGGGTGAGTGCCAAAACGGCCTGATGCAGGTCACCCTGAGAATCCGTCGCAGCAACATCGCCCGACGGAGTGTCCTCCCAATGGACCCTTCTGGTAGAAGAACCCAAATCCTCAGAAGAGACCGACATTGAACGTCGATCGGTAGACAGAATAGGGATACGGTCAGAAGACACCGGAGGATAGTCCCGATTGTGATGCCCAGGGGCCATCACTGACCTCTGCGAAACAGAAGGTCCTGCCTACAAATCCTCTAAAGAGACCGACGGTGCACGTCGATCAGTAGCTGGACCTAGGACACTGTGAGAAGACACCGGAGGATTGTCCCAAGAATGACAGGAACCTGTCATTGGCCTCTGCGCAGCAGACGGCCCCAACTGCCTATCCTCTGAGACCGACGGCAAGCATCGATCGACACCCAGACTCGGAACACAGTGAGGAATCACCGGAGGAAGGTTCCGAGAGTGACAGCTAACAGGGGCTGTCACTGACCACTGCCGAACAGCAGGCCCTGGATGCCAATGTCCCAACACCATTCCGCTAGGCGGCACACTAGCAGGGGAAGGAGGAACAATAAACGATTCACTCGAGGGATGAGGAATCACTGCCGAAGCGACCGACCGTCTCAACCGACTAGGAGCAAACCTAGCCAGATGAGACGGAGCAGACAGCAAACCCGCACAGCCCCGCCGCGAGGCTAGGGGAGGCTGAGAACACACAGACACACCAGCAGATACAGCCTTGGTCCCCCGAGACTGTAGACCATCCCCAGAGGAGATGGAAGAGCCACCATCAGACAGAATAGGATCTGGAGTAACAACTTCCTCAACAACAGTCGACGGTGTAGGAGGCAGATCGGAGAGGGTCACCGAGCTGACCTCGGAAAAGCTCTCAACGAAAACAGATGCCTCAATAGTGACATCAGAAGACAAAGAGACCACGGTCTCCTCGTCAGGTATCACTGAACTAACACCGCCAAGAGTTGCAGAGGAACTCGCCACAGAAGACAGATCAGAATCCTGTGTGACAGAGTCACCATGTGCACCAGCAGAAATGTCTGCTACGGCACGGCTACCCTTACCCCGAGAACGAGGGGTTCTAGCTCTGGACAGAACCACCTTGTTAACAGAAGCTCATAATTTAGAGGACCAAACCCCACAAATACCACAAGATTGGGCCTGAGTGCAATTGTTGAAAGTGACACATGTGGAATGAGAGTCGTCCACATGCTTCACTTGCAAGCAAGAGGTACATAGTCTTTGGCATTATATGAAAGTAATCAAGCTTCCCGCCGACGGAAAACAGCACAAAGGTTGTATTCACACGTGGGGGAAAAACAAGATGAAGTGTGAAGAAACAAGCAATAATAATAAAATTTAACATTAATTAACAATAATTTGGTAGCTTGACAAAAGGATACAATCCACTTGCACACTAAGAATGTAGAATAAGTTGTTCACGAAGAATAAACAGCAAGTTAGCACGAGTCACAAAACTTTCCGACCATGTACAAATGGCGGAAATAAAAGGAATTGACGTCACGGTTGTTGCGCATGCACTCGGTAAACACAAGAGGTGTGCAGAGAGAGTACCTGTAATTTCGAACGCTGGTCTCGCTCGACCCTTTTTTCGATCTTTTTCGTGCTTTTGCACTCTAGTACTTTTCCAACTCGTTTGGAAAAGATTCTAAAAGCTTGAGTTAGTTCCGAAGTAGGGCTTGCACTTACGTTACAGCCAATTGTAAACAATTGTGAGTAGGTTGAAAAGAAATACTGGTTTCTACTAAATGAAAGCATTGACTGCCAACATTTTGCGAAACACACACACGACTTCTGGCTTTCCAGCATAATAAAAACTTTACTTGTCAGGGCAAAAATGGTATATCCACCAATAACACCCAGAACATCCGGAAAATTAACATATGAAGCAGATCCCTGCAACGACCAGGCATGCATAATCTGTAAGATTATGGACATACGAAAATATTTCAAAAGCACCCAAACAAAAAATCGCTTTGCGCTAAAAAGCCTAGCTACTTGTCGCCAACAAAATGTCATATATATGTTAACATGCAAAAAATGCCCTTTACAATATGTCAGAGAAACAAAAAGAGAGCTAAGGGTCCGAATCAAAGAACACCTTTATGATATCAACAAACAACCTGACAAACCGGTAGGAAATCATTACAACAAAACAGATCACACTGCTAATGAACTCTCTGTTCGCATTATAGAGGTCATCAAAGGTAACCCAGAGACCACCCGGAGCACACACATCAGGAAACAATGTGAAAAACACTGGATTTACACTCTACAAACCCTAACACCTCTGGGCCTCAACAATCTAGACTAGGGCAACCATATTTAATTTTAGTTAACAACCAAATAGTTGAGAAACTGTCACTATTCAACTCTACTTAGCTTTGAAATTAAACCAAATTGGGGCACCAGGAGGCCACCATTATGCTAAAAATAGTTTTGTTTTTTCCACATATCCCACTGCACACCAATACACCCTCTGTTCAAGGTTCACAAAATAACAACAAAAATTCTGTTACACTCAGAAACACACGCTGCCATTTGTCTTGAGTAAATTTCATTTGGTCTTGGAGAATATGTACCATCAAAGGGTGTCGGCAGGACTCACAGTCCAGTTGTTTTTGTGATGTCAGAAACTGTATCGGAGCAACAAATCCTGCAAAACAATTGTTAAAGGAAAAAAATGCAAAAAAGGGTGGGTAGGTGGTAAAAATGGCAATGCAAAAAAATTCAACCTAACAACTTGCAGAAAACATACCAGCCTCCCCCTGGAAGAAAGGAAAACCCAACAAAATAACAGCACATATACTTAGTATAAGGGTTAAGAGAAACTACACTCCCAATAAAACACACCTATAAGCAATATAGATCACCATTAATATGCAATCAATTTTACTTCAACACAACTTCTTACAACAGAAAATTGACTAAGTTTTCAGCTAAAAAAAAGATTCAAAGAAATTTACTTAACACCCCACAAAGTAGATCTTCTGTTTCTCAGGCCACTTTTGTAAAATTGCATGTGGGCAGGCAGTTTTGTATTTTTTAAAAAATTTTTTGTAATCATTTCTTTGCTATCAAAAGTTCATATTCTTGGTTTGTTTTATGTTTTAGGCATCTTAATCTACAGAATAGCATGGGTGGTGGTGTATTTTGTCCCTTGAGTGCAAGAAGGCTTTGCAATGCTAAATGCTAAAGCACTGCAAAGCCTTGTTACACTTAAGGGACAAATTTATCAATTTTATTAACTTGGGTAAAATATCAGACATTTTTATTTTTTCAAGTCTGCATCGGTTATAAAAAGAGAGCATGCGGCAGCCAAAATGACCATGCGGGTGAGCCTGAAAAAGAGATTTTTAACTTTTCTAAACCTAAACACAAACTCTTACAAAACTGGGCGTTGACCACATGAGTGTCTTATAAGGTAAATGAATACCCCTTTTGTGTTACACAAAGAATGACGATTCTATTCAGAGAAAAGTCTTATGACAATGTAATGAAGTCTACATTCCTCTTACCAAACATTAGTCTCTGTGGCAGTTTCAGTTTATTATGTATACTGGATATCTGTACTGGTCTACAAAAAAGCAATACAATAAAGCTTGATTAAAATGAAACCTATTAAGTAGGTGACTACAAAGTATGAATAATTTTCTTTATTTTTAGACAATGTTTACACCACAACAGAAATTTTCTTCAATGAACTCTGCACTGACAGTGGATTCTCAGACTCAGGTGATGGTATTTTCCCATGAATGCCAGTTGATCATGTGATTTATCCCTTCAATACCGGTTGATCATGTGTCATTCAAACATTCTGCATTGATATTAGGCCCAAAAAAATTAATCGTAACATTCTGGTTACCCGACCAACCCTAATTTTGTGCCCCGACCCAACGATTTTTCTTATTCAAATTGAAAAACCCCCACAAACAGTCACTTACAACAACGACACAATGACTGCTGTACAGTTTCTCAGTATACTGATTATATCACCGCTACTGGCAAATTAAATCATAATCTGTACACCAAGAAGTTTGTTTTACTCCGGTATGCAAATTTCAACTTGCTCATCTGTGACACCTGACAATATTAGGATTCATGTTTTACAAGAAGTGAATATTTACTTCACTGGTGGCAGGTGTGGATTACTGATTGTCGGTTTAAATTTGGGTCTTTTCCCTTTTTTACTGCCGTTTTATTACTTTTCTTTCTCAACTGTTCTAGTGTGTTGTCTCAATGATCACCATTATTACGAAAAAATATTGTTTACCTTGAGTTTTAAACAAGTTGAGGTTAAGGCACAATCACATGTACTGCATTAGACTAAGCATGCGTAGTTAGTTACATTGAACATTTGACCAATGACATTCCTGCTATTTAAAACCTGAAAAAATTTCCCTGGGAAATGCCAAGGGATTCCCTGCAGTTTTACACTTATAACTCCAAGTGATTGGCTGTTTGCACATGCTGCCTTCAGAAAAGTGTGCACACAAGTATTCAATAATGATACAAGACCTACGCAAAGCACGTCATTTGTGCTTCTTCTGCCTAGATAAATACGATAATACTTAACCAGCCCTTTACCACAATCACTTAAAATGTCAATTTATTTCATGTGCTGAGGTGTGCTAATTTTAACACTTCCTGGGAAGCATGCGAACGTATACTTCACTTGAGAATCTGAGGACAGCTCTAGATAATATTATAATGGCACCTCCGAGTCTGTTTCGTTTTGAAGTTGCAGAATTACACCTAAAATGCCAATTGCGATCACGAATAAAGCGTCTGCTAATAAACTGTCATTTTGGGTATAATTTTGACATTCAGACTCAACAGAATATCAAAGCAGTATATTTCAGTTACAACTGTTGGATGAATTTGGTCCTTAAAAAAACAATAGGTCCCACGGGGCATGGGGTGCTCACCTGAACAAAATTGTTTTGAAGTTATGCACCATGTTAAAATTTGTGCCCCTCCCCCCTCCAACAGGGAACACAAATATCAACCCAGAGGCTTTTATTTGAACAAACTGAATCTGAACCCTCAAAGGATGCTGTATACCAAATATCAAAAGATTCTGATTGTATCTCAAGAAGTACATTTTTAAAGATTATTCCTCATATTGGACTAAGTTAAAATTCGAGCGCCAATAGGGAGCCCAAATAATAACCCAGGGACTTGATTTGGCTGACTGGTGGATCTGAAGAAGAAGATTTGTAAATATTTTATTCCTCATATTGCACCAAGTTAAAATTTCAGCTCCCTTAGAAAGTCCAAATATTAACCCAGGCACTAGATTTAAACTGACACACACCACCACCACCCCCCACCCCCCCAACCCTCTAGAGATGATGTATATTAAATATGAAAGCATTGGTGGATCTGAAAAAGAAGATTTTTAAAGAAATATACTTATATTGAACTAAGTTAAAATTCCTCATAGGGAGCCCAGATATTAACCCAGGGAGCAGATTTGAACAAACTTGAATCTGACTCCACTAGAGATATTGTACACCAAATTTGAAATGATTCTAAATGGTGAATCTGAAGAAGAAGATTTTTAAAGAAATTCCCTCATATTGCATTAAGTTAAAATTCCCAGCTCCCTCAGGGAGCTCAAATATTGACCCAGGCACTCGATTTGATCAAACATGAATCTAACCCCCACAAAAGCTTTTGTAATCTGAAGAAGATTTTCAAAGAAATTCCCTCATATTGCACTAAGTCAGGGTTTCCGCTAGACCGGCTGCGGGTCCGTCGACCGGACCCATTCCCCCCGACGATCATACTATGATCAGTCAGAAAAGCTAGTGGTTAAAATGTCGAGTACAATGCTGTATCGTAACGACACTCAGGATCCTTTGTTTCCACATAATATAGGCATAATTATGTTGTATACTATGCCTACTATTACTGGCAACAACATGATACTTTATAACCCCCAGACAAGAGGGGAAACACAGTTCAAATCCTAAACGTCGCCTATAAAATTTTGAACTCAAATTGTCGTGTTTGGTCCGAAATCACTCGCTTTTATTTCAAGCGATAAATGATGTAATTGCACGTGCATGATGTCACACGTCCGCATCATGGTTCTTTTCGAATATTTCGTTCTCCTTGCATTTCCAATTATTTACGATGGCATGTATCGGGTTGTATAAAAAAAAATTGAGGTCAAGCGTCGCAGTCACTGTCAGGATTCATGGATTTTGTGTTGTTTTGGATTTGTATTTTTATGAAACCTCCGACCAGATGTAGTATTGTGTGTCCCATGGGAATTTAGAGAATTGTAGGAGGAAAAAAAACATTTTCCACTTCAATTATTCAGCATTTTAGCGACCAGAAAGCAGCTAAAAATCAAAAATCAGACCCCCCCCCCCCCTCCCCTCTATACGCACATGCCTTTGGCACATGCAGCAGATGCCTTCGGCACTTGAGTTTCACTTTCTTTAAACTACCGAACCCACACTAGCGGAAACCATAAGTTAAAATTTAGGCCCCCATAGGGAGCCCAAATATTAACCCAGGCTCTAGATTTGAACAAACTTAAATCTGATCCCACTAGAGTTGTTGTATACCAAATATGAAAGCATTTTAACTGGTGCATCTGAGAAGAAGATTTTTTTTAAATTTCCTCATATTGCACAAAGTTAACATTTGGGCTCCCATAGGAAGCCTAAATATTAACCCAGGGACCCACTTTGAACAAACTAGAATCTGACCCACCTAGCGATATTGTATACCAAATATGAAATGATTCTAAATGGTGAATCTGAAGAAGATTTTTAAAGAAATTCCATCATATTGCACTAAGTTAAAATTTGGGCTCCCATTGGAAGCCCAAATATCAACACAGGGACTCAATTTGAACAAATCTGAATCTGCCCCCCTAGAGATGTTGTGTACCAAATATGAAAGGATTCTCACTGGTGGATCTGAAGAAGAAGATTTTTAAAGACATTTCCTCATATTGCACAAAGTTAAAATTTGGGCTACCATAGGGCTTCAAATATTAACTCAGGCACTCAATTTGAACAAACTTGAATCTGAACACCCTACCCCTGCCCCCCTCACCCAGCTATGTTGTATACAAAATATGAAGCATTCTGAATGGGAGATCTAAAGAAGATTTTTAAAGGGAGCTCAAATATTAACCCAGGCACTCAATTTAAAGAAACATGAATCTGACCCCCCTAGAGATGTTGTATACATAACAGAAAACATGAAGAAGATATTTTTTTAAATTTCTTCATATTGCACTAAGTTAAAATTCGGGCTACCATAGGGGACTCAAATATTAACCCAGGGACCAGATTTGAACAAACATGAATCTGACCTCCCACCTGAGATTTTGTAATTTGAAGAAGATATTCAAAGAAATTCCCTCACATTGCACTTAGTTAAAATTTAGGCCCCCATAGGGAGCCCAAATATTACACCAGGCACTAGATTTGAACAAACTTGAATCTGACCCCACCAGAGATGTTGTATACCAAATATGAAAGCATTCTAACTGGTGCATCTAAGAAGATATTGCACAAAGTTAACATTTGGGCTCCCATAGAAGCCTAAATAATAACCCAGGGACCCAATTTGAACAAACTAGAATCTGACCCACCTAGCGATACTGTATACCACATATGAAACGATTCTAAATGGTGAATCCTCCCCCCACCCCCACCCCCCCCCCCCCCTGCCCCTAGATATGTTGTATACGAAATATGAAAGCTTTCTGACTGGTGGATCTGAAGAAGAAGATTTTCAAAGATTATCCTCATATTGCACTGGGTTAAAATTCTGGCTTCCAGAGGATGCCCAAATTTAACCCAGTCACTTGTTTTGAACAATCTTGTACCTGACCCTCATAACAATAATGTATACCAATATTACAAGATTTTGAGTTGTGGTTCTGAAGAAGAAGATTTTTCAAGATTATTCCCCATATTTGGTTCAAATCGGACCATCGGTTCAGAAAGTTAAAAAATTTATAGTAATTTATATATTTTTTATACTTACCAATGACCCAGACATAGCTGGTGCTAACTCTTAAAATTCTAGGGCCAAACACAAATTTTGCCCCCCCAATCCCCAAAATTTGCATCTAAAACCAAAAGAAATCATGTCCTGAAGGTCCTCCATACTTTGCCCTCACTGCGCATGCACAGTGTCAAGGACGTCCCGAAATTGGCGCCAATTATCATTCTTACAAGCAGTGCCTGGTCAGCGCTATGTACTCAGTGGAGAGGTATGAGTTCCCAACTCCTGGGAGGGCCATCCCCATCTGGGTCATTGGTAAGTATAAAAAATATATAAATTACTATAAATTTTTTAACATTTTTATACTGTACCAATGACCCAGACATAGCTGAATAGTAAAAAGGCTGGAGGGCCTAGGACATAGAGGAAAATCCAATAAGCTCAACTATATAAATAGAGTCAACCCCTCGAGGAGAAAAGGAGTATTAGGCTTTACATGTATCTTTCTTATTTTATGATAAATTAGAAAGACACAACACCCTTCATAATTGAGCATAATAACATTCATGTTCTCTATTAACATCCAGTATAACCCCTTATACTAATTATTTTTAAAGTAAGCCAATAAATAAAGATAGTCCAGAGAATTGAGACTCTTTATATTCTCTTAAAAGTGTCCGAGGATTGTATATTAATGCCCGTTTGACACAAGACATATACAAATGCTTCACACCGAGCTACACTTTAAAAATATGACATGAATGAATTTTTAATTTTAATATTACACTTTAAAACCATCCCGGAAACGACTCAGAATTAATGACTCCGGAGGAGGAATCCCCTTGCTTTTCACTATAAAGCAGGTGACCTAAGGGAACACCCTCCTCCCCCCCCTTCCCCTTGCCCTGGGTCAAATAGCCCAGAGCGAAGAGGGCAGCAGGACGGAGTCACTGCCGGAAGAGAAAGCCTGCATAACTATAGTTGCAACTGTTTAGTGGACGACATTCTGAGCAACAGATAACGGACCTAAACAATGCAGGTCTCCAGAAATGGACTCAATATTTCTGAGATAAAAATTTGTGAATGTGGATGGTTGAGACCAATATGCAGCCTTCATTAAATCTGTAATAGCAACACTATTTGCATAAGCCCAAGATGTAGAAAGAGCTCTTACTTCATGAGCCGAAATCTTAAGCACAGACTGCTGAGATGGAAATAAACTATCATAAGCAGTACGGATAGTTAATTGAATGCATCTAGCAATAGAATGGACCGAAATGTCCCTTCTATTAGGCATCAGAGACAGAAAGAAGCGTTTTCGTCCCTTTCTGATAAACTGAGATCTTTGTTTATAAATATGTAAGGCTCTAACAGGACAGAGCAAAGGCCTACGCCCGTCTGAAGACGGAAGGGCCTTAATAACAATAGGTTCCGGATATTTATTAGGAGCCTGATTCTTAGCCAAAAATCCAACATTAGTGGTAAATGTAATAGTGTTCCCGACACTACGATAGTGAGAATCATCCACCGATAGTGCATGAAGCTCACTGACTCTTCTAGCAGAAGAGAAAGCTAAGAGAAATGCTGTCTTATAAGACAAGAATTTGAAATCTACTGTCCCAAGAGGTTCAAATGGCTTTTCTTTCAGTTTAAGAAGAACCCAAGCTAAATTCCATTTAGGAATTAATCTAAGAGTTCTGGGTCTATTTATCGAGAAGTTTCTAACTAATTTGGATAAAGAGACATTAGATCCAATTTGTAAACTATCATGGTGTGCATAGGTATCAGATAACATAGACCTATAACCTTTAATAGTAACAGGCTGCAGTTTGATCTCGTCAAACAAGTATACTGGAAAGTTTGCAATGTCTGGTATGGAGGGATCAAAAATATCAACAGAATGATCCCTACACCAACGACGAAAGACCTTCCACTTAGCCGCATAGTTTAGCAAAGAGGAGGTCCTCCTACAGTTAGAAATCGCGTCCACTGCTCGTCCTGTAAAATGCTTGCCGTGCAAGAAGGACCGCACAATGGAAATACGTGAAGGTTGAGACCTTGCAGGTTGTGATGAAGTTGACGTGATTTCCCCTGCGAAAGAAGATCCTCTCGTGGAGGAAGTTTTCGCGGTAAGTCCCACAGCAGACACCTGAGTAGATTTATCCACGGTCTCTGTGGAGACAGAGATGCTACCAACAGAATTTTGCATTGAGATAGTTTTATCTTTAGCAATATTTGCTGAATTAACGGCGCTGGAGGATACACATATCCTATCATTCCGTCCCACGAGATCGATAGAGCGTCTACTGGATAAGCTCGGGGATCCAGACATGGTGACACATACGTCTGCAACTGATTGTTGAGATGTGTCGCAAATAAGTCTATCATTGGCCGCTCCCATTGGTAGCAAATCTGATTGAATACTTGTTTGTTGAGAGTCCATTCTGACGGCAACAAGCGACCCTTTCGTGAAAGGGAGTCTGCTAAAACATTCAGACGACCCGGAATATGATGGACCGAAAGTAGAACTTTGTGTTCTAGAACAGACAGAAGGATTCTTTCCGTTAAATTGAATAACGGAACGGAATGAGTGCCTCCCTGGTTCCGGAGATACGCCACTACTGTCGTATTGTCGGACAGGATTTGGACATGTGCTTTCTGAATAATGTTCATCCAATGACGTAATGCAAGCCAAATTGACATCATTTCCTTGATGTTTATGTGCTTGCTTAGAAATTCCGAATCCCAAAGACCCTGGCACTTTGAATCCGTTGGGGTCAATGTCACACCCCAACCTGTTTGACTGGCATCTGTCATAATCGTAAAACCCGGATCCGGCAACTGCAGTGGAACTCCCTGAGTCAACCACTGAATGTTTGCCCAAGTCTGAATCTCTTGTTTCACTTGATTTGACAAGAGAACGTCTATATCGAGCGAATGAATCTTCACACTCCAATTCTGAGTCAAGAAAATTTGGAGAGGACGAGTGCGCAACCGCCCCATCGGAATGAGATCCGCAGCGGCTCCGCACAGACCTATCAGTCTCATGAACTCCCTCGCAGTGACTTTGTCTGAGTGAAGACAATAGCGAGCGTAACAACTGATTAACTTCGCTCTGGTTAACGGCAGAAAAACGAGATTGTTGTGCGTCTCGAAGCTCATTCCCAGATGAGTGAATGACTTGGACGGCATCAGATCCGACTTCTCCTCGTTTATAATAAAACCGAGACGTCGGAGTAATAGACGCAGATTCTGCACATCGTTCTGAAGCATTAACTCGTTGCCGTACCTCTGAAGAATGTCGTCCAGGTAGGCCGACGTTACCGCAGACGAATGAGCTCGGAAATGTATCATTACCGAGTTCATTATTCGAGTGAAAGCCCAGGGTGCTAGGTTCAATCCGAAGCACATCGCCCGGAATTGATATACAACTCCTAGGACTGCGAAGCGTAGATACTTTCTGAATGTCAGATGTATCATGACGTGAAAGTAAGCATCTTTGAGATCTATGCTTGTAGCATAGTCGTTCACCCGAATACTCGTTCTGACCGATCGAATCGTCTCCATATAGAACTTCGGAGCGATGATCAGCTTGTTTATCCAGCTCAGATCTATGACTGGACGGAACGAGCCATCTGGTTTGGGAACCAGAAACAGATGACTGTAGAAACCCGGAGATTCCTGGTCTTCTATGACCTCTACCGCGTTCTTCACCAGAAGAGACTGTACCTCCGATAAAAGAGCATCTCTTTTCTGCGGGTTTGACGGAAGCTGAGTCCATCTTGGACTTCGAGTTAATGGAGGCTTTCGTTTGAAGGATATTCTTAGTCCTTCCGAAATTACCCCTCGGACCCAGGGGTCGTCCGTAATCGACGCCCACTCGTCTGTAAAACTCGATAATCTTCCGCCCACCGGAACACGATAGAGGTTCAAACCATCACCTCCTGGACCTGCGAGGCCTGCGGAAGGAGAAACTACGTCCTCCACGACCCGCACCTCGACCCGTCGACCTCGGGACGTCAGACCGGTTGTCTCGGCCCGAATAACGTCCCGTACGTGAGTCGCTGCCTTGACGGTCTCTAGAATAAGACCTAGAGGACGAATAAGAACCTCTATAGGAACTTCTCTTGGGCGTACTTGTCCCAGAAGTGCCTGTCTTACTCTTATTTGCTGTATCCGACTTTTTGGAAGCGGATTTAAAAAGCGGAGAATCCGAAGCTTTCTTAGTTATCTTATCATAGATTGCTGAAAGCTTGCCGTCGAAGAGAAGCACTCCGGAGACCGAAGCGACTCTGAGAGAGTTCTTCACCTTACTATCCACACGCGTGGATGTAGCTAGGGCTGCGTCACGTCTAACCAACTCCAGGTTTGCCACTGAAAGGGCGGAGTTATACGTGGAATAAACTACTGCCCTTGAAAGAAGTCTCAATGAGGATTGTAAATTCTGGAATTCTTTCCCTTGAAGACGCAATGATAGCGCCTTAGTAAGGTGGTCTGCGTATGATAAAGCGTCTAAGCTTGCTCTGTTAGACGTTATTGCCGTTTCCAACGTCGCGGTTGGAATAGACATAGACGACGGTAACGACAATTCCAAGTCTTCCGCCTCGTCGTCTAGACGCAGAGGAACTCTCGGTATGCCCTGTCCTGCCATTTCGAATTTATTCCTTGAATTGATGAAAGGCAGATTGAGAGCATTAGTGGACAAGAAACCAGCTTTGCCTGTTTTGGAAGCAAGCTTAAAGATAGCGTCGTTCAATAATTCGAATGTTCTTGTGACATTATTGGACTGTGTCGGAAACTCAGGGACGATGTCTCTGAACCGCTCAAAGAATTCAGTGTCCAATGACGCTATCAGTCTCTTATCCGGCATCGCAACTTGTGGCAGGTAATGCCGGATGAAATCTACGGCAGCTTTATGTTGTTCCGAAAGGGATAGCTCCAAATCCTCGGCATCCCTTTCGCCATCCTGTCGGACCTCATGATGTTCTCAGTCGTCCGTACCCGATAGTTCGGTGGAGCGTACCGACCCAGCGTCGTCGGATAATTCTTGATCCGACGTAGGTTCTGTCGTTTGCTGGGATGCTGCGATAATTTGTGCTATCTGGGATAGCATGTCCGTCACCGAGGCCTGTGGAGTAGCGGTCTTACGCTGCTTAGCCGCTGGAAGCTCCGTGTAAACTGACTCCTGCATACTTCTCTTATGCGAACGTCCGGAGTCTACAGGCCTCTTATCCCTGGCTACCGGATGGCGTGACCTGGTCGCCGTGGAATCCATGAATGGCGAAGCTGGCTGGATATCCCCGGTCATGTAGCCAAGGTGCGGTCGTGTGCGCTGCTGAGAGGACGAGGAAGCCTTTTGGACAGTCTCTCCGGACTGTCTATGTAACGGAGCGTCCCGATCGGCGGACGTATGCTCCGAATGCGACACATTTTGTACCACAACATCTGGACCCAGATGTTGTTGTACAAGAGAGGGGCCTCTCTCGCTCGCAGCCCGGATGGACCTGGACGAGCTAGGAACTGGACTACTTGGCTTCCTCCGTTCTCTCCTCTTATCCGCCGTCACTGGGTGTGCACCTCGAATATTTATAGTGCTCGCATCACCCAAATCTCCTTTGTGGACCGCAACGGACGAACCTGGCTGCCGAACCATTCGATGAATGGACGCCACACCGGGCGAGCTAGCGGACGTCAACGCCGTCGATCCTACTAGGGACCTCTTAGGCAATTGGCGTATCTCCATGAGCACTTTTGCCGCTAGCTCTTCATTTAATTGTGACGACGGAGGCACACTATTGGAAGACACGGAAACATCACCCTGTTCTTGTTCCTCTGAAATAGAGACTGATAAACTAGAGTGACCCTACGGAGAAAGGACCAGCATAGCCCTTTCCCCGCTAACAACATACCGTGACACACGTTTCCAATGTTTGTCATCCCAATATTCACATACTGAACAGGAGTTAGTGCGAGTACACTGACTACAATTAATACAATGATCATGAAAGTCAGAGGAAGATTTCCTCTTATTACAATTTGAACAATATCCTTTCATAGTGAAAAGAATAGAAAAAGTCCTAGTACTCGCACGAACCCCTGAAAACAAAGATACATAATAACATGATCCATTAACATAGAACAAATAATTGAAATCAAAAAGAAATTTTGAAAAAATATTTTTTCAGCAAAGCCCAAGTTTCTGAAAAGTAACATTGAGCCCCAATGGATCCCAAGCCTAAGTGTGGACAAAAATTTCAAACATATTTTAAAAAATTAATGCAACACTTACGAATAATAATAATGTATCTTGTAATGACTTAAACTACTACAAAGACAAAAAATCCCCCTCACACAGAGACTGTTGCCAATGTAAACAAGCAGTGTATAAACACCAGAAACATGACTCCAGGCACTGATAACCCTGGCCCGAAATCAGTTACCAATAATACACTATCTGATGCAAAACAGCGACTTCCAGGGAAGAAACTGCAGAACATCAGATGGTAGATGCAGAACACTACGCCTAAACACCCATGGGTGAGAACGTAAACATGGGGAAAAGAACAGAATTCATTCTGTTACCTAGCTAAATCTCCCAAGAAATTTTAGTAATAATATTACTCAAAAATATGCCAAAAGCATGGGAGAATAGCAAGGGGGGAATTAAAGGCAAAGGAGAGAGGAAACACTGAACAAGCAGTGAAACTTAATAGCAAGAATGACAACAACAGGCCCATGCCTCGAAAATAGGCAACTTAACATGATTTCAGTAAAAAATTTTAAGTTACAGCCCTGAATATTTTCTGTCACTCATTTTTCCTCTCCTCCTTCTATATCCACTTTATATCCACCATTTCTCCAATATTTATGTGTCTGGCATCATTTAAACTGAGATTTACAAGCACAAATATCAGTCAGATGTGAACTGATGAAGGGCCAAACAAAGAATGATAATTGGCGCCAATTTCGGGGCGTCCTTGACACTGCGCATGCGCAGTGAGGGCAAAGTATGGAGGACCTTCAGGACATGATTTCTTTTGGTTTTAGATGCAAATTTTGGGGATTGGAGGGGGGGCAAAATTTGTGTTTGGCCCTAGAATTTTAAGAGTTAGCACCAGCTATGTCTGGGTCATTGGTACAGTATAAAAATATATAAATTTTGGGCGGGGCTAAAAATCTTGCCTCTCCCTTCAGAAAGGCAAATATTGCTCCATGAACTTTGTCTGAACAAATTTTTTGGCCTTACACACTATATTCCATTTTCAAGGGTCTATTTTTACATTCTGAAATTTCTGTTTACATTCTATAGATGGATAGTTTTCCCCGACTCTCGTGTAAGTTGTATTGTGGGCACAATATTGACAGTTTGAGGGAACTATTTTGTATCAGACGTTACATTGTTTTGTTTCTTTCTTAGAAACAGACCATGACCGAACAGTAGTAACTGAAGGCAGTGCCTTGTAGATAAGACAACTAAATATCCTGTCCGAACATAAAATAAGTCTGGAGCAAATTTGTTCCAGAAAACAAGGATACATGATTTTTCAGCAACATTAGATTCCAAAGAGCCAGTCTCTGCTTTTCAATAAGAGTAAGGGAACTGAATTGAGCAAGCTTCCACCATTGGTCTGTATTGTTACAAAAGATAAAAAGTGCAGATCTATTTATTTATTTATTGGGGGTTTAATGACACTTTTGACACTTTGGAACCCAAAGAACATGGATGGATCCTTGAGAATGGTTGTTATGTCAGCAAGAAGTTTGAAGGTCCAGAAGTCTCAGACAATGTGTGCTGTCACACTGAAATTGCAGACACAACTCAGCAAGATGAAGATGTGCAGGAATATTATCTGTCTTATGATGAATCACACAGTGATCATGAAAGAACATTGTCCTTTAATAATCAGCATTATGGAACATCAAAACATAACTTTCTTCCATGAACCACCTTCTGTTATTATCAGTATACTAAAACAAAGCGCATTGATACATGAATATATGTTAGTGATTGTGTGCGAACATAATAACATCTCATCCAAAATCATTAAAAAACAAGTACAAATAACTTTGGAATGAATAAATGATTTTTTACATTTTTGGAGATATTGGGGGGTGAAGCTTAGAATAAATATAATAAAACACATAAACAGTACACAGCTATGTCAACTTTCATGAGAAATTACATGCAAATGGTTATTTCAAATTACTGGAACAAACAAGTATGGATCATGTACAAAAAATCCAAACAGAAAAGGACTTTTTCTTGGAAACACTTGTTGAAACTAAAAAATTTGGTGATGGGTATATATGGGCCATTGGTCAGTATAAAAAATATACAAATTACTTTAAATTTATCATATTTTTATACTATAAACCAATGGCCCAGACTAGCTGAATAGTAAAAAGGCGGAGGGCCTAGGACTTCAAAATTAGCAGTCCAACATAGTTCCCAAGCTTGCAATCCAAGGTGAAAGGAAATTAAATTTAAAAGGAATTACATGTCTCTCTATACAATAACAGAGAAGATATATCATAAATAAGGAGCCAAGTTCAAGTAATTCCTTATTCTTAGCATGAATGACTATGCTAATTGGATTTAACAAGTTCCCAATTTTTAGGCTAGTCCGGACTAAGCCCCTAAAAATGAGGATGGAGTATTTGAGAGTGAGAAGTTAACCCCTACAAACATACGCCATATACAATAATAAACAAGCAGTATCCAGGATATAATCTACAGACAAAACAGCTTCACTCATAGTTACACACTTATCAAGCCGGAGGAGATTTAAAAAATCTCCCTTCCCCCAACCTTTTTGAAGGAATCTTCTTCAAAAAGAAAGGAGGGAGCACTCTGGAATCAGTAAAAGCGGTACCAAATAACAATATATATTCGCCAAACAGGCATCCAGATATTAATTATTATTAATAAATTGGTGCTTAATGCCACTTCAGAAGCTAAGGCTATAGCAGCGATCCCAGTAATTAATAGTGTCGGCATACGTAGATAGGTCGAAAACCGGTGATTTAATATGTACAACATACACATGTCCAATAGAAATACAATGGACGATCTCTGGAGAGTAAACACACTTCTGAGGCAACCCACAGGCGAACTCATTCAGGTGTACAATAAATTCCAATAAATAACGCTCCCAGACATGTGTGAATATACGAGAATGCATAGAAAATTTATATTCGATTTTGTGTACTGAAACGTATAGAAACCTGGATTTAGAAATGGAACGAGCTATGATTAACAGACTCTTCACTAACCCCCCCCCCCCCCCCCCCCCAAAAAAATAATTCATTGTTTCTAAGGTCCATAACATACATTAATGCACCTGCTTAATAATACACTTATTATGCACGCGAGCATTGAAATCCTGCATGTAATCATCTGAATACCAGTTATCTGACTTGACAGCCATACAGGTACACAAAGGCTAGCAATTTATTGATGATGAATCATATGCTCGTATATGACATATAAACAAACAACCACAGGAAACAAACCAACTAAAAAGTAGATGTGCCCATGAGGTCGCCATAGAACACAACCCAGCCGCCAATCGAGAAGTCATGAAATGCATGTATATACTAAAATGCATAGAAGGCTTACGGGAAGAAAACTACATCTTGCCCAGTAATCGCCTCTTAAGACATTGGGGATGGGGAGAGGGGGGGAGGAGTCAAATTCATATCTAACCCCCCTCACCTGCTTTACTTGAATCGTTCTGTGTTAGTCATCAAATAGTATAGGAACTGCAATCCCTCACATCTGAATGACTCCATAATGCCACTAAGGGCGGAGAAGGATGTGATGAACAAATACACCGTATTTACATAATAACTCACACCAAACCATACCGGTTTGAAGACAATAACCTCCTCTAACAAACAGTATCATGTCCGCTAAGACAATGAACTCAGCCTAGCTGAAGCAGCTAAAGGTCTTCCTGTACGTGAAGACTATTAAAAGCTGATAACTGATGCCCTAGAAGCTCACTAAGGAGACTTAAAATGCTAGCCATAGCTTATAAGTCTTCATCTTCGTGAAGACAGATATATCAGTGTAAGTTGCGACCCCAAAGGCTCACTTAATGGAGACTTACAATTAACGCCGCTATATAAACAGCCCTGAATTCCCAAAGAGACCGCAGTCTCAAGAGATAAAGAATTCAGTTATGCCACTGCATCATACTGAAAAAATCTCACTCATGATTTTAGCTAGGCTACTATGGTGTAACAATAAGTCTCAAGTCTATGAAACCTAGGAAAAACAAACCAAAAAGTACAGTATCTTTTTCGCTTTTATTCCCAAAAGACAGCGGACAGAGCCTAACCCAAGAGACTGCTGTAACCATACAATGACATAAATTGTCTTGATGCCAAGGAATATCTCAGCCTATCTATGCACTATCCATCCGGATTCAGGACGAGAAACAGGTGATAATAAAAAACTGGAGAATAATTTCGACGACGTCTAATGCTTTTCTTCAATAGGAAAGCTTGTACCTCCAGAAGGAAAGCCTCTCTTGGAAGATTTGTCCAACAAGTAAACTTGTAAGTGGAGCTTGCTCGAGCTGATAGCCGCAGGCCTGCCGAGACTATATTCTCATCCACTGATCTTCCACAATTTATCCACTTAATGCGAGGCTAATAACCTATCGCCAAGTGGAAAGCACCCGAAATCTATTCTCGATGACCTGAATTGCCTCCACTAGGAGCGACTCTCTTTGAAAGGAACTTCCGTGAATAACATCTAGATTATCATAAAGTTGATACCCTTCCATCAACTGGAAAGCAATAGAGGTCATGTCCATCACCTGTATGACTTACAATGCTTACAGGAGGAGAAACTAAGTCCTCCCCATGAAGAAGCTCGTCTCATCAATCTCAATTGTTCCCTTCAATAAGAGAGCCTTTACCCCCACCAGGAGTGACTCTCTTTGAAAGGAACTTCCGTGATTAACATCCACTTTTTCATGAAGATGATAACTTTCTGTTAATCATCGACCTAGGGGCATCAGATCCATGGCCTTGATCAGACCTATGCCCCTTTTCCGAGTCGCTATAATGACAACTTCTGAAGTAAATATAAGGGGGTTATTGTATCCTTGCGAGACATTCTCTAGATGCTTTCTTAGAAGCAGAACAGCCTCGCTTACCCCGGTCTGCTGAAGTGTGTTGATGAGACACCAACTTCAATAGCAGAGCGCTAGAAGCTTTCTTGTAGCCTGCTGATATAGCAATGTAAGCTTGTTGTCAAATAGCATATTTCCGGTAACCAGAGTGACTCAGAGAGAGCTTTTCACCTTGTCATCTATAAGTGATGACGATGCAAGGGCAGCATCATGTCTTACCACCTCCAAATTCCACTGTCCGTGCGGAGTTGTACATGACATACATGACTGCCCTGGAAAGAACTCTTCGCGAGGAACCACGTCCTCATATTTCTTTCCATTGAGACGTTGCACCATAGCTCTGGTAAGATGATCTGCTTAGGATATTGCATCCAGATTAGCTCTTTTGAATGAAATAGCACATTTCATTATTTCTGAGCATATATTAAATAATGCAGGTAGGGACAAACATTCATCCTGGGCCTGCTCATCTAAACGCAGACTTATATTCAGATGGAACAATATTCTAAGAGCTTAAGGCTGAAATTTCATAGTCGTAAAGTGCCGTTCTGTGAGGGATGGAAACTCCCACTCCGCAGTCCTCTCACCATCCAAATGTTCCATCAGCAAATATGGTCAACGCCAACCGACTAAAAGGATGACTGGACCAATGCAGCACCGTCCGACAGCTCACCCTTGAAGTCTGTTAAACGGTAGTACCAGTGACTACTGGAATGCTGCGATATGCAGAGCAATCTACAGTAGCCCGTCTGTGACTGAGGCTAGCAGAGCAAGGATAATCCACTTGTTATCATAAGCTGCTCACGGGACTGAGATCTGGCCCCAGATCCTCGACACATGTCCCGTATAAAAAGCCTCAGACGACTAGCTATTAACCCCAACCTGCAAAGTCAGATAGCTAGTCTGCGGTCAACGCGATTCATTAAGGAAGCAAGAGAAGATGCCATAACTGCCACTGAATCCGGCTGCAGTGTGGAAGGAGCGTCCCAAACCGCATGCATGAATGGGCGTCCCAACTCACTAAAGTTTCTCAAACCAAAAACAGTTGACCCTGACTGCTGGCGGAAAGGAGAAGAATCTCCAGCTCGCGGCACATTCGTTAGAAACTTGTAGGCATCTATCACTTATCGTGCATATCCAGCGAAGAGGAAGCCATAACCACAGCTGAACCCGGCTGAAGTGCAGAAGAAGTATCCTGACTCGCCACATAGGACGGATGCTCCTCCTCATTGAATTTTCTTACAACAGAGAATTGTCGTCCCCGGGAAAAACGATATATCTGATGTAGACTGTGCTGAAGGTTTTTGGGCTTCAGGCCTGTGTAGCGATGATGGTTGACTGATTGCACCTAAAAGGGGATGTCTTCATCTCAACATTATACTGAGTCATTCTACTAAGTTACAATGAAATCCCTTCACAAATATGACCTGTAGTCTGTACTTAAGTTTTTGGGCTCAGGCAGCCATGATGGTTGAATGATCGCAACCAAAAGGGGACGTTGCCATCTGGGCATCATCTGGAGTGATCCTATGAAGTTACAATGAAATCCCTTCATAAATATGACCTGTTGACTGTGCTCAAGGTTTTCAGGCTTCGGGCAGCTATCATGGTTGGATGATCGCAACCAAAAGGGGACGTTCTCATCTGGGCATCATCTGGAGTGATCCTACGAAGTTACAATGAAATCCCTTCATAAATATGACCTGTAGACTGTGCTCAAGGTTTTTGGGTATCGGGCCTTGTAGCCATCACAGTTGACCAATCACAACCAAAAGGGATGTCATCATCTAGGCATTATATGGAGTCAACCTAACAAGTTACAATGAAATCCTTCCATAAATATGACCTATAGACTATGCTAAAGGTTTTGGGCTTGGGCAACCATCAAGGCTGAATGATCACGACCAAAAGGGGACGTTCTCATCTAGACATTACTTGGAGTCATCCTACCAAGTTACAATGACCCTTCATAAATATGACCTGTAGACTGTGCTAAAGGTTTTCTCGCTTTGGGCTCCTGTAGCCGTCACAGTTGCCCAATCGCGTCCAAAAGGGGACGTTCTCATCCAGACATTATATGAAGTCAATCTACCAAGTTACAATGAAATCCCTCCATAAATATGACCTGTAGACTGTGCTAAAGTTATTTGGGTTTTGGGTTCGAGCAGCCATCATGGTTGAATGATCGCAACCAAAAGGGGACATTCTCATCTGGGCATCATCTGGATTGATCCTACGAAGTTACAATGAAATCCCTTCATAAATATGACCTGTAGACTGTGCTCAAGGTTTTCGGGTATCGGGCCCTTGTAGCCATCACAGTTGACCAATCACAACCAAAAGGGATGTCATCATCTAGGCATTATATGGAGACAACCTAACAAGTTACAATGAAATCCTTATATAAATATGACCTACAGACTATGCTAAAGATTTTTGAGTTTTGGGCTCGGGCAGCCATAAAGGCTGAATGATCGCGACCAAAAGGGGACGTTCTCATGTAGACATTATTTGGAGTCAGACTACCAAGTTACAATGAAATCCCTTCATAAATATGACCAGTAGACTGTGCTAAAGGTTTTCAGGCTTTGGGCCCCTGAAGCCGTCACAGTTGCCCAATCGAATCCAAAAGAGGACGTTCTCATCCAGACTTTATATAGAGGCATTCTACCAAGTTACAACGAAATCCCTTCATAAATACGACCTGTAGACTGTGCTAATGGTTTTGGGGTTTTGGACTCCGGTTGACCGATCGCGACCAAAAGGGGACGTTCTCATCTAGACATGACCCCAAACCTGCAAATGAAATTTCGTGATGATCAGAACTACGGGGTGTAGCCTGTGCTAAAGGAAAATGTGAACAGACTCACTGACTCACTAGGGCTGGGCGGTTTTGAAATTTGCATTTCGGTTCGGTTTCGGTTTTGTACAAAAACTCGGTTTTCGGTTCGGTTTTCGGTTTTTCAAAATATATTGTAGAAATCCACATTTTAGAGGGTAATGTACACATAAAATCTGTCTGTATTTGTCATCCAAGTCATGAGGCTCATATAGCGTGTTGAGTCATTTGGGTTAATCGGTGTTCACCACTCTTCTCAGCTAATGGACATATTGTGTACAGTGTTGGGCTACTGTAGTGGGCAACAGTGGTGGATCTAGGGAGACCAGCCCCCCCCCCCCTCCCCCCACACACACCCTCAAAATCCCACTTGCTTCTCCCATCCCCAAATTTTAAAAGATTCTTTTTGATTCCCTGCCCTCAGTACAAGTACAGTACCCTCAGTCCTAAGATCCCCCCCCCCCCCCCCAAAAAAAAAAAAAAAAAATCTTCACCAGCATGGTCCACAGGATTTCAAAACCATGGCTCCACCACTCGTGGGAGCTGCCTTGTTCTGTCAGTGAGATTTGGGGCCTTGTCAAGACAAGATGCAGAAATTCACAAGAAAAGCTACATTTTAGCAAAAATCAACATTTCCTTATTTTTTATGGAGTCGCTAAGCTCTCACCCTGGTTTTGGTGGCTAATGTGCAATTGTTGTGCTTATTTCGGTAATTATCACGTCGCTTGAAAATAGACGTGCCCCGTGTTTCTTGATGGTTCCTGCTTCAAATGACAGTGGAATAAGAGGAACACAAATCATATTTCTTCTGATTTTGATAACTATTGTGGAAGTAAGTCGTGATATACGAATCACTTTTATTGGTAACTCACTCCAATGCTTTCACAATATCTCTCCTAATTTCGACTGTAGAGGTTCGTTTTTTACTTTGATTCTGCCCAAACATAGAAATTGGGCGAAATGAGCGGTGCCAAGGCGAAGATATTACCAACTTTACTTTGCCCTCTTGGCTGATCCCTTCGTTGATTTTATCGCAGTCAAGACAGGCGATTGATGTTTTTGAAGGGAGACTGCTGCATAATGGGATTTGAAAGAAAGTTTGCAATATTGCATCTTGGGATTTGTTGTGTTTACAAAATACACATGGTCATGGTCATGGGAAAACACGTGTTGATTATAACATCTTCTTATTGGGAATGCAGCATGTGTACCTGACAGACCTGCAGTACTGCGCGATTCTTTAAAGTAAGTTCAAATAGTATACAAACAATTCCCAATAAGTTTAAAAAAAACTTTCAATAGTTACCTGCCATCCATTTAATAGGAAGTGTTCGATTTTAATTTAACCATTTTATTGTTGACAAAAAACATAACTGCCAATGCGCAGCGTTATATATGAGCATGTGACTTCAGAGAACGTGCCAGTGGTCGATTAATTAACATAATTTACTTGTCATTTTTCCCATGTGAACTTTGAGGTTTTAAAACTCAATAAATTTTATGTTTACCTCCAATCTAATTTACAACGTGCCGTACGCAGATGATTTTGGGTCAAAGGTAATTTATAATACTTTTACACCATATATTGTCAGGTAACTTGCAATACCTCTTTGGTCGAATGTGCCCGGTTCATTAAATTTACTTAACGATTCTTGAATTACATGTGTGGATTTTTACGTAAGACTTTTTAATTTTTCATATTCCATCTGCTGGTGGTTCTGTAGATATTGTTTAAGATACAAGAAATTTGCTACCACTATTTGTGGGGGGAGGGGGGATTTGTTGTCAGTCCACTCAAAGTAAGCATAAATGGCACAGCATTTACCTTTGCCCGACATTTAAGCCTTTGGCGTGCGGATGAGTGGTCAAAAAAACGAACCGAACCGAAAAACCGATAAACCGCCCAGTCCTATGACTCACACTCACATACTAACAGACTTCTGCATGCGTGATGGCAATAGCTTATCTTGACTTTGTCAAGTTAAGCTAAAAAACCAGAAACAAGACATCAGGCACACAAAAAGGCCCAAAGTCAGTAACCAATTTAAATGCTACCAGATGCAAAACTAGATCTTCATACAAAGAATAAACGATACATCAGATAGAATATGCAAGACTAAGCGACCTAACACCCCTAGGGTGAGGACGTAACCATGGGGATAAACAGAATAAATATTCTGTAATACACGTTAAACTCCCAAAAAATTTAATAGAAAATTTCAATAAAAAATAGCCAAAAAGCTTAAGAGTTTAACAGGTAGGGTTCATGGAAGGATAGGGAAGGAAAACTTAACAAACAGGGGATTAATCATTAACAAAAATGATGACATCAGGCATATGTTCCAAAATTTGGAAACATGGAATAATTTTATAATTATTATAAAGTTACAGTCTTGAACATATAAAACCACCGTTGTACACTTCCATCATCCAATAACAGCCTTGGATCCACCAATTCTTGCATTGATTTGTGTCTGGCATCCTCAAAAAAGGAGATTTTAAAGCACAGGTGTCAGAACATTGTTACTGACTTTAGGGCCGAACAAAGAATGATGTTTGCGCCAATTCCAGTCACTTCCTGATGGCTGTGCAAAGAGTAAAAGTATGGAGGACCAGATAGGACTTTTAATTTTCGGTTTGCAAGCTAATTTTGGGGATTTGGGAGGGGGAGAGGGGGGGGGGGGGTTTCAAAATTTGTGTTTGGCCCTTGATAACCTTGAGTTTGCAGCAGCTAGTCTGGGCCTCTGGTTTATAGCATAAATACAATGAAGTCTTTCTATGGTAACTATATATGTATGTATATGTCTCTCTCTTCATTACCTTTAATTTGCTATCTTATGCGATTGGATAAAGTCTTTTTTAAATGAATGGGTGAAATGAAAACAATATTTGGCCCCTTTTCTCAAAATTTTATCAAAAAACAAGCAAACAACTGCAAAGGCTGCAACAATTAAGAAATAATAGATTTTCAGGATCAGCATACAATTCTCATTTAGTAAAGACCACAAAACATTTTGGCCTCAGACATGCAAATTATAAGCCCAGTTGCTCTTGAACTGCAGATAAACAACATTATAAGTTCCTGTGATGAATTGATGGTAACATGGTTTGAAGTTTGCAACTTGGAGCTTATATTCAACCGAGATGTGAAGTGTTGGGGTTGAACATACACTTTGAGCTGCAGACCTCAGAATATGTTACCGTCAATTCATCACAATAACGTATATGTTCCAATGAGACCCTACCCAAAGCCCCAAACCCACATCATGAAATGAACAGAGCAACTTCAATGAACAAGGCAACTTTAACGATAACAAAATTTAGTAAATAAACCTCTCATGTACCCCACAACATCACTGGACAACAAAAAATCAATAACTTAGATAAAGGTTGAGTTACTTCATCTCAGTTCAAACCATCCAACAAGTTCATGATTTGAACTGAGATGGAGTAACACTGACTTTTATAAGTGGGTTGTAAGTATACATTCATTGAATGATCACTGGCCTCAATAAATACAATTTTATAGGCAATATGCATGTCCAATTAGAGGGCGAGGATTTTAGTCTTACTGGAACATACAGTACAGTAACTTCAAAAGTGTTTTTCTCTCTCGATCATTTTGCGAGAGTTGCAATCTGGTCACAACATATTTACAACAGCGAATTGAATTTCATAAATAAAATACTGAAAACCAAGACTGAATCAAGAATGAGAGATACAATGTTTTTGCATTTTATGTTATTTAACAAGTGATACTCTAGAATTGAATCTCAAATGAAACTGGGTCTGTTAGCTGAAATTGAATCAAACATCAAATTGAATTGGGGCCTCTTGAAGATAATTGATTGGGGGGTAAACCTGATTAGATCTGACTGTGATGGCTCAAGTCCTGATAAAATATTCCAACTAGATAATCAAGACATCTTCATTGAAGGCGCGCCTTGATGATGTAGTTTGAATATTACCTGGTAAGGATTATAGTTATAAAAAAAAGGCCGTTCAGCCATGCGACTCTCGAAAAAAAAAAATTTGAATTTTTTGAAGTTGTAAAAGGGACAAAACTCTGGCAAAAAATGTTGGACCAAAGCCCGATTTAAACATGACCTGTGTTTTATGTGGATACACCTACACAACAAATTTTATTTCTTTCGGTCAATTACAGCTTAAATTATTGGTTGGAAACTAAACAAGAGGCCCCAAGGGGCCTTAATCAATCACCTGACAAAGTGGTTCAAAGAAGAATTTTGGGTCACATTCAGTTAGTTATGGTTCATCATCACCACAGAGGAATGAAGTCATGAATTTATTCATAACTCTAGTGTTCATGTCAGATGATTAGTATCATAGGTCTTCCTGGCTGCTTCCAAATCTATCAGCTGTATACAAGCACTGCCAAACTTCCAAGGGTTGTTAGGTCACAGCAGATTGAAAGGCAAATTTTATGGTAAAACACCAAGGAAAGGATTTGAATAACCTTGAACCTTACCTCCCCGCCCCCAATAGAGAGCCCAAATATTAAGCCTGGGACTTGAATTGAACAAACTTCAATCTGATATGCCTAGAGATGTCATATACCATATATGAAAGGATTCTGACTGGTAGGTCTGAAGAAGATTTTTAAAGAAATCTCCCCATATTGCACTACGTTAAACTTTGGGCTCCAATAGGGAGCCCAAATACTAACCCAGGGACCCGATTTCAACAAACTTCAATCTGACCCCCCTAAAGATGTTGTATACCAAATATGAAAGCATTCTCATTGGTGGATCTGAAGAAGATAAAATTAGAGATGTTGTATACCAAATATAAAAAGATTCAAAGTGATGATTCTGGAAAAGATTTTTAAGATAATTTCCTCATATTGCACTTAGTTAAAATTCGGACTCCCATAGAAAGCCCAAATATCAACCCAGGGACTCAATTTGAACAAATTGAATTTGACCTTCACCACACAGCCCACCCCACCCCCCTCCCTCCTGAGATATTGTATACCAAATATTAAGCCAGGGACCCAATTTGAAAAAACTTTGAATTTGACCCACCTTCAGATGTTGTATACCAAATATGAAAGCATTCTGACAGGTAGATCTGAAGAAGATTTTTAAGAAATTTCCTCATATTGCACAAAGTTAAAATTCGGGCTCCATTGGGAACCCAAATATTAACACAGGGACTTGATCTGAACAAACTTGAATCAGACCCCTCTAGAGATGCTGTATACCAAATATCAAAAGATTCTAACAGGATTCATACACTTTTCAGAGAATCAAATTCCATGACTTTTCCAAAAAATTCCATGACCGGGTTAGTTCGCACATAAACAGAAAAGCTTCGTTTTTTGCATAATTTTTGTGCAAGTTACGCATAATTTTTACACAAAATCAATCTCTTTTAAACCTGGTTATGAATTTCATGACTTTTCCCAAACTTTAACCCTTCCAGCCCATTTTCCAAAACTTTTCCAAGCCCTTGAATTTTTTTTCACCATGCCTTTTCTAGGATTCCTTGACCCATACGAACCCTGTTCAAAACGGTTCTGGAGACTTTAAAAATTTCTTTTCTCAAATATAAGAGTACTATCAGATTTATGACCCCTGTGGCGCCCCAAGTTGGCATGGCAACCTCATTTGAACAAATTCGGATTGGCATATGATAAGGAGGATGCACATCAGATTTGGCTCAATTTGGTCCAGTAGTTTCTGAGGAAATGTTGATAATGTAAAGTTAACGCCCGGCGGATGGATGGACGTCAGACGAAGTGATCAGTAAAGCTTCCACTGAGCTTTTCTGAGGTGAGCAAAAAAAATAAGAGTTTTCAAAATCAAAAAAGGGGCATAACGATGACAAAAATTGTCAGACTGCACCCCGATATGAACTTGATCTGTATTTTAAGTTATCAATGGGAAAGCAAAGTGGGTCGGATGCACAGATGGATGGATGGGCACCGGCTATTTTAACAGTCCCCCAACAAATTTTTTTTGGGGGGGGGGGGGGGGGGGGGACAAACAAGAGCACCGCAAGGCATGGCTATATACACCCGTTTGCCATCTACTCATGTAAAAATAATTGGGACGGGACTCATTATCGAACTTGGCCTGTGTTACGAGCTGGGTAATAACATACCAACATTGGTTGAGATCAAATGATCCAAACTGGAGTTATCGGTCGGAAACCAAAAATGTTATTGGATAGACTGATTACAAAATATGACCAATTTTCGAACAGCCTATAAAAGGAACAGGTGCAAGAATTACTAGTAGCAGGCTCAGCACAGGACTAGCCGCTAGCAACAGCTCATCGTGAACACTGTTTGGAAACTTGAAATTTGCTTTCAAGAGTGATGGGGACTAGTGAGGCTGGAATTACCATGAGTGTTGGCATGGGTGTAGATTTGATTTTTAATAATATAGCAGAAATTACACTAAGTCTTTATTTTCAACATTCTTTATGTTCAATTTCCATTTGAATTTTACTTTTGTGAGACAATGTAGATGACTAATACCAAGCTTTATTTCCAAATGAAACAAAATACTGCATTTTGATTGGCGAAGAGGTACGGTGTAATTTGCAATCCACAGTGGCTTCTTTTTTACCGCGGTTAACCACGGTGCAAAAACAAGAATATATAACAGCAGGCTATATGGCTAAAAAAAAAAGTACCCATTTTTAATTGTTAATTCATACCTTCTGCTCGGTTATGTTAGAACAAAAGTTAAAAAATTTATAGTAATTTATATATTTTTTATGCTTACCAATGACCCAGACATAGCTGGTGCTAACTCCTTAAAAGCTAGGGCCAAACACAAATTTTGCCCCCCAATCCCCAAAATTTGCATCAAAATCCGAAATTTCAATGTCCTATGTGCTCCTCCATACCTTTTATCCACTGCGCATGCGCAGTGTCATGGAAGTCTCGAAATTGGCGCCAATTGTCATTCTTACAACCAGTGCCTGGTAAGCGTTATGTAATCAGCGGGGAGGTATGAGTTCCCAACTCATGGGAGGGCCATCCCCGTCTGGGTCATTGGTAAGTATAAAAAATATATAAATTACTATAAATTTTTTAACATTTTTATACTGTACCAATGACCCAGACTTAGCTGAATAGAAAAAAGGCTGGAGGGCCTAGGACATAAAGGAAAATCCAATAGGCTCAATTACATGTAAACTGAATTATCCCCTCAAAAAAGAAAGACACAATACCATTCTGTAATTGAGCACAATAACATCAATGATCTCTATTAACATCCAGTATAACCCGTTATACTAATTTTTTAAAAGGAAAGCCAATAAATAAAGGAAGTCCAGAGAAATGAGACTCTTTATACTCATTAAAAGTGTCCGAGAATTGTATATTAACGTCCGTATGACACGTGACATATACAATTGCTTCACACCGAGCTCCACTTTAAAAATATTACATGAATGAGTTAAACATTAGCTTTACACCTTAAAACCATCCCGGTACCGACTCGGAATTACTGACTCCAGAGGAGGTATTCCCTTGCTTTTCACTATAAAGCAGGTGACCTAAGGGAACACCATCCCCCCCCCCCCCACCTCTTCCCCTTGCCCTGGATCAAATACCCCAGAGCGAAGAGGGCAGCAGGACAGAGTCGCTGCCGGAACAGAAAGCCTGCATAACTATAGTTGCAACTGCTTAGTGGACGACATTCTGAGCAACAGATAACGGACCTAAACAACGCAGGTCGCCAGAAATGGACTCAATATTTCTAAGATAAAAACTCGTGAATGTCGAAGGCTGAGACCAATATGCAGCCTTCATCAAATCGGTAATAGCAACACTATTAGCATAAGCCCAAGATGTAGACACCACTCTTACTTTATGCGCCGAAATCTTAAGCACAGACTGCTGAGTTGAAGATAATTTTTCATAAGCAGAACGGATAGTTAATTGAATCCACCTTGCAATAGAATTTGACCGTAACGTCCCTTCTATTAGGCAGCAGAGATAGAAAGAAACGTTTGCGTCCCTTTCTGATAAACTCAGATCTACGTTTGTAAATACACATAGCTCTAACAGGACAGAGTAAAGGCCTATGCCCGTCTGAAGACGGAAGAGACTTAATAACAATAGGTTCCGGATACTTATTAGGAGCCTGATTCTTAGCCAAAAATCCAACATTAATAGTAAAGGTAATAGTATTACCTACACTACGATAGTGAGAATCATCAACAGATAGTGCATGAAGCTCACTAACTAAGAGAAAAGCTGTCTTATAAGATAAGAATTTGAAGTACACCGTGTCAAGAGGCTCAAATGGCACTTCTTTTAGCTTAAGAAAAACCCAAGCTAAATTCCACTTAGGAAATAATCTAAGGGTTCTAGGTCTATTTATCGAAAAGTTTTTCACTAACTTAGATAAAGAGACATTAGATCCAATCTGTAAACTATGATGATGTGCATAGGTATCAGATAGCATAGACCTATAACCCTTAATGGTAACAGGCTGCAGTTTGATCTCATCAAACAGGTGAACCAGAAAATTAGCAATGTCTGGAATGGAGGGATCATAAATATCAATAGAATGATCCCTACACCATCAATAAAAAACCTTCCACTCAGCAGCATAATTTAGCGAAGAGGAGGTCCTCCTACAGTTAGAAATTGCGTCCACTGCTCGTCCTGTAAATTGCTTGCCATACAAGAAGGACCGCACAACGAAAATACGTGAAGGTTGAGACCTTACGGGTTGTGATGCAGTGTGTGCGATTTCCCCTGCAAAAGAAGATCCTCTCGTGGAGGAAGCTTCCGTGGCATGTCCCTCAACAGACACCTGAATAGATTTATACAAGGTCTCTGGGGTGACAGAGATGCTACCAACAGAATTTTGCAGTGAGATTGCTTTATGTTGAGCAATATCTGCTGAATCAATGGTGCTGGAGGATACGCGTATCCTATCATTCCGTCCCAAATGCTCGAGGATCTGGATACGGCGACACATACGTCTGCAACTGATTGTTGAGATGCGTCGCAAATAAGTCTATCATCGGACGCTCCCATTGGTAGCAAATCTGATTGAATACTCGTTTGTTGAGAGTCCATTCTGACGGCAACATGCGACCCCTCCGTGAAAGGGAGTCTGCCAAAACGTTCAGACGACACGGAATATGACAGACCGATAGGAGAACTTGATGCTCTAGGACAAACAGAAGGATTCTTTCCGCTAAGTTGAATAACGGAATGGAATGAGTGCCTCCTTGGTTCCGAATATACGCTACAACCGTCGAATTGTCAGACAGAATTTGCAAATGTGAATTCTGAGTTATGTTCATCCAATGACGTAGCGCAAGCCAAACTGACATCATTTCTTTGATGTTTATGTGCTTGTTTAGGAACTGCGGATCCCAAAGACCCTGGCACTTCGAATCCGTTGGTCTCAAGGTTGCGCCTCAACCTGTTTGACTGGCATCCATCATAATCGTAAAACTCGGATCCGGCGATTGCAGTGGAACTCCCTGAGTTAACCACTGAATATCTGCCCAAGTCTGAATCTCTAGTTTGACTTGATTCGACAAAACGATGTTTGTATCGAGCGAATGAATCTTGACACTCCAATTCTGAGTCAGAAAGATTTGGAGTGGCCGAGTACGTAGCCGTCCCATCGGCATAAGATCCGTGGCGGCTCCGCACAAACCTATCAGTCGCATGAATTCTCTCACTGTAACTATGTTTGAGTGAAGACAAAAGCGAGCATAACAACTGATTAATTTCGCTCTGGTTAATGGCAGACGAACGAGATTGTTGTGCGTCTCGAAGCTCATTCCCAGGTGGGTGAATGACTTGGACGGCACCAGATCCGACTTCTTCTCGTTTATTATAAAACCGAGACGTCGGAGCAGTTGAAGCAGATTCTGAACATCGTTCTGAAGCGTTAACTCGTTGCCAAACCTCTGAAGAATGTCGTCCAGGTAGGCCGACGCTACCGCAGACGAATGAGCTCGGAAATGAGTTATTACCGAGTTCATTATTCAAGTGAAAGCCCAGGGCACTAGATTCAGACCGAAGCACATCGATCGGAACTGATAAACGACTCCTAGGACAGAGAAGCTGAGATACTTTCTGAACGCCGGATGTACCATGACTTGAAAGTACGCATCCTTGAGATCTATGCTCACAGCATAGTCGTTCACTCGAATGCTCGCTCTGACCGATCGAATGGTCTGCATAAAAAATTTTGGAGCCACGATCAGCTTGTTTATCCAGCTCAGATCTGTGACTGGACGGAACAAGCCGTCTGGTTTCGGAACCAGAAACAGATGGCTGTAGAAACCTGGAGATTCCTGGTTTTCTACGAACTCTATCGCGTTTTTCTCCAGAAGAGATTGGACTTCTAATAGAAGCAAACTTCTCTTCTGAGGATTTGACGGAAGCTGAGTCCATCTTGGACTTCGAGTTAACGAAGGTTTTCTTTTGAAGGACAGTTTTAACCCTTCTGAAATCACCCCTCGAACCCAAGGGTCATCCGTAATCGACAACCAATTGGTTAAGCAACTCAATAACCTTCTGCCCACTGGAACACAATAGAGGTTTGTACCATCACCTCCTGGACCTGCGAGGCTTGCGGGAAGAGAAACCATGTCCTCCACGACCCGCACCTCGCCCCGTCGACCTAGGGGCTTCTGACCAGGTTGTCTCGGCCAGTATTACGGCCCCTACCTGAGTCGCTATCTTGACTGTCTCTGGAGTAAGACCTAGAGGACTTATAAGAACCTCTATAGGAACTTCCCTTGGACGTACTTTTCCCAGAAGTGCCTGTCTTACTCTTCTCCGCTGAATCAGACTTTTTAGAAGCGGACTTGAACAGCAGAGAGTCTGAAGCTTTCTTAGTAATCTGATCATAGATTAAGGAAAGCTTGCTGTCAAAGAGAAGCTCTCCGGAGACTGGAGCGACTCGAAGAGAGTTTTTCACCTTACGATCCACGCGAGTGGATGCAGACAGGGCAGCATCACATTTAACTAACTCCAGATTTGCCACTGAAAGGGCGGAGTTATACGTAGAGTATGCTATGGCCCTCGAAAGAACTCTAAAGGAAGTTTGAACATCCTGGAATTCTTTTCCTTCGAGACGTAATGATAACGCTCTGGTAAGGTGATCTGCATACGATAATGCGTCTAAGCTGATCCTGTTAGACGAGAGTGTCGTTTCCAACGTAGTGGCTGGAATAGACATAGACGACGCCAAAGACAATTCTAGGTCTTCAGCCTGGTCGTCCAGACGCAGAGGAACTCTCGGAATACCCTGTCCTGCCATTTCAAATTTATTCCTTGAATTGATGAAAGGCAGCTGTAGAGCATTAGCCGATAAGAAACCGGACTTGCCCGTCTTGGAGGCAAGTTTGAATATAGCGTCATTCAAAAGTTCAAATGTCCATGAGACATTTTTGGACTGGGTCGGAAACTCGGGGACGGTGTCCCAAATCCGGCCGAAAAAGTCTGTGTCCAGTGACGCTATCAGTCTCTTATCCGGCAACGCATCATTTTGGTCCAGAGGAACAACAACAGGAAGGTATTGCCGGATGAAATCTATGGCTACCTTATGTTGCTCTGAAAGGGAAAATTCCAACTCCTCTGAATCCCTTTCTCCATCCGGCTGGACCACTTGATAATCTTGGTCGTCCCTTGCTGACTCTGCAGCGGAACAAAACCGATCCAGCTTCCTCAGACAATTCCTGATTGGAAAAGGTTTCTGACGGTTGAATCCCGCAAACTTCTTTTATGCGCATGTCCCAATTGTAAAGGCCTTGTATCCCTGGCTACCAGATGGCGTGACCTGGTTGACGTGGAATCCCTGGTCGGCGAAGCTGGCTGGATATCAGCGGTCACGTAGCCAAGGTGCGGTCGTGTGTGTTGCCGTGAGGATGAGGAAGCCGATAGACTAGTCGCTGCAGACTGTCTATGTAACGGAGCATCCCTAGCAGATGGAGTGGACGTATGCTCCGACTGACTAGCATCACGTACAACAACATCTGGTCCCAGATGTTGCTGTAAGAGAGAGGGGGCTCTCTCGTTTGCGGTCCGGGTGGACCTGGACGAGCTAGCTACCGGACTGACAGGCTTCCTCCGTACTATCCTCGGATCCGTCGTCGCTGGGTGTGCACGTTCAATGTTTATAGTGCTCGCATCACCCAAACTGCTTCCCTGGACCGCAACGGATGAACCCGGCTGCCGAGCCATTCGATGAATGGTCGCTACACCGGGCAAGCTAGCGGACGCTGTCGATCCTACTAGGGACCTCTTAGGCAATTGTTGTATTTCCATGAGCACTTTTGCCGCTAGCTCTTCGTTAGACTGCAACGATGGAGGCACACTTGTTGAAGACATCACGGAAACATCACCCTGTTCTTGTTCCTCTGAAAAAGAGACCGATAAACTAGAGTGACCTTGCGGAGAGAGGACCGGCATTGACCCCTCACCGCTAACAATATACCATGACACATGTCTCCAACGTTTGTCATTCCAATTGGCACACACTGAGCAAGAATTAATGCAAGTACACTGACTACAAGAAACACAATGAACATGAGAATCAGAGGAAGACTTCCTCGCATTACAATTTGAACAATACTCTTTCATCATGAAAAAATATAAACAGTCATAGTACTCGCACTAACCCTTGAAACAAAGATACATAATTTAATATAATCCATTATAACATTTTGAAAAAATAATTTCCAAAAAAAAAATTTTTGAAAAATTTTCAGAAGACCCCAAGTTCCCAATGGGAACAATGAGCCCAAATGGATCCCAAAAAAGCCTAAGTGTGGACAAAAATTTTAAAACATTTTTAAAAATTAATGTAACACTTACGGACAATAATAATGCATCTGGCTATGAACTAAACAGAAGACAAGTAATCACTATCAGAAGTAACCGTTGTCAACAAACAAAAGTGTACAAAAACCGGAAACCTGACTCCAGGCACTGTAAACATGGCCCAAAATCAGTCACCAATTTAAACACTATCCGATGTAAAACAGAGACTTCCAGAGAAGAAACTGCAGTACATCGGATGGTAGATGCAGATCACAATGCCTAACCACCAAAGGGTGAGGACGTAAGCATGAGGAAAAACAGAATAATCATTCTGTTACCAAGCCAAAACTCCCAAGAAATTTTAGTTAAAAAATTACAAAAATTATGCCAAAAGCATGGGAGAATAGCAAGGGGGGAATAAAGGAAAGGGAGAGAGGAAACACTGAACAAACAATGGTAAATTCATAGCAAGAATGACAACATCAGGGCCATGCCCCAAAATTAGGGAACATGAAATAATTTCGTAAAAAAAATTATAAGTTACAGCCCTGATCATATCCTGCCACTGTTTCATCCTCTCATCCTTAGATCCACCATTTCTTTCATAATTATGTGTCTGGCATCATTTAAACTGAGATTTACAGCACAAATATCAGTGAGGTGTTACTAAATTTAGGGCCAAACAAAGAATGACAATTGGCGGCAATTTCGAGACCTCCTTGACACTGCGCATGCGCAGTGGATAAAAGATATGGAGGACCACATAGGACATTGAAATTTCGGATTTTGATGCAAGTTTTGGGTATTGGGCTGGATTGGGGGGGGCAAATTTGTGTTTGGCCCTACATTTTAAGGAGTTAGCACCAGCTAAGTCTGGGTCATTGGTACAGTATAAAAATATAAAAAACACAGGAAATTTAATATTTATGTGCAATAAAATATTACAGATATGGATGTCATTGGAACTGGCTCATTGAGCCAGTTCCAATTACATCCATATTTGTCTGGTTTTATTTATTAAGAAACTTACAAAGTACAAATTTTCTGTCAGTTTTTGCCCACAATGTAGGTTAAATTATTAAGTACACCAAAATTTGTGGAAATAAATCTGTTATCCTTGTGTGCCTCAGGGTGTATGAGTTCCCAAACCGGTGTAAATTCCCATACACCCTGGAAAACACAAGGATAACTAATAATATTCCAGTGAAAATATTTGAAAGGAAATGAATCAGGAAGTCAATTTAGAATTGAATAGCAGCCTAAGATTCAAAATTGAATCAAATCTTGAAGCTTCACAGGGCCTTTCATTCTACAGTGTTGTAGATAAAGGAGTGGACAAAGAATTTCAATCACATTGCAACCCACTGTCAATAGGGCTGAAATGCCCTGTCTACTTTTGTAATTACAGTATTGTAGCATTGGATACACTCTATTTCAATAAATTGGAAAACATATTCTAAATATGTCGTAAAAATCAAAATCTACTGAGAAAATTGTTGCTGTAAAAAATGTACATTCCTTTTCTTACCTTGTAATAGCACTAAAAGCACCTCTAACTTTTGACCTAACTCTTGCAACAAAGTCCTCTGTGTAAAGAACATCTGAATCATAGCTATCAACTTGAGCTTTTATTGTCTTTCCAAGATAATCATTAATACTCTACAAAATTCAAAAAGAATTAATAGTTAAGGAAGTGTTTAGTTTTCCAATAACCATTAAAAAATAAATCATTTTTTTACCCTGAAGAGCCTATTTTGGACATTGATCAATTTTGGTACAAAAGAAAATGTGCAAGAATAAGCACTAGCCAAGTGAACTTACTACTGTATCCATTCAAAGTAACCCAACCTTGTTTTGTAGCAAAACCTTGGCTGGAAACCAATGCAAAGCTCATGGTTTTGTGTGAGGTTTTTTTTGTTTTTGTTTTGTTTTTGTTTTTTGGGGGTGGGCTGCCACAACAAATCTAACCAGTCCAATATAGCCCAGATCATTCCTGTGGCGCATTCAACTAAGATGATGATACACATTATCAAGCCTGGAAATAAGTAGCAGAACAGGGTAGCATTACCAAATTTACCCTTTGTGAACCTCAATCTGAATCAAGGTCTCAGGCCTAAACAGAAAGAGGGACTCCGAGGATAAATTAGCAGATTCTAGCCCACTGTATGAGATAGCTTCAGCAAATTTATCCTCTGGGAATCTCATTCTGCAAATGACAGATTGCTTATTTCCAGTCTTGTACATTATGTATTAGGTGAGGTAATGTTGGAAAGTATTTTCTTACCAAACAGTGTATCTCATAATAGCATTTCACCAACAAAGACAAAATTTTTCCAAACAAAGATTTCCCCATTTTTTAACTTTGGCACTAAATATTAAAAACAAGGCTGAATAGTGATGCAATCTTAACTAGTATTTCCAGGGTTTTGAGTTGCTTGCCACCAACATCTTGATTTAAAATATTATCTCCTTTTCCTGACATTTCCTCATTTTACATCTTACAACCATGGCCAATAGGAGGTTCAAGCTTGGTTTAGATACTGCTTTCATTAGGTTCATTAGGCATTTAGTTATACCAGTGGTTTCTGTTAACTGGTTGAGGGCTAGATTATTTTTGGTGGTCCGAATTTATTCAGAATTTGTTTTATTTCAAATTATTGGAGAGTGCCTTTGTAAAAAACAAATTTATATAAACAAAGATATTATTTGTGTTTAAATGAATATGAAACATGAGCAATAAAAATGTTGGCTTAGGCTCTGATACTCTCGGGATTTTTTTTAAAGCCCTGAAAGTGGCTTCTAGCACTCAACAAGTTAAGGACAAAAATGTTGAGGCTGGGCTATGGTGAAAATCAAACTAAAACTAGAGGTGTAACTGTCCCAGTTTGAACATCCATTCCAAGTTTCAAAAAAATTTACCCATAAATATCTAAGAAAATCTCCAGACAAAATTCAGACATTTTAAGACAAAAAGGAGCATAACTTTGAGAAAAAAATGTGATTGAAACTATAATCGCAGGTGCTCAGGTTCCCCATGGTAGCGAACATCCATACCAAGCTTCAAAAGAATCAATCCATTACTTATTTATTGGGGTTTAACAACACTTTCAACAGCCAGGGTCTCCTCCCTGTCGGACAGTTTTACGGGTGGCGGTAGCTGGAGTACCTGGAGAGAACCACCAAGCAAGGGGCAAGCAACTGTAAAATCAACCCGTAAACAGCTGAGAAAATCTCCGGACAAAATTCAGGCATTTTAAGACAAAAAAATGGGCATAAATTTGAAAAAAATCCAATCGAAACTGTAATCGCAGATGCACAGGTTCCAATGGTTGTGAACATCCACACCAAGTTTCAAATAAATCGACCCATAAATATCTGAGAAAATCTCTGGACAAAATTCTAGGCAATTCAGGCAATAAAAGTCTGATCCAAATTTTTATCGTAGGTGCACAGTATCCCATGGTATTGAGCATCCATACCCAGTTTCAAAGGAATCGACCCATAAACATTTGAGAAAATCTTCAGACAAAATTCAAACATTCTAAGATGGAAAGGGTCATAACTCTAGCAAATAAAGACCAAACAAAACTATAATCGGGGGGGAGGGGGGGGGGGGGGGTATAAAACAAATCTCCACACAATCGCTGTGAGTATTCAATGGTACCTGATACAATACAGAACTTGAAAAATATGCTTGGTACCCCATGCATGGAATCTGGCCTATGTGAAAGAATGTCATATAAGAAAACATCTGACTGGTTGTTTAGGAATTTAGGAGTGGCATTAGGACATGAATGGAATGCTTTGTCACAAAAACAGTGTCAAGCAACAATGCAGACATACCACGTATATTGATATTTTCCTTAAAAATATCAGCTTCATCCACTTAATTAAGTTTAATCATGGTAAAAGTAAAAATACAGAACACAACTCAGGTAGAGTATGGGGAACAGGGATCGACAACCCTTGTTGATGTTTTTTCCTGTGTTCATGTCTTTGATGCGAATGAAATACAGGAAAATCTCCCAACTCAGGTCATTGATTCCAGTCATCCATACTCCACCCTCGCTGTGTACTGTCTTATTGTTTTATCAGCCTGAAACACCATATTCTAGCACCTCAGACAGTGTAATTTAATTGTTGGTAGGGTGAATTGCTGACAATTGTAGACATACAATGCTACCAACTACACTTCACACTGCCCACCTATTTTTTATTTTCTGACATTGCAAACTTAAAGAGACGAACACTGAAAAAAAACAATGATTGTTAAATGTGAGCACACAAAATATAGTCTGGCCAATATACTTAAATTTTTTACACTGAATCGGATTTCATGTGATAATTATTTCTATCAAAGTGGCTCAACTCATGTCATTTGTATAGAAACTATAAACTGACCTCCTTGATAAATTCTGCAGGCAAGTCATATTCTTTGGTCAATTGTGCAATTGAAACTTGACCTTCTTCCTGCAGTCTGTCATTAACTTCTTCAGCAAGTTTATCAATGTAACACCTAAAACAGAAAATTTGGATTAGCAAATTCTACAAGTATTCACCAATGTTATTGCAGGATAATCAATTATTGTACCCAGTGCTGGAAATCTAGAAAATGCAGGAGGGCTAAAAATTGCCTTCCTCAATTTGGCTAGGAGGGCAAAAGCCCTACTAGATTTCATTCTCTCATGATTATATTGGTACACATATCCTAAAGTTAGTATGAGAACCAGTTTCATGGTGCTATAAGCCATTGGACATACCAATAGGACTTTTAATGATTTCACATTATAAACCACCACTAAAAACAATAAGACAATTGTGCAGAACTAAAGAACTAGTTCCCACATAACAAAAATTTACACAATTATTGTATACATTTTTCATTTAAAGATGGTCAGTTATAAATATATCTTGTATATAACTGGAAATGATGAGATGTTGTTTTCGTTTTTTGAACATACTTGTTCCACTCCCAACAGAAAACAAAGTATGTAAAAACAGTGCATCACAATGCACATCAAGGGAGATAACACATCCATCATGTGTTAGATTTCAACCTGGTCAATGTGAAAATGAAATCTGTTTGAAGAAAATGGTTTGTTTTTGTAAGGGAAACATAAAACAATAAAACTAGGGGCTATAAAGAGCCTCTAATCGCTCACCTGACAGAACTATATATAAAAATGTGATTTCCCATAGGGTTTCCATGTTATTCGTGAGCCACAATTGCGGCCATGTTTGCAACACGATCAACATTACATGATGCTCATTGGTAGAGGGTGTCCCAGTCATCAAGCATGTGAAGTTTCAAAACATTTGGCCTTGTGGTTTCAGAGAAGATTTTTCAAAATCCACAAACTAGAATCAGAGAATGCCTCTGGCGGCCATGTTTTCCAACCCACAGGAACAAAATGATGATTGTTATTAGAGGACCTCCCATAAACCATTCCTGTCAAGTTTGGTTCACATCAGCTCAGTGGTTCCTGAGAAGAAGATGAAAATGTGATTTCTCAGAGTTTCTATAGTAACTGTAAGCCACAATTGCGGCCATGTTTGCAACCCGATCGAGATTAAATGATGATCGTTGGTAGAGGGTGTCCCAGTCATCAAACATGTGAAGTTTCAAAACATTTTGCCTTGGAGTTTCAGAGAAGATTTTTTGAAAATCCAACAATCAGAATCAAAGAATGTCATTCTCGGCCATGTTTTTCAACCAACGGGAACAAAATGAAGAACGTTTGTAGAGGACCTCCCATAGACCATTCCTGCAAAGTCTGCAACCCGATCAACATTAAATGAGGATCGTTGGTAGAGGGTGTCCCAAGCATCAATCATGTGAAGTTTCATAACATTTCGCCTTGTGGTTTCAAAGAAGATTTTTGAAAATCCATCAACCAGAATCAAAGAATGGATGTGGAGACCATGTTTTTCAACCATTGGGAACAAAATGAGGATCGTTTGTATAGGACTTCCCATAGACCATTCCTGCTGAGTTTGGTTCACATCTGCTCAGCAGTTCCAGAAAAAAAGATGACAAAGTTTACAGACGATGCCAGACGCCAAGTGATGACAATAGCTCACATGGCCTTTGGGAGAGGTCAGCTAATGAAGGTGATCTGATATCTTTTCATTAAAAAAACTCAAAAAATTCAAACTTAACCCTTTACCCAATGTAACGGCCAATACCGGCCAGTGCAATTCACAAAAATCGCCAATTAATTTTCATTATTTTTTTCATTTTTTGTTTCAAAAACATAGGCTATGACCCCTCTTTGGAACGAGCTTGTCTACCCATTCCAAAGAGGTGGCCATAACCTTTGTTTTTGTGACAAAAAAATAAAATGAAAGTGTCAATGACACTGTAGCTCAACTTGACAAACTTGAATTTGGTAAGTTATAAGTGAAATGGCAAAATTGAAGATCATTGGTACCAATGTTATTTGATGAAATTTCAACATAACAGCATTGTGTGTGCACAACGTCAGAGTACTCCATGCATTTTTAAATGTAAACTGTAAGACTGGCTAAAGGAAGAATGTTGATACACAAATGCTGTATGTTCAGAGGTTATTGTAAATGGCAACTTTTTTCACAGAAATGAATGCTAATCAACAGCTCTTATCTAGAGTTCTTGACTAATGAGCACACCAAGTTCAAAAACAATCCTATGATAAATGTGGCATGTTGGCCGTGTCAAAGAATGTTGATGCACAAATGCAATAAATTCAAAAATTTGTTGCTAACAGCAACAGTTTTTGATGGAAATGAAAAGAAAATCAATAGCTCCTATCTTTGTCACCCTGCATAAGCATACAAAGTTTCAAAACAACCTGGTAATGAATGTGCCCTCTGAGGCATGCCAAAGGAAGATGTTAATGCACAAATGCACTAAGTAGAAGGTCACTGCTTTGTGGCAATGGGTTTTTTTTTTTTTGGGGGGGGGGGGGGGGGAGGTTATGGAAATTCATAAATATACTCTGCAGAGAGTACAAAAGGGATAAGTTGATGCACAAATGCAGTAAGTTCAAAGGCTGGTGATAACAACAATAATTTTTTATGGAAATGAAAAAAAGCAATAGCTCACATCTAGAGGTCACCCCAAACACACATACCAAGTTTCAAAGTGATCCGATCATAAATGTGCCCTAAAGAGTGTGTTAAAGGGAAATATTGAGGTCTGACTAAACTAAGTTCAAAGGTCAGCGGCAACATTTTTGACAGAAATAGAAGAAAATCGACAGCTCCCATGTAGATGTCACCCCACACAAGCACACCAAGTTTGCAAGCGATCCAATCTTAAATGTGCCCTGCAGGGTGTGTCAAACGGAAATATTGATGCTTAACTGCACTAAGTTTTTACTAAGTTCACTGAAGGTCATTGCCAGTGGTAACATTTTTTGACGGAAATCAAAGAAAATCAATAGCTCCCATCTAGAGGTAACCCCAAACAAGCATACAAAGTTTCAAACCAATCTGATCATAAATGTGCACTGTAGGGCATGCCAAAGGAATATATTGATGCCTGACTAAACTAAATTCAAAGATCATTGCCAGCGGCAACATTTTTGGATGGACGGAAGTGGAAGAAAATCGATAGCTCCCATCTAGAGGTCACCCCAAACAAGCATGCCAGGTTTCAAAGCAATCCAAACATAAATGTACCCTGTAGGGTGTGCCAAAGGGAAATAATGAGATCTGACTAAACTAAGTTCTAAGAACGTTGGTCGCGGCAACATTTTTCGACAGAAATGGAAGAAAATCGATAGCTCCCATCTAGAGGTCTCCCCAAACAAGCATACCAGCTTTCAAAGCAATCTGATCATAACTGTGCCCTGTAGGGTGTGCCAAAGAGAAATATTGAGGTCTGACGAAATTAAGTTCTAATAACATTGGCCATGGCAACATTTTTTGACGGAAATGGAAGAAAATTGTTAAAATTGAAAATCCGATGCCTTGTCAAGTTTAAAACTTGGGGAATTGTTTTTAGCATGGAAAGGGTGCCTTGATTTTTAAATCCCAAAACATGGGGAGGGGATGAGGCTTTGACATGATTATGAACCTCTGCACAGATCAGTATGCTAAGGGCAGCGTTTTGCCCATTGTTAGGATTTTGCTGAAAAAGACGATGTTGGCTTACAAGTGCTGGATGTAAACAGGCTGAAAAAAGCCTGTCTGGGAAAATTTTGCAAGGGCAGTAGGTAGCACCCCGCCTTGAAAATGATAAATTTAAAGTAATTTGTATATTTTTTATACTTACCAATGGCCCAGACTAGCTGGTGCAAACTCGATATTATCAAGGGCCAAACCCAATTTTGAACCCCCAATCCCCAAAATTTGCATACAAAACCAAAAATTATATGTCCTATCTGGCCCTCCATACTTTTACCATCTGCGCATGTGCAGTGGTCAGGAAGAGACTGGAACTGGTGCCAACATCATTCTTTGTAGATGAGCGTACTAATAATAACAGCGGTGAGGTATGAGTGCCCACTCATGGCAGGGCCATCCCCATCTGGGCAATTGGTAAGTATAAAAAAATATACAAATTCCTTTAAATTTATCATATTGTTATACTAATACCCAATGGCCCAGACCAGCTGAATCGTAAAAAGGTGGAGGGTCTAGGACTTAAGAATTAGCAGACCAAATATAGCTCCTAAGCCTGCATTCCAAGGTGAAAAGAAAATAAATTTAAAAGAAATGACATGTATGTCTCTCTATACAATAATAGAGAAGACATATCATAAATAAGGAGCCATATCCAAGTAATTCCATATTCTTAGCATGAATGATTATGCTAATTGGGTGTAACGAGCCCCAAATTTTTAAGGCTAGACTGGACTAAGCCCCATAAATTAGGATGGCGTATTTGAGAGTGAGAGACTAACCCCCACAAACATACGCTGTATATAAATAATAAACAAGCTGTATTTAGGATCAGATATAATCTACAGACAAAAACAGCTTCACTCATAGTTACACACTTATCAAGCTGTAACCGGGAAACTGAATGAATAATACGATGAAAAATTCATATCGAACCCCCCTCACTCGTCTTATTTGAATCACTCTTGTGTTAGTCATCAAATAGAATAGGAACCGCAGGGCTCCCTCACGTCTGACTCCATAATGCCACTAAGGATGGAGAGGCACGTGATGAACAAATACACTGTACTGACATAATCACACTAGGTAAATATGGCGTCATGAATAAAGCTTATCGCCTCATATAACTAACACCAAACCATACCGGTAGGAAGAGAATAACCTCCTCTAACATACGGTATCATGCCCCATAGGACAATGAACTCAGCCCAGCTGAAGCAGCTAAAGGTCTTCCTATACTTGAAGACAAAAAAAGGTTGATAACTGCAGCCTTAGAAGCTCACTTAGGAGACTTACAACGCTAGCCGTAGCTTATAAGTCTTCATCTCCGTGAAGACAGATATATCGGAATAGGTTGCGACCTTGAAGGCTCACTGAACAGAGACTTACAACTATCGTCGCACAAGGTAGGGAATGAAGAGCTGCTATTTAACAGCCCTAAATTCCCAAAGAGACAGCAGTCCCAATAATAAATTCAGTTATGTCACTGCATAATTACTGAAACAATCTTATTCATGATTTTAGGTAGGCTACTATGGTAAACAATAAGAGTCAAATCTATGACACCTATGAAAACAAACCGAAAAGCACTGCACCTTTATCGGTTTTATTCCCAAAAGACAGCGGTCAGAGCCTGGCTAACGTAGCTAGAAGTCTTCCTCTCCATAAAGACAGATATCTCGGTGTAACTAGTGACTTGAAAGCTCACTAAACGGAGACTTACAACCATCGTCGCGCAAGGTAGGGAATGACAAGCCGCTATTCTAACAGCTGTAATTCCCAAAGAAACAGTAATCTCAAGGTAGCTACACAGTTATGTGTCTTTGTTTACTTGAAGACATATCTGTGGTACTTGAAAGCTCACTAAATGGAGACTTACAACACTAGCCGCAAGAAAAGACCGCTGTAACAGTACATAAGGCGACTATGGCATCCACAATGACATTAAATGTCTTGACGCCAAGGAATACAACACCGAGAGGGAAAAGACGTACCTATTCCCTCTTACGGCTCTATTCCAAACAAGAGAGCTGTCTCAGCCTATCTATGCACTATTCGTCCAACTTCAGGACGAAAAACAGGTGATTTGAAAAAACCTGGAGAATATTTCGACGACCTCTATTGCTTTTCTTCAATAGGAGAGCCTATACCACTGCAAGGATAGACTCTCTTGGAAGAATTCGCCGGAAGAATTGTCCAATACATACTTGTTGTTAGTGGAGCTTTGCTCGGACTGATAGCCGACACAGACCTGCCGAGACTACATTTTCATCCACTGATCTTCCGCAACTTCCATCCACTTTTTTGCTAAGTGGAAAGCAACAGAAGTCTATTCTCGATGACCTCTACTGCTTCCTTCAATAAGAGAGCCTGTACCTCCACTATGAGCGACTCCCTTTTGAAAGGGTCCGCCGGAAGATTAGTCCAACGCGGACATCTAGTAAGAGGGGGGTTTTGTTCGGAATCATAGCCGTAGGCCTTCCAAGACAACACCTTTTACCCTTTACAAACAGTGGATTAATCATTAGCAAGAATGATGACGTCAGGTGTATGTCCCGAAAATGGGAAACATGAAATAATTTTTATAATTATTATAAAGTTACAGCCCTGAATGCCAGAAACCACTGTTGTTCATTTCCATCATCCATCAACAGCCTTGGATCCACCAATTCTTGCATTGATTTGTTTCTGGCATCCTCAAAAAAGGAGATTTTAAAGCACAGATGTCAGATCATTGTTACTGACTTTAGGGCCAAACAAAGAATGATGTTGGCACCAATTCCGGTCTCTTCCTGACCACTGTGCATGTGCAAATGGTAAAAGTATGGAGGGACAGATAAGACTTTTAATTTTCGGCTTTGTATGCAAATTTTGGGGATGGGGGGGGGGGGGCTTCAAAATTTGTGTTTGACCCCTGATAATATCGAGTTTGCACCAGCTAGGCTGGGCCACTGGTTATTAGTATAAAAATGTGCCAGGCCTGTGTACCTGTAGATGTGCTTAAAACAATCAAAGAAGAATTTTTGTGTCTATGCACTTCATGGCAAGCCAGAAAATAAACAATCTGACATTTGCAGAATGAGGTCCCTAGAGGGTGAATTTGCTGATCCTATCCCATACAGTGGGCCAATTTATCCTCTGGGTACCTCTTTCTGTTATGGTTTGAGACCCTGATTCAGATTGAGGTTCACAACCCGAGCAACATTAAATGAGGATCGTTGGTAGAGGGCGTCCCAGTCATCATTTATGTGAAGTATCAAAACATTTGGCCTGGCAGTTTCATAGGCAAAGATTTTTGAAAATCCACCAATCAGAATCAAAGAATGCCTCTGGTGGCCATGTTTTTCAACCCAAGGGAACAAAATGAGGATCGTTTGTAGAGGACCTCCCATAGACCATTCCTGCCAAGTTTGATTCACATCGGCACAGTAATTCCAGAGAAGAAGATGAAAATGTGATTTCCCATAGGGTTTCTATAGTAACTATAAGCCGCAGTTGAAGCCATGTTTGCAACTCGATCAACATTAAATGAGGATCATTGGTAGAGGGGGTCCCAGTCATCAACCATGCAAAGTTTCAAAACGTTTGGCCCTGTGGTTTCAGAGAAGATTATTTAAAATCCACCAATCAGAATCAAAGAATGCCTCTGGCAGCCATGTTTTCAGACTCATGGGAACAAAATGATGATCGTTTGTAGAGGACCTCCCATAGACTATCCCTGTCAGGTTTGGTTAATGTCGGCTCAGTAGTTCCAGAGAAGATGAAAATGTGATTTCTCATAGGGTTTCTATAGTAACTGTAAGCTGCAATTGCGGCCATGTTTATAACCTGAACAACATTAAATGAGGATCGTTGGTAGAGGGGTACCAGTCATCATTTATGTAAAGTTTCAAAACATTTGGCCTGGCGGTTTCAGAGGAGAAGATTTTTGAAAACCCACTAACCAGAATCAAAGAATGCCTCTGGAAGCCATGTTTTTCATCTGACGGGAACAAAATGAGGATCCTTTGTAGAGGCCTCCCATAGACCATTCCTGCCAAGTTTAGTTCACACCGGCTCAGCGGTTACAGAGAAGAAGATGAAAATTGAAAAGTTTATGGGCGCCGGATACCAAGTGATGTGAAAAGCTCACATGGCCTTTTAGGCCAGGTGAGCTAAAAATGGAATTTCCCATAGGGTTTCCATGGTAACTATGAGCTGAAATTGCAGCAAAGTTTGCAACATGGTCAACATTACATGAGGATCATTGGTTGAGGGTATCCCAGTCATCAATCATGTGAAGTTTCAAAACACTTGGCCTTGTAGTTTCAGAGTAGATTTTTCAAAATCGACCAATAAGACAAATCCAGCACACCAGCTGGCATATGGACGGGTGTGTGGGTGGGCTTGTGAGTGGGCACATTGGCAGACAGGCAGGCAGGTAATCTTTCAGGCACAGGCAGGCAGGCAGGCAGGCAGGCAGACAGATGAACAAATGGATGGACAGATGGATGGACGAATGGGGATAGACAGACTGCATTTATAATATTCCAGCCATAATTGCTGGAAATCCATATCCACTTCTCTGAAACCATATGTGCAGGGTTAATACTGTTTACCCAATAGTGCCAGCACACATCTATGAATTCTGTTTCAATAAAAATCATATTGAAAATTGCGGTTTTTCAGAGAGTACTCTCTTTCAAAGAGATTTGGATAGGTAAAGGGTGACACAAAGAACAACATGTTATTCAAAGGATTTGTCATTATGTCCATCTTGAATGAATGATAAAATCAAAGAATAATAATGTGGAGAATATTTCTATACTATGATTTAGAGCTGACCAGTAAATTACACCAAGTTTTCCAAACACCTGTCATCAATCCCCCAACTTGACAGTTTTTCTGATAACATAAAGTATAGTCGCTTCTAGTTACATCCCTACATAAAACTGTACACAATATATTATCAGTGACCCAGTTCTCAGTGCAGAAAACCGTTACAGTGTGTGGTGAGTGTATTATCACTAAAATCACCCACAGAGTTGAAATTCCACCCAAGCAATAACTGCAAAGTTGTTGCAAAGCATAACAATCACAAGCAAAGTTCCAGCCAATGGACTTCCATGTTAAACCCAGAGATCCATTGGCTGGCACATTGCTTGTGGTTTTTTTGTCGATATGTACAGAATTTGAAACTGATACTTTGGGTGGTTATTCCACTACACATGTGATTTAGTTACAATCCACTCTCCACTTACTGTACTATTCAAGCTACCCTGCCGGCAAAGGGTTTATATTTTCATAATAACATATAACGGCAAAGTTGTTCCTCTTACATTGAGTGTCCCAGTCATCTATCATGTGAAGTTTCAAAACATTTGGCCCAGCTTGTAGTCTCAGAAAACATTTTTCAAAATTTACCAATCAGAATCAGAGAATGCCTCTGGCAGCCATGTTTTCCAACTGACAGGAACAAAAAGAGGATTGTTTGTAGGGGACCTCCCATCGACCAATCCAGCCAAATTTGGGTCAGTAATTCCAGAGAAAATGATGAAAATGTGATTTCCCATAGGGTTTCTGTAGTAACTATAAGCTGCAATTGCAGGCATGTTTGTGACCCCATCAACATTAAATGAGGATCATTGGTAGAGGGTATCCCAGTCATCAACCACGCAAATTTTCAATGCATTTGGCCCTGTGCTTTCAGAGGAGAAGATTTTTAAAAAACCACCAATCTGAATCAGAGAATGCCTTTGGCGGCCACGTTTTTCAAGCCGAGGAGAAAAATGAAGATCTTTTCTAGAGGACCATTCCTGCCAAGTTTGGTTCACATCAGCTCAGTAGTTACAGAGAAGAAGATGAAAATTTAAATTTTATAGTAAATTTCCTTTCTTATTATACCTACCACAATTGTTTACACTGCAGTGGAAGTCCCTAACTCGGAAAATATACTCTCTATTTTCATCGTTCCCAAGGGATTTGGGAAAGAAAAGTGGTGCAAAAGCACCAAGAAAAAATAAGCCCAAACTGGGTTGAGTGCTATGGGCGCACACCCAGTAGGGGATGCCCTTCTCCTAATACAGATCCACAGCTTCCGATACCAGTGCGCAGTCAGTAACTAATGAATATTTCTTTTGAATCCGCCAACACTGAAGTTATGTGATCAGTGGGGAGGAAGGATTCTTACCCGAATAAGAAGACGAGAGGGCCTCCATGTAAATAATTGTGGTAGGTATAATAAGAAAGGAAATTTACTATAAAATTTAAATTTCTTATCAACCTACCTTACAACTGTTTACTACATGCTGAATAGACAATAGGATGGACGGAATCACATACCCAACCCCCACATAATCCAATTGCACTGGAACAGTGGACAGAGGAAGAGGTCCCTAGGCCTATCAAACCATAGCATCACAATCATTAGTAAAAGAAATGCGAGATGAGGTGTACGGTTCTGTGCAACACACAGACAGAAAGGACAGTAACAGCACAGAGCTGGAACTGACCTTGTAAGAAGCCTAATGGCTAGGGTAGGCAACAGCCTGAGCAGAAGAAAGAGGGCCCAAGGCAAAAAGGTCCTCCGACTGCTCCTGCAACTGACGCAGATAAAAAGTGGAGAAAGTAGAAGCATTTCTCCAGTAGGCTGCCTGCATAACATCCGATCACTTGACCGAGTTAGCATAAGCCCAAGAGGTAGACGATGCATGCACATTGTGGGCAGAAACACGATTGGTAATACAATCATCAGTCGCTAGACGAGCGTAAGTCATGCGAATAGCAAGACAAATCCATCAAGAAATGGATTGCGGAGAGATCTTCTGTCGACCAGGAATAAGAGACAGAAAAAAAATTGTTTCCTGCCTTTCCTAATGAACTGCGTCTGACTGAGATAAATGCAAAGTGCACGAACCGGACAGAGCAAAGGGTGATTAACCTCAGCAGAAGGAAGAGCCCTGATACAGATAGGAGGTGGAGTCGTTTCTGGTATCTGATTCTTGGCCAGAAAGGAGCAATCAGTGGTAAATGTAACACTGTTGGGAGAGCTTCTGAAAAAGGCTGGATCAACCGAGAGGGTGTGAAGCTCACTAACCCGTCTGGCTGAGGCAAAAGCCATCAAAAAAGCCATCTTGTGTGTGAAAAAACGCATATCCACCTGGGATAAAGGTTCCAATGGAACCCCCCCCCCCAAGCAAAGCAGCACCCAAGAAAGATTCCATCTTGGGGTAAGCTGCAAAGTCCTAGGCCTTATCAAAGAAAAGTGCCGAACAAGCTTGGAGAGGGGTATGGATTAGTGCCAATATGATGCTGTCCCACATACGAAAAGGTCTCTGAAAGCATGGACCTGTACACTTTGATGGTAACAGGCTGGAGATCCTGAGAATCAAACAGATATACCAGAAACTCCGCAATCTGTAATATTGAAGGATTGGCATAATCAACAAAGTGATCAACAGAAGACCTTCCACTTAGCCGCATAGGCTAAACCAGTGGAGTGCCTCCTTGAAGAAGAAATGCACTCCACTGCTCGTCTCGAAAAACCTCAAGGGAGGAGACAGGACCTGACAAAAGATATGTGTGATGGCACAATGAACCTCCTTGGGTGACCTTGGCAAAGAAGGTCGCGACGTAGAGGGAGATGTGCTGGAACCACCGCCAACAGAGAGCGGAGCTGATTGATCTACACCTGCTGAGGTGACAGGGGAGCGATCAGAATGATTTGACAACTCTAGCCTGTTGACGCTTACCCTTACCCTGTGAGTAAGAAGTAGAAGCGGCGGCAGGAAGATCAGCCCTCCTCGCAGAAGAAGCAGAAGGGTGCTTGTTAGCCTTTGGGCGGCCCCTGCCTCCAACAGAAGGCTGATCAGGCTGATGAAGCAGCAGTTGATCTTTGGAATGACGTAGGACGTCATCCCGGACCATCGCCACGGAACCATGGAATAGTCACGGACCGCCAAAGAAGCAGATCGAAGAGCAGCGCGCTGCCCCTCAGGAAGGGAACGGCTTGTGTCCAACACAGCATCCTCGCGAACTAATTCCAAGTTAGCCGTGTAACAGGCATGCATGTGAGTAAGATGCATGGCTGCCTTGGAAAGCACTCGCAAAGGAGCCTGTATGTCATCAAACTTATCTGGAGGCAGATAAGCAGCTAAAGCAGAGACGACGTGATCTGAGAGAGAAAGCATGCCCAGCATCTCTCTCGATGAGCCCAACAGTCACAATAGGAATAACGGCCGACTTGGGCTTGGAAAGCCCGAGTGAGGTGGAGTCCTGATCCAAGACCGTCAAAGTTTGGCAGACTGACTGATTGGCGGAATCGTAGGAATGGTAATGCACTGGAGGAAAAAAAGTGTCAGCCCTGGTGAAGAACAAAGTCCTCATAGCCTTGGAACTCAGCTTAGAGTCCAAAGCTGTAAATGCTTCAAGTGTCCAGAAGCTGGTTGCTCCACAGGCTGTAGATGCGCGACCGATGATCGCGGTCTGGCTGACACCATCGGCTGGAATGACGGTTTGAGATCTGGAAGGAACTCAAACACAAAGTCAAGAGCTGCCCCCCAAGTCAGAAGACTTCGCCGAGTTGAAGTCAGGGAAGGCTGAGGCCGATACCCACGTCCACACTACCAGATATCTCTGCAGACCCCGGCAGGGATAAGCCGTTGACCGATGACGTAGCAGACCGAACAGCAGATACAACGGGAGCTGTTGAAACAGGTGGAAAAGTGAAGAGAGCAACCGAGCTCGGCTCCAAAGGAGGAGTCACAACCCTAGTGACAGCCTCAGATGTCGACTGGAGAGGGACCGGAACCAGGCATCTCTCCACCAGACAACTCAACAGCTCCCGCAGTATCCACCACAGTTAAAGACTGCACATCCCCCACAGAGGGGGTATAACTCTCACCAGACGTGGTCATGTCGGGAGGACCCGAATTACAGCGTTCTCCCGCACAGCTAGTGCGGGAGAAACAGCCACGACGAGAATGCACCACATGCTTGGGCAAAAGGCATTGCCCTCAAGGAACAGTCCTGGGCATAACAGAGGTGAGACCAGTAGAAGAAAAGGTGAATTCAATAGATGTAGAAAGTAAAAGAACACCCCCAACTACAAGAGAAAGGTGGCAGAAAATAAAGGGCCGGCGGGAACACAACTGAACCCAGACGGCCGACAGGGACCCAAAAAACAGAAATTCTGCCCTCAACAGAGAGGATAAATCCTGTCCATACAGCCCCCCCATTGACACCTAACTCCAATAATATACTACTCAAAGTTTGCAAAGCGCCAAGTATATCCAACTACCTGTTTTACGTTTTAGTTGAAATATTCATATGAAAAGTGTATATATTTTTTATTTAATTATATCTTTAATGATTTAAGTACAGATATTAAGATTTTATTTGTGTTTGACATTATTTTTTAGCTTTTGAATACGATAACCATGGAAAATGGATATTATTGGGAAAAGAAGAAATTTTTCAATTTGCCAAAAAGTTGACGGAGCAAACTGGTATGGTTTCAATATCAAGTATGAGACCCATTACTGTTAATTACAGCTTGGCAATGCCTTCTCATGCTCCCAATCAGATTCCTGGTGGTCCTTTGTGGGATGTTGTTCCATTCTTGGACCAGCATGGCACCAAGCTCCTAGACACTTCTTGGCTGGACTGGATGGGCTGAAATTGCATGCTGCATCTCATTCCAGACATGTTCAATTTAATTGAGGTCAGGGGATCTTGCTGGCCAGTCCATACGCTCAATCCCCTCCCTCTATCGGTACTCCCTGACAGCATTGGCAACATGAGGACGGGCATTATCGTCCATCCGAATGAATCTATCACCCACTGCACATGCATACAATCTGACGTGGACATCCAGGATCTCATCAATATACTGCCGTGCAGTCAATGTACCATGTTCAAAGACACAGAGCTCTGTACGTCCATCCCTGCTGATGCCGCCCCAGACCATGACTGACCCTCCCCCATAGCGGTCATGCTCAGCAATGTTGGCTGCATGGAATCGCTCTCCTGGTCTTCTTCATACCCTAGAATGCCTATCTGTGTGGTCTAGGCAGTACCTTGACTCATCTGTAAAAAGGACAGGTCGCCAATCTTCTCTGGTCCATCCAACATGGTCCATGGCCCATTCATATTGTGCCTGGCAGTGGTTCTGGGACAGAGGAATGCGAATACATGGTCTTCTTGATCGGAGACCACCTTTGTGCAACCTTGCCCGGAGAGTCTGCATCGAAACATTTACCCCGGATGCATTCTGAAGGTCACTGCGAAGCGGAGTTGCTGTGGCAAAGCGGTTCCTACGGGCCTGAATAATCAAAAAATGGTCTTCAGCTGCAGATGTTGCCCTGGCTCTGCCACCACCATGCCATCTTACTGGTGTGCCATACTGCTGAAATCTTGCCCATGCTCTCGTGATCACCGTATGGTGCACACCAAGGGCTTCACCAACCTGACGATGGGTAGCCCCTTGTTCCGCCATCCCTACAGCCCGCCACATTTCTGCTTCAGACAAATGTCTTCTTACATTTGCATTTGCCATATTCAATCATTAAATCACTTGGTTTGTGTTGAAATGAAGACTGAATACCCTACACATGTCATGTACATGTAAACAGTACACGAAAACATCATGAAAATCAAGGGGTACATGCTTTCCATGACTGTCACGAAAAGTCTGCCTGTCAAGAGAGCTAATGTAAACACTGGGAACCATCTCAATACATTCCACAATCATATCCTCCAAAAATATCGCAAATATGTCACAAGCAAATTTCACAATGATGTGTCAAATATTTGGTGCTTAGCAAACTTTGAGCAGTATAATAATAATATCCAAAAGGATAACATAAATTTATCAACAAAAAAATTTTATGTCCGAACAGCATGGTACGCGAAAGAATATATAAAATACAATGAAAATGTGGTTGAAAATAATAACGAGTATATATAATACACAGTCCTGTTATTATACGATCCTCAGATCCATATTTCCAGTCCAAGGTAACCATTATCAACAAGCTGAATTATAACTGTTTCTTAATGCAAATGGACGTCTCGCCACGAGAGGGGACGAAAAAAGAATGATTCATTAGTTACTGACTGCGCACTGGTATCAGAAGCCGTGGATCTGTACTAGGAGAAGAGCGTCCCCTACTGGGTGTGCGCCGGTAGCACTCAACCCAGTTTTGGCATATTTTTTCTTGGTGCTTTTGCACCACTTTTCTTTCCCAAATCCCTTGGGAAAGATCAAAATAGAGAGTATATTTTCTGAGTTAAGGACTTCCACTGTAGTGCAAGCCTGTAGTAAGCAATAGTAAGGTAGGTTGATAAGAAATGTTATTTCCCATAGGGTTTCCATAGTAACTATAAGCCGCAATTGTGGAATGTTTGCAACCCAATCAACATTAAATGAGGATTGTTGGTAGAGAGTGTCCAAGTCATCAACCATACAAAGTTTAAAAACATTTGGCCCTGTGGTTTCAGAGAAGATTTTTAAAAATCCACCAATCAGAATCAAAGAATGCTTCTGGTGGCCATGTTTTTCAACCCACGGGAACAAAATGAGGATCGTTTGTAGAGGACCTCCCATAGACCATTCCTACCAAGTTTGGTTCACGTTGGTTAAGTTGTTCCAGAGAAGATGAAAATGTGATTTCCCACTGGGTTTCTATGGTAACTATAAGGTGCAATTGTGGCCATGTTTGCAACCCGATCAACATTAAATGAGGATCGTTGGTAAAGGATGTCCCAAACATCAATCATGTGAAGTTCCAAAACATTTGGCCTTGTGGTTTCAGAGGAGAAGATTTTTGAAACTCCACCAACCAAAATCAAAGAATGCCTCTGGCTGCCATGTTTTTCATCTGATGGGAACAAAATGAGGATCGTTTTTAGAGGACCTCCCATTGACCATTCCTGCCAAGTTTAGTTCACACCGGCTCAGCGGTTCCAGAGAAGATGAAAATGTGAAAAGTTTAGGGATGACGGACGACGACGGATACCAAGTGATCGCGAAAGTGCTCACATGGCCTTTCAGGCCAGGTGAGCTAAAAAAAAAATTAGCAAAGACGGGGATGAAATGTAGCATATTTTTTTTATTATGGCCTTACCTTTGATGCATTTCGGCAATGGCTTCCATAAAATACAAGAAGCCCCATGGGGCCTGAGGCACTCACCTGACAATAGTTGTTTAAAGAAGGATTTAATTAGCATCTATAACTAGTTAACACTACAGAAGAATGAAGTTATTTATAACATTGTTATCCATGCAAGATGATTTTTTTCTAGTACTGGGATGCTACCACAGAAATAATTTCCAGTAACGCAAAATTTGGGACTCCAAATAAGGAACTTAACTTGAACAAAATTGAGTCTGAGCACTTCACTTCCACCACCAGGATGCCGTATACCAAATGTGAAAGATTTTTAAAGCCTCATATGGCACTAAATTGAAATTCGGGCCCTAATATTAACCCAGAGACCTGATTTGAACAAACTTGAATCTCACCACCCCCCTGAATTTGGGGAAATTTCAAGTCCTGGTTCACCTGTGAGTTCAAATGAGGATCAAATTGTGCTAATAAGCTGATAAGTTCAAAAACTAAATTTTTCTTGGAAGTCCTTACTTTGACTTCTGAGGTGAATGTGACTAGATGGAATGGCATGCACATTCTGAGCAATATTCTACACATTTTTAACCCCTCTCTGTACAGGTCTGAGAAGAGCTGTTGCACAAGCAGCAGAAGCAGGATGAATGACCACACAATAATAAACATCTTTAAGTTATTCATCAAGTAATTGCATCAATTCTACATTCTGTCTGTCAGTGGCCAAGTGGTTTGCATGTTCAGTATAGTTTTGGAGGTGGTTGGTTCCAAAGGAAACTCTCTTGGTGTGGGTTCGAACCCCCGCTATGCCATTGTAAATAAACATCATTGTTTTTTATTTTAAATGTGGAAATAAAAAATATGAAGTGATATCATAGAGGACTCAGCATTTCAAAATATGATTCTCAACAGAAGACATGTATTGATTAAAATCTGCATTAAAAATTCAGTGTAAGACCCTGTAAATCACATATTTTCGACTCGAATCGAATCTTGAATCGAATCTCACATCGAATTGAGTCTATTATGCAAAATCAAATCGAACCTCAAATTGAATACAGACATCTTGAAGTCTTAAAATATTCCAACTACATCATCAATGCATGGCTTCGTTGAAGGTATTCCTTGACGATGTTGTTGGAATATTACCCAGTAAGGATAGTTGTTCAAAAACAGAAGCAGGTGCAAGAAACACACCTCGAAAACCCAGGTATACAAACCTATCTATAAGTTGTCCCAAAATTATTGTCAGATTTGTGTCGTGTCTCACAAGATCAGAAACTACATTCTCTATGTGTTTCAAATCCACATTGAGTATCTGTTGGAGATCAACCAAATTTATTCTACCTGAAATACAAATTACATTTGAATTTTAGCCAACCCATTCATTTAACCCTTTACCCAACGTAACGGCCAAAACCGGCCAGCGCTATTCTCAAAATTCGCCAATTAATTTTCATTATTTTTTCATTTTTTGTCTCAAAAACATAGGTTATGACCCCTTGTTGGAACGAGCTCGTCGAGCTCGTTCCAACGAGGGGTCATAACCTATGTTTTTGAGACAAAAAATGAAAAAAACTAGTTATTCAAGAATTTTTATTACAAGTGTCGTCTGCTTTTCATGTTAGGTAAAGGGTTAAAACATTATGCAATCTTGCATGAACACGATGAAGTTGAGAATTCTGTTATTAAATTTCACGTCTACTTTGATCTCAAAGTCTGTGTCAGTTATCTCATTATTAATGTTGTTGATTTCACTGTCTGAACAGATCAACTGACAATCATCTTCCTCAGTAGATCTTGCATCAGAATTTTGTTACGTTGTAATGTTTGTATAGGAAATACAACATGTTCTGACTAGTTGACAAGGAAATCCAGTCAACATGGGGCTATATCAGCATCGACAACAACAAGTCAATTAATTGTTGTAACACTACTTAACCCTTTACCCAACGTAACGACCAAAACTGGCCAGCACTATTTACAAAAATCACCATTCAATTTTCATTATTTTTTGTCTCAAAAACATAGGTTATGACCCCTCATTGGAATGACCTTGATGAGCTTGTTCCAATGAGAAGTCAAAAGCTATGTTTTTGAGACAAAAAATGAAAATATTTGGTTATTCAAGAATTTTGTTTGCAGCTGTCGTCTGCTTTTCGTGTTAGGTAAAGGGTTAAAATAACCAAGTCTGTCAAAAAGGTTTCTGCAGGCAAGGACTGATAAAATTCAAGGCTTTTTAAGACTGAATCTCAACATTTTTCAGTATTTTCTTTTGTTAACTCGTACCCCCCACCCATTTCTACCACTTCCCTTCATGACCAAGGTCCAATTACCAAAACAGGAAAAGATATTTCCAGATCCAGATTTGTTAGGTAAAGGATTAAAATCAGTAAATTTATGAGCAAAAAGAAAGTGTAAAAAGATAAAGAGGATATCTAGTGCTTTTAAGTGGATACCGAAAATTATCTCATGAGTGACCACGACTAATGGTTATTTTAATAATAATTCAAATAACCATTTGTCTCGGTCACAAGTGAGATAATTTTCGGTATCCACTCAAAAACACTAGATTTTCTTTTTATTATATACTACTCAAAGTTTGCTAAGCACCAAATATTTGACATATCATTCTTGTGACATATTTGCGATATATTTGGTGGATATGATTGAGGAATGTATTGAGAGGGTCCCCAGTGTTTTCATTAGCTCTCTTGACAGGCAAACTTTTCGTGACAATCATGGAAAACATGTACCCTTGATTTTCATGATGTTTTCGTGTACTGTCTACATGTACATGACATGTGTAGGCCGTAGGGTATTCAATCTTCATTTCAACACAAACCCTTGTGATTTAATGATTGAATATGGCAAATGCAAATGTAATAAGATATTTGTCTGAAGCAGAAATGTGGCAGGCTGCAGGGATGGTGGAGTAAGGGGCTACCCATCGTCAGGTTGGTGAAGCCCTTGGTGTGCACCATACGGTGATCACCAGAGCCTCGGCAAGATTTCAGCAGTATGGCACACCAGTAAGATGGCATGGTGGTGGCAGAGACAGGGCAACATCTGCAGCTGAAGACTGGTTTTTGATCATTCAGGTCCATAGGAACCACTTTGCCACAGCAACCCAGCTTCGCAGTGACCTTCAGAATTCATCCGGGGTAAATGTTTCGATGCAGACTATACGGGCAAGGTTGCATGAATGTGGTCTCCGATCGAGAAGACCATGTATTCGCATTTCGCTGTCCCAGAATCACCGCCAGGCGCCAGGCACAATATGAATGGGCCATGGACCACATTGGATGGATCAGAGGGGATTGGCGACCTGTCCTTTTTACAGATGAGTCAAGATACTGCCTAGACCACACAGATAGGCATTCTAGGGTATGGAGGAGACCAGGAGAGCGATTCCATGCAGCCAACATTGCTGAGCATGACCGCTATGGTAGAGGGTCAATCATGGTCTGGGGTGGCATCAGCAGGGATGGACTTACAGAGCTCTGTGTCCTTAAACGTGGTACATTGACTGCACAACGCTATATTGATGAAATCCTGGATGTCAACATTGCTGAGCATGACCGCTGTGGTAGAGGGTCAATCATGGTCTAGGGTGGCATCAGCAGGGATGGACTTACAGAGCTCTGTGTCCTTGAACGTGGTACATTGACGAGACCCTGGATGTCCACGTCAGATTGTATGCAGGTGCAGTGAGTGATAAGATTCATGCTGATGGATGATAATGCCCGTCCTCATGTTGCCAATGCTGTCAGGGAGTACCGATAGAGGGAGGGGATTGAGCGTATGGACTGGCCAGCAAGATCCCCTGACCTCAATTAAATTGAACATGTCTGGAATGAGTTGCAGCCTGCAATTTCAGCCCATCCAGTCCAGCCAAGAAGTGTCGAGGAGCTTGGCGCCATGCTGGTCCAAGAATGGAACAACATCCCACAAAAGACCACCAGGAACCTGAATGAGAGCATGAGAAGGCATTGTCAAGCTGTAATTAACAGTAATGGGTCTCATACTCGATATTGAACCCATATCAGTTCACTCTGTCAACTTTTTGGCATATTGAAAAATTTCCTCTTTACCAATAATATCCAATTTCCATGGTAATTGTATTCAAAACCTAAAAATAATGTCAAACACAAATAAAATCTTAATTTCTGTACTTAAATCATTAAAGATATAATTAAATAAAAAATATATACTCTTTTCATTACAATGTTTCAACTAAAACGTAAAACAGGTAGTTGGATATACTTGGTGCTTAGCAAACTTTGAGTAGTATACTTTTTTTCGGAATCTGATAATTCCACTCGTTTCAACCTTGAATTGATGCATGAAAGTAAACAGCGCATTGAATCATTGATATGCAGAAATGATTTGATCGATAATCGGAACAGACAGCATCTTGCAATCTGATTCAGCTGGCGGATTTCCAGTCCAATCATGGCCTGAAAGTCTGTAATATAAGTTTTTGGTTTGGTATATGATTTCAAAGGACGTACCAAACCAAAAAGTTATATTACGCACTTTCAGGCCATGTTTGGACTAGAGGGTTTCACGCATCAATTAAAGGTGACTGTGTGTTGAATTATTGCTGGAAATGATCAGTATCCACTCAAAAACACTAGATTTACCTTTCATTATACGTTTTTAGAACAAATTGATCATTTCTAGTTATAATTTGAGTTGTATTCACCTTGAAGTGATGCATTGAAAGCTGCCATTTTGATTCATACCGTGAAAGTGAAAATTTCGATATCTTCACAGTGGGGGATATAATATCTATCTTTCCACAATTTCTTCAATAATCTACCATTTAGCGTATAATAAAATGGTCTATCACACAGCAGATTTAAAATCTTATTCTATAATAATTTATACATTTTAACACTGAAAGGCCTAACTTTTGACTTTGGACAGATTTTCTACGCCACAACAGATGATCCAGCCTACAGCCTTTGTTCCAACTTTCTGGTTAAATTCAAAGTTTATTGACATTGATTTTTAGTCAAGTCTGGCCAGCCTTCATGGGCTTAACTTGAAAGAATAGGGTTTGTCAGATATGACAATTGTGAAAAAATTACCAGGCCATTAACCTTTTAACAAATGATTCTGCAACATCTGCCATGTAATTTACAAATTGAGTATTTGAAAAAAAAAAATTTTCCAAAAATTTCAACGAAACTATATCACGTGACCCCTTATAATGTGTTGTTGAAATTTTTTGGAAAACTTGAAGAAAAAAAATAATAATTAAAACTAGAACTATCACTGAAGGTGATTAATACCCCCGCTTTGGGTTTTTAGAGGAATGCACTTCTGATCATGTAGGCGAAGGCCATAAGGAAATGTATACATAAAGATCATTTTTTGTTGTTGAAATTTGTATTTGCATGTGGCCTTCCACAGAACAGCACTGAATACTTAAAGAGCCCACACATATATGGTTTACATTTGGAAAAACACATTTACAATGTGCAACATGTATTCAAAATCGGTTCATTAATGTAGGAGGAGTTGCACACACAAGAATCCCATTTGAAAACCCATAATAAATCCAAGTTAAAGGGAGATAACTTGGTTAAAATTGTCGCAGATCAAAAATTTGGGAATATGCGTATGTTCACTTAGTTGTGATAATGTTTGAAAGGTTTCGTCAAAATTGATTGATAAATGTAGGAGGAGTTGCACGCACAAGAATTTCATGTAGAAACCCATAATACATCTAAGTTAAAGGGAGATAACCTAGTTAAAATTGCCACAGCTCAAAAATTTTGGAATATGCGCATGTTTACTTAGTAGTGATGATGTCTGTAAACTTTTGTCCAAATTGATTGATAAATGTAGGAGGAGTTGCGCACACAAGAATTTCATGCAGAAACCCATATTAAATCAAAGTTCAAGAGAGATAACCTGGTTAAAATTGTCGCAGATCAAAAAGTTTGGAATATGCACATGTTCACTTAGTAGAGATGATGTTTGAAAGGTTTCATCAAAATCGGTTCATTAATGTAGGAGGAGTTGCGCACACAAGAAGTTGTTCGAACGGAAAGACATAATAAATCTAAGTCAAAGGGAGATAACCTGGTTAAAATTGTCGCAGATCAAAAATCTTGGAATATGCACATGTTCACTTAGTAGTGATGATGTCTGAAAAGTTTTGTCCAAATTGATTGATAAATGTAGGAGGAGTTGCGCACACAAGAATTTCATGTAGAAACCCATATTAAATCAAATTTCAAGAGAGATAACCTGGTTAAAATTGTCGCAGATTAAAAAGTTTGGAATATGCACATGTTCACGTAGTAGAGATGATGTTTGAAAGGTTTCATCAAAATCGGTTCATTCTTCGAAGCGGGGGTATAATAACAGATTTTGATATTGTATGCATTGGGTCAAGGATTAAGAGGATGTCAATAATTACAAAATATGTGAGAAGCAATTAACATACCACCATGAATCAAAAGTTCATCTTTTACTTCTTTTCCAATCTGCTGAGGTGTCACATATTCTTTTCCATCTAATGTATAATTCAAATTAACCAACTTCAGTTCAATCAATGTGTTCACAATCTCCACAACATTTCTTTCAGAGAGTCTGGAAGAAAGCATATAAGAAGTCAATGACAGGGCTGTTTACAGATGTTTTCTGGTAAAGTTTTTCATGGTTTTGAAGTGATTTTTTTCAACATTTGTTTGTCAGCTGAATTGTTTTCTACAAATCATGTAATCTTTATTTGTCCTCACTTTGATGGCTGAAGTCCAAACTGATAAAATATTCAGACTGCATCATCAAAGCATGTCTTTGTTCAAGGCATGTAGTGTTCAACCGATTACCAAAAATGGTTGCTGACCGATTATCAGTTATTTGAGCTCATTCTGATGCCAATTCTGATTGTAATGCCGTGCACTACTAGACAAGTCGAGGCTCAAAAGAACTGCATTAAACTGAACATTTTTCACAGTGTTAAACTACGTTGACTGGGGTTGCAGTAAAATTACCAGTCGTGCACACTTCGGCGGTAAATGTGGTTCTGAGAGCCACGTTTACCACCCAAAGTGTGTGCGACTGGTGATCTTACTGCGACCTGAGTCAATGGAGTGCAACCTTCACTTTTGCTGTATGACAGACATGTTAACCTCCAGAATAATTTTTCAGGGAACCTGAGGGTGATTTTCAAGGAAATGGGACGGATTTCAGGGTAAAAGTTTGCGTGGGGACAAAACACAAGAAAAATACCGTATGAACTGGCGATTGTCGCAAGTACGCTCAATTGTAAGCTTTACATGTCTTTCAACTTGTACATGTATATCCTGTAAAGGGGCATCTAGAGAGATTAAGAATACACATTGTGGTTCTTTCTCAACTTTATTGAATGGTATCACTGACATCATTTTACATTAACAATTGAAGAATTGCAGAAGATAATAAAATGCGGTTAATGAATCATCACAAAATGCTTGGCAATAATCGATTGAGCCTATGTTCCAGGAGCCATTGCCATTGTCATCCGATTGCCTACAATCAGCCGATTGTGGTGGCTGGTTCCGATCATCAGATGAACACTAAAGGCATGACTCGACGATGCAGATGGAATATTAGTCAGTCAGAATTATAGATCAGAAACTGTAGAGTTCTTGGAAATGTACTTTTGGATAAATACACATGGCAGTTCTGAGTCACCGACTTCCCAATTTCTTCTCTACTTGTATCATATTCCATATTACTTGTACAGTACGGCTGCCGTGGACTGGTCACTTTCCACGGGTGGGCAATATTTCCACAGAGGCAATAATATTAGATTCCAAACACTAATTATAGGAAAATCATCAAAGATTTCATAAATGAAGCACTGTCTACAAACCGGTACTTCATTAATTAGAATTTTGCTGATGAGGATTTTTATTTCCGGGTAAATGCATGTGTGGACATCACTGCCCATGCATGGATTACATTGTACAACCAGTCCATGGCAACAGTACTGTACTATATTCCAAAAAAATGTCCATTTGATCATGCTGCCCCCCCCCCCCCCCCTCCCAAACATTCTGAATCAGGTACCACGCACCTCCATTCGTATGACCAACTGTGTGTGTGATGTACATGTTAGTCCATGTATCAAATCTACTTGTGTTCAAAAGTACAGGATTACTATCAAGAGTGAGTCAATACCTAACATTCCAAACCAGACTAAACTGTCCTGACTTGAAAATTACTGAGAATGGGTGTCACACCTCCTATGTTCCCCACCCTTAGTTATGCTGCTGTCACTAACAATGATATCCACAGGATATTAGTAAAAGCTCTGACTGTCTATGAGTGCCAGATGGCGCACTCTTGGATGGATACTTACAAACTATATCAAAACATAACATTCAGCATACTTCTCTTCTTATCTGATATCCCCCAGGTAATTATAAAAATCACGCTCAGGGAATGAGTCACTTCTGAGGACTGAATACTAGTTTCAATGGAAATGTTCTTTGGATTTTCAGGTTGTTTGTGAGCTGTTGGCATACACTGTAAATGTCTGTGAAGTTTACAAAATATCCCATCAGTCACAAGATTTGTAATCATAGTTAACAATTATGATGGCAAAGAAGTAATTACAAAAATAAACAAGAGGCCCCAAGGGGCCTGAGGGCGCTCACCTGACATGGTAGCCTAAATATCAACCCAGAGAATTGATTTCAACAAGTTGCATCTGCTCCTCCTAAGATTCTGACCAGTGGATCTAAAAAAAAAAAGAAGATTTTAAAAGAATATTCCTCATATTGAACTAAGTTATAATTCGGGCTTCTATAGTGAGCCCAAATATGAATCCAGGGGGCCGATTTGAACAAACTTGAATCAGATCCACCCCTCAATGTTGCATACCAAATATCAAAAGATTCTGCCTGCTGGATCTGGAGAAGAAGATTTTTTAAGAAATTCGCCTGAAATACACTAAGTTCGAATTCGAGCTCATATATGAACCCAGGAACTTGGCTTTAACAAACTTGAATCTCGCCCCCCCCCCCCCCCCCCCCCCCCCCCCCCCAAGGATGCTGCACACCAAATATCAAAACATTCCGACTGCTGGATCTGAAGAAGAAGATTTTTAAAGAAGATTCCTCATTTTGAACTAAGTTACAATTCAAGCTCCCACAGTGAGTCCAAATATGGACCTAGGGATATGGCTTGAACAAACTTGAATCTCACCCCCCTAAGGATGCTGCATATCAAATATCAAAACATTCCAACTGCTGGATCTGAAGAAGATTTTTAAAGAAAATTCCTCATTTTGAACTAAGTTATACTTCGGGCTACCACAGTGAGCCCAAATATGAACCCAGGGACTTGGCTTGAACAAACTTGAAATTCACCCCCCAAAGCATGGTGCATACCCAATATCAAAAGATTCTGCCTGCTGGATCTTGAGAAGAAGATTTTCAAAGAAATTTGCCTGAAATGCACTAAGTTCGAATTCGGGCTTCTATAGTGAGCCCAAAAATGAATCTAGGGAGCCGATTTGAACAAACTTGAATCAGATCCACCCCACAATGTTGCATACCAAATATCAAAAGATTCTGCCTGCTGAATCTGGAGAAGAAGATTTTTTTAAAAATTTGCCTGAAATGCACTAAGTTCGAATTTGGGCTTCTATAGTGAGCCCAAATATGAATCCAGGGGGCCGATTTGAACAAACTTGAATCAGATCCACCCCTCAATGTTGCATACCAAATATCAAAAGATTCTACCTGCTGGATCTGGAGAAGAAGATTTTTTAAGAAATTCGCCTGAAATACACTAAGTTCGAATTCGAGCTTCTATAGTCAGCCCAAATATAAACCCAGGGGGCCGATTTGAACAAACTTGAATCAGATCCACCCCTCAATGTTGCATACCAAATATCAAAAGATTCTGCCTGCTGGATCTGGAGAAGATTTTTTTAAGAAATTTGCCTGAAATGCACTAAGTTCGAATTCGAGCTGCTATACTGAGCCCAAATATAAACCCAGGGGGCCAATTTGAACAAACTTGAATCAGATCCACCCCACAATGTTGCATACCAAATATCAAAAGATTCTGCCTGCTGGATCTGGAGAAGAAGATATTTTAAGAAATTTGCCTGAAATGCACTAAGTTTGAATTCGGGCTTCTATAGTGAGCCCAAATATGAACCCAGGGGGCGGATTTGAACAAACTTGAATCTGATCCACCCTACAATGTTGCATAGTGCATACCAAATATCAAAAGATTCTGCCTGCTGGATCTGGAGAAGAAGATTTTTTAATCTTTTTCCCATTGCCTACAGTGTTAAAAAGTGCTGACTCTGCACTTTTTCAAAGTCCTGAAAGAAGTTCCTTGTGATCAAACCGATAGAGATTTTTTTTTAACCATTCTATTCTACTGGATAAAAGTAAGCTTTATACAACATAAGAATTCTCTGTGCCGTGTTGTTTTGGAGATATGGCAGTTTTAAGGTTTTTCCTATTTTTAGCTCTCGAGGTTCCCACTGGGCAATGAGAAAAATTTTTTTGCATCAATCAACTACTTATGACCCATTATCATCTCATATCAAATTTGGTTCAAATCAACCTCACGGTTCTGAAAATAGAAATTTTAGGCGTGGCCAACATTTTTGCCCCTCCCATAACAAAGGCAAATAATGCCCGACAAACTTCTCTTGAACAAACTTGATTCTAAACCTCAAAAGGACTCTGTATACCACATATCAAGTCTCTGCTACTGGTGGTTCATTAGAAGAAGATTTTCAAAAAATTTGGCCATTTTTTTCCCTCACCTCTGCTCAATATGAGCCGAAACCTATTTTGGCTAAAAATCGAAATGCCCCTATATAACCACTACTTACATGAAATTTAATTAAAATGTGGTCAGTGGTTTAGGAGAAAGAGGCTCAACCACCACCTTCACGCAGGACGACGGACGAAGAGTGATAAGAAAGCTCACCCTGACTTTCAGTCAGGTAAGCTAACAAGAGGCCCCAAGGGGCCTGAGGGCGCTCACCTGACATGGTAGCCTAAATATCAACCCAGAGAATTGATTTCAACAAGTTGCATCTGCTACTCCTAAGAAAAGCTTATACCAAATATCCAAAGATTCTGACCAGTGAATCTAAATGAAAGTGTCAATGACACTGTAGCTCAACTTGTCAAGACAAAGACATGTACATGTATAGTATGTGACACAGCAATGACAAACATCTAGGTAATGACCTGATAACAAAGGTACATATAAAGTATTGTAACGGTCTGTACATAAATACTGACCGTTGCCTGTAACAAATGTATAGGTAAAGTATTGTAAAGGTGGTTGACAGTCAGATGCTAAACTAGAAAAAAATCTTTGCGTCCCAGAGTGGGTCTGACTGAAGCCAAAATATTTGTTCTCATAGCACAGTGATAACAAAGGCACCCCAAAACACACTCGTTCCTGTCCCAAGGTGAAAACAAAGGTACCCAAGAAGTTTTGTGAAGATCAGTTCATAAATACAAGCTTTATAAAACTTGTGACAAAAAACTGATTGGACCTAATTTCGGTACAAAATGGCCACTGGCAGCCATCTGGAATTTTGGACCACACCCAGAAACACTCATTCTCGTCCCAAGGTGATAACAAAGGTACCCTCGAAGTTTTGGGAAGATCGGTTCATAAATACAGCCTCTACCCTGAGCCGTATTGACATGTGTGCTTACATTGTGTAAGTAGCACTGAATAAATCAAAGTTCATCTAATTTGCATAATTTCTGCACGAAAAAAAAACCCTTACAATATGTGATGTATTCCATGTTACTAAACATTCATACAAAAATTTATTCAAATCAGAACTTTCATACAGAAGTTCTGTACAAAAGACTGATTGCACTAATTTTGGTACAAAATGGCTGCTGGTGGCCATCTTGAATTTCGGACCACACCCAAAAACACTCGCTCTCATCCCACGGTGATAATAAAGGTACCCAAGAAGTTTCGTAAAGATTGGTTCATAAATATGGCCTCTAGTCTGAGCCGTATAGAAGTTGTCTACAAAAAACTGATTAGAAATAATTTCGGTACAAAATGGCCACTGGCAACCATCTTGAATTTTAGACCGCACCCAGAAACACTCGTTCTCGTCCCAAGGTGATAACAAAGGTACCCAAGACATTTCGTGAAAATCAGTTCATAAACACAGACTCTAGCCCGAGCCGTATTGACATGTGTACTTACTGTGTGTAAGTCACAATGAAAAAATCAAAGTTCATCTAATTTGCATAATTTCTGCACGAGAAAAAAACCCGTATTATATGGGATGAATCCCATGGTACTAAACATTCACACAAAAAATTATTCAAATTAGCGCTTTCATATGGAAGTTCTGTGCAAAAATCTAATTGCACCTAATATTGTACAAAATGGCTGCCATCGGCCATCTTGAATTTCGGACCAGACCCCAAAACACTCGTTCTCGTCCCACAGTGATACCAAAGGTATCCAAGAAGTTTCGTAAAGATCGGTTCATAAATACGGCCTCTAGCCCGAGTCGTATTGGCATTTGCACTTACAGTGCTGAAAGTAACGCCAAAAGACATCAAAATTAGTCTAATTTGCACAATTTAGGTACGAGAAAAAAACCTGTATTATATGTGATGTATCCCATGGTACTAAACATTCATATAAAAAAAAATTCAAATCAGAGTTTTCATATGGAAGTTCTGTACAAAAAACAGATTTCTGCATCGTCGGTACAAAATGGCGACTGGCAGCCATCTTGAATTTTGGACCGCACCCAAAAACACTCATTCTCGTCCCACGGTCATAACAAAGGTACCCAAGAAGTTTCATAAAGATCGGTTCATAAATACGGCCTCTAGCCCGAGCCGTATCCAATTGTTGACGTACAGACAGATGGACAGACGGACGACAGGCAATGACAAAAGCTCAAATTTGGCTTCGCCAAAGTTGAGCTAAAAAATTGACTTTTAAAGAATATTCCTCATACTGAACTAAGTTATAATTTGGGCTCCCACAGGGAGCCCAATATGAACCCAGGGACTTGGCATTTCCAAACTTGAATACCTATACTGAGCCCAAATATGTACCCAGGGGGCCGATTTGAACAAACTTGAATCAGATCAACCTCACAATGTTGCATACCAAATATCAAAAGATTCGGCCTGCTGAATCTGGAGAAGAAGATTTTTAAAAAAATTTACCTGAAATGCACTAAGTCCAAATTCGAGCTTCTATAGTGAGCCCAAATATGAATCCAAGGGGCCGATTTGAACAAACTTCAATCAGATCCACCCCACAATGTTGCATACCAAATATCAAACAATTCTGCCTGCTGGTTCTGGAGAAGAAGATTTTTTAAGAAATTTGCCTGAAATGCACAAAGTTCAAATTCGGGCTCCTATACTGAGCCCAAATATAAAAAAGGGGGCCGTTTTGAACAAACTTGAATCGGATCTACCCTACAATGTTGCATACGAAATATCAAAAGATTCTGCCTGCTGGAGCTGGAGAAGAAGACTTTTTAATGTTTTTCCCATTGCCTTCAGTGTTAAAAAGTGCTGACTCTGCATTTTTTCAAAGTCCCGAAACTGTACACTATGATAAAACCGATGGCAATTTTTTTTTTACCAATCCTTTCTGTTGGCCCTAAGGAAGCTTCACACCAAATAAAAATTCTCAGTGCTGTACAGTTTTGGAGATATGGGAGTTTTAATTTTTTTCTATTTTTAGCTCCTGTGGTTCCCACGGGGCTACGGGAAAAAAAATTCGGCACAAATTAGGTACTTATGACCCAATAAGCCCTCACATAAAATTTGGTTCAAATCAGCCTCTCGGTTCAAAAAATAGAAATTTTGGGCGGGGGCCAAAAATTTTGCCCCTCCCATAACGATGCCAAATATTGCCCATCAAACTTCTCTTGAACAAACCTGGGTCTACACCTCAAAAGGAAGCTGCATACCAAACATCAAGTCTCTGCTACTGCTAGTTCATGAGAAGAAGATTTTTTAAGATTTCAGCACACTTTTTGGGTGTGGCCCTACCAAGGGGCGAGGCAACTTGATTTGAACAAAATCAAATTGCGATGTCATGACAAACTATTATCTCAAATATCAATTAAATTGGTTCAGCGGTTTGGGAGGAGAAGACGCAAACACCATGTTCACGGACGACGGACGGTGAGTGATCACGATAGCTCTCCTGACTGAAAGTCAGGTGAGCTAACAAGAGGCCCCAGGGGACCTGAGGGCACTCACCTGACATGGTAGTCTAAATATCAAACCAGGGACATGACTTGAATAAGCTGCATACGCCCCTCCTAAGAAAAGCATATACCAACTAGATGAAGAAATTGTGTCCTCACAATACACAGGATTTTCCTTCTATTTTCAGTTCCTGCACTTTTACGTCCCAAAATTTAGATAAACGCATAAAAAACAGATTTTTTGTTTATTTTTGTTCGGAAAATTTCGAAGTTAAAACTGACCATAACGCATAAAAACCAAAAAACTAATTTCCGGATTTCGGTCCAAAATTTCTAATTCCCACACGGACCCCAAATTTTCAGTGTAAAAAAAAAAAATTTGTCTTAAAATTGACCGAAACACATAAAAAAACAAAAAACTCATTTCCGGATTTTGGTCCAAAATTTCTAAGTCCGGACCAGGACCCCAAATTTTCAGCCTAAATATGAACCCAGGGATTTGGCTTGAACAAACTTGAATCTCACCTCCCTAAGCATGCTGCATACCAAATATCAAAAGATTCTTATCGGTAGATCTGAAGAAGAAGATTTTTAAAGAATATTCCTCATACTGCACTAATTTAAACATTTGGGCTCCCATAGAGAGCCCAAATATGGACCCAGGGAATTGCTTTCAATAAACGTGTGAAACAATCTTCCAAAGATGTCATATGTGAAATTTGAAAGCTTTTGGAGCAGTGGTTTGGGAGAAACGTAGTCTTAAATGTTTTTCCCATTACCCACATTGTTAAAAAATGCTAACTCAGCACTTTTTCAAAGTCCCCAAAAAAGTACCCCATGATAAAACCGATAGCAATTTTTTTTACCATTCCATTCTGTTGGTCCTACGGAGGCTTCACACAAAATAAGAATTCTCAGTTCTGTGTAGTTTTGGAGTTTAAGTACTTATAACCCCATAAGCCCTCATATCAAATTTGGTTAAAATCTGCCTCTCGGTTTGGAAAATAGAAATTGTGGGCTTGGCGAAAATTCTTGCCCCTCCCATAACAGAGGCAAATATAGTTCCTCAAACTTGTCTCGAACAAATCTGAGTCTACACCTCAAAAGGAAGCTGCACACCAAATATCAAGTCTCTGCTACTGCTGGTTCATGAGAAGATTTTTTAAGATTTATGCACACTTTTTGGGCGTGGTCCTACCGAGGGGCGGGTCATCTTGATTTGAACAAATTTGAATTGACATATGATAGGGAACATGCACAGCAAATTTTGTTGAATTTGGTCCAGCAGTTCGTGAGAAGTCGATAATGTAAAGTTAACGACGGATGACGGATGAAAGTGATCAGTTAAGCTCCCCTTGAGCTTCGCTCAGGTGAGCTAAAAATGATGTAAAAAAAAAATGTCTGCATACAAAAATTGACTAAAGAAACAAAACATTCACTGTTTTCATTTGACTCCTCCCTTAAATCCATTGAGGGAGAAGTGACTTTATAGGCAGTGTAAATTAGTATTAGCATGAAGGTAACACTCAGTGAATTGATAATAATTGCGATGTACATTGTAACATTGATTGTTTCAAATGACAAGAAAATTCCTGACTGTTTCACTTTGATGTCATACAGCTTATAAATTAGACTAGTCAAATGCTTCAACTGATACAAGTAAATAGAATTCAGTGCAAGGTCGTGTACAAGATGCAATGTAAGTGTATCATCCATTACCTTGACTGAGCATGCCCTTTCATGTTTCCAACTGAGTCGAAAAAACAATCTAATGAAATTCGAATAATGTTTATCATGTACTCGTCAACACATTTTCCAACTCAAGTGAAATTCTGATGGTGATGTGGAACGTTTTGAGACTCACTGATAAACTGCTTTTCATGAGGCTGTACATCCCTAGCATTCTGCAGCATGATGTAACATCATTATTGCAGACTTGCTATCATTTCAGATATATCGATATCTTCAACTTTTTAATTCACATACATTTATCAATGTGGTGACATGAATATTGAAGAAAATTTCCATTTCTTTATGCCTTTACATGTAACTACTTGCATGTTGTTGCTAGATATTCCTGCACAGGACAGGATTTCTCTTGCCACTAAAATATGTATAATTTGGGTATATTTAATCCAATTTCCAACCTGTAAATTTAATGGATTTTTTTCAACCATGATTTCTGGAGTTCATTTAAATGAATTGTCCATCAAATCATGACTGCTTCATAGCAACCATAACAAGATCTGAAGAAAAATTCTCATTGGGTTAAGAGTTAAAACATGTCATTATTAAGTTTGTCTTCTGGTTTGTTTTATGTTTTAGGACTCATAATCTCCAGAATAGCATGGGTGGTGGTGTATTTCGTCCCTAGCATGCAAGAAGGCTAAAGCATTGCAAAGCCTTGCTGCACTCAAGGGACAAATTTACCAATTTTATTAACTTCGGTAAAATATCAGATACAAAGCATTTTAATTTTTCAAGTTTACATTGCAGGAGGGCCTGAGAAATAGATTTTTAACTTTTTTAGGCCTTAGATGCAATGTTGCATTTTGTACTTATTCACTGTGTGTGTAAAATGAAAATAAGGAGTATGCAAAGTGTGGGCCACTGCCCCTGACCCATAGGTATGTTTGAAGTAGCATTAAAGGTACTGTGGGACAGAAACATTTTCTAAGTCAAAAGAGTGAAAAAGGGCCATAACTCTGGGGAAAAGTATTGAATTGAACCCATTCCTTGTGCATATCCGTTCCCCAATGTGGGTCTATCAACATTCCAAAAGAGATCCAAATCTGACCAATGGCTTTGAAATTACAATCTAAATAAATTTGTACGGACAGACAGATGGAGGTCTCCACTCGATACCCACGAATCCTCCTTCGGAGGTTGGGGGCATAATACACATGGTAATTAATGCACAATGAAAAGAAGAAAAAAATGACTCAAAGTGACAAGGGTCAGTTGACCATGGTTCTGACACACTGAGAACTGACTGGCAAAGTAAACTTGGATTGTTTACTGAATCAAACAGACAAAAAACACTGTTGAACATCTTGTCTTCAGGTGGATTTTTATGAAACATTATCATTATGTAATGAGTGGGTGTTGACCCATCATACAATGGCAATTAAGGCATGTTCAATTGTTATCAACAAGAACAAAACAATAGTCCTATTTGACCATTGACATTCTTCCGACGTGTTACATCATAACATGAACTGTTGTATACATGCTACACGCACATTGATGCCCTCTTCAAAAACAATGGCGGGTTAGTAAATCTTTGATGTTTTTGAGTGAATGTAGACTCTGTGGAATCATCTCTTGCCGGATTTGTTAACAGCATTCAGTCCTGGAAATGAGATGGGTGCGAGTGCAATTGCTCCCATCAGCACCTTATTTTCTACATTACGGGAGCTAAAAAATGCACTCGTTGAAAAATATTGTGGAGCACTAATATACTGTGAGGGCATATAAATGTGTGTTGTTTTGAGAAAGCAGCACTCTGCAGCCAGTGGTAATTTACTGTCATAATTCAGCAATTCCTTATACATATAGCTCATTGAACCCGATCGGCTGCTTTTCTGGACAGGAACATGATACGCCAAAAGGTCATTAAGGGGACGTCCAACCTAACTTTGGTCAAATTTCATGTAATTTTCTTTCAAGTCTAAAAAAGTCCCAAAAGGAATAACCCCAATAAATTATATACCAAAATGCTTGGAATGAAACATAGAACATGTGGAAACTGAAATTTGCCATGGAACTGCTGCCATGTGTAAATAGCACCACCTGAAATTCTGCTGTGGCATAAGTAAGAGAACAAAATTTTTACAATAAAATACCTCAAAATAAAATAACAGCTGTATTCTGTAAACATTTAAGTACATACTCGAAGAAATCTTTTCCTAATTCATGAAAGTAATAAAGATTGAGACCAAATGTTATAAGTGGAGTGCTCACTGATTGAAGGAAGACATTTTTAGGCTTTCCCAAACCCAGTTTGGGAAAGACTATTGTCATTCTTCTTTTTCAAAATTTTTCTTCTCTATTTTTTTTTTTTTTTTTTTTTTCCTCCCTGAATTTTGTCTGTTGAACTGCTCGAAAACAAGTTGTATGATTTTGAACAAATTTGGCACACTTATGTAATGTCATAAAATCTAGTGAAATGCGGTATCGTCATATCTGTGAAAACGTGTATTTTCAAAATATTCTGCCAAAACCTTCAAAATTTCACCATTTTTCGAATGTCTCAAAATTGTTTACAGTTATTTGGCTCAAATTTTCCACACATTTACAGCATAATATGATACACCACAATCACCACTCAAATCTTTCAACATTAACCCCCACTGGCCAAAAATGACATAAATATAGATTTTTTCTTCAAAATTGACCAACTTCAAGGGCAAATTTCTCTAATAACAAGGTTGTTGTAACAATTATTTTGGGTTGGATAGATGCAACAATGATTGCGGAATAAAGTTACTGTTTACTTTTTAATCTCAGATTTAACCCTCAAGCACAATGAGGGTGAGGATAAGAGTACCGTTTGAAAGTGCCAAAATTAGCCAACTTTGGTTGCTTTTTCTATCATTTTGGAAAGGGTTAATTTCAAACACTTTTCATGTACGTATTCACAATTGACTACCGAGCATATTTGCTGTTGTAAGTTTGGTTGTAAAGTTTAACCCTATCCCATTCTGGTTGCATAAAAAAGTAGGTACCTTCCAAAAAAACTCCAATTTTTCAGAATTTGGTAACTTTAGGTGGCGATTTACTTCATTCCTAATAGCTTGAGCTCTGAATTTTTTCTATAGCTGCTTGCAGCAGTCAAAGTATGACAAAGTTTGTTCTATATATTATTATTAAAAGTTTAACCCTTGGCAGATTTGAGACTTCCCATAAGGGTACAGTCGGAATAATTGTTATTTTTGCCAACGTTTACATGCACTTTCTCAGCACTGGAGCCATATTGTCTCAAAACCTTTTCCATGAGAGGATTGGGCCTTCATCCAAGAACAATTTTGCTGTTATATATTTTATTCAAAGATTTAACCTTCACCCAGTTTTCTGACCTTGAATTTGAGTGCCCTAAAATTCTTCATAAAATTGGCTAAATTAGAGCTCACTTTTCTTCCATTTTCGAAAGGAATATCGAAAAATGATTTACATGTTCGTATTTACAATTCCCTACCGAGCATATTTGCTGTTGTAAGTCTAGTTGTAAAGTTTAACCCTATGCTCGTTCTATTTGCATAAAGATAGGTGCAGTCTAAAAAAAACTATCGCTTTTCAGAATTTGGTAAGTTTAAGTGACGATTTACTCCATTCCTAATTGTTTGAGCGCTGAACGTTTTCTATGGCTGTATGCAGCAGTCATAGTATGACAACTTTTGTTTTATATGTCATTATTAAAAGTTTAACCATTGGCAGATTCGAGACTGCCCATATGGGTACGGTCGGAATAATTGATATTTTCATAAAATCACTGAATATTGATAAGTGTGCAGTGGTAGTTTGGAATAGAATATCCTAAAATGCTTTCGAAATTCGGATTCACAGTTCAATTCCAAGAATATATTCTGTTATAAGGTTGCTGTAAAGTTTAACTCCATCCCTGACTCAAATGCATAAAAACTGGTGCCGTCGAAAAAAAACTCTCATTTTTTTCAGAATTCCGTACGATTAAGTGACAATTTACTCCATTCCTAATTCATTGAGCGCTGCATCTTTTCTATTCCTGCATGCAGCAAGCATAGCATGACAACTTCTGTTTTATACGTTATTATCAATAGTTTAACCCTTGACATATTTAGGAGTTCCCATGTGGATATAGTCGGAATAATTGTTATTTTCGTAAAATCAATCCCTGAATATATTGGTAACCGTGCAGTGGCCTTTCGGTGGTGCTACATGAAGCCGCAAATAGTTAAGGTTGAAAAGTTCATCAAATAGACAGATATAATGCCTAACTCAGCCGGTGACAGGTAAATAATGAATGGAAAAGTCGTGAATTGAGAATAAAGTAGGGACGAATCGTGCCCTCGGTTTCCACCTGATCCACGATATTTCCACGCGCGGCACTTGACAAAGATACTAAACTGTCGAGCAGGGACAGTAGAAAACATTCTGAGAATTTAAAGTTGCTGCCTTGCATATTCGGGACATAATTGGAGTATATCCAACATTGTAACTGTTAAATTAGCCAGATGACGGCTTTTTCTCCACCAAATAATCCCACCTGCGGCAACCGCGTTGTGTCCTTGGGCAAGACACTTCATCTCCACTGCCTGTGTGGGGGCACAGTGGCTTTGTGTACTAAGGCGTACTGCACGTCGATGGTGCACTTGTCTTCAACCAATGCTAACCCTGCTTCTGTGGAGTTTGTATGTTGGGTAGCTGACAGTTGCTTGCCATTGCTCAGTGGTTCTCTCCGTGTACCCCAGCTTCCTCCACCCGTAAAACTGTTGCGGTCATGATTAGCCAGCGTGCATAAATATGTGACCTTAACCACCAATAAATAAATAAATAAATTCTCCACCAGATCGAGTTTTAGTTTCTGCCGGGACGGTCTAAAATAAGCAGTTTAACTCAAAACTTTCTGTCCCATATGAATGTGCGAATATTTAAAGCTGGTCAGTTCATCAAATAGACAGAAATAATGCCAAACTCGATCGGTGATAGGTAAATAGTGAATGGAAACGGCATTGCATTGGGAATAGAGTAGGTACGAATCATCCCCGCAGTTTCCACGCGACCCACGTTGTTCCCACGCGCTCACGCCACTTGACAAAGATACTGTTCTGTCGAGCAGGGATAGTAGAACAACTTCTGAAGATTTCGTGCATCTGCCTTCACTGGTATAGACGTCGTGTACTAAGGCATACTGCACGTCGATGGTGCGCATGTCTTCAACCAATCTGACCCTGCCTGTGCTACAGTGCGGAGGCACTATGTTGGGGAGCTGGCAGCTGCTCGTCATTGCTCGGTGGTTCTCTCTGAATACTTTGGCTTGCGCCACCCATACATCTGTCACCGACATAATATGACCATGGCTGTTAATGTGTCGTTAAACCCTAATAAATAAATAAATAAATAAATAAATAAATAAATAAATAAATAAATAAATAAATAAATAAATAAATCCAGTACCAGTTTTGCTCGTACAAATATTAGTACCGTCAGACAAAATTCATTTTCTGATTAATTTCGTACTTTTCTGTACTCACCTTCCCTGAGTAAGATTGGCATATCTTTTCAATCTCAGATTTAACCCCCAAGCACAATGAGAGCGAGAATAAGAGTACCATTTGGAAATACCTAAATTATCCAACTTTGGTTACTCTCTACTATCATTTTGGAATGGGTTAATTTGAGACACTTTGCTTTGCTATATGTAGAGATGTTTAATCAATAAATTCGGCTTTAGTTATGTTCTGGGACTTAATGAAACATGTGCTTTGGTCACTTAAAAAATAGCACTGTCTGCAAAAAATGACTGAGTGAATACTCACTTGTCCAAAAACAAAAAGGAAAGAGCTCTTTGAGCTTTCCATAACTGCTTTCAAAAATCAATGGGGAACAAATTTTGTGTTATATGTTTTGGTGTTCCCTGTTATCCAACACCAGTTTGGCCGTACAAATATGAATACCGCCAGAAAACAGTCTCAGTGATAGACTGTTTGACTTCTATGATAGAGGTCCCGAGTTTGATCCCTGTCTGGGACGACCCACGTAATGTCCTTGGGCAAGGCACTTTATCCCGGTTGCCAACATGGGGGCACAATGATGCCATGTACTAAGGCGTTCTGCATGTCAGTGGTGCACATGTCTTCAACCGCTGGTACCCTGCTTCAGCGGAGCTTGAACATAATTAGAATGTTGGGCTGACAGTTGCTCGTCGATGCTCGGTGGTTCTCTCTGGGTCCCCCGACTTCCCCCACCCATAAAACTGTCACGGTCACGATTAGCCATTGTGGATAAGTATGTGACCGTAAACACCAATAAATAAATACCGTCAGGGAAACCCTCTGTGAAATCCTTCTGTCAATAAATAGCAAAGTAGTAATGTAATGCAAGAAATATTAACAAGCTGTTCAACATCCCTTTAATCAACTCATTTTGACTTGAACTGTACCCATCACTGTGTACACTAGCTCTCTAGATGGTTTAAACCAGATCAAATAAACAACTAATTTGTGTGTGACAGTAACTCATATTACATGTATTTCATTGTATCTGAAACAGATATGTTGGAAAAATTGTGAAATCATGGAGTAGGAAGCTTACCCTCGTTTGTTGACAAATCCCACACATTCACAAACAGATAGAATGATAGAGAATAAATTAATTATTGATATTTAAGGTCACTTTCAGCATCTTCAGCTATATCATGACCATAATATAGGTATTTATTCAAGTCCAGGTATTCATTGCATAGTCGTACAGGGCTATTTTTCAGGGGGTGGGGTGAACCCTTTTAGCCCGAAAAAGTTGAATCTCAGGATGAAATGCCAAATGCAGGTAGGGGAGGGGGCTCTCTCACCCCCCTCCCCCCCCCCCCCATTGAGTACCTGGAGAGAACCACCGAGCAGTGGCAAGCGACTCAGACTCCCCGACATACTAACTCCACAAAAGGAGGGTTAGCATTGGTTAAAGACAAGTGCGCCCTCAAAGTACCCTTAGGACACATCGCCATCATACCCCCCCCCCCCCCCCCACCCCCACGTGAGAAATTAAATTGGGATGAAGTGTCTTGCTCAAGGACACAATGTGGTTGCCACAGGCGGGATTCAAACAGAGGACTTCTTGGATTGCAACAATCATCTCTACCTTCCGTAATATATAGTAATAGAACTCATTATATGTATTTGTTTGATTATAAATGAATAATATTAACGTGGATAAGGTTCCAGTGAATCAACTTGTACAGTATAATGGTCAGTTTACTTGCAACTTCTAAGTGATGAGATAGGAAAACAACATTTTGTGTGGAAAACCAAAATGTTTTGTGGTCATTTCTGGCAACTAAATTGTCCGAAATTTTCTGGCATAGTGGCTGAAAAATCGGCTCCATACTGACTCAGGAGTGGGTTGGGGCACAGTCCTCCATGAAACCCTGGCCCGTACGCCCATAATTCATATGTACTTATTTTTTTCAAAGCAGAAAGGACATCGCTTGTTTTGCTTTCTATGAAAATATTCTGTAATTATTGAAGAGCAAATTTTGTGTTAAATGTTTTGCTTTCCTGCTGTATCTCAAATATCTGTTTTGGCTGCATAAAAACTAGCAGCATCACAAAAACTTTGATTTCCACTAAATTTTCTGTTTTCAAAACTGATCGATAGTTTTGTGTACAATACAGTTTGCCTTTTCACATTAAAAAGCTGGGAAAGCCCATAATTTGTCCAACAAATTACAATTCTCTAGTCTTTTGTTTATGTTTTGATTTGGGGAGTTCAACAAAGGTCAACTTGAAGGAGTCCAGCAGAAGAAGTAAGGAAGGACAAAAGAGTGTCTCCCAATATCAAGATGTATGTGTTACTGTAATGGTTTGGAAAGAAAATATGATATTCTTTCTCCTATGCAGAATGCACTGCAAAGTCATACAATGTAGTTGAATAAATATGTTTACAAACCCCTTGCACTGTAACCCCTTTTATCCCATGCATCAATTTGATAGTGATTAAATTGTTAAATTTGTCTGGTTTATCAATAAGTATATTAGCTTTGTTTAACTCTTGGACACCAATACACTCATGATATCTGTTGGAGAAGAAATAAGGGTAACTGTAACCTGTCACTGCAATAAACCATCTAATGTACTTAAAAGTACATTGTTATTCAAAACACATCAAATCAACCTTACATAACCATTATTGCATGTACTTTCCCCAAGGAGGCTTATTGACATATTGAGATCAGAAGGGCACATCCAGAGGGTCTCACATATTTTTTTCAAGAACGCAGTACACAAAGCAATCCCCAAAAGATGACAAGTGAGCTCCATTTGACACAAAAAAAACCTGGGGGGGGGAGGAGGGGGGGGGGGGGCTCTCTTCCTTGTATGACTCTACCTCCGGCACTCAAGGCATATGCCTTTTTTCTCAAAGTTTAACTCTTTTTTTCTTTTTGAAGATCCTGGCCACACATATTCCAAACACTATCAGACAGGTAACCCTCCAAATAAGTGTATCTGCAAAAATCATGTTACATTGCAAAACATTCTTTTTAGACTTTTAGTTCTGGACCTTTCATGCTTCTTACTTCCAACTATAACACTTAATTTATCGATTAATGGGTGAATAGAAAAGTCCTGCCATAATCAACATTTTGAGTTCCATAAGCCTTCAAAACAGCTCCGATAAAAGTGTCAAACATCAGATTAGTGGCTTTATACAGAATATTCATTAGGTTGTTGCTTGATAAGTAATAGGAACAAAATCTTCACAAGAAAATTCTGTAGCAATACAATTGAGGGTATTAGACGGCACTTTGCAACAAATTGTAACAAATCAACTAGTTATAAACAAAATTTTCTAACTCAAAAGAGCGAAAAAGTACCACAACTCTGAAAAAATGTGGGAAGAAACACATGCTACAGCAGCTACACAGGCATTGTTTCCCCATGATGCTCGATCACAACACCAAATATCCTTCAAATTGGAGTAGCAATGGTTGAGATACAAGGGAGAATGTTGGTACATGTAATGATGAATGGGTAAGACTAAGAGGACAGGGGTCACCACTGCACGGCCCTAGATGTACCTTTGATTTTCCAACTTCCAGGTCTGGGGCATAATAATCGCAACACACCCACCTTATCAGTTCATAATTTCAGTAAAATAAAAGAAATTATCAATTTGAATTAATTAATAGATGATGGAAAATATTTGGCTTCCTTTGCCTTCTCGTACTATTTAATTACCACAAACAATATCAGTTTGATGCCGACAAACGAAACTGAACGCATGTGGTTTGGTTAAAAAGTAACTCGGCATGAATAATGAAGAAATTGCGAATATTTTGTGTATTTCATTTGTTTAAAAGCCAATTGCAGCTAATATTGACCATGCATTCGATAATTCGTTTCGGTTTTGACCACACGGCCACGCTGACACTCCGTGACAGCGGTTATGTTTATTGTGATATGCAAATTTGGGGAAGGTTTCCGGTGAAGGAGATTTGTCACATTTGTCAGTGTAAAACGATCATAAAAGACACTGATCGACACTTGTATTACTATGGTTGGTTGCAAGAAAAAACTAAATTCTCAGCATCGTCCAAGCGCACCTTATTTAAAAGCACGAATGCATCATTTTCAACCCATCTTCAATCGGTCCTTTGCAGACATCAAACATACCCGCCTTCAAATTCCATGGTTACTAGGAAGTAAATAACTTCACAACATCTGGGGGAAATCAACACGCTCAATATGGTTCCAGATCACTTGGAATATACTTCGTGAAAAAGTGATTTCTGAAGCATTCTGCTTACTTTGTTATGAAGATTGCCTTATTTTATGTGTAATGTCCCGATTTTATACACTCGGTTATTTTTTTTACAAGTGGTTCATGCTGTCTTTCTAGTGCGCAATAATTCAGATTTTTTGTCAACAAAAAAGTTCAGACGGCCTGTAAACACGAGAGGGAATTTCGAACCATATTTTGCAGTTATGACATTAACAGCTCAAGTATTTGCTGTCACCTGTTTGCAAATCCGCTCATACATTGTCTCGAACAAATAAAGGGCGTGATCACGTCCTTGCATTCTTACGCTTGCCCAAATTGAGTATTTCTGCAAGAACCACATCGTAATCACATGACCGGAAAAACATCATTGAAACATGGCCACATCCCGAACATCAAAAATTTGTGTTGGTGTTATTACATTCAAACGTCAAAACCCACCAGAGTGTGTGTCAAAAAAATGCTTTCTCCGAGTCTGTAGTATGTTATCATTATATTGAGGACAAGGCTTTCGAATTACCGATTGTTTTGTGGTTTTACCGGTTTGTTACTTATGCCATTGGCAAATTAATCTTCTTCAAAATCATAAAATTCACTTTTTTTCCTGAAAAAAATTATATGTACCTTTTCTATGCACTTTACTCATTATTCTGATATATAATTTGCCTTTCCTTACATCTCTTATCTGTTTCTGAGGCATTGGGAAAAATGTCAAAAAATTGACCAAAGTTAGGTTGGACGACCCCTTAAATAGGATAACTGTTCAGTAAATGTGTGGGGTAGAGCATTTAATATTTTCAACGTGCAGCCCAGAGGCTGCACGTTGAAAATATTGATTGGCCTACCCCAAATAATGAATATGGATTCTTCCAATTGCTGCCACTGAACTGGCATGGAAGCTACAACTTGAGATCAAAGAGTTAAAGTTTCTAGTGTTTGGTGACAGCATTTCCTCGAAATTTATATACATTTTACGGGAGCAATTTACTCCCGTCTCTGAATTCACGGGAGCTTAGAACTGCACCCGTCAATTTTGTTCATTTCCAGCACTGAGCATTAACTACTTAACCATTGGACGCTTTATGCATTTTGGAATGAAACTGACATGCTGACGTTAGCAGGATTTTAAAAGCACACACTCCTGATCACTCGCTGATTTTGAAATCTGCGTGCGCCATGGTGTGCAAGTGCCATAGCACACCTCAAAATCAAAGGACTGAAGGGTTGGGGTTTAACCTATAAATTTGTTTGAAAATGTAGATGATGTATAGATGATGTGGATTATCCGCCCAGCTATTTGGGGTGCCTGAGAGCATCTTGCAGGATTGGACTCATAGTTTTGTCCAGCCACATGAAATTGTTAATCCTGGGCCTGTAAGAGTATTCACAACGAATCAGAGGGAAAAGCTTTATAACCTCATAGTGTGTATGAACAGTATAGGCTATAGATATTTGAAACATAAAATGTCGCATTTGAATATGCTGTATCACTCAATACGATCAAAAAGATAGTGAGTTGGGAATTATATCACTCAAGAGGATCAAAAAGATAGTGAGTTGGGAAAAACATGGTTTTACAGCTATCTCAATTGGTGGCCACATTTGAGAATTCTGAAGCCCCAGAAACTCTCAGTTTCACAAGCTGGGTCTGTCTTGAAAGATTGTGTTAAGTATTACAATGATTTGAAATCTGTGTTAGATCAGTATGGATTAATTGGCAGGTCACAAAATATTGAGGAAACTGGAATTAATACTGAACACAATCCTCTAAAAATCGCTTGTCATAAAAACTACAAAGCATAGAGTATTAGACAACTTCGCCAAGATCTAACAATATTATCATAACAGGAAGTGGAAATGTGGTTGGACAAACTATCCCTCCTTGTTATGTGTATCCTGGAAAAGTTTAAAGCTGATTTGTTTGACGGTACTCCTGATGGTTCATTGGGGTATTGTCCTGTGATTGGGTGGTCAAATGATATTGTTTTTAAGAATTACATGACCGAAAATTTCATGAAAAATGTGTTTCAATCTCGACCCAAGGTGATAACAAAAGTACCCAAGAAGTTTTGTGAAGATCGGTTCATAAATACAGACCCTAGCCCGTATTGACATGTGTACTTACTGTGTATAAATAGCACTGAATAAATCAAAGTCCATCTAATGCATAATGGCTGCACAAGAAAAAAAAACGTATTATATGTGATGTATTTGATGTTAATAAACATTCATACAAAAATTTATTCAAATCAGAACTTTCGTACAGAAGTTCTGTACAAAAAACAGATTCCACTAATTTTGGTACAAAATGGCTGCTGGTGGCCATCTTGAATTTCGGGCCGCACCCAAAAACACTCGTTCACGTCCCACAGTGATAACAAAGGTACCCAAGTAGTTTCATAAAGATCGGTTCATAAATACAGCCTCTAGCCTGAGCCATATCGAAGTTGTGTACAACAAGAGGCCCCACGGGGCCTGAAGCGCTCATCTTGAACAGAACAAGAATGAGTCTACATTAAGCAAGCCATCTCCATAGGCTACACTGTCAATCTTTGAGTCCCTCAGGCCTTTTCTTCAGTTGATCATAAAGTAAAATGCAGAGCTCCCCTATGAAGCCCCTTGATACAACCTATGTGGATTAATTTTAGTTACACACCTCTAGAGGGTACTGAACACAAAATTTTTAATTCTTCAGCAAAATGGCCAATTTTGGTTCCCATAGAGAGCCCAAATATTAACCCAGGCTCTTGATTTGAACACAGTTGAATCTGACTTCCCTAGAGATGTTGTGTACCGAATATGAAAGCATTCTGACTGTTGGATCTGAAGAAGAGAAATTGTAAAGAAATCTCTTCGAATTGCACTAAGTTCAAATTTGGGCTATCATAGCGAGCCCAAATATTAACCTATGGATCCAATTTGAAAAAACTTGAATCTGACCCCCCTAAAGATGTTGTATACCAAATGTGAAAGCATTCTGACGAGTGGATCTGAAGAAGAAGATTTTTGAAGAAATTCCCTCATATTGTATTAAGTTAAATTTCATGTTCCCATATAGAGCCCAAATATTAACCTAGGCACTCGAATTGAACAACCTGGAATCTGACCCCCTAGAGATGTTGTATACCAAATATGAAAGCATTCTGACTGGTGGATCTGAAGAAGAAGATTTTTAAAGAAATTTCCTCATATTGCACTTCCTCATATTGCACTAAGTAAAAATTTGAGCTACCATAGTGAGCCCAAATATACACCTTGGGATCTGATTTGAACAAACTGGAATCTGAACCCCTTAGAGATGTTGCATACCAAATATGAAAGCATTCTGACTGGTGGATCTGAAGAAGAAGATTTTTTTAAATTACCCTCCATATTGAACAAAGATAAAATTTGGGAAGCCCAAATATTAACCTAGGGACTTGGTTTGAACAATCTTGAATCTGACCCTCATAACAAAGATGTATATTAAACATTAAAAGATTCTGACTGGTGATTCTGAAGGAGAAGATTTTTAAAGAATATTCCCCATATTACCCTATGTTAAAACTTCGCGCTCCTGTAGAGAGCCCAAATATGAACCAATGAGCTTTATTTCAACAAACTTTTATCTGACCCCCCAATGAATGCTGTATACCAAATATCAAAAGATTCTGATGATTGGTTCTGGAGAAAAGATTTTTTTAAATTTTTGCAAATATGCTGACTCAGCATTTTTTCGATGCCCATTACAGAACACCCAAACATAACAGATAATTTTTTTTTACAATTCAATTCTACTGGTCCTAAGGATACTTCATACCAAATAACAGCTCGCTGTTCCGTGTGGTTTGGGAAATATGGACATTTGAAAATATTTCTATTTTTAGCTCCCATGGTTCCCATGGGGATGCAGGAATTTGTTTTTTTACATGGGTCAAGTACTTATGACCCAATAATACCACAAACCAAATTTGGTTCATACCGGACCATCGATTCAGAAAATAGAAAGTTTAGGCGGGGCCAAAAATCTTACCCCTCCTATTACAAAGCCAAATATTACTTCACGAACTTCGTTTGAACAAACTTGATTCTACACCTCATATGGAAGCTCCATAGCAAATATCAAGTCATTGTACACGCTGGTTCTTGAGAAGAAGATTTTTAAAAATATTTTGGTGCATTTTCCCCCACTCCCTCCCTATGGGGCTGGGCATGTTGAGTTGAGCAAAAATGAAATGCCCCTTTGGGACCATCACTCACACAAACTTTCACTTGAATTGGCCCAGTGGCTTTGGAGGAGAGGACCAAAACATGGTGTTGACAGACGACGGACGGAGAGCGATGAGATTAGCTCAGCTTGACTTTGTCAAGATGAGCTAAAAAACTGATTGGACCTAATTTCGGTACAAAATGACCGCTGGCAGCCATCTTGAATTTTGGACCACACCCAGAAACACTCGTTCTCGTCCCAAGGTGATAACAATGGTACCCAAGAAGTTTCGTGAAGATCGGTTCATAAATACAGCCCACAGCCCGAGCCGTATTGACATGTGTACTTACTGTGTGTAAGTAGCACTGAAAAAATCAAAGTTCATCTAATTTGCATAATTTCTGCACGAGAAAAAAACCTGTATTATATGTGATGTATTCCATGTTGTCACATAGTTATGACGTCACGCCTTTGTTAAAAGTGTGTGATATATTTCGAAGAGTTGGTTAGAGCATGTGTGATATTCAACATATGTCGCCACACTTTTACCAATCAAGGAACAATAGACAGTGATTGTGAAACCTGTCAGTTCTAATACAAACACAGCCGAGAGGAAAGATTAAGGGCACCTGTGCTAAAATGTTTTGAACAGAGAAACGAGAATTTACCTGACTTTTGATTTTATTGAAAGAGTTAAAGAAAGAAATCCACACCCGGGTGTTAATGATAAATGGAACGTTTAATTTCTCGCTCAACCTTTTGAGCGCAATGACGAAACGGAAAAAATGAAGTAATATCACTTGCTTTCCATCAATCATCATGTGTCTTGCAAGTTTGGCTTAAGAAATTAACTAATTAAACGGGAATGGACACGTGTCAGACAAGGGTTCAGTGGAGTGTTTGCTTGTTCGTGTTTTGATTGTTTGTGCAAACATCAATGTGACAAGTCGGTTACAGCACAAAAACTCGTGACATTGAACATACAATCGCTCGAGCTAGTTACTCGGACAAGTCCTCGTTAACTAACTCTCGCGATTGTATATTCAATATCACTCGTTTTCTATGCTGTAACCTATACTTACCAAACATTCAGACAAAAATTTATTCGTATCAGAACTTTCATACAGAAGTTCTGTACAAAAAACTGATTGCACTAACTAAGGTACAAAATGGCTGCTGGTTGCCATCTTGAATTTCGGACCGCACCTCAAAACACTCGTTCTCGTCCCACGGTGATAACAAAGGTGCCCAAGAAGTTTTGTAAAGATCGGTTCATAAATACGGCCTCTAACCCGAACCGTATTGAATTGTTGACAGACAGGCAGATGACGAGCCATGGCAAAACCTCAAATTTGACTACAGTTAAAACTAGAAGTCCTGTCACGAATTGTGCACTTATCTAGGCTTAATTGCGCGTAGGAATTGCGTGCAATTGCCATATTGAATGGCATCCAAAGCACGGCAGGTTCTCCTGATTACTCATAGCAAACACAGGCAATGTTTCTGCCAATGGACCTCCGGGTTACCCGGAGGTCCTTTGGCTGAAACATTGCTTGTGCACAGGCCATATGTACAGAATATGATAGCCTTACTATGGTCATAACGCGTAGATTAACGTGCAGATCGACGTGCTATTTGTGCGCATTTCATGACAGGACTTCTAGTTTTAACTGTACATGTACATCAAACTTGAGCTAAAAATGAAACAAAACCTTTTTTTCGGTTATACCGTCCATCTCTACTACCATGCAGCAAGTACATGTACTTGTTACTAGGCAAATTTAAGTTGCACTAGTAATAAATGACCAGTCTTCTGGTTAAGGTGATGTTGGGTGACCTACATTTGGTATTTATAGCAACAATATGAAAAAAATAGGCCGATGAAATCGTCAGATGTGTACCTATACGTGCAACTAGTAGAAAGCTGTATGACGGCAGGGGGGGTGGGGGGGGGGTGGGGGGAGGGGGGTGTGGAGGGGGGTGTGGAGGGGTTCACCACGGAAGCCGACATTATGTACACCATACAAGGTATGAGTACATATAGAAATGGATTGGAGGAGTGTCTAATTTGATGGATAAAGGGTTAATACCTCCGGATCAAATTATCAGATTTACATAAAAAACTATACAGCACAGCATATCAGTAACCTGAATAAATATATAAAGTAACATGACAATCGGATTGATATTTTTTGAGTTATCTCATGCCAAAGGGATTGGAGGAATTTTCAATTTGAAGGATAAAGGGTTAATATCTCCGGATCAAATTATCAGATTAACACCAAAAACTATACAGCTCGGTACATCAGTAACCTGAACACAATTATAAAGAAACTTGACAATCCAAGCAATATTTTTCAAGTTATCGAATGCTAAAGGGATTGGAGAAAATTTTCAATTTGAAGGATAAAGGGTTAATATCTCAGGATCAAATTATCAGATTTACACCAAAAACTATACAGCTCGGCACATCAGTAACCTGAACACAATTATAAAGTAACTTGACAATCCAAGCAATATCTTTCAAGTTATCAAATGCCAAAGGGATTGGAGGAATTTTCAATTTGAAGGATAAAAGGTTAATATCTCAGGATAAAAATAACAGATTTACACCAAAAACTATACAGCTCGGCACATCAGTAACCTGAACACAAATATAAAGTAACTTGACAATCCAAGCAATATTTTTCACGTTATCGAATGCCAAAGGGATTGGAGGAATTTTCAATTTGAAGGATAAAGGGTTAATATCTCAGGATCAAAATAACAGATTTACACCAAAAACTATACAGCTCAGCACATCAGTAACCTGAACACAAATATAAAGTAACTTGACAATCCACGTAATATTTTTCAAGTTATCGAATGCCAAAGGGATTGGAGGAATTTTCAATTTGAAGGATAAAGGGTTAATATCTCAGGATCAAATCATCAGATTTACACCAAAAACTATACAGGTCGGCACATCAGTAACCTGAACACAAATATAAAGTAACTAGACAATCCAAGCAATATTTTTCAAGTTATCGAATGCCAAAGGCATTGGAGAAATTTTCAATTTAAAGGATAAAGGGTTAATATCTCAGGATCAAAATAACAGATTTACACCAAAAACTATACACCTCGGCACACCAGTAACCTGAACACAAATATAAAGTAACTTGACAATCCAAGCAATATTTTTCAAGTTATCGAATGCCAAAGGGATTGGAGGAATTTTCAATTTGAAGGTAAAGGGTTAATATCTCGGAATCAAATCATTAGATTTACACCAAAAACTATACAGCTCGGCACATCAGTAACCTGAACACAAATATAAAGTAACTTGACAATCCAAACAATATTTTTCAAGTTATCGAATGCCAAAGAAATGGATAGGGACGCCGGAGGGACAGACAGACAGACGGATGGACAGACGGACGGACAAAGGATGGACGAACGATGGATGGTCACCCCGGATGCCGGCATTATGTGTACCATACATAGTATGGGTACACATAACAAAACATACAGTTCTTTATGAGATTCTTTGAATTAAGGTTTTTTATGACTCCATTATTGTAGTATGTTTCCTTGTGTAGCTTTTACCATACTATTTGGGAACATTTAGACCTTTTATTAGTTTTGATTTTCTTTTATCATTATTTCTTCCAAAATATCACATTAACCCTTTACCCAATAGAGTTGGTCGGTTTAATCGAACCAAAACTGAAACTCGGTTTTTAAGTGGAAAACCAAAACTGGACCGAAAAGTCGATTAAAAACCATATATTTTCGGTTTTGCTTAACTTTTGAATATTCACATTTAGCGCGCCATAGATTTTGTATGATCAACAAAATTCCACTTAAAACGTGTAGTAGCATACATCAATATTTTGTAAGAAGCGACGATAGAAATGCCAAATGCCAATTATGAAATAAGTCAGTCGTCACCCAGTTTGTAAATATCTCCACCATACGTCACCACATACAGAATCATCATGCCGAAGAGTACAAAACTTCTTGAAAAAAGAACGAACTGTGACACCCGCAAAGCGACTGGTGTCAAGGTAAGAGAAAAGTATCAATTTGCTTAATGCTCCATTAATGATGGGGAACTCGGGACTGCATGAAAGGGGTTAAATTAATATTAATACAACGTTAGCTGTACATACCTGTCATACAAAAGGGCCAATCGGAAATTTGAGAAAGATTGAAAACTAAAAATTCAAATTACAAAACGAACGTTGCTATGTTGTTTTTCGAAGTGATGGGAAATTGCAGAATTCAGGGAATACTGTCTGATAATGATAATTCAATGCAAACCGAAAGGAAGAATGGATACGGAAATTAGGTCAGGTTAGCTCCTTTCGACAAATGTCAACTTGTCAAGTTACCTTGTGAAATGGGTATATGTCTTTCTGAAAGTAAAAGGCGTGTTCTAAAGTTCTTAACTTCTCCTCGATTTCGGTTAGTTACTTTCTGAAATTTTGACCCTATTCACTTATTGTCATATCAGGCAATACGTCAATGAAAAACGAATCTGACAAGGCGGTTGAATCATAAATTCCCCCCCCCCCCCAAACGGCATCTTTGTGACTAAATGTTTGAGCCCCCCACGACACACACTGACTCTCGTATCTACGCCCTTGCGTTTGAATGACTTTTTTTATGAAAGCATATGCAGATTGCAGATGTAATTTTCTGTTCATCGAATTTACAGGAAACAATCGCATTACAGTTTTATTTTATTTCCAGTTCAATTGTTTGTTATTTAACATGTTTTAGTACTACACTGTCCTAGTTTAATACATAAGATATGGAAAAAATGTATGGAGTTACAAAAACCGAAACCAAAAAAACAACTTTTTTGGTCCAAAACCAAACCAAAACCGAACCGAAGGGAAAATTTCAAAACCAACCAGTTCTATTACCCAACATAACAGCCAAAAATGCAGGCGCTATTCGCATTGAGCTTGTTCCAATGAGGGGTCATTATCTATGTTTTTGACACAAAAAAATTTAACCAGAGGCTCAAGTGAGTCTAAAAACGCTCACCCAGCTCAAGTTGTCAAAAAGAGATGAGTGTATCAGTAAGTGATTAGCAGCAACAGCAATTTTTTGATTTGCTATGACACAACCAAAGGCGACTTTTTTTGGCCATTCTTTTCTGCTGGTCCTAGGAAAACTTCCTAGCAAGCTCTGTTCTGTGAAGCATTAAAACAACAGAATAAATTTCTGTTTTGTTTTCAACTACTGTGGCTCTCTCTACCCCACCCCCCCCCCCCCACCCTAAAAAAAATTCCGTCATAAATGAAACACCTATGACCCAGTTATATACGTGTACTACATGACAAATTTGGTTCACATCTACCCATTGGATCTGAAAATAGAAATTTTGAGTGTAGCCCAAATTTTGACTAACTGAGTTTCTTTGAAAATAAAAATGAATCTGCATTACTAAAGTAAGTACCAAACAAGACATCTAAGCTTTATTGCAAGTGGCTTATAAAAAGAGGATATTTAAATCATTTTAGGCTTATGGTGCATTAACCCCTCCCCTCGAGGGGATATAGTAATTTGGGGGGGGGGGGGGGGATCAGAAGAGTAAATTCCACCAGCCTGAAGAAGGCAGCAGCTTCATTTGAATAAAGGAGAAAAGGTTTACTCCAAAGGTGGTCTGTGTCATAAATGAATGAATCTGGCCCAGTGGTTTTAAAGTATAAGAAAAATTTCAAACTAGAGGAACAGAATTTTACTGCCACCAGTAAATTCAAGTCTCTGTGAAAATGGTTAAAGAATCAACTAGAATTACTGTGAGCACTGCTCACTAAAGATACCACCCACTCCAACCAAGAAACATTTCACAACCAAGAAACATTTCACAACAGTAAAAAAGTATTTAATATACACAGCACATCTGTATGTTCTCCGAAAACATGAGAGCAATTTTCAATAAAAATACCTGAAAGCAGAATAGAAGGTGCACATCTATAATGTATATAAAAGAATGTCTGAGAGTTTCAATGAAATTCGCCCACTGGTATAAGAGGAGTAGCGGATAGCAGGAGTGTACCCCCCTAAAGCATCACAACAATTTGGCTAAGTTCATTTCGCCCTTTGGGAAAGAGTAAAAAATAAAAATACCTGAAAGCAAAATAGGAGGTGCACATCTATAATGTATAGAAAAGAATGCCTGTAAGTTTCAATGAAATCCACCCACTGGTTTAAGAGGAGTAGCGGATAGCAGATGTGTACTCCCAAAGCATCACGGACGTACGGAAGTACGGACGTACGGAAGTACGTAAGTACGGAAGTACGGACACCATGAATGCTATATACCGCCCACTTTTCAAGTGGGTGGTATAAAAATAAACAAAACAGAAAGAGAATGGAGGGAGGCTTATTTTTGGGGGTAAAATATTTTTAAAGAAATCAGAAATAGCTTTTCGTTAACAGTATTACATAAAATAAAATCTTTGGAAGCCACATTGAAGTCTTGAGAGGGTTAAATTAAAGATATTCATACAGGAATCAAGAGAAATTTTTTCCAAGAAACCAGAAAAAACATATATGTGCACAGCATTGAAAAGGTTTGATCACGGCACCAATAAAATCTTTCAAACACACACTGAAGTCCTGAGAGGGTTAAATTAAACACATTCATACAGGAATCAGATAAATGTTGCAAGAAACCAGAAAAAACATATATGTGCACAACATTGAAAGGGTTCAATGTGAAATAAAATCTTTGAAAAACACACTGAAGTCATGAGGGGGTTAAACTAAAGATATTCATACAGGAATCAGATCAATTTTTCCAAGGAATCAGTAAAAACATATGTGCACAGCACTGAAAGGATTCAACATGAAATAAAATCTTTGGAAAACACACTGAAGAGTCAAGACAAGGTTAAATTAAAGATATTCATACAGGAATCAGATAATTTCTTTTCCAAGGAACCAGAAAAAACATTCAACATAAAATAAAATATTTGGAAAACACTTTTAAGTCTTGAGAGTTTTAAATTAGATATTCATACAGGAATCAGATCAATTTTTCCTCTGTCACTTATGGAAGTCTTGAGAGGGTTAAAATCATTCAGAATTATTTTCACTCCCTTTAGCTTAACATAACAAAATAACACGTATGTTTGACAGGTAGATATTGACAGAAGTCGATGGAAGAGATAGAAGAGATAAAATTGGAAACTCTAACAATTTGTATAGGGAAATCTTGCTGCAAAAATGCTGACTCATCATTTCTTCAATACCCTCTACAGGACACCCTGATAGAACCAGCGGAATTTTTTTTAACAAATTCATTCTATTGGTCCTAAGGATGCTTCATACCAAATAACAGTTCTCTGTTCGTTGTGGTTTGGGAAAAAGGGGCTTTTGAGTTTTTAGCCCCTGGGGTTGCCACAAGGCTGTGAAATTTTTTTTTTCAGGCATCAATCAATTACTAAGAACCTGCTTATACTACATGACAAATGTGGTTGAAATTGGCCCACCAGTTCTTAAAATAGAAATTTTGGGCAGAGCCCAAAATGGATATGCCCACATAGAGAGCCCAAATATTGACCTACCAACTTCCCTTGAACAAAGTTTAATCTTCAACACCAAAGGATGTTCATAACAAATATCAAGGCATTCCCTCTGCTGGTTCGTGAGAAGATTTTTAAGCTTTTGGGGCATTAACCAGAGCCCAGAGATGGCAGCTGCTTCATTTGAACAAAAGAGAAAGGGTATACTCCATAGATGGTCTGTGCAATATATATTTGAATTTGGCCTAGTGATTGCAAAAGTTAATGGACGCCAAGTGATGGAAATAGCACCCACAGACTTGCAGTAATGTGAGCTAAAAAATTAGTTATTCAATAATTTTCTGTGCAAGTGTTGTCTGCTTTTCATGTCAGGTAAAGGGTTATGGTGCTATACAAGTAATGGGAAATTTAGCTTGAAAATAGGTAATTTTTTATTTTTATGCCCATAAAAAATCAACAAAATGTGATCATTTTCATTTTCTGGTGTTCAAAATTATGTAGCACTGTTTATAAATAAAAACAAGAGCAACGTGAAGGTGAAGCGTGGTATATGCCCCCCCCCCCCCCCCCCCCCCGACAGTGTCATAAAAGGGTAGGTAAGTCTCTTGGGGACATAACCAAAATCAAAAGGAAGCTTCCTCCAAACACCAACAAGAGGCCTGCAATGCCAAGTGCTGCTAATCCTCCCACACTCCCCCCAATTGGGGAGGGGGAGCATAGGTGGGTTTTCCCACAAAAAATCACTCTAAACCCATCCAAACCCATCTTGGAGCAAACAAAAATAAATTTTGAGGCCTAATTGACCAGATGGGGTGGGGTAGAGGGGGAGGAGAATCCACCCAAACCCATCTTGGGCTAAAATTTAAAAAAAACATCCTTCAAAATGCATTTCTGAGCAGAGAAAAAAATGCCTAATTGACACAGGGGGGAGGGGGGGGGGGTGGATCATAGGGGGAAAAAAATTTGTTATGCATGTACGCACTCTAAATTCTTCAAATTGCATTTTGGAGCAACAAAAAAAAAATGCCTAACTGGCCGGGGGGGGGGGGGGGGGGGGCAGGGTAGGGGGGGAGGGTGAATCCGGCCAAACCCACATTGGGCTAAAATTAAAAAAACATCTTTAAAATGCATTTCTGAGCAAAAAAAAACAAGATCAGTCTTGAAGAACTTTAGTTATAGAGCGGAAACCAATTTCAAGTGTATGTAACATTGGAGGTCACTGTACTGTGACCTTGACCTTTGGCACATCATGATCATGGTCAATATAAATAAGCTTCTTCCACTCAACATACCTAACCCACATATGAAGTTTGGTAAAGATCCTGCTGGAAGAACTTTACTTAATTGACAGAATGCAGTGGAAATCTGTTTCAAGTACATTTAATGTTGAAGGTTCCAGTGACCTTGTCCTTTGGCACATCAACATCAAAATGAATAGAGTTTTACCTCACACCATACCTAGCCTCCATACTGACTTTTTTCAAGATCAGTCTTGCAGAACTTTAGTTATAAAGCGGAAGCCAATTTCAAGTGTATTTAACATTGGACCATAAGAGCATTTTTCTTACGGTGTCAAATCTTGAACCAGGAATTTATTTGTGTTGTACATGCACCATTTTTTCAATTTTTATTGTATTATTTCTGGTTTGTTTACAATTATTAGTGATAGTTAACATTCAGCAAGTGGTATCTCAGTACAACTGGAGAGCAAATAAGTGGAAATTCTGAGAGAGTTGTTAGTGTAGCCTAATTTTGCAAAATTTTGAATTTACGTCAGATTGTGCAAACACATTAAGGTGCTATATATATAAGGGAAATTTGTTTACATTGAAATTCTCACCTCGATATTCCATAAATTAAAATTAAATATATACAAATTATACATCAAAATGAAGGTTGTGATGTACAAAACACAAAAAATATATGCAGTCAACTCACAGAGTTGACAACAGGCACCAATGATTCCTGGAAGTCTGCTACTGTATTCATACCAGAACTGATAATAAAATAAACAACTCATAGCCAAGTGTGCTTCAGAATGTAAGACATGTACATGTATAGTATGTGACACAGCAATCACACACATCTAGGTCATGACCTGATAACAAAGGTACATGTAAATTATTGTAAAGGTATGTACATAAATACTGACCGTAGCCTGTCACAAGAAGTTTCGTAAAGATCGGTTCATAAATACAACCTCTAGCCCGAGCCGCATTGAATTGTTGACAGGTGGACAGATGGAAGACGGGCCATGACAAAACCTCAAATTTGACTATGTCAAAGTTGAGCTAAAAAAGCACCAGTATGACTACTTTTTTACTGTTTTTAACGTACTCACGTAACGTGATGACGTTGTTGTGCATCAGTAATTTTGAGCGTTGCTATTTTAAATAGGGTTGCACGGTATTCGAAACTGAATACCACTATCAGTGTTCAAAAAAATATCGCGGTATACCGGTATATCGAAAGAGTGTTCACATATCTGAACATACGTACCATACATGATCGGGACTTGAGCCCTCACAGCCGGAACAAATCAGCAGATACAGTCTGAATAACCCTTTACCCAATTACGATTACAGGGTTGATCAATTAGATATTTTTAATACTCGACATTTTTTCTTTCAAAAAAGTAAATTATTAAAAAATATTAATATTATATTCTAAAACAGCACTTAGTACTTTAACATACCTTACTCATATTTAAATTGGAGCAGCGCTATTATTTGTGCATCCTCACATGTGCGAAATTAAAACTGAGTGAATTATAGTTTTGGCTGTTTATAATGGCAATACATGCGTTTTTGGGTGACTGGGGGCTGTTTGTGTGTAGAAAATATACACCCTGCACTGGCTGATCTACGATTTTCACACACACACACCCACACACTCACTTTTACATGGTATGTGTGAGTCAGGAGGGGGGAGGGGGGTGCAACATTCCATTTGCGGGTCTGTAGCTGTGTGTGTGAGGTCAATGTGAGATTCCACTGTCATCATTGGGGAGGTCGGAAGACTACCCGGGGCATGCTGTTCTGTTTAGACATTAAAAATGGTACATATTCCTTGATTTGAGCACTTGATTTCAGTGACCAATAGTGCTACTTTGAGTGTAATGTGAAATTTGTAATTTTAAGTTCCTGATGTCTGTGTTGCTCATATCACTGTGGTGATCACTGATGGAAACCAACAGGTTTCCAGAGGGAGGGGGGGGGGGGGGGGGGGGGGGGTAGAGGCTGACACACGAAAATAGAATGGTTTTGCAGGCGAGAAAGGGGGGGGGAGTGGGGGGGTGTTAACCTATAAATTTGTAAAATGAAAGGGTCAGTGACACTGTAGCTCAACTTGTGTAAGACATGTACATGTATAGTATGTGATGCAGCAATGACACACATCTAGATAATGACCTGATAACAAAGGTACATGTAAAGTATTGTAAAGGTCTGTACATAAATACTGACCGTAGCCTGTAACAAATGTACAGGTAAAGTATTGTAAAAGTGGGTGATGGTTAGATGCCTCTTGCCAGAGCCGTATTGAAATATGCACTTACTGTGTATAAGTAGCACTGAATAAATCAAAGTTTGTCTAACTGGTTGCCGGTGGCCATCTTGAAATTTCAGACCACACCCAAAAACACTCGTTCTCATCCCAAGGTGCTAACAAAGGTACCCAAGAAGTTTCGTGAAGATCAGTTCATAACTACAACCTCTAGCCTGAGCCATATTTACATGTGCACTTACTGTGTATAAGTAGCACTGAATAAATCAAAGTTCATCTAATTTCCATAATTTATGCACAAGAAAAAAACTTGTATTATATGTAATGTATTCCATGTTACTAAACATTCATGCAAAAATTTATTCAAATCAGAACTTTCATCCAGAAGTTCTGTACAAAAAAGCTGATTGCACTAATTTCAGTACAAAATGGCTGCTGGCAGCCAACTTGAATTTCGAACCGCACCCAAAAGCACTCATTCTCGTCCCACGGTGATAACAAAGGTACTGTACCCAAGAAGTTTTGTAAAGATTGGTTCATAAATAGGGCCTCTAGCCCGAGCCATATTGAATTGTTGACGGATGGACACACGGACAACAGCCCATGACAAAACCTCAAATTTGATAACATCAAAGTTGAGCTAAAAATGTAGATAACAGTAGATTTCGATTTATTCCAATGTCAAAGTTACTTTTCGGGCCATGGAAAGTAAAACAAAGATTTTTTTTCCAGAAAATGAGCAGGAAGGAGAAGATTCGGCGTTGGTATGACATGAAAAAGCTCATGGTTAAGAAGGATGATGCCTCAGTGTACAAGGCCATCCTGCTATTTGGAGTGCCTGGCAGCACCTTGCGGGATCGGACTCTTGGTTTAGTCTAGCCACACCAAAATGTTAACCCTGGGCCTGTGAGAGTGTTCACAATGAATCAGGAGGAAAGGCTTTATAACCACACAGTGAATATGACCAACATAGGCTATGGATATTCACGACACGAAACATTAAATGTTGCATCTGAATATACCATATCACTCAATAGGATCAACAAAGATACGAAGTTGGAAAAAATTCTGAAGCCCCAGAAACTCTCAGTTTCACGAGCTAGGTCTGTCTTGGAAGACTGTGTTGATAAGTATTACAATGAGTGGACAACTGTGTTAGATCAGTATGAATTAAATGACAGGCCACAAAATATTTATAACCTTGATGAAACCGGGATTAATACTGAACACCAGCCTCTGAAAATTGTTTGTCACAAAAACTACAAAACATGGAGTATGACTTCGCAGAGATCTAACAATATTACCATAATAGGAAGTTGAAATGCCATTGGACACACCATCCCTCCCTATTATGTCTTTCCTGGACAAAGGTTCAATGCAGATTTGTTGGACGATGCTCCTAATGGTTCATCAGGATTTTGTTCTGGGACTGGATGGTCAAATGGTATTGTTTTTAAAAACTACTTGACCGAACATTTCATGACATCTTCTCAGCCTACCCTTCTACTTTATGACGATTCTACATGTAAATCACATATTTCTCTTGACATAGTCAAGTGGGCAAAGAGTAACATCATTCTTTTTGTGTTACCTTTCTCATTCAAGCCACAGGTTCCAACCTCTTGATGTTGGTTGTTTTCTGACAAAAAATCCCAGAAGAGTTATGACAAAATATGACATTTGTAAACCATCAAGTCAAGCTTACCTAAACGGCTTCTCACCAGAGAATCTGAAAGCTGCTTCAAAAGCAACAGAAATATACATGTACCTGTTTAATTTGAAAATAATCGGAGAGGAATCTTTGGCTCCATCTTCTATATACAACAGTAATGACATTGACAATATGACTGTACCAACAAGAACTGAAACTGATGATTTCAATTGAAATTTGTTCAATAATATTGAATTTATTTTGACATGTGTCTGTAATTGTGTTTTTCATTAGTATAAATCTTGGATTCAAGCAAAATTGTAACCATAACCTGCTATATAGCACGGATCTGTTACCTACAGTTAAAACTAGAAGTCCTGTCATGAAATGCGCACAAATAGCACGTTGATACATGTATGCGCGTTAATGTACGCGTTATGGCCCAAGTAAAGCTATCAAATTCTGTACATATGGCCTGTGCACAAGCAATGTTTCAGCCAATGGACCTCCGGGTTACCCGGAGGTCCATTGGCAGAAACATTGCATGTGTTTGCTATGAGTAACCAAGAGAACCTGCCGTACTTTGGATGCCATTCGATATGGCAATTGCGCGCAATTCCAATGCGCAATTAAGCCTAGATAAGCGCACTATTCGTGACAGGACTTCTAGTTTTAACTGTAGCATATTTTATGTTGCACCACTAATAGGCGACAGCTTTTCTGGTTAACCCTTTACCTAACATGAAAAGCAGATGACACCTGCAAACAAAATTCTTGAATAAATAAATATTTTCATTTTTTGTCTCAAAAACATAGCTTATGAGTTATGACACTCATTGGAATGAGCTCATCGAGCTTGTTCCAGTGAGGGGTCATAAGCTATGTTTCTGAGACAAAAAATTAAAAAATAATGAAAACTGAATGGTGATTTTTGCAAATTGTGCTGGCTGGTTTTTGCCATTATGTTGGGTAAAGGGTTAAGGTGATGCCGGGTGACATACTTTCACTATTTGTAGCAACAATACAGAAACAAGACCAACTGATTTTTTTCTGATTATTTGTGGGGAAAAGATCACTCTTCACAGTCACACATCTGACTTTGTCATGACAAATATCTCACTCTTTCTTCACATTTCATGCAGGAAAGGTTAAGATCACCGGTAACTGACACCTCCAGCCTATATAGCAGTTATGAACAACCTGATTGTTATTATTCACAAGAGAATTGCAGTCATGGTGTCTACTTTGACATTTTGGTCATTGGTGCCATGTCTATGTCATCCATCATTAGGCTGTTTGCCTCTTTATATCTAGAGAGCAACACCATCACCTGCCCACCTCCCCAAAAGCAATGCTTGTTACTGCTTATTGTTTTACATTTTGATTGCATTTAACAGTGCTATTGACAGGACCTGGGTAGTCAATGAAGCTAGTAGTAAAAATAACTAGAGGCTCTAAAGAGCCTGTAATTGCTCACCTGGAACTACATATAACTAGAGTAATGTCACGCATGCAGCCCGACTGTCCCAGCAATGGCAATGCTTAGACACAAAATAGTCTGAGCTATTTTTTAACCTTTTAACAATGAATTTGCCATATCTGCACTTGTGATATACAAAAATTGCTATTCAAATTTTATCTTTTCATTTCTCTACCCCAAAACATACCTCATCACCTATTAATGGAAGCTTGATGAGCTTGTTCCAATAAGGACTAATAAGCAATGGTTACTGGTCAGAAGTTAAAAATGAAAAAATCTGATGTTTCTGAAAAATAATTTGTACTGTTGGCTTCAACTTGTCTGGTAAAGGGTACATAAAACATTCTCTTTCTGAAATCTTCTATTATAATACAACTGAAAAATAATTTTGGTAAAAGGTGACAAGAAAAATGTTCTGTTTTTTTACTTCGTTCTGAAAGAAAGTATAAAATTTTGTGTTTTCTGAAAATATCAACAAAATTTGTAGTTAGATCATCAGCTGCATAGCTCTGTTGATTAGGAAATATAACTGCAGTCAACATAAGTTGGAATTTTCTAACTTAAAATTTGTGGTTTAAATTTTAAAAGACTATACTTCAAATTCGAAGGCACAATTTTTTCTGCATGTAATCACTCCCAATCCTTAAAAATGCATTTTGGGGCAAAGAAAAAAATACCTAAATGACACCCATGGGGAGTTGCACAGAGGGGGAGGGGGGAGGGGGGTCATGGGGTATTGGGCTATAGGATTCAAATTTTTGTTTGCATTTTGGGAAAAATTGCCTAAATGACGGGTGTGTGTGTGGGGGGGGGGGGGGGGGGGGGGCGCATATTTAAACTTAGCTTGTATTACTAGCTGGAAAATACACATATCAACTTTTGTTGAAATCAAATAATCCAAACAGGAGTTATTGGTCGGAAACCAATTGTTTCAGGGCAGGTGGGCGGACAGACATGCGGCCCGGACAGACTATTTACATAGTATGAGCATTTTTACAAATGGGCATATAAAAAAGTAATATCAAATTTGAAGAGATTCGTATAATTAGAACTGGATTTATCTTCTGGATAACATGGGGAGGAGGGAAGGGTGGATTGATTTTACCCATCTCCCCTGAAGTTTTGGAGACAACATTAAAGTCCCTCACACCCATTTCCTTCCAATCTGTATTACTTTTTGTAAAACAACAGAAGTATGCTGCAGAAGGCATTTCTTAATATTTCAAACTGTGATGGTCAGGTAATGAGAAAAAATGCTGCTGACAAGTAAAAGGAATCATGTCTGTAAATGCAATTATTAAAAATTGTATTGATCATGCAAGAACAAAAAAGTGACAAAGTGTTACAAGCCCAATTTCAAATTTAAAGAAACTAAATTTGAAAACCATTTTGAAAAGGGTTAAATTAACGCAAACGTTAATTGAAACCACTGTATACAGCGCCACTAGACCTTGCCCCAAATGAAAAATAAAAACGTCAATGACACTGTAGCTCAACTTGTTTAAGACATGTACATGTAGAGTATGTGACACAGCAATGACAAACATCTAGGTAATGACCTGATAACAAAGGTACATGTAAAGTATTCTAACGGTCTGTACATAAATGATGACCGTAGCCTGTAACAAATATATAGGTCAATATGAGCCGAAACCTATTTTGGCTAAAAATCAAAATGCCCCTATATAACCACTACTTACATGAAATTTAATTAAAATGTGGCCAGTGGTTTAGGAGAAAGAGGCTCAAACACCACCTTCACGCAGGACGACGGACGAAGAGTGATAAGAAAAGCTCACCCTGACTTTCAGTCAGGTAAGCTAACAAGAGGCCCCAGGGGGCCTGAGGGCGCTCACCTGAAATGGTAGCCTAAATATCAACCCAGAGAATTGATTTCAACAAGTTTCATCTGCTACTCCTAAGAAAAGCTTATACCAAATATCCAAAGATTCTGACCAGTGGATCTAAATGAAAGTGTCAATGACACTGTAGCTCAACTTGTCAAGACAAAGACATGTACATGTATAGTATGTGACACAGCAATGACAAACATCTAGGTAATGACCTGATAACAAAGGTACATAAACACAGACTCTAGCCCGAGCCGTATTGACATGTGCACTTACCGTGTATAAGTAGCACTGAACAAATCCAAGTTCATCTAATTTGCATAATTTCTGCACGAGAAAAAAACCTGTATTATATGTGATGTATTCCATGTTACTAAACGTTCCTGCAAAAATTTATTCAAATCAGAACTTCTGTACAAAAAACTGATTGCACTAATTTTGGTACAAAATGGCTGTTGGTGGCCATCTTGAATTTTGGACCGCACCCAACAACACTCATTCTCGTCCCATGGGGATAACAAAGGTACCCAAGAAGTTTCGTAAAGATCGGTTCATAAATATGGCCTCTAGTCTGAGCCGTATAGAAGTTGTGTACAAAAAACTGATTGGACCTAATTTCGGTTCATAAATACAGACTCTAGCCCGAGCCGTATTGACATGTGCACTTACTGTGTATAAGTAGCACTGAATAAATCAAAGTTCATCTAATTTGCATAATTTTGGCACGAGTAAAAAAAACCTGCATTATACGTGATGTATTCCATGTTACTAAACATTCATACAGAAATTTACTCAAATCAGAACTTTCATACAAAAGTTCTGTACAAAAAACTGATTGCACCAATTTTGGTACAAAATGGCCGCTGACAGCCATCTTGAATTTCCAACTGCACCCAAAAACACTCGTTCTCGTCCCAAGGTGATAACAAAGGTGCCCAAGAAGTTTCGTAAAGATCGGTTCATAAATACGGCCTCTAGTCCAAGCCGTATTGGCATTTGCACTTACAGTGCTGAAAGTAACATTAAATAAATCAAAGTTAGTCTAATTTGCATAATTTATGCACAAGAAAAAAACCCGTATTATGTGTGATGTATCCCATGGTACAAAACATTTATACAAAAAATTATTCAAATCGGAGCTTTCATATGGAAGTTCTGTGCAAAAATCTGATTGCACCTAATTTTGGTACAAAATGGCTGCCAGCGGCCATCTTAAATTTTGGACCGGACCCAAAAACACTCATTCTCGTCTCACTGTGATAACAAAGGTACCCAAGAAGTTTCTTAAAGATCAGTTCACAAAGCCCGAGCCGTGTGTACGGCGTGGTGGACGGACAGATGGACGACGGGCCATAGCAATACCTCAAATTTGGCTTTGCAAAAGTTGAGCTAAAAATGCCTAATTGGCAGAGGGGGGTGGGGTGGAGGGGGGAGGGTGGGCAGGGCAATAACTCAAACAATTATCATTGGTTAATGGTGGTCGTCGAATTTGACATAGAGATTGTTGCTATAGAGACATATTCTGAAAAGAATTGAAATCCGTTAACTATTGTTCAAGTTATGCAATAAACAAAGTTCGGACAGACAGACGGACTGAGCTCTACACTATATCCCTCCCTTCTGGGGGAATAAAAACTAACAAAGTATGTGGTAGAAGCCTAATTTGAAATTTAGAGAAACTAAGTTCAAAAACCGTTTTGAAAAGGGTTAAATTAATGCCAATATCATTTGAAACCACTGTATACAGGTTCAGTAGACCTTGTCCCAAATGAAAAACACTGACGTTATAACACAATGTTTGAAGAATGAAAGGTACAACATTGAAAAGCAAAACTTTAGTCTGAAACTTTAAGCTGGGAATACTGACTAAAACACTGGCTGCAAAAAAGGGTTAAATATTTCCTAAAACCAATTAAAGTAAATGCAATCATTAAGTTGTATTGACCATGCAAGAATTAAAGCAATAAAGTATGTGGCAAAGCCTAATTTTAAATATAAAGAAAGTAAGTCTGAAAACATGTTAAGGGGGTTAACACGGGTTAAAATCATGCCAATATTAATGAAAATAGCTATAGAAAGGTTCAGAAGACAGTAGATATTGTCCTAAATGAGAAACAGTGACATTGCACTAAACTGTTTGAAGAATTAAAGGTGTAACTTTGTGAACAAAAAAAACTTTAACCTGGATGTTGTAAGTTAAATTGACATACAAAAAAGGGTTAAATATTTCACAAAATAGCATGAAACATAATGAGAATGATACAATCAATAGTAATTAATATTAATTTAAAAGAAAAGAAACTTTAACCTTGACTAAAAAACTTTAACCACAAACTTTAACCAAAACTCTAAATGTTAACAGACGGACAGATAGCCCTCAATGTAAACAGTCGGACTAAACAGAAAAAACTTTAACCTTCAGTACAAAAAACTTTAACCACAAACTTTAACCAAAACTCTAAATGTTAACAGATGGACAAAAGTCATGACTATAGCCCTCACTGTAAACAGTCAGGCTAAAAAGGGGTAAATATTTCTCACAATAACATGAAACATAATGAGAATGATACAATCAATAGTAATTAATATTAATTTAAAAGAAAAAAAAATTTAACCACAAACTTTAAACAAAACTCTAAATGTTAACAGACAGACAAACTGATGGACAGACAGATGAAAGACATGACTATTGCCCAGACTGTAAACAGTCAGGCTAAAAATGTGATTTCCCATAGGCTTTCTATGGTAACTGTGAGCTGCAATTGTGGCCATGTTTGCAACATTACATTAACATTACATGAGGATCATTGGTAGGTGTCCCAGTTCTCAATCATGAGAAGTTTCAAAACATTTGACTTTGTAGTTTCAGAGGGGAAGATTTTGCAAAATCCATCAATCAGAATAAGAGAATGTATCTGGTGGCCATATTTTCCAACCAATGGAAACAAAAAGAGGATCGTTTGTAGAGGGCTTCCTATAGACCATTCCTGCAAAGCTTGGTGCACATCAGCTCAGAATTTCCAGAGAAGATGAAAATGTGATTTCCCATAGGGTTTCTATAGTAACTATAAGCTGTAATTGTGGCCATGTTTACAACATGATCAACATTAAATGAGGATCGTTGGTAGAGGGTGTCACAGTCATCAACCATGCAAAGTTTCAAAACATTTGGCCCTGTGGTTTCATAGAAGAAGATTTTTCAAAATCTACCAATCAGAATCAAAAAATGCCTCGGGCAGCCATGTTTTTCAATGCACGGTAACAAAATGAGAAGAGTTTGTAGAGGACCTGCCATAGACAATCCCTGCCAGGTTTGGTTCACATCAGCTCAGTAGTTACAGAGAAGAAGATGAAAATATGATTTCCCATAGAGTTTCTATAGTAACTATAAGCCACAATTGCAGCCATGTTTGCAACTCAATCAACATTAAATGAGGGTCGTTGGTGGAGGGTTTCCCAGTCATCAACCATGCAAAGTTTCAAAACATTTGGCCCTGTGGTTTCAGAGGAGAAGATTTTTCAAAATCCACCAATCAGAATCAAAAAATGCTTCTGGCAGCCATATTTTTTGATGCACGGTTAACAAAAATGAGGAGCATATGTAGAGGACCTGCCATAGACTATCCCTGCCAGGTTTGGTCCATGTCGGCTCAGTAGTTCCAGAGAGAGAGAAGATGAAAGTTAAAAAATTTATAGTAATTTATATATTTTTTATACTTACCAATGACCCAGACATAGCTGCTGGTGCTAACTCTTAAAATATAGGGCCAAACACAAATTTTGCCCCCCAATCCCCAAAATTTGCATCTAAAACTAAAGAAAACATGTCCTGAGAGGCCCTCCACACTTCGCCCCTACTGCGCATGCGCAGTGTCAAGGACGTTCCGAAATTGGCGCCATTTATCATTCTAATAACCAGTGCCTGGTAAGCGCTATGTACTCAGCGGGGAGGCAAGAGTTCCCAACTCCTGGGAGGGCCATCCCCGTCTGGGTCATTGGTAAGTATAAAAAATATATAAATTACTATAAATTTTTTAACATTTTTATACTGTACCAATGACCCAGACATAGCTGAATAGTAAAAAGGCTGGAGGGCCAAGGACATAGAGCAAAATGGAATACGCTCAATAAAATAAAATAGAGTCATCCCCTGTAGGGAAAAGAAGTAATAGGCCTTACATGTATCTTTCTTATTTATGATAAATTAGAAAGATACAACACCTTCCAAAAATTGAGCTTCATACATCCATGTACTCTATTAATATCCAATAATCCTTATACTAATAATTTTTAAAGTAAGCCAATAATAAAGTAAGTCTAGAGAATAGAGACTCTTATACTCCTAAAAGTGTGTGAGAATTGCATAATCATGTCCGTTGACATATGCAATATTCAAAAGCTATACTTTAAAAACTAAGACTTGAATGAATTTTATAAACTTAAACTTCTCACTAAACAACCATCCCAATAACAGCTCAGAATTACTAACTCCGGAGGAGGTATCCCCTTGCTTTCATAGTAAAAACAGGTGACCCAAGGGAACCCCCTCCCCCCCCCCCCCTTTTTCTTGCCCTGGGTCAAATAGCCCAGAGCGAAGAGGGCAGCCGAACGGAGACACTGCCGAAACAGACAGCCTACCTAGCTATAGTAGCAACTGTTAAGAGAATGACATTCTGAGCAGTAGATAATAGACCTAACAATAGAGGCCTCCAGAAATGGACTCGATATTTCTGAGATAAAATTCATGAATGGATGGCTGAGCGCAATGAGCAGCCTTCAAAAATCTATAATAGCAACACTATTAATGTAAGCCCAAGAAGTAGAAGAACTCTTACTTCATGAGCCGAAATCTTAAGCACAACTGCTAAGCCAATGATATACCATAAGCAGTACGCTAGTTAATAGAATCCATTAACAATAAAATGGAGCGTAACGTCCTTCTACTAGACATCAAAGACAGAAGAAGCTTACGCCCTTGTAATAAACAGATATCTGTTTATAAATACATAAACTGTACCCGGAAAGAGTAAAGGCCTATGCCCATACGAAGACGGAAGGACCTTAAAATAATAGGTTCCGGATAATAGGAGCCTAACTCTTATGCAACAATCCAACCTAAATAGTAACGGAAGTATTGATTCCGAAACTATGAAAGTGAAAATCATCCATCGATAGTGCATGAAACTCACTGACTCTACAGTAAAAGAGAAACCAACATAATTACTGTCTAAAAGGTCAGAATTTGAAAACTACTGTTTCCAGAGGCTCAAATGATTACTTAGCTAAATAAGAACCTGAAGTTAAAATCCGTATAGAAATTTAATCTAAAGATTCTAAGTCTATTTATCAAAAAGTTACTAACTGACTTAGATAAAGAGACAAAAGACTCAATTGTAAACTATCGTAGAGTGCATAGGTATGAGGTAACATAAACCTATAACCTAAATAACAACAGGCTGCAGTAGATCTTGTGAAACAAGTATACTAAAAAATAGCAATGAGTAGTATGGAGGGATCAACCATGTGAACATAATGATCCCTACACCACGACGGAAGAGCCTCCACTTTAGTCGCATAGAATAGCGAAGAAGAGGATCTCCTATAGTAAGAAATCGCGTCCAAAGCTCGTCCAGTACAGTGCTTACAATGCAATACGGACCACACAACGGAATACATGAAGGTTGCGACCTTGCTGGTTGTGAAAAAGATGACACGATTTACCCAGTGAAAAAAGATCCTCACATAGAGGAAGATTTCACGTTAAGATCCACAGTAGACAAGAGAGTAAATTACTCATGATCTCTGTGAAGATAGAGATGCTATCAACAGAAATGTATTGTGGTTGTTTATCTTAGCAATACCTGCTAAAAACAACAGCGCCGGAGGATACGCGTATCCTATCATTCTGTCCTATAGATCAATAGAGCGTTAACAGTATTAGCTCAGAGATCTGGACAAGCCAACACATACGTCTGCAATTGATTAGTCAGCTGTGTCATAAATAAAACATCATTGGGCGCTCCCATAGATAGCAAATCTGATTGAATACTTGTTTGTTGAGAGTCCATTCTGACAGCAACAAGCGACCCGTAAGAGAACGGGAGTGCGATAAAACAATCAGACGACCCAGAATATGACGGACCAAAACTGAACTTGGTGTACTATAACCAACAAACGGATTCTTTCCATTAAATTGAATAACGGAAACGAAAGAGTGCCTCCCTGGTTCCGGAGATACGCCACTACTGTCGAATTAAAGGACAGGAATTTGGGCATGCGTTTCTGAATAATGTTCATGCAATGACATAAAGCAAGCCTAAAAAACATTATTCCGCGGAAGTTAACTGATAGCTAAAAGACTGCGGAACCCAAAGACCCTGGCACTTCGAATCCGTAGGGATCAGTATATATCCCAATCTGTTTGACTGGCAACCGTCATAACAGCCACACTCGGGTCCGGCAACTGCGGCGGCACTCTCTGAGTCAACCACCGAATGTTTGCCCCAGTCTGAATCTCTTGTAACACTAGATAGACAAGAGAATGTATAAATCAAGCAATTCATGGATTGCCGGAAAGTTGCCGTCGAAGAGAAGCTCCTCCGAGAACGAAGCGACTCTGAGAGAGTTCTTAACCTACTATCCACGCGTGGATGTAGCTAGGGCTGCCTCACGTCTAACCAACTCCAATCAGCCACTGAAGGGCGGAGTTATACGTGAACAAACTACTGCCCTCAAAAGAAATTACATTGAGAATAATATCCCGTAAATCTTTTCTTGAAGACGTAATGATAACGCCTCAGTAAGGCGGATTACGTATAATAAAGCGTCTAAGTTAAGTCTAATATACATAATGTCGTTCCCAACATTGAAATTGGAAAAGACATAAACGGTGAAAAAGAATATATGCAGTCTTTAATCACACCGTCTAGACGCATATGAACTCTCGGTATGCCCTGCTCTGCCAAAATAAACTATATGTAAAAAAAGATAAAATGGCAGAAATGAGCCACGCGGACAAGAAACTAAACTATCATGCTTAGTAGCCGTCTTGAATATATATATAAATATATAGCGTCGAAAAATAAAACACATGTTGTAATGACAATATTGGACTGCGTCGGTAAGTCAGGGACAAAGTCCCTGTACCGATCGAAAAATCCGAGTCCAATGACGCTATAAGTCTCTTATCCAAGATCGCAGCAATGAAGTCCGAAAAATAATCACTGGAAGAAATGCCAGAAGATATGAAAGGCATCTTCCGATACTACTAAAGGGAAAACTCGAAATCTTTCGAATCCCTTTCGCCATCCTGTCGGACCCTATAAAGCGTTCGGTCGTCCGTAGCTTGATGCAACCACGGACCGCACCGACCCAGCGCCGTCGGATAATTCCTGATTCGACCGAGAAACCGTCAATTGCTGGGATGCTGCGAAACAACTGTGCTAACTCGGATAGCACGTCCGTCACTGAGGCCTGAGGAGCAGCGGTCTTACGATGCATTGCCGCTGGAAGCTCCGAGATCGTTACCCCGTGCATACTTCCAATATGCGAGCGAACGGAGTGTATAGGCCTCGTGTCCCTTGGCTACCGGATGGCGTGACCTATTCGCTGTGGAATCACTGAATGCCGAAACTGATCGGATACTCGAGGTCACGTAGCCAATGTGCGGTCGTGTGCCCTGCTGTGAGGATGAGGAAGCATTAAAGACAGTCTCTCGGACTGTCAATATAACGGAGCGTCCCGAGCAACGGACATATGCTCCGAATGTAAAATATCTGAACCACAACATGCGGTCCCCTATGTTGTTGGCTTCCTCCGATCTGTCCTCAATCTGCCGTCACTGGGTGAGTACTAAAGTAATTAAAGTGCTCGCATCACCCAAATCTCCTTCCTAGACCGCAACGGACGAACCCGGCAGCCGAACCATTCGATGAATGTACGCTACACCGGGTGAGCTAGCGAATGTCACTCCGTAAGCGATAGACATATTCCATGAGCACTTATTGCCGCTAACTCTTCATTAACTATGACGACAGAGGCACACTTTTGAAAGACATCTCCATAACTCTTCGAACAAGAAACCAGAAATGCTTGGATAGCAAGCATAAAATAATAATATATATAGCGTCGTTCAATAATTCGAAAGTTTGTGTGACATTATTGGACTATGTCGGAACTGAGGGACGATGTCCCTGAACCGAACCAAAAATTTCTAAGTCCACCGACGCTATCAGTTTCTTATCCGACATCGCAGCATATGTTGTTCCGAAAGTGAAAGCTTGAAATCCACCGAATCCCTTTCGGTATCCCGTCGGACCGGATGAAACTTTCGGACGTCCGTACCCGCTTCCGCGGAGCGTCCCGACCCAGCATCGTCGGATAAAATATATGCGACAGATTCAGTTGATGCTGGGATGCTGCGATAAACTGTGCTATTAAGGAAAGCACGTCCGTTCCCGAGGCCTGTGCAGTAGCGGACTTACGATGCATTGCCGCTGGAAGCTCCGTGTACGTTGACTCCCGCATACTTCCTATGCGAACGTCCGGAGACTGCAGGCCTCGAGTCCCCGGCTACCGACCCAGCGCTGTCGGATAATTCTCGATCCGACACCGTTTCTGTCGGCTGCTGGGATGCTGCGATAAGCTGTGCTATGTGCACAAGAATGTCCGGCGTCGAGACCTGCGGAGGCGCAGTCTATCGCTGCTTCGCCGAGGGCAGCTCCGCATCAGATGGCTCCCGCATACTTTTCCTATGCGAACGTCCGGAGTCCATCGGTCTCGAATCCCTGGCTGCCGGATGGTGTGACCTGGTCGCCGAAGAATCCTTGATCGGCGAAGCTGGTAATATATCGGCGGTCACGCAGCCAAGGTGCGGTCGTGTGCGCTGACGAGAAGAGGAAGCCTTAGCAGTCTCAGCGGACTGCCTATACAACGGAGCGTCCCGAGCGACGGACGTATGCTCCGCTAACGACACATTTGTACCACAACATCTGGGGCCAGATGTTGTTGAACGAGAGAGGGGCCTCTCTCGCTTGCCGTCCGGAAGGACCGGAACGAGCTATGAACCGGACTAAAAGGCTTCCTCCGTTCTCCCTCCGATCCGCCGTCACTGGGTGTGCATTAAGTTAATTTTATAGTGCTCGCATCACCCCAAAATTCCTTCTAGACCGCAACGGACGAACCCGGCTGCCGAACCATTCGGTGAATGGACGCTACACCGGGCGAGCTAGCGGACGTCAAAGGCCGTCGAACCTACTAGGGTCCTCTTAGGCAATTGGCGTATTACATGAGCACTTTTCCGCTAGCCCTTCATTAATTGTGACGACGGAGGCACACTGTTGGAAGACATCACAGATACATCACCCTAATCTTGATCGTCTGAAATAGAAATTGATAAAGTAGAGTGACCCTGCGGGGAAAGGACCGGAGTGTCCAAATCCCCAACAACATACCGTGACATACGCTTCCCATATTGTCATCGAAATCATACGATACAGAACCGGAGTTAATGCGAGTACACTGACCACATATAGAATGATAATAAGGTCAGAGGAAGACTTCCTCTTAAAACAATAGATCAATATCCTTTCAATGTGAAAAGAAAACAAGTCCTGGTACTCGCACTAACCCCTGGCAATCAAAATACATAATAATAATATGATCCATTAATATAGAAAAAATAATTGAAATCAAAATATTTTGAAAAAATATTTTTTCAGAACAGCCCAAGTTTCTGAAAAGTAACGTTGAGCCCCAATGGATCCCAAGCCTAAGTGTGGACAAAAATTTTAAAAATATTTTAAACAATTTATTCAACACTTACGAACAATAATAATGTATCTAGTTATGATTGAAATAACATAAAGATATTATTATTTAGAAATCCCCCCCTCACACAGAGGGCTGTTGTAAATGTAAACAATGAGTGTAAAAACACTAAAATAAGACTCCAGGCACCCAGGCCCGAAATCAGTTACCAAAAATACACCATCTGATGCAAAACAGAGACTTCCAGGGAAGAAACTGCAGAACATCAGATGGTAGATGCAGAACACAACGCCTAACCACCCGTAGGTGAAGACGTAAACATGGGGAAAGAACAGAATTCATTCTGTTATTCAGCTAAACTCCCAAGAAATTTTAGTAATAATAATTACAGAAATTATGCCAAAAGCATGGGAGAATAGCAAGGGGGAACTTAAAGGACAGGGAGAGAGGAAAAACACTTGTAAAAACAGTGTAACTAAATAATCAGAATGACAACAAAATGGCTGCTGCCTTGAAAATAGGTAACTTAACATAATTTCATTAAAAAATTTTAAGTTACAGCCCTGATAATATTCTGTCACACATTCTTTTCCTCTCCTCCTTTTCTATCCTCCTTAGAATCACCATTTCACTAATATTTATGTGTCTGGCATCATTTAAACTGAGATTTAAAAGCACAAAGATCAGTCAGATGTTAACTGATGAAGGGCCAAACTTAGAATGATAAATGGCGCCAATTTCGGAACGTCCTTGACACTGCGCATGCGCAGTAGGGGCGAAGTGTGGAGGGCCTCTCAGGACATGTTTTCTTTAGTTTTAGATGCACATTTTGGGGATTGGGGGGCAAAATTTGTGTTTGGCCCTATATTTTAAGAGTTAGCACCAGCAGCTATGTCTGGGTCATTGGTACAGTATAAAAATATATGATTTCCCATAGGGTTTCTATAATAACTGTAGGCTGCCATGTTTGTAACCTGCTCAACATTAAATGAGGATCGTTGGTAGAGGGGGGTCCCAGTCATTATTTATGTGAAGTCATTTGGCCTGGCAGTTTCGGAGGAGAAAATTTTTGAAAATCCACTGGTGGAAATCAAAGAATGCCTCTGGAAGCCATGTTTTTCATCCGATGGGAACAAAATGAGGATCGTTTGTAGAGGACCTCCCATAGACCATTCCTGCCAAGTTTGGTTCACACCGGCTCAGCGCTTACAGAGAAGACGAAGAAAATGTAAAAAGTTTCCGGACGTCGGACGCTAAATGATGTGAAAAGCTTACATGGCCTTTAGGCCAGGTGAGCTAAAAATGCTGTCTCCAGTGGCTCAGGGCAATTTAGGGGGTTGAGATGGTGTAGGGTAGTGAAAATGAGGCGTAAACCCACATAATCTATTCGGCAGTCGCAAAGACCATGCTGTATCTCATTGGGTCCTCTGGTGACAGCCAGTATTTGGGCACAGCAGGGACCAGCCTAAGGGGGAATTTTAGGGAGACTTCAAGTCTCCCTCCAGAAAAAATAGGGAGACTGCAGAGTCATGTAGGGAGACTTCATATGCAAGTGGGAAAAATTAAGAATATTCATGTACCACCCCCGCCGCCCCTTCATATTTTCAATTTATGGTCCTCCATTAACATACAAATAATCCAGGTCCAGTTGTCTATGATGCATCTGTGCCAGGTTGAAAAATCACAATGTAATTATTGACTGAAAATCCCCCACTGCTACCTTCTCCTTCATGACCCCTCACCTCTTCTTCGTGCCAATCCCCCATCACCCTCCTGTGGTTGCCTTTCAACAAAGTCTACTAAGCTAATAATTTCCTAAGTCTGAAAGTGTGAACAGGACCAGATGTAAGAAGGTTGCTTGGGAGGTACTTTGTTAGTTAATAAACAAAATACATTCTGGGGGTCGAGTATTTTGTAAAAGAAATGTCATTCCGCATCATTTTTATGGCATTCCGCGTCATTTCATGTCATTCCGATGTTTAGGAGGACCCTTTTTAAAGATCGTCCACATGCACACTTGTGTCCTGTAAAAAGCTTTTCTTGACATCACTAAAGCTTTTTTTCATGTGTTTCAATTCCATTCGTGTTTTTCTGGGAATAGACAGCCCAACAGTTAACAGTCGTCAGCAAATCGAAATGAAAATAATGTGTTATAAAATACGTCCGTTGTGTATATATTTTCGGCATCCTAAGCGACGTAACCTACTTTCAAACTGGGTTGTTTTGTTGAGTCGCGTAAGTCACTTATTTTCGTTTCGACACTTGAAGCTCCGACTGGAACGCAACAAAATAGAAATAAAAACAAAACCGCCGAAAGCGACAATGGACAATTGCATGTCGTGTGATTTCAAATAAATGGACGTTTATTTGACGAATTAAAATGCCCATTTATCACACTCGAGCACATTCGATTTTTGAAAATACTCGTTTTCATGTAAACCTCGCATCACTCAGTTCAGCCTTTTCTCATTTTGGCCAATTTTTGGAGGGCGACTTGTAATCGCCCCGACTATTTTTCTAGGCGACTTTGGGCTTAGAAGGGCGACTTAATCGCCCTAGTCGCCCTCACGGCTGGTCCCTGGGGCACAGTGTGTGTATTCCAACATAAAAGTTGAGGATGCAGCAGCCGAGAGCATAATGCATTGTGCTCATACCCCAAAGGGTTGCAGGTTCAAACCCAAGTTGTGCATGGATTCAAACCGTTATCCATTAACTTCAACCAGCTGTAATTTTGACTCCAAGTAACTTCGACCCAAATCAGTAATTTTGACCCAAAAAAGTAATTTCGACCCAATTTCGGTACCTTCGACCCACTGTTTTCCCCGACTCAGAAGGCCTCTGGCTGACCGCCTTGTCCCAATCGGTAATTTCAACCCAAAGCTACTTCAACCCACTGTTTTTCCCAACTGTATATGTGTGTGGCTGTTTATGTGCCGTGTGTCTGTTGTGTTGGAGCTAGGGTAATATTTTTTAACTATATCTACAATAACGGTCTGCGATATTATTTTTGTGTACAGTACGTGGAGAGTGTATTAGCACTAAATCACTCGCAGAGTGGAGATTCCACCCAAGCATAGGCTGAAACATTGCTTGTGTTTTTTGTCGATATGTACACAGTTTGAAAGTTATAGCTTGGGTGATAACTCCACTCCGTGGGTGATTTAGTTACAATCCACTCTCCACGTACTCCACGTACATGTAGGTTATGCTTAAAGTGCAAGTGCCTCTTGTTTTCATTGATATCTGGGAATGGGTTGGAGGATTACATGTATGTTGAAATTCTTCAGGTGATCAAAAGTTTGTTACCAGTTTTACACTGCCCACATGAGGATTATGACCAGTCCACGATAGCTGTATTGGACATTGAGGCTTACTAGTACTGTAGCTAATATCATCTTCAATGTTATAACTTTTATATTTTGATGAAAATTATTTTTGTCTACGGATACAAATAAAAATTATAATTCATAAGTGGATCGAAATGCTTTGGGCTGAAATTACCAATTGGCAAGGCAGTCAGCGGGAGGGCTCTTGAGACGGGAAAATAGTGGGTCAAAGTTACTGAAATTGGGTCGAAATTACTACTTTGGGTCGAAATTACTTTTGGGGGCGAAATTACAGATTTGGATCAAAGTTACTTTGGGTCAAAATTACAGTGGGTCGAAGTTACTGGCATTCACCCACACTGCACCTCCATAGTACCATATTCGGGGATGGTGCTATGCTCGTCCTAGTGGGTGATGACGTATAAATAGCTGTCCCGTGTGCAGTAATTACTGTGCACATTAAAGAACCCTACTGTTGCAATGGAGCTGAGGCTCCTTGTATATTATAGACTATAGCGTATAGTATTAGACGTGTACTTCATTACCTGTAATAGGGCCACCACTATGACGAGTCACTCAGGGTGCACCGAAAAATCAACTGAGAAATTACTTAAAAATACCAGAGATGATGCTGATGACGTGGGGTTCACACGGTATCAGGACAACTTGTACCCATGGCAACTCATACCAGTCAAGTCATACCCAAAATTGGATGCCTCCTTCCCATTTTTGACTGGACGACTCGTACCCACAATTGGACAACTCGTTTCTGATATTATTTACAAGGGTGAGAGCAGATAATAACACAAAAATAACAGACCAATGATTACATGAGTGAGAGCTGGTAGTGCCGGAGCCATGGAGATGAGGGAGGGGGCTGTAGTCCCCTCTCTCTTGTTTTCCGTAAAAAAAATTAAATCACCAAACATGCAACTACTACAGGATTGTAATTTTGACATTTTAAGACTCAGTCACACAGACCAAGATAAATGCAAAATATAGGTAGGCCTACTAGGTTTCATGGTTTATAGGATACATGAGTTCGACTCCAGAGGCTTATCTACAAGCATATGTGGCCAATTAACAACCTGTCTCCTTTCACATCAATTTATGACTTTCACACTAGAAAATTAGGTACATTCTAATGATTCAGCGAGTCTGACTCTGAGAAGTGACTATACATATAATTGTCTGAATAATGTGGAATAATAATATATAATTATTAGCAGGTTTTTGGTTGTTCGTCTCTCGAGAAAATGTGTTTAAAAGAAGAAAGTTTTGTCAGAGATAATTTCTGGCCATATAATTTTGTTTTTGTGGCAGAACAAAATAAATTCCGGTGCTCAGAATGCAGGAAATAGCATTCTGGGGCATTTTTTTTTCAGGGGAGCAAGCCCCCTTACCCTCTTGTCTTCCCGGGCCCTCATGGCATTCAGTCCCCCCTCCCCCTTCCAAAATTGTTCTGCCGCCCCTGTAGTGATAAAAAAATAACAAACTAATGGCTCAATTTCATATGATACTTATTAATTTGTAGTCGGAGCACAGGGACGAACAAACAAAAAGCACTATTACAGTTGAAACCAGAAGTCCTGTCACGAACTGTGCACTTATCTAGGCTTAATTGCACGTATGAATTGCACGCAATTGCCATATCGAATGGCATCCAAAGCACAGCAGGTTCACCTGGTTACTCATAGCAAACACAGGCAATGTTTCTGCCAATGGATCTCCGGGTTACCCGGAGGTCCATTGGCTAAAACATTGCTTGGGCAAAGGCCATATGTACAGAATTTGATAGCCTTACTATGGTCATGATGCGTATATTAAAGCGCAGATCGATGTGTTATTTGTGCGCATTTCATGACAGGACTTCTAGTTTTAACTGTAACTGATCTTGTCAAACTATTTGTTTGTTTGTTTGTTGGTGGTTAACGTCACATATGTATGCACCATGGCTAATGGTGACACAACATGGAGATGAAGTCAAGTTTAGTCAATCGTTGATCTACATGTTGCCCATTTTAGAGGACTTTCACCCCAAACATTGGTGACTGGGTCTTATTTTACTAGTAAAGCGGAACTGGTTTACCACAGTAAACAAGTGCTGCTTACTTCCCGGGGTTCCCACGGGGAGTCAAACTATTTACATTGAGCACAGGTGCCTTATATTAACAAGTAATAATCAGAGCACAGAGAACGAAAAAACAAAAAGTACTATTAATTGATCTTGTCAATTAGAATGCGTACGGATATCTAATGATACTCACAATGGTAAGGAAACATTGTGAAATAATACAGTAGTAGAGAAATATATAATTAGAAAAAAACGACATTCTCGCAACACTTTGCGTTACCTTACCCTTTTATGAAGTGGAAAATTTGATCTCTTTGACGGAAGGCTACTTGCAATCCAAACAATTAAGATTTCACTATCACAACAAAGTAGACATACAAAGCAAATCATTATCAAAACACAAATGCAACATGTGCTGACAGCAACTTAAATAGCAAATCATTATCCAAACACATGCAACTTTTGCTCACAGCAAGTTTTCATTGCATAAACTTACAGAAGTGTATGTTCCAAAAGTCAAATCAATAGTGGGTTTATTCCATGTAGACCAACTCCACTTAGGCCAACTCCAGGAAGACCAATTCCAATTAGACCAACTCCAGGAAGACCAACTTGATATAAAGAGTAATTTGAAGTTGGTCTAACATATTGTTATTCTCATTCTCCATATTGTTCCCTAAACAATAAATCAACAAATAAATTACACTCTCAGGCACCAAGGCTAATCCTGTTTACATGTAGCTAATCACATTGTTATTTTTGTTAATCCTTTCCCACATATTCATATTTCCATTTTTATTCAATAAAGATTCATTAAATCATTTGAAATTGTTGTTATATGTTCAATACTTTCCTTGAAATCTTAAAAAAATCCTCAAAAAAAAGTATTTAAATATGTTCTATACAATGATCATTCCATATAGACCAATTCCAGTGAGACCAACGTTGGTCTACCTGGAACTGGTCTACCTGGAGTTGGTCTAAATGGAATTGGTCTAAGTGGGATTGGTCTACATGGAGGACACCCAATAGTGATTTAAAAAAAATAATGATCTCATTCCCATTGACCAGTCTATTATTTTTCTGTTACTATCCACCCTTGCAAATAATATCAGGTACGAGTTGTCCAGCTGTGGCAGTGTGGGTACGAGTTGTCCAATTGTGGGAACAACTTTTCCACATAAAAAGGGTACAAGTCGTCCAATTTTGGGGATGACTTGACTGGTACGAGTTGCCGAGGGTACGAGTTGTCTAGAAACCGTTCACACAGGGTGCACCGAAAAAATAACGGAGGAATTTCCAAATATACAAAACAATACAATAGGCCTACACTGGCTACAGTAGTAGTTCAGCGATCTGAACGCAGTGGCTACCCCTCTACGTTCAGATTCTTCCCATTCAAATCTGTGGTAAAATTTCCCATCAAGTTTTTATGGGAATTCAAAACTTGAAAATAGGAATATATTTCAAGCGTTCACCCTCATTACTGGCTGCATTCGATAGTACATGTATTTCTTTACATTTGGGCAGAGTTTATTGATCCAAACTATGTTTTATCCTTTAATTATTGATATTTGAATACCCGCGAAGCGTCAACGAATGTTTCGATATCATCCATGTTTTTGTCTAAATATTATAAAACAGTAAAAACAATAACCTGGTAATGGCACCGAAACGAATAGAACATTTGGTTTCTAGACAACTCGTACCCACGGCAACTCATACCAGTCAAGTCATACCCAAAATTGGACGACTCGTACCCATTTTCGGCTGGACAACTCGTACCCACAATTGGACAACTCATACACATGGCTGGTTAACTTGTACTTGGTGTTTAATTGTATGGGCGAAGGCAGTTAATGGCATAAGAACTATAGAAGCGGGGTTTTTGCTTTTGTTTGATCCATTTAAGATGCTATAATAGTATTGGAAATCAGTTTACTTTGACATTCCTTCGTCAGATATTCCATGAATATGAATGAAATAAACACAAATTTTATGTCTAAATGACGGCTGTGATACACAGAACAGGAAACATATATTCATTGACCGTACTTTGTTGATAGCAGGCACCAGTGGTTCCTGGAAGTCTGCAATCGTATTCGAACGAGAACTGGGGTGAATGACACCCCCAACCCCAACACCCGGTTTCTGCGCTTCAATATTGGGAAATAGAGTTCTGGAAAAAACTAAAAGGCCTTGCATCTAGGCCGAGGCTCTGGAAATTATCAGGGTGGAAACCATAGCCTTCGTCGCATTAACTCTTGCCTTTCCTAATTAATAATTCCACTCTCCACCTTAAGATTATATTTCGAGTGGCAAAGTTACATCACTGGTGAGGTGCCACACCGGTCAGGCGAGAAAGGATTTCATTGTAAATTAAGAGTCCAGCCGGATTTTGTACTTGAAGCGTAGCACATTCACCCGCTCGGTAGAAAAACGGCAAACAATGACCAGTGATAGACTGAATCAAGAAGATCACAAATGATGTTCATTTAAAAAAAAATCCAAGTAAAAAGCTCTAATACAACTCTCTCTATGAGTCCACCAGCTCGCATCAACTGATTTCTGTCGGAAATTTTAGGGTCAACACCGATACACCTGAAAACTCGACAGTTATTTAATTTAGACTTACCCGGCAGTGACAGGTGTGAGATCATGAAGAATTATTTTCTATCATCTATTACCTTATAGTCGATTGATGTTTAATTTTCTTCCAATTATCTGTGCATATTATTATTGCCAACTAAGTTAATCTTAAAGTTGGGAGGTGTGTTTTTCTAACAATTATCTTCCATGACAATCATGAAAATTGAATGATAATTAGCATTTTTGTAAGGTTTGCAATTAGACTATAAAAGTGAATAAAAGTCTCTCTCTCTCTTTATAGACACCTGACTCTTGTGCCTCGACCGATCGAAACAAAAATTGGCACAGGTCTATATAGATGTAATTTGACCAGGAAAGGGACTTCTGATGGGCCCCGATCGCGTCCGACATCGCATTAATCCTTCAACCAATGAAGGGGTGGGGTAGGGTGGGGGAATGAGCCCCGATCGCATCTGATTTTGCGTTAACCCCTCAACATGTGAAATGCTGGGTATGATGACTACCAGTACAACAAAATATTACGTAGAAAAGCCCTCAGAAGTTTAACGAAGGGCCAAAGATCACCTGATTTTTTTTTTTTTGGGGGGGGGGGGGGGGATCGTCTCCCGTATCTACACCACTGTATTTATATATAATTTAAATATTTCCTGTTTCCTTCAAATTGCTCTCTTAATGAAATGTTCATACCGGAGAAATTGACTTTCGGCGAAGTCTGTTCAGACCATTCTGCTGAGATAAATGCTAAAAATGGAAAGTTTTTGCCTTTATGCACACCCATTGAAAGCAGACACTCATCTTCACAATTCCTTCAGCCAATATTCGCCTTCGCCCATACAATTAAAGACCAGGTACATGTTGACCAACTGTGGGCACGTCCGGTACGAGTTGTCCAACCTTGGGTATGAGTTGTCCAACTGTGGGTACGAGTTGTCCAGCCGAAAATGGGTACGAGTCGTCCAATTTTGGGTATGACTTGACTGGTACGAGTTGCCGTGGGTACGAGTTGTCCTGATACCAAACTTTTCATCAATGCGGAATCAGAATCTCGAACCTCCTCTGTGCGAATCCGATCGAGATTCTGATTCTGCATCTATTCGTTTCGGTGCTATTACCGTGTTAATGTTTTTACTGTTTTATATTTAGACAAAAACATGGACAATATCAAAAAATTGTTGATGCTTCGCGACTATTCAAATATTGATAATTAAAGGATAAAACATAGTTTGGATTAATAAACTTTGTCCAAAGGTAAGGAATTTCGAAATATGTGTACTTATCGAATGCAGATGGTAATAAGGGTGAAAGCTGGATATATATTCCTATTTTCGAGTTATGAGTTCCCATAAAAACTTGATGGGGAATTTTACCCCAGATTTGAATGGGAAGAATCTGAACGTAGAGGGTAGCTAGTACGTTCAGATCGCTTAACTAGCTACACTACACAGTACATTCCTCGAAAACAGGTGACGTGGCGCTTCATTCAAAACGTTACAAAGGTTAGGAAGAAAGTTATGAGTCGTGTTATGAACAAAAGATATGATACTATTGATGATATAAATAGTTTAAGTTATAAAATACTTTTGTTTTGAGCTGCTGAGCTGGGTCTCTTGAAAATCTGCTTGCAGTTTTCTCACTTGTTCCCAAGTTGCCATCTTTCGAAATGGTATGAAATCTTGTTCACAGGGAAGTAACTCAATATAGGAAAAACGGAAAATAACGAATCACACCTCTCACCCAAAATAAAAATATCCAGGATTGGGGGGTGGGGGGGGGGGGGGCGTCGACGATGTAGCGGTCGTAAAAAACGTCAGTTCGTACTAAATTGTTTTCCAGTCAATTAGTAATCAGTTTTCACAAAAATCGGAATTGATCATGTAAGAACATGGTACCTTCATCTTTGTAGTTGAGGGAGGGAACGGGTCAGTTCGCCCTTGTGTCGACTCGGCCATGAGTCGATTCAACCTTGAGTCGATTCGGCCTTGAGTCGATTCGGTTTGACAACTACTGGGGCAATTTGGTTGGATGCAGATCATGTGAGATACAGTGAACAATTTTCCAAAATGTATGGGGGGGGGGGGGGGGGGGGGCTGAACAAAAATTGCAGACACAGGGTCAAAAATGCCCCCCCCCTCCTATTTTTCTTATTAAACACTAAATCAGCCTGATTAAATCACAGTTTCAAGTAGTTTCGAGTTCATATTTGAAATTACTTGCCATGTATTTCAGTTTGTCTGATGCAAATTTGCCAACGACTTCTCTAAAAGGGACATACTTTTTGCCGGTAAAAAGGACGGTATTTCGGTAAAAAAGGACGGTAAATGTATAAAAACTACGTTTTAAAGTACTAAATGTACCCATGAATGTGTGAAAAGTGACAATTTAGTGAAGCGTACGCAATAATAAATATATATAACGAAGATTAAGTATTGTTTGTTTTATTGTAGACTATTTTCAAGCGAAAATAGATCATTTCGCTATCAACACTGATCGACACGCCATTTTGTGCAAGGAAAACAACGAATTAGCTGAGGTGCACGACGGGATGAATATTATCATACCTGCGCGACGGAGGTGTAACTAATTCGTGAGCGTAACATTTAGATCTTTCTGTTCGCTACGAGGGGATTTAACGGAAAGTTTTTTGGAGAAAAACCATTTATAATATGAAAATAGTCTACAATAAAACAAACAATACTTAATCTTCGTTATATATTGCGTACGCTTCATTAAATTGTCACTTCACACATTCAGAGGAACATTTACTATTTTAAAAAGTAGTTTTTATACACTTACCGTCCTTTTTTACCGGCAAAAGTTTGTGTTCAAGCTATTTTTTTTAAACGATGGTTCACATTTTATTTTCTGTTAGCGTTTCGCCTAACACATACCGAGGTGATAATAAATTTTAAAACCATCCGTGCATCAGTGGATACTAGTTCTAGATTTACCCACTGGAGCCATTAAGGACGACCCCTTATACTCACTCCACCAATCCCTATGTGTGAGCTCCCAGTGGTGGGCCGGGGGAGAGCTGGGGCCCCCAAATGCAAACCGTAACTAACTGTTTTTAACCCCCACGTTTCATCAAGAGGCACCAGAATCGATCTCAGAGCTTCAGAATTTGAAGGAAAAAATATCTGGAAAAGGGCCCTCAACAGTGGGAGGGAATACGCCTAGTTCCATATTCAAGCCTTTGAAAACATGCCAGCATTATGTTGACCACGCCCCCCCCCCCCCCCCCCCCCCCCATTTCGAAAATATGGGAAATAAATTATTTTTCTAGCAGGGGCGTAGCCAGGATTCTATAATGGGGGGCTAGCCATTGGGAGGGGCAATCATGATGTTTGGAATGTCGTTGTGAGGTTTCGCCCCCCCCCCCCCGGCCAAACTAGGACCCTCGATCATTTCCCCCTCCTCCCCCTTCCCTTTAGGGAAGTAGGAGAATGAGGTAACGGCCAGAGGGTCCTAGTTAGGACTAGACCTCCCCAGAAAAAAAATTATCGTAAACAATTCATTAGTTATTAATTCCAATCGCCCGCTATACACATTATTTTGTATCATGTGGTCGCTGTGGGGCCTCCCCAATCTCCGGTTCACGCAAGCCAGCCTGTATAGGATTAACAGATTGACACTGAATGACACTGACCACTAAACCCAGTCCCTATACTCCCCGCCTTTACTATTCGCACCACCGTATCGCTGACCTTCCGTCATCGGGAAGATCACGTTTCTCACTACAATAAAACAAACAATTCTTAATCTTCGTTATATATATTTATTATTGTGTACGCTTTATTAAATTGCCACTTTTCACACTTTCAGAGGCACATTTAGTACTTTAAAACGTAGTTTTTTTTATACACTTACCGTCCTTTTTACCGGATACCGTCCTTTTTACCGGCAAAGAAGTGTGTCCCCTCTAAAACCATGTGGGCAGCATTAGTGACAGGCATGGAATCTATGTGGATTTGGTCTTACCTATACCCCTAATATGATACTTTATATGTTTTAAATGGCCTGGTTGGCCATATGATTGCTAATAAAAGGTTAAACCAGCACATAACCTGTGTTTCCCTGTGCCTGGAAATTTTTGGCGCCCCCACACCCCAGCCATGGGCTTTAATATATTTTACTTCACGATTTTTGTCATTTCAGTAACTTACAGTAGAAACGGAAAAAAAACTAAAATTAACACGAAAAACAATAATGATGCAAATGAAATTAAAATGCAAATTAAAATGTGCACACAAAGTATACTTGCGTGGAAAATAATTTCTGGAGATTTCTTTTGGCGTATTTGGGGAGACTACAATTAATGGTACTTTGGTATGAAAATCTGACATGCATAATATTGTTATTGTTATAACAGCAGATATTCCCACTAGGCGTGACAAATTTTCATTACAGAAGTTAGGGCCCTCGTCTTTTTGCGTCCATATAAAAATGATAGTCAACGCCAGTTTCAGTTTGAGTACCCCACCCTTTTCATCCTTTGTCGCGACTGGACATGTTTCCCGAAGCTATCTTCAACAGTTAAAGAGGGTCGAGAGGGTCCTGCCCCACACCGTCCCTGCGCGCCCTCGGCGCGCGAAACCATTTGATCTGTTGTTTCACATTTCGTCATGTCATGTTTGGTCCACACGGTTACATCATTCGCACCACTGACTTCAGAGTGTGAACACCACCTGAACAATCACCATGGCTAATTTTGATATTCCAGTTAATCTACAGAAAGCTTTGTCAGCTCTGGGCGTATCTTGCCCTCTCAACTGGACTCTCCAGGCGAGAGGCAAGAGCGTTCATCTGACGCTGGAGTTTGACACAGAAGAGTACACACCACACCTCCTTCGTGGGAGAGGTGGTACCTTTTGTGAGAGGAATCCCTCTCCCACTGATTCTCACCGAAGGAGCCTGGACCTGGCCCAGAAAAGAGGATGAAGATCAAGAAGAAAAAGAGCCCATTAACCAGGCGCCATGATACCTGGCGGCTGGATAATTTCCTGAAAAGGAGGAAGGAAGAGAAGGTGGAGAAGAAGGCTGAGGAAGCCACTGCCATTCCCCCAACTCCCAACTCCTGTGACTCCCACCCACACCCAGCCGCCTCTCCCCTGGGGCAACTTGGAGGATGGTGATGTTATCAGTGAGGCGGAGACGGTAATGGAAACTGGCTCTCCGAAGCCTCCTACTTCTCCCCCTCCCTCCGGATCAGGAGCAGGATCGAGGACTACCAGATCTCATGACAGTACTGGAAAGATTGAGACAAGATGTTAGAGATGCCTCCAGACATCAGATAGCAACAATGATGTGACGGCACTTCTGGCAGAACGCAACACCCACAGTACTTCTGAAGCAGTTAGGACTGACGATTCCATCCAAGTCAGTCCTCAAACAAGAACATCAGCAGCCCGACTACACCAACAACCACTACAGCCTCGCCATCACAGCCACCTCCACCCAAAAAAGAAAAACAAGCGGCATAAACGCCGCTAAACGGTTAGAGAGGGTCGAAAGGGGCTTGCCCCACACTTTCCCTACGCGTCTCCGGCGCGCAAAAAATATTACATCTGTTTCACATTTCACTTTCACTTCATGATTCATTTACACCTTTGACTCCAAAGCATGAAGACCGTAATAACCGCCTGCTCGCCATGGCTAAATTGGATATACCAGTTCAACTAATGAGCTCTATGCGTCTCTTGCCCCCCCCCCCCCCCCCCCCCCAAGTGGACTCTCCAGGTGAAAGAGAAGAGCGTTCAATTGACACTGAATTATGAAGCTGAGGACATCACCCAACCTACTTCGGGGAGCGGTAGTACCTTTTGTAACCACTGCTCCGAGGACGAGGAAGATAACTCTCAGGACCTACCATCAGCCAATTTCACTGAAGATCTTGACCAGCTCGCCATCGATGGTCGACCAGTACGGGAGCCTAAAGTTTGACTTCATGGGGACCAGAAATCAATACATCAAGTACATTGAGGACGAATACAACGAAGACTAACAGCTACTCATTGAAAAATACAGCGACAAGGAATTTGAGGCAAAAGAATCCGCGACCAGGGGTTCCACCGTCATAAAAGAAGTATACTTGCACCTCCAACAAAAAAAGAAGAAACAGAGAAACACAGACGCGCTAGTCCTGACTCCGGTCCTCTTTGCTCCGTTGGCACACCCAGACATAACAAATTTTACGGTAAGAGAAGGTCGAAATAGTCTTGCGCGCGAAACTATTCATGCATTCAGTTTCACATTTCGTGTGTGGCCAACGCCAAAGGATATCGCTTGAAATTGCATGCTACCGTGGTCAAACTTCTGTTCTCAAAACAGCTATTCACATTGAATACTGTGAAAACAACTCTTCAGAATATTCTTCAGATTGAATGCAACGTTATCACTGAAAAACAGCTTTACCTGTGGAAAAATTTGCGACCATACGAAAAACAGACACTAATCCCACTGTTTTATGATTGTGAAAACAGTTGTTCAGAAACTAGAAATCTGGCAAAGCTTGAATTACATGTACCGCTATGTTTTGACATTTATTCACAAAAAGGGGGAAAAAGAAGTTTTGGATAACTATCGAGGGATCTCTGTCAGTAGCAACATTGGAAAGGTGTTCTGTAAAGTCCTTTATGGGAGACTAGAGAAGGTAATTGAGGAGAAGGGTTTTTTGGGAGAAATCCAGAATGGCTTCAGGAAGGGAAGGAGAGTTACTGACCATCTTTTCACACTATCCCAAATGATAGAATCCGCGAAAGCAAAAAAGAAATAGATGTTTATGGCCTTTTTGGATATCAAGAAGGCATACGATAGAGTATGGAGGGAAGGTATGTGGCGCAAGCTGGAGGCTATAGGCTTAGGAGGCGAGTTTGTTGGAATTATGAAAGCATTATATAAAGATGTACAGAGTGAACTCAGCCTGGGAAACATTACAACGAAACGTGTGCCTATGGAGATAGGCCTAAAAACAGGGGTGTATCCTTTCGCCGATCCTGTTTGCATTGTACATCAAAGGTTTAGGAGATGAACTCCTGCGTAGCGAGGAGGGGGTAGCAGTTGGTGACTTGAAGATCCCAGGGCTATTTTTTGCAGACGATATGGTTCTAGTGTCAGAAAGCGAAGAGGGGCTAACGAAAATGCTGGGAATTGTTGGGAAATATGGGAGCAAATGGAGACTCGAACTTAATGAAAGCAAGAGCAAAGTTATACCTGTGGGCCGCAAAGTGGACCCCACTCGAAGGTGGAGAGTGGGTGAGTTCTGCATTCCGGAAGGGAGCAGCAAACTTCTCAGTGTGGGAGAGACGGGTGATTACGAGTATTTGGGGGTAAATATAAACATTACAGGAAGAGGCATCTACCGGAACCACACAAATAAATTGATTCTGAAGGGGAAGCGAATCCTTAACCAAATGAAACTTATAGGGAGAAACAGTTTCAATAAGGTTTTCGTGGGGAAAAACCATTTGGGAAATGGTGGGGCTGCCAAGTATAACATACGGCACGGAAGTGGTACCCCTAAACCAGACGGCCGTAAAGAGCTTGGAGATCCTGCAGAACGATGCAGGCCGATGGATAACGGGGTCGAGTAATGCCGCAGCGCTAGAAGCAATCAGGGGTGAGCTTGGGTGGATGAGGATCAAGGACAGGATAGACCTGTTGAAGCTCGGTTATCTTAATTATTTGGTAAATCTCCCCGACAGCCGATGGTGTAAAGTAATGTTCCTGAGAATTTTCAACTCAAATATCAAAACGGGGTGGATGGTCCAAATGAGGGAGCTAGTAGAGAACTACTCATTGGAGATCTCGGACCTAGACGTTGGGGCAAACCAGGGTAAAAAAATCGTCAGAGAAAGGGTCATGGAGGATTGTAACCGTAATTGGCGAGAGGGAGTCAAATCAAAGAGGTCTTTGGGTGGCCTGCGTGATAAAGAGAAGCCAGGTTTTGAAGAGTACCTTGATGGCACCTTTGGGGGGTCACTGTTGTTCAAGCTGAGGTCGCGATCCCTGGAGCTGAGGGGAAAAATTGGGAAAGACGGTGAAAGGGAGTGCCAGATGTGTAACTTGGACATGGTGGAGACCCTGGAACACTTTTTTCTAGAATGCCCAAAGTATCAGCCTAAAAGAATGAGATTCACTGGGAGTATAATGGGGAAGTGGGATGGGAGAATGAAGGACATGTGGTTAGGGGGAGACTCAAAGGAGAGGGTTAATATGCTAATCGGAGAGATTGGGAAGAATGGGACAAGGGATATCATCAAGCAGTTCGTCTCCGAGTGTTGGGAGGAGAGGAGAAGCGTGGGAATAGGGAGGCAGTTGGGAGTACAGGGGTAACCATGGCCTTCTCGTCCGAGAACCGCGACAAATCAGCGGCTGGCCAAAGTGTTATTATTATTATTATTATTTGACAATAAAGTTCTTTAAAAAATTCAGAATTTCTGTTATTTATGCTTTATTTACCTACAATATACTTAAATATACTTTAATCAATTATTTGTCTTTGTCTGAAAGTTGTGGTCATTTCGGCCTAAAAAAAAAAGTGAGTCAATTCGGCCTGAAAATAGGCCGAATTGACTCAGGCCGAATCGACTCAGACCGATTCGACTCAAGGCCGAATTGACCCCGAACCCACCCGGTGAGGTCTAGTAAAGAATTTTATACCATGATTACCTATTCTATTACATATAAAAAACCTATGACATAAATTTTTAGCTTTACACACCAACCGCGGTGAACACGTGTGTCTGTGGTGAACATGCCAGCAATGGGATTTCGATAGTTAAAAATTTACACCTACCGCAGAACTACATCCAATGACCTTTGGTGACCTTCACCTGAATGCAAACTTGTCTAAATTTATCGCTCGTCGCCTCATGAGGAGTGAAATGAAAGCGGCAATTATTTATTACGTTTTTAAATGAGATTACCTCATAAGATACCAAAAATTAACAAACATGCGTTTTCCTCATGTTAATAAAGCACCCCTTTACTCGAAATAGTATGTTATCATGTTATTAAAATGAAAAAAGGCCCAATGATTTGTGCGTTTCTTTTTCCATTATGTTTCGACGATAAAATTCACAGCGGAAGTACGGCCCACCGGTGCTCATGTAAACAAAAACAGTTTTGCACGTGTGTACGTCTGTTGCTCAGTAAACTAGAGAAAAAATAATAGCGACTCTTAATAATTTGACGATCATGGTATAAATAAAATATACCCAAAGTAGCTTGGTGTACCAAATGTTCACCACTCGTGGTGAAGTGGTGTTAACCGCGACCCTGTGGCGAGCGGTTTACACCACTTTACCACGAGTGGCGAACATTTGGTACACCAAGCTACTATGGGTATATTCTATATGTGGAAGATCGCCCCCTAAGATAACTCGTCATTGGGTATTAATAAATAATCTCCAAACACCGTCTGAGTCGGGGATAATAATAACTGATGCCCTCAACCATTCCGGTGTTTACCATGTGGAAACTCATCGCGAGCAAAATCGTATATTTGAAGTAATTGAAATATTTGAAGTAAAAAAAGATATATGTTTTGAACTCGAAGGCTATCACCCTTTAATTATCAAACACGACCAACAGATGATGATGGCAGAGGGGGGTGTTGGATTATTTATTAATGACAACATTAGCTTCAAACAACGAAGTGATTTGTCAATCTTCATACCTCACGCATTTGAATCTCTTTTCATCGAAACAACCTCTAAAAAGAAATGCGTTATTGGAATCATTTATAGACCCAACACCGCTCCAAAAGCTGACCTTGAACTTTTCTTGTCCACAATGTCCGAACTATTGAATTAAATCAACCTGGAGAATAAAAAAAAGCCTACCTTATGGGCGATTTCAACTCAACTTCGCTAGTCATAACAAAACTGAACTTTTTATCGACTCTGTATTTAGCTCAGGCTTCTTGACCCTCATCACTAAGCCGACGAGAGTTACCGAAACTTCGGCAACTCTTATTGATCATATCTTTAGTAATGACTCCACTACACACGTATCAGGGATTGTCATTTCGGATGTCAGTGATCACTTTGCAACGTTCTGCATTGGTGACTTGGAAAAACAAAATGCACGCCCAACACAAAGTCCTAACCGCTCCATCAAGAAAGAAAACATTGACCACTTCAAGAGGCTCCTATTAGGTAGTGATTTTTCAGACGTTTTCGACACATTCGATGTCACCCTAGCATACGACTTGTTCATCGATACATTTTACAAAGCATTTAATGAAGCTTCCCCATTGGAAGTAACATCGGTACATTCTAAATATATTAGACGCGAGCCCTGAATGACGGCCGGACTATTAGAGTCTTCCCTACACAAACAAAAACTGTACAGGAAAAAACTGAAATTTCCGACAACCCAAAATATCGCGAACTACAAACAGTTCTGTCACATCTTCAATTGTGCCAAACGAGCAAGCAAGTCAGACTACTATTATAATATCTTGTTAGATAATAAACACGACTTCAAAAAAACATGGCAAATATTACGTTAAGCCATTAATAAATTGGATCGAAAAACTGAGCTCCCAAATACCTTTGTCGATAACAATATCACTTTAAACGACCCCAAACCGTGACAAATTGCTGACAAGTTCAATGCATTCTTTGCCAATATTGGGAAATCAGTAGGTGACCAAATGTCCGACACAAATATTCACTTTTCACATTATATGAAGCATAATAATGAAAACTCACTAATTGTAATGCTAACGAATACACAGGAGGTTATCTTTAGTATTTCCAAATTGTCTTCAAAACCAACAAGAGATCAAGGTGAATTGTCTACAAAACTTTTGACAGCCGTCGCTTGTGAGATCGTCAGCCCATTAGCACACATCATCAACACTTCATTTTCATCCGGCCATGTGCCAACCAAAATGAAAATAACCAAAGTAATACCAGTCTTCAAGTCTGGTAACTCTCAAATGTTTAATAACTATCGCCCATTAGTATTCTTCCGACGTTCTCAAAAATACTTGAAAAGTTAATGAATAAAAGGCTAGTGGATTTCATAGACAAAAATAAAATCTTAAATAAGTACCAGTTTGGGTTCAGAACAAAACATTCAACTGTTCACACTATATTGCACCTACTGAATAGAGTGGTAACGGAAAATGACAAACCAACAAAGAATTGCACCCTTTCTATATTGCTAGACTTCTCCAAAGCATTCGACACCACTGACCACTCGATCCTACTCCAGAAACTGGGATACTACGGTATTAGAGGTATTGCCCATAAGTGGTTTCAAAGTTATTTAACTGAACGAAGCCAATTTGTTTCATTCTTGAATACCTTTTCAGAAACGTTACCAATAAATACAGGTGTACCACAGGGGTCCATTCTTGGCCCACTTTTATTTCTGCTGTACATCAATGATATTAACGAATCTACAGAACTCAGTTTACTTTCCTTTGCTGATGACACAACGGCCTTTAGGTCAAGTAACAATCCTGACACCCTTACAGAAAGTATAAATTCCGAACTAGCCAAAATAAACCATTGGTGTTCTGCCAACAAACTAGCCCTCAGCCCTACTAAAACCAAATATATGCTACTTCATCCACAAAACGATTCGTATAAGGTAAACGATATTAAACTATTTCTAAACAATACAAATATTGAGCCAGTTGGTAACGAACAAGAACAAACAACTATAAAATTTCTTGGCGTACATATGGATGAAAATATGAAATTTAAAGAGCATATTTCTGTGGTGTGCTCAAGAATAGCAAGAGCAATTTTTGTACTAAATAGGGCAAAGAACTTCTTGCCCACGAAGGTAATGAAAACTTTATACTTCTCACTGATTCAGTGTCATCTTATATATGGTATCCAGGTATGGGGCCATTCGACCTACACCAGTAGAATTCTAAAACTACAAAAAGAGCTGTCCGGGTCACAACAAAAAAATCATATCTCTCCTATACAGATCACCTTTTCAGAGATTGTGGCATTCTGAAATTCAGTGATTTCTACAGCCTTCACATCTCCCTTTTTATGCACGACTGGACGAACAAAAAACTCCCTATGTCATTCGATGATACCTTTCAAGTATATAGAAACCCCTCAGAAATGAATACAAGGCAACCCGGTAAATTAGATACCCGCAAACCAAGAACACAGTTCTTCCGCTGTGCTGCCATTACACCCCTTTCCAAGAACCTGGAATAGTATAGACCCAGCAATTAAAGAGACCCCCATTTTAAAAAGTCCTTAACTGATAAAGCCATGAATAATTATTCGCGTCCTAACTCCAAATGTGACAACCCAACGTGCCCCGACTATGTCATCCGCCAGCTGTAATCCTATGATATCTCATCCTCCTCTTCCCGTCCCTTAATTCTCAAATACATTCTAGCCCCCCCCCCCCCCCCCCCCCCCCCCCCTGAATTACGAATAAAAGATCAGACAACCCCGTCTTGGGGAAAGCACTTCGATACACTGATGCCAAAGAAACTTGATATCTTTCTTTTTACAGGAATGGCAGGAAGACAGTCTTATAGGCTATGTCATTTCCATGCTGTATACTAGCTTATGTCCCTGTTTGTTGTAATGTTATTTTGTAATCAATGTACTAGAATACTGCAGAATAAAGATCTATAACAAAACTTCTGTCTAGATACGCAAATTTAGCGCCGACAACAAAGCACTGTTCAAATCACTCCTTTCTCAGTGTGATTTTGCGACAGTCTTAGACATAAACTGTCCAAATTAGGCCAAAAACTCGTTTATGAGTATCTACTTCGAAACATTCGAGTTGGCGTGTCAGTAGTAACAATAATTATATTAAAAATCCTTGGATGACGAAGGGCTTGGTTATTTCCTCTAATAATAAAAACAGATTCTATCACAAAAAATTAAAAAGTCCTACGGAAATAAACATAAAAAATTATAAAAACTACTGCAAAATATTCAATAAAGTTAAAAAACAATGCAAGTCAATCTACTATAAAAATATCCTCAACAACAATAAGTACAACATTAAAAAGACCTGGCAAATACTGAATGAAGCCATTCTAAAATCTAAGCGGGAAGCCTCTTTACCGACTTATTTTCTCAAAGATAATAACCAAATCAGTCACCCAGCGGACATAGCGGGAGAATTGAACGCGTACTTCGCAAATATTGGTAAATGCACAAGTGAAACAATATCCAAACCAAATAAATCATTCTATGAGTACATGGGCAGAAGTTCAACAAACAATTTTTATATAAATCCAGTCTGTGCCACTGAGGTTGAACACATTGTGAAATCTCTAAAAGCCAAAGGTAGCCAAGCTTGTGATAACGTTAGCTCAGAACTTGACAAGGACAGTATTCATCCTATACTTGTCCCATTAACGCACATCTTCAGTTGCTCATTTGTATAAGGTGTTGTACCAGACAGAATGGAAATCGCTAAAGTCATCCCGATATTCAAATCAGGTGATAAGCAGAGTTTGGGCAATTACAGGCCTGTTAGTCTATTGCCAACCTTTTCTAAAATTTTAGAAAAACTTATGTCTTCGCGATTGTTAAACCTCTTGAACCGTTTTGAAATCCTACATCCCCATCAGTATGGATTTAGGACGAACCACAGTACAATGCATCCCGGCATGCAGTTACTCAAAAATGTAGCTGAGGAATATGATAAAAAAGTAAAAACTGCACTCTTGCCCTGTTTCTTGACCCATCTAAAGCATTCGACACTATAGATCATTCAATTCTAATAAACAAATTAGAACGGTACGGTATACGAGGCTTAGAAAGAGATTGGTTCACAAGTTATTTAACCAGAAGAAAATAATATGTCGTTTATGACGACCATAAATCCGATGTAGCCCTGATAACACATGGAGTTCCCCAAGGTTCCATACTCGGACCCACGCTATTTCTACTCAACGTGAATGATATCTGCCAAGCAACATCCCTAAATCTGTTATCGTTTGCGAACGATACAACTGTATATTCATCTGGCCCAAACCCAAACAATATAGTTCCATTATTAAATAAAGAACTCGAAAATCTCTTCGAGTGGTGCTGCGCCATCCAGTTAGTCTCAAATGCCACGAAAACAAATTACATTTTAATTAACCCCTCATATAAGTCGAAATTTCTCACACTTTCACACAACGTTCTTCTAAATGGACAGGAGATAAAAAGAGTGGGTTCTGAAAATGCAGAAAAATCTCTCAAATTTCTAGGGATTTACATCGATGATAACCTATCCTACAAATACCATGTATCCAATCTTTGCACCAAAATAGCCCGTACCAATTTTGTCCTCAACAAAGTAAAGACCATTCACCCACATGATGCGATGAAAACTCTGTATTTCTCTTTAATCCATACCCTTCTATCATAAGGAATAAACAAATGGGGAAACGCCAGAACCGTAAAGAATCTAATGATATTGCAGAAACGCTTTGTGCGTATTATAAATAACAAAAAGTATAACACGCATACAGACCCCCCACCCCCACCCCCTCCCCCCCCCACACTTTTCTTAAAAATAAAATACTAAAAGTAACTAACCTTTTTAAACTTAACGCTTGCTTATTTGTATTTGATTGGTATCATGAAAACCTGTCCGTTTCATTCAAAAATTACTTCAAGCTAACTGATAATCCTTCTGGAAGGTCGAACAGAAGATGTGGCCTCCTTCATATAAAAAAAAACCCGAACCAAATCATTGGATTATTTACCGACAAATATGTACCCGAAAATCTGGAACGATTTGGATAGGAATATCAGAAATATAACCGAGAGAAATATGTTAAAAAAACAGTTAAAGTTAAAATTATTGTCTTCACATTCAGACACTGTTCATTGTATAATAGTCCATATTGTCCCAATTGTAGACCCTGAATTTGTTGGGATACAATGTACTCTTTGATCCATAAAAATAAAAAATCAGTCCAGTTTATCCACGTGTGGCTAAACTGCATTTACCGCCTAGGAAACTTTGAATGGAATCGTCCTAAACTGATATTGATGATGATGGAGGTATTGGTATTGATATTTATATTAATATCAATATTAGTATTATTATTGCACCACCAACGTACTACAGGAATTGGTTTGGTCGCCTCGTGAACTCCACCTGGCTCCGAGGAATCACAGTAATGTAACTCCGTTAAAAACACAATGGGCTGTCGGTGAAAAGGATGGGAGATGTTTCGTAGCGGGCTACCGGGTGAATCAAGCCACAACTTCCATGTCATGTCATGTTTACCCCCCCCCCCCCCCCCCCCCCCCCTCATCATACTAGCCTAGACTTGAAAATATATTAAACTATCTGACAGTCTGGTTTAAAATCTTGCATAAAGTAATCGCGGGAGATAACAGGAAGACAGCCAATCTGGCTATGTTGTCCTCCCTGCGTGCGGTATACTACTAACCCGCTTTGTTGAACATGAAGGAAGTACGGAAGCCGAATATTTTTCTTTCGTGCCTAAATTATTTTGATTAACATTGCTGTTACAAGTATTTGCATTTGGACTTGTATACTGCTAAATAAAAATCAATCAATCAATCAGAAAATGATGTAAGATTCTTGTAGAAGCAGAAGCAGCAGGAATCTTAATTCATTGTAGTTATGTTACAACCTATTTGACTCTTTGAGTGATAATGTACATGAATTCTGTAACCCTTTTTAAATGTTTTGGACTAAGAGAGTTAATTGCATACAATTCCTGTTGCATTAAATTTTCCAGTGCATAGAAATTCAAAGTGTAATTTATAATGTCCACGAAAGAATATTACTTCAGAAAAAAACATTTTTTTTAATTGACGCAGCTTTGATATGCCAAAAAACCCGACCCATGAGGAGAGGGAATTTACCATTCTGGTACTGTTAATTCTTTTTTCTCAAACAAAGGAAAATAGATTGATAAGAATCTCCATAATCCACACACCTCGCTGCCTAACCCTTTACCTAACAAATTGACTGCAACTACACACATAATTCATGAATTTAGCAGGTAAAAATGTTTTTTTAAAAAGTTTTATACAAGCCACATAATGTGATCTATCATCGGAACAAGATTGTTCCCCCGATGGTCACATGATTCGATTTGCTTGAGGCTTTTTGTGTAAGTTTGAAAAATTTAAATTGAAATTTCCAGTTTTAATGTTATCTGTCGGTAAAGGTTTAAAAAGTAAAGAACAAAATATATTGTATTTCCTTTTTTTTGTGATCAGCATTCTACAATTGTTGATTATTTCAGCAAGTCAAAATTCTTACTTTAAATTTGTTTTATAATCACGAAATATTAAAAAGTGGCTACGGATACAGTCCAATAAATTTTAATAGAACTAATCTGTAAATGAATAATTATTTATTTAATAGCTTAGTATGAAATGTCTGGAAAAAAGACTTCATATGAGTAAAAATGTACGATACAAGGTAGAAGCATATGTTCAAGTCTACAACTACTGTATGATTCAAAATAAGTTGTAGCATAACCGCGATGAACAAAGTAGCCCACTGCCATGACACCAATAGTACAAGAACCCGAAATCATTTTCCGGAAAGCTTTGTGTGAGAGCTTTCCCGAAAATGATGTCAGATTCTTGTGTTATTGGTGTAGTTGAAGATGCATATTAGTAGTTTATAGTAGTTATTCTACAGCTTATTTCGACTCGTACTATAAGTCAAGTGATTTCCGAATTCCACTCGGAGGTCTGCTGGCTAGAATTTTGCTTATGCAAAACAACGCACATGGGCATCAACCACTGATCATTTCTGACAGCCAATAAAAACTTGTGACTCGTCAAGCAAATATGCAGTTTAAGGAGCACAGATAAGTTAGTTATCTGGTGGACCAGTCCCAAACTTTCAACAAGACTGCCAAGAATATGTTGGAAATATATGTATATCCACCTACTTAGAGGACAAGTGTAAAATCACCCTATGTGTTCTGTAATACAATATCCATGTGTGCACATTTTGGTCAACGATCCGGGGCCGAGAATAGGGTGGGGGCCTGGGGTAGTAACCCCAGAGCCTGTAACTTGGTACAGGGCGGCTGGCCCAGGATTAAAAGATTCTTGGTTAAGCCTCCCCACCCCAACCCCTAGTTCAAACATGACCCGAAAGACTTATTTGAAGCTATGCACTTGACCAACGGCTGTAATTCTGGACTGCATGATTCTTGAAGTAATAACTTTATTCAGACAACTTGACGTTACCAAGTTATCACTTCAAGAATTGTGCAGTCAATAGCTTTTGCTCTAGGTCATTAGATACTCATTGATGAGCTTGGAAATTTGAAACATGCTGCAAAAGAACGTCATTTTGACGGCAAAAAAATAACGTGATTTTTCATCCCAAAAGCCACAGAAGACTCCATTTAATAACTGATTTCAAAATTTTGTTGGAGGAGAACCCCTTCCCTCCAACCACTCTAAGATCGATCACGCCTCCGGCACTCGCTGCAAATACCGTTATCATCTGTGAAATATCCCGACATTTTTGAAGGGGAGGGGGGGGGGGGGGGGTGCCGACACAGAATTAGCCCCGGGTTCCGAATTTCCTTTCCCCGGCCCTGCGTGAATCTTCCACTCTGTGGGTGTTTTTGTAATAAGACAGCTTCTACTGTTTGACACGTAAGTTTGAGCTGAAGGAGAAAATGGTCAAAAGAAGAATTTATATATATTTTATGTCCGATTCTCGTGTAGGAAACATTACATCTATAGTTTATACCGGTAGTGGTTATTCTTCAACTCATTTTGGCTTGTACTGTATATGGACTGAATATTATTAGTCTGAGACACGCAACACTGTAACTAGCAGACGATTTTCACCTTTTTGGGACCCCTCCCCAACCTCTTCCAGCTGGAACATCTGTGTGTTATGCTTCAAAATATTTGTATTGATTGATTGTTTGGATACTCATGGTTTGAATTTTCATTCACGCAGACATTTTTGTGTCGTTTGAGTTTGATGGCGAATCGGCAATGGGCTTTTAAAGATAGAAAAATAACATACCTTTAACACTTCTTTTAACCGACAGCACAAAAGAATAGTGATTTTTTCGTCAAATGAATACCACAATGAACCCCTTTCCATAGCGAAGGCAGACTCGGCATCATGCTTTTTTTTTTTGGTTGACGAGTGACAAAACGGCAGATAGATCACACAGAAGACACAAAGATGACCGCATGAGTGAAAATTCAAACCCTGAGTATCCAAACAACCAATCAATACAAATATTTTCAAGCACAACACACAGGTGTGCTAGCTGGAAGGGGATCGGGGAAGGGGTTGGTCCCTAAAAAGTGAAAATCGTCTGCTAGTAGCAGTGTCGCGTGTCTAATAATATTCTGTTTATATACAGTACACGTCAAAATGAGTTGAAGAATAACCACTACCGGTATAAACTATAGATGTAATGTTTCCTACACTAATAACACAAGAATCGGACATAAAAAATATATAAATTCTTCTTTTGACCATTTTCCCCTTCAACTCAAACTTACATGTCACACAGTGGAATGTCGTATTACAAAAAAATACTCACAAAGTGGAAGAACCATGCAGGTCGGAAAGAGGAAATTCGGGCCCCGGGGTTTATTCTGTGACGGGCCCCATTTCAAATGTGTCGGGATACTGATTCAGATGATAAAGGTATCTGCAGAGAGTGGTGAAGGCATAATCGAGCATAGGGCGCTTTGGGGATGTGGGGCGGGTTCTCCCCCAAGAAAATTTTAAAATCAGTTATTAAATGGAGTCTTCTGGCGGCTTTTGGGATAACAAAATCACGTTATTTTGGCCGTCAAAATTACCTTTTTAGCAGCATGTTGTAAATTTCCAAGTCCATCAGTGAGCATCCAATGACCAAGAAATATATATTTTGTCCTGTTTTGTCTGCACAATACGGTCACGATTAGCCATTGTGCATAAGTATGTGACCTTAAACACCAATAAATAAATAAATTGTCTGCACAATTCTTGATGCGTTAACTTTAAATTACGTCAAGTTGATTTAATAAAGTTATTACTTCCAAGGCCAAAATTACAACCGTGTTGGTCAAGTGCATAGTTTCATTCACGATACAGCCCCTTTCTTAACTGTTGGCACGGGAGTCAGAACCTGGGGGGGGGGGGGGGGGGGGGGGGGGGGGGGGCTAGGCCAAACATGGCCTGAAAGCCCGTATTTTCATGTTTTTATTTTGGTACGTCCTTTAAAAGGACAAACCAAACCCAAAAAATAAAATATCATCTTTCAGGCCATGTTAGGACGAGGGATGGGAGTGGGATGGCCTAACCAAGAATTCTTGACTCCTGGGTCAAACCCGGGCCCACCAAAATTCCGGGCTCCAGGGTTACTAGCCCGCCCCGCCCCACCCCGTCTCTGGATCCATAATCAAAATGTACATGCATGGACATTGTATTGCAGTACACACAGTGCGATTTTGTACTTGTCCTCTAAGTAGGTGGAGAATCATATATTTCCAACATATTCTTGCCAGTCTTGTAGGAAGTTGGGAACTCAAAAAGCTAATCTGCAGTTTATGAACCACCGGATAACTAACTACTCAGTGGTTCTTCAACTGCAGATTTGGTTGTTGAGTCACAAGATTTTACTGGCTACCAGGTATGGTCAGTGGTTGATGCCTATATGCGTTGTTTTGCATAAGAAAAAAAATTTCAGTCAGCGGACCTCGAGTGGAATTCAGAAAACACTTGACTTACAGTACGAGTCGAAATAAGTTGTAGAGTAACCATTATAAACTATGCATCTTCAACTACACCAGTAACACAACCTGACATCATTTTTGGAAAGCTCTCACAAGGAGCTTTCTGGAAAATTATGTCAGGTTCTTGTGTTATTGGTGTAATGGCAGTGGGCCACTTTGTTTATTGCGGTTATGCTACAACTTATTTTGATGCATACAGTATTTATAGACTTGAAGGGAGCACGGTGGCTCAGTGGTAGACTAGAGGTCCCGAGTTCGATTCCCGTCCGAGACGACCCACGTTGTGTCCTTGGGGAAGGCACTTTATCCCGGTTGCATCCATGGGGGCACGATAACGCCGTGTACTAAGGCGTACTGCACGTCGATGGTGCGCGTGTCTTCAACCGCTGTAACCCTGCTTGAGCGGAGCTTGACCAGAGTTAGGATGTTGAGGAGCTGACAGTTGCTCGTCGATGCTCGGTGGTTCTCTCCGGGTACTCCGGCTTCCCTCACCCGTCAAAACTATCACGGTCAGGATTAGCCATTCACGGTGCATAAGTATGTGACCTAAAACACCAATAAATAAATAAATAAATATAGACTTGAATATATGCTTCTACTTTCTATCATGCATTTATACTCATATGAAGTCTTTTTTCCAGATATTTCATGCTTTAACTATTAAATAAATAATTGTTCATTTACGGATTAGTCCTATTAAAAATTATTGGACTGTAGCCATAGCCACATTTCAATTTTCGTGATTATAAAACAAACTTAAAATATACAATTTTGACTTGCTGAAATAATTTACAATTGCAGTACTCTGACCACAAAGGTGGCAGTACAGTACATTTGAACTTAACTGTTTAAATCTTTACCCACAGACAACATTAAAACTGGAAATTCCAATTTACATTTTTCAAACTTTTACAAAAAAACCTCTAGAAAATCGAATCATGTTACCCTCGAGGGAACAATCTTGTTCCGATAACAGCTCACATGACGTGGTTTATATAAAACGTTTTAAAAATCACCTTTTCCTGCTAAATTCATGAATTATGTGTGTATTTGCTGTCAGTTTGTTAGGTAAAGGATTAGACAGTGAGGTGTGTGGATTATGGGAATTTTTATCAATCCATTTTCCAATGTTTTAAAAAAAACATTAACGGTACCAGAAGGGTAAATTCCACCACCCATTGGTCAGATTTTTTTGGCATATGAAAGCTACTTCAGCCAAAAATTAGTTTTACTGAAGTAATATCCTTTCGCGGACATTATAAATTACATGGTGAATTTCTATGCACTGGAAAATTTACTGCAATAGGAATATTGCTGCTTCTACACTGATAATACAAGAATCTTACATCATATCCTGGGAAGTTCTCTGTGAGAGATTCACAAAAAATGATTTCCGATTCTTGAGTTATTAGTTTAGGAAGCATTACATCTATAGTTGAAATTTGAAACTTGTAATTTGAAATTTGAATGAGCCTACTCGGCTTTCGTATATACCGGTAGTGGTTATTCATCAACTCATTTTGACATGCGCTGTTTTTGGACAAAATATTCTTTAGACATGCGACACTGCTACTAGCACAGGGGGTGGGGTGGGAAAAAATTTGCAGTATATGATGTGTGTGGGTGGTCAAACGGCTCAAAAACAACAAAAAAATTTCCTTGTGCCATTTTATGCCAAACTAAACACTCTAAAATGATTTAGACTAATACACGCACATTATAGCCCTATTAAGGGGTTGTATTGATGGGCATGTTGAGCTATCTGGCCCATCTGAGCCCAGTGCTGGCCCATGGTGTTTTGAACATTCAGTCTCTTCGGCCTTGAGTGTCTCGATTTCTGTAATTGCATATCCTATTTCTGTATTTAAACATTTCTTATAATCACAGAAAATCAAAGGCTTTTTAGGTTCCTCGTGGCTCTTAAGAAATGAAGACTTTAAGTATATGTAAATTATTTTTTAACATACATCAAGAATCAAGATACACTTAACAGTAAAACAAATGATTCATATAAAAATTGCACCAACCGGTGTTAAAAAACGGAAGAAGAATTAACAAAAGGTTAAAACAAAGCTCTCATGTTCCATTTGGATAAAATAGTCACAAAATAAAGGGTAAAGGGTCTATGAAGGTTCATGTGTCAAAAAGTGAGTTTCTATAAACCCAATCGCATAACATTCCCTGTGTCAAAATACCTCTGTAAAAATCTTACATAAGAAATTACCACAAACGTCGCTAGAAAATGGTTATTTTTTACAACATTAATATATATAAACCTCAAATAGTATTTTTGGTCCCACGCAAAAAACTATTTGAGCTTATTTATGTGGTAAACAGGCTTTGCTTTATGTCACTTCACAATTTGGCTATACCATGACATGTCAGTTTTAACGCCAGAGCAAAGACCTAGCGTGTGGTTAATTTACTGGAAAAATCAGGAATAATGCCTAATAATACAGGATATTACCAGCTAAATACATCACAATTTATGTATACTACTCAAAGTTTGTTAAGCACCAAGTACATCCAACTACCTGTTTTATGTTTTAGTAGAAATATTGTAATGAAAAGTGTATATATTTTGTATTTAATTATATCTTTAATGATTTAAGTACAGAAATTAAGATTTTATTTGTGTTTGACATTATTTTTTAGCTTTTGAATATGATAACCATGGAAAATGGATATTATTGGTAAAAGAGGAAATTTTTCAATATGGCAAAAAGTTGACGGAGCGAACTGGTATGGCTTCAATATCGAGTATGAGATCCATTACGGTACTGTTAATTACAGCTTGAGAACGCCTTCTCGTGCTCCCAATCAGGTTCCTGGTGGTCCTTTGTGGGATATTGTTCCATTCTTGGACCAGCATGGCACCAAGCTCCCGGATACTTCTTGGCTGGATTGGACGGGCTGATATTGCAACTCATTTCAGTCATGTTCGATTGGATTGAGGTCAGGGGATCTTGCTGGCCAGTCCATACGCTCAATCCCCTCCCTCTGACGGTACTACTCGACAGCATGGGCAACATGATGACGGGCATTATTGTGAATCAGAATGAATCTATCACCCACTGCACCTGCATGCAATCTGACGTGGACATCCAGGATCTCATCAATATACCGCTGTGCAGTCAATGTACCACGTTCAAGGTTATAGAGCTCTTGTACGTCCATCCCAGCTGATGCCACCCCAGTCCATGATTGACCCCCCACCATAGCGGTCATGTTCAGCAATGTTGCATGGAATCGCTCTCCTTGTCCTCTCCATACCCTAGAACGCCCATGTGTGTGGTCTAGGTAGTACCTTGACTCATCTGTAAAAAGGACAGGTCGCCAATCTTCTCTGGTCCATCCAACGTGGTCCATGGCCCATTCATATCGTGCCTGACGTTGGTTCTGGGGCAGCGGAATGCGCATACAGGGTCTTCTCGATCGGAGACCACCTTCGTGCAACATTTCTCGGATAGTCTGCGTCGAAACATTTACCCCGGATGCATTCTGAAGGTCATTGCGAAGCTGGGTTGCTGTGGCAAAGCTGTTCTTACGGGCCTGAATGGTCAAAAACCGGCCTTCGGCTGCAGATGGTGCCCTGTCTCTTCCACCACCATGCCGTCTTACTGGTGTGCCATACTGCTGAAATCTTGCCCAGGCTCCGGTGATCACCGTATGGTGCACACCAAGGGCTTCACCAACCTGACGATGGGTAGCCCCTTGCTCCACCATCCCTACAGTCCGCCACATTTCTGCTTCAGACAAATGTCCTTCTTGCCATATTCAATCATGAAATCACAAGGTTTGTGTTGAAATGAAGGTTGAATATTCTACACATGTCATGTACATAGTACACGAAAACATCATGAAAATCAAGGGGGTACATGCTTTCCATGACTGTCACGAAAAGTCTGCCCGTCAAGAGAGCTAATGAAAACACTGGGGACCATCTCAATACGTTCCTCAATCATATCCACCAAAAATATCGCAAATATGTCACAAGCAAATTTCACAATGATGTGTCAGATATTTGGTGCTTGGCAAACTTTGAGTTAACAGTGGCGGCGCCATGGGGGGGGGGGGTGGTGGTGGTGGTATGGGGGGCACTTACCCCTCCACTTTTTTCGCCAGGCGTAGTAAAAAAATACTATCATTTTGATTTTTGTATTGAACGTTGCGGTGTAATGGTGGGTATATTTAATTCTATATTCCCAAGTGCACTAAATCAGAGAATTTTTTTAATTATGTTTGTGTGTGCACCCCCCCCCCCCTCCCCCCCCCACACACACACATTAGCTGCAAACAACAAACAAGAGTCGAGGGCCCAAACTGCAACAAGGCGTGCCGCGTTCAAACGGTCTGAAACATACCGCTTATAAGAGTATTCCAGGAATGCTAGAATCAAGAGCGTGCCTTCCGTTTGGAATGCAGCCTTCTTTCATTTTCGATTTGAGTGTCGTTTGGTGCTTTGTGCTCCCACTTTACAACAACGTTCTTCCGTTAAAATGTCACCATGTACGACGTTTTCTATAACTGAAAGACCTAACCAATAGGTTTCAAAAGGATAAAACTGTTTTAATTTAATTGTATGAGAATGCTCCAGAGAACACCATTTACAACGTAAGTTTTAAAAATTTTCTCAGCTTCGGGACGGGACGACCCCTCCCGAAACCCACCCCAGCTCGGCGCTGCGCGCCGAGGCCGCCGCTGCGCGGCGGGCAATACCCAACTGTACCTCCCTCACTTCTGTAACTCTGGCGCCGCCACTGTTTGAGTAGTATATTATATTATATTATCACGTATTGACAAGGCAGAATAGTCCAGAAAAGTGCTAAAAAATTGAATATGATGCTGAGAGGGGTGGATGGCCAAAACATGTAGGAATTTTTTTTTTTTTTTTTTGGTAGGATATGGGGTGGGTGTTCAAAATGACCGGAAAAAATATGCGGAAAATAAGAAAAATCTTGCGACTGGGGGGGGGGGGGGGGGGGGGGGGGGGGGGTCCGGGAAGGTCTAATGCAAAAAGGCATCGTGTACTGCAATCCCCCCCCCCCCCAACTAGCAGATGATTTTCACCTTTTAGGGACCACACCCCCTCCCCAATCTCTTCCAGTTTCGTCTCTCGTCAACAAAAAAGCATGATACCGAGTCTGCCTTCGCTTAAGGGGCCTATATAAGTAATGGAATTTTGTTTATTTTGAAATTCTCACCTCTCAAATTCCTTAAATTCAGATTAAATATACACAAATTATACATCAAAATGAAGGTTGGGATGTATAGAACACGAAACACATATGTAATCAACTCATAGAGTCGACTTTAGGCACCACTGGTTCCTGGAAGTCTGCTACCGTATTCGCACTAGAACTGATAATAAAATAATATTTCATCAGAACAACTTGTGGCCAAATGTGCTTCATATATCCAAGAACAAAGCTGGGCATTCAAAACACTTTCGAATACAGCGGAAGGTCTGCATTTTGGAAAAGGACAACACTGTCTGCATTTTTTATTGAAGATGGTTTCCATGCTCGACAGACATGCGCAAATCACTCGTTACCACGAATTTCCATCCAAAAACAAAATCGTAATTCTAAGAAATATCAACAGGTATCATGATACCTTGCACTGAATATGGCAACTGTGCAATCTCTATCTAATAACAGTATACTTTATGAAGGCGATCTTTTTCATTATTTGATTTTAGACGGAGTTGTTTTTACATGCTTTTTCTGTCCGATGACGTCGGCCGGAAATCGAAAGTAGACTCAGACGTAAACAAAAGCAAAGGCTTTGGAATTTTCCTCAATGTAGCTCTGTCGCCGTGTTTTGAAGAATTTTTATCCCCTAGCTTTGTTCTTGGATATATAAAGCACATTTGGCCACAAGTTGTTTTCGTGAAATATTATTAAATTATCAGTTCTGGTGCGAATACGGCAGCAGACTTCCAGGAACCAGTGGTGCCAACAGTCGACTCAATGAGTTGATTACGTATGTGTTTCGTGTTCTATACATCCCGACCTTCATTTTGATGTACATTTTGTGAAAATGTAATTCGAATTGAAGGAATATCAGAGGTGAGAATTTTCAAAATAAACAAAATTTCATTACTAATATAGGCCCTTAAGCGGCCCATCCACAGTCAATATAATTGTCAATATTATTGACTCAATATTATTGACAATATAATGTTTGCCCTCAACTGCACTATCATTTTGATCAATATTTCTTTCATTTCTGATTCGACAATCATAGGATTGATTGATCAATCTTTGATTGATTTTGCCATGTTGATGGCTCTGTGTTTTTGACAAGAATGAAATATTGATCAATACAATTGATGTGACAAAAATGCACATCAATATTATTGACAATACGTCAATAAATATTTGAGCTCTCTGATATTCTTCAATACATTGATCAAGTCTTCAATATCGCCCATTCCATGATCAATAAGATTGTCAATATAAATTATTGACAATTATATTGACAATCATATTGAGTGTGGATGGCCCGCTTTATGCTACGGGAAGGGTTCATTGCGGTATTCAATTGACGAAAAAACAATATTATTTTGTGCTGTCGGTTAAATGAAGTGTTGAAAGTATGTTATTTTTTATCTTTATTTGTATTAAATCGAAAACGCACGTTTTCTCGTTTCAAATGAAATAGTTTTTGTTTGTTGCTTTCGAATGAATGACAGTCTTGACAGATAGACTGATCGAAATGTTTACCCGAAGCGACCTCTGACCTTGCAGATCATTAACGTTAAACATGGCGAATGGGAAATCGGCGTATTTAAGATTTAGTCAAGGGAGTTAGCTCAAGATTTACTCTCGATTTTGCATTCATTAAATAACCTAGCTAATCATAATCAAGCCACCACCAGTGTTTAAACTAAACTCACGGAAAGATGTCATAGAATAATAGCATTTGAATAAATAATAATATTAGTATTCAAAAGGTTGAATTGAAGAAAAAGAGGTTTTAGCTGGTACCGTACTATATAATAATAACACTTTGGCAGGCCGATGATTTGTCGCGGTTCTCCGATGAGAAGGCATTGCTTAGCCCCCGTACTCCCAAACGGCTTCTTATCCCTACTCCTCTTCTCTCCTCCCAACACTCTGTAACGAAATGCTTGATGACGCATCCCATTCTTCCCAGTCTCTTCGATAAGCTTACTAACCCTCTCTTTTGTGCCATCCACTAATCACATGTCCCCCATTCTCCCATTTCACTTCCTAATCATACTCCCGGTGAATCTTATTCCGTTAAACTGTTTTTTTTTGGACATTCTAATAGAAAGTGTTCCAGGGTTTCCACTTCGTCTAAATTACACATTTGACACTTCTTTTCATTGTCTTTCCCAGTTTCCCCATAAGCCCCAGCGACCACGACCTCATATTGAACAACAGTGACTCCGCTCCTCCCCTCAAACGTGCCTTAAAAAAATAACTGGATAAAAATAATTTACTGATGCTGTGTCTTAGTCGATAATTTCACAGTGTGGGTGATAGTATGGGTAATAGAGGAATTTTTGTTTTGTCAAAATGACTGATTACGAAACCGTGAATTTCAGCAGCTCGGAGGTCTGGGTTTTCGCTCTCGGAGGCATTCTAACTTTCACAAGTCGTTTCACCCCAATTCCCCTTCGCCCCGGGTCGTTTCGCCTCCTGTACTGGGGCGAAACGACCCGGAAATGAGGAGCAAAACGACGATGATTTTATTCCTCTTTTTAAATGGTTTTAAAGTACTTTTCACCACCAATTAACATTAAAATGCATATAACCTAATGTTTTTGTATAATGTTTTTCTTTTGAATTTCGGACAACACATTACACTGCCGACATTATCAGTCTTTATAAACCTCCGCTCTGTTAGATTAAATTCATTTAATCAGCTTCAGAAAATTCAAACTACAGACACAGCGAATAGGTCAGAGTCATATGTAGACTGTAATAGAAAGGTGGCACGCAGGCAGCATGCTATCACTTGTGATGTATTAGACCATACATAGCGCCATCTTACATCTGGGACTCAATTTGCCCCCACAAACCGGCTTTATTTATCAACATTGCACACGTGTGTACTGAGCTGTTGATCGGCATTGAAAGCTTCATTTTTCGTCTCTGTTTTATCAATTAAAATTCGCCAATTTACCTTATCTGCGTTTGTTCTCATTCTCTGTTTCATTTTCGCAAACTCCGCCCCTAGATGCTTAGATGCTACATTGCTAGGGACTTGGGCTTTTGTGTTTTGCAACAAAAAGAGAAACTATGTTTGAATGGAGTCTTGCCCTTTATTGATTCTTAAAGACTGAGGT